>JARJHM010000092.1:0-614572 GCA_033356055.1 Carex pumila
ATCCAATCGAACCAATTCAACCAATCAAACCAATTCATGTCATTGCCACAATTCAAGCATCCAATCGAACCAATTCGACCAATTTAATCAATTCAACTAATTACTCACATTCAACCCTAAATATCGAATCGAATCAAACCGAATCACATTACACAATTCAATCACATTTAATCTAAAACCTAAACTCTAATCGAATCAAAAATAAATAAAACTTACTTGTTCAATCGAGGGAGAAGCGAATCGAGGCCGGACGTCGTGCGAGGTAGAGGTGCGTGGTGCGGAGCTAGGGCGGCGGTTAGGGTGGCAGGTGGGGCTTGGATGGGGTGGGGGCAGGGGAGGCGCTAGGGTTTTTTTTTGGGGGGGGTTTCTGGGCGGGTGAAAGGCAGAAGGGAGAGACAAAGAGATGGCGCTGGGGGGTTAAATGCTGGGTAGTGGGGCGCCACTGTAGGGGGCGGGTCAAAGGGGGGTATGGAGCGCTGCTATGTGAGGCGCCTCACTTGTGCTATAGGGCGCCAGTGTGTGGGGCGCCTCACAGGGTATATGAGCCGCCCTGGGCCTAGGCGGTCAGGGCATAATTAAAAAAAAAATTGAGAGCAGGGGCATTTGTAAAATTTTCAATTGTTTCAGGAATATTAATAAAAATGGCCGTCTTATCACTGAGCATCCCAGAAATGAAAACTTGAGAAAGCTCTTGTACAGAAAATCGAAATATATACCTTACTTGTGCTGTGCCTAGCCAAAGCGAGTAATGCTCATTAATGCTAGTTCAAGTGAAAATAATTGTTACTAAAAATCTATTAAAATAGTTGTAATTTTATTTTATTTAATACAAAATTATACTTGATAACCTGCTAAGATTTTAAAATAAATAAATAGTTGCAACTGTTTCTGTATTATTTTTTAATTACAAGCTGCATGACAAGATTTCATTATTTACCATTTTTGTTTACTTTGTCAAATATGCCCTTGGGCCATTCTTTACCATTTTTGGCACCTTTATTTAGGGGTGAAAACGGAGCCGGATAATTCCCGGATACAGATTCGGATAATTTTCAGAAATCCATAAAAAATCCGGATACGAAGTCCTAAACGGAGCGGATATCCGGATTCGGATAGTTTGGCCAGACTCATATAAAAGAGAAATAAATATTTGCTATAAGTGGGATTTGAACCCATGTCCTCCCATCTTAATGCCTTTAGACTAAGCTTCAAACCACTACACCACAACATCTTTTGTTACCGTACACTTATTTGATATATATATATTATATGAATAGATTATCTCCCGTCTCTTATAAGTTCATTAATATTTATATTTAATATTTTAATTAATATTTGTATCTTAGAAGTTCATATATCTTAATTATTCGATCATTATTCGTTTTATATCTGTATTCGAATCCGTATCTGTAGACTATCTGTTCCGTATCTGTATCCGTTTAAGGCGGATTTGGTTTTGAATTTTGATATCCGTTTACTATCCGTATCCATATCCGTATCCGCTCATTATCCGACGGATGCGGATATGGTATCAGCATTATCCGCTCTGTATCCGCTCCGTTTTCACCCCTACCTTTAGTGCATAACTAAAGTTTAAAAGTTTTGTAAAATTTGTCTCTTATATTATGTCAAGTGTATTGAAATTTTTGTAGCATTGAAATCAGTGGTTTTCAAACTAGCTTAATAAATAGTAAGAAAATTCCAAAAAAAATGTAAAATTTGGTCTCTAAGTAGATTATAGTATAGATTAAACATCTAATGTTTTGGATTTGTTGTTTGGACATTAGAAAATAAAAAAAGTCCCAGCAGCACCTCCGGTTAAAATATTGTCGGCAACAATTTAGCCGTGCCCTATATATATATGTATATATATATGAGATGAGTTACAGTGAGTTGCGAAGTAAAACAACTATTTTACTTCAAACTCATATTTTGCGATTTTAAAGTTCAAAACGTCGATCTGAACCATTCATCTTGTTCTTCATATTGAAATGTGCTTGGAGACCAAATTTTATATTTTTTTTGGAATTGTTTTACTATTTATTAAGCCATTTTGAAAATTGCTAATCCGGTGGTCCAGAAATTTTTACTGTTTTTACTGTTCATCCGAATTTTCAGATTTTCAAAGTGGCTTAATAAATAGTAAAAAAATTTCAAAAAAAAATGTAAAATTTGGTCTCCAAGCACATTTCAATATAGAGATTACATCTAACAGTTCAAATCAACGTTTTGAACTTTGAAAATAAAGATATTGAGTGAAGTCAAATTTGATGTTCTTCCTATAAATAATCCTATATAGGACTTGCGTGAAGTCGTAAACCATAATTTCACAGCAGTATTAATGTGCCATAAATAATTAGATTAGAGAGATACATTCTGTCTCCAACTTGTCTTTGATTTCCACAACTATTCTACCTCCTGTGTAATTCTTAATTTAAGTACTCCTTAAGGATATGTGGTTAATTGGCACCTCCGACAGATCCGGTCTGCTGTATCTTCAAGGAAACATTTCTCTTTTATTTTATATTTCTGGCTTTTTATCTCCTTTGCATTATTTTTAATTAATCGTAAATAAATACATATGTAGTATTTTTGTTGCTCTGAACAATAGTCATTGTCGATGGATATTTTACAATTAGCAGCATGAGAGTGTAAGAATCAATACATGCTGTCGGTTCAATGATCCACCATTATAGGTGTACAGGGTACAAATACTAATTGAGTAGTTACTTTTTCTGAATAAAAGTTATAGATCAAGCTAATCAATTATAAAATATTTATAGAGGATTCTTTCATTCATATTTTACACCAGTAATTTTTTATACTGGAGTTGTCTTTACTACTAGATTAAGTGCTGATTTTCAATTGAATAGTTATTTTATATCCATTTCAATGGATTTTTTTTAAAATTTCTTTAGTAAAGATTGAAGTTCAAACTATCTAAGTGTTTAATTAATATCCACATTATATTTTTATATGAATTTTAAATGTGTAATGTTTTATACGAAGAACATTGTATTTGCTACTAGAATAAATGTTAGTTCTCAAATTTGATTTTGGTGTTTAATTCTGTGGATAAATTTGGTCATGGTTTTAGAGTCTATACAAAAATAAATTTTGATGCAATTTATAAGATAATTTGTATGAAACAAGTTGCAGATTGTAACCATTTCGGAAGAATATTTCACCGGATGGGAAGTCAAAACTAAGCGGCCGAAATATTTTGTGGACTTTGGTGAATCAATAATTTCCGACATAGCATCCAGTTTTTCTAAAATGATAAGATTTCACGTGGTAATGGTATCCTTCTCTCTTTGTTTTTCGGCATTAATTTCCCAGCATTCTATAAAATAGTGCCGAGAGTACCCCTATGCAATATAAAATGTTTGTAGTTAAAAAAGAATTAGAAGCTCATTACTAATAAAATGATTGTACTAATAAGAAAACCCAAAATACGGAGAAGCTCATTACTCGACAATCATGCCTAACTTAATGTATATATTAGGGGGAATTTTATTACAACTTTCAAAAACTTCATAATTACGTACATCCCCTTTAAATTTCATAATATCATATTTATCCTATAAATTTCAAAAACTTACAAATTTAGCCATTTTATTATCTTTTCTATTTAAACTCATTTTATTCTTTGCGAAAATAATTCTAATAATAAGAAGTTTGTTTAAGAAAATTCAGTTTTCTGATTGGTTGATATCCAAGTACAAATAATTCATTTTATTACTTGTGATACACACACAAACATATACCTACATTTCACTGTGTAAGCGCTAGAAGTAGATAAATGAACCATTTGCCCTTCAAATTTAGCATCTATAATTTATCAATATCAGTGTATTTTAATTTACAAGCTCTTGCACAAACAAACAAAAATTAAAAATTAATATTTTTTTACATGCGCATAAATAAAATGATTTAAATCAGATTTATATATTCATTTTATTTTGATTTTAAGTTTTATAACTTTAATAATTGAGATATAATGAAATGAAAGCACACAAAATAAAAAATATTTCAACCCTCCTCTATATATAAAACAAAATATTATTTTGTGTTGTGGTGAACATACTAAACTTAGAATTTGAAAATCTTGGAATTTTTCTCATAGCAAATTAGGTTCTCTTTAGTTCAAAAATGTGAAAAATATTAAATATTAGTGTAGACAAAACAATACGGATCACATATAATTAGAAATTCTAATTATCGTATGGTTTAAATAATATGTAAAAAGTATGTAAAAAGTAAAGACATATAGAAGAGTTGGGAGATTAAATCTAAAGAAGTGCTGCTAAAAGCAATGTTTATATATTTGGAGAGAAAGATGCTCAAAAAATATTTACAGAAGACACAAAAGAGATACAAGAGTTGATTGAAGAAGTACAAGAGCAATGGAATTACACTGGGGCGGACTCACATGTATCCACGGGGTAGTTGTCTCTCCTGGATTTTGAATTTTTATAGAAACATATAGGTTTGGAGTTTGCCTCCTTTGGAATTTTTTTTCACCCTCTTTGAAATCATGACTTATAATTTGGTTAAATTTTGGATTAAAATAGAATAAATTCTTTGAATTCTGATTGATAATTAGGAATATAAGTTAAAACATTGAAAATTATAAGTCGGAGCATTAGAAATTATAAATCGGTGCATTATTTTTTATCTAGTATTTGATTTGCTAATGAATTTGAACCCAATTAGCTATTTAAACCTGATTCACTATTTATTTACATTCCCTGACAAAAATTTTGAATCCGCCTATAAAATTATAATCACTAATGAGTTTTAGTTTCAGATAATTTTGGTTTAACTTTGTTCTTAATTTTTTTTATTCTGGTTCTGTTTTAGGTTCAATTGACTTGAACCGTTATTTTAAGGATTAATTTATCATGTACCCTTCAAGAGTTGTTGAATTTCTTATTTACCCCTCTATTCTTAGTTATATCTCACATATCCCTCAACTCTCATTTTTCTTTTCTATTTACCCTTTGAATTAATAATCCATAATTAAATATTATCTAATTTATTTGTTTCCCATTATATCTTTATTCTTTCTCTTTGATTTAAATTTTGCAAAGAGCACCATTGTTGTGCATCCTCCGATTGAAATATTGTAGGCCAATTTCGGTTCTGTGGCTGTACTGTTCCCGCAGTCTCAGTACTCAAAAGCTCTACTTTGCCATCTCTCCTTAGATCATATCTCCATTCCAACCTCTCTGATAATTCTTTTTTTCTCCACCGGACAAGAATCTTCGACCCTTCCTCTTTCACCTTCCCACCCAAAACCTCCCTCCAACAAAAGCCCACCTCTTATTATTATTTTTCTCTATCCAGATGGCTCTTATTATATGTGGAAAAAATTCATAGTTTTTTAGTTAAAGTTCTAGATTTAGTTTTTGAGGTCTTCATCTACAATACTTCTTAGTTAAGAACAGAAACTCTAAATATTTGTCTCTGTTTAAGATGAATGAGCTATACTATGTGTCTATGTTCCGTAGAAACTTTGAGTGAAGGTGGTGTAACATTTCCTTCAAACCAATTTAACGATATAGATGATGAGTTGTGTGAAATGTGGCTAATTTTTTTTATCTGGTATTATATATAATTTTCCATAGCGAGTATTATTTTGGTAATTTATTTAGTTGGCAAAAATTATTTGCCATAATTATTTAGCTGGATTGCAGGAAGGGTACAGTCATGGTATCAAAATTGGCCTATAGTATTTTAGTCGGAGGATGCACAATAATGGTGCTCTTTGCAAAATTTAAATCAAATAGAAATAATAAGGATATAATGGAAAACAAATAAATTAGATAATATTTAATTGAGGGTTATTAATTCAAAGGGTAAATAGAAAAAAAAAATGAGAGTTGAGAGGTATGTGAGATATAACTAAAACTAGAGGGGTAAATAAGAAATTTAACAACTCTTGAAGAATATATGAGAAATTAACCTTATTTTGAATATTTGTTAAAGGTTTCAGACCGCTTCGACTTCAGCTTTTGCTAATAAAATTAAATAAGGACTTTGATCCTTATTTGTTTCTCAAAAAGAAAGTAAAAACATGACGGATATATATATATATATATATATATAAAACTGATACTACTTGAATTGTATTTTCGCTATTTATTACCGTTATTAGACAGATATAATCAAAACATATATATTTTCATATGAAAAATTAGCGGACACTCTTGTTTAATTATGTATACATTCAAATTTTAATAGAAAATTAAAATTGTTGTTTGTATTCCGAAAAAAAAGGAACTCAAATCATTAATTCAGCTTAAAATATTTCCAAGAGATCATTTATCGAAATTTAAAATCTGTGCCTTGTCGGTGTATATTGTTATAATTACTATTTATTTGGTTTCCTAACCACGTGTCAAGGAGAAAACATCTATGTAATCTTTTCCAGAATATATATTTACATGAAAGTACAGCTGCATGGTACTCATGCTATGTATCTGTTAATACTGCAAATCATCATCCATGTACATTAATTTGGAGAGTACTACTGCGTTTATTTTTATATTTTAGGATAAGATACAATGTTCATAACCAAATATTTTTATATTTTAGGATAAGATACAATGTTCATAACCAAACTGACATACATGAATGGATGCTTGCAGTAGTGTAATTAAATTAATTTATATCCGGCAAATGTTGTTGACATGTGCGTTAATTAATTAGTGATTGAAAATGTGAAACAAGGTTTGGAAAATTCTAATGTTTCTAATGTTGCACTCATGTTTAATAATTTACTGCAAAATAGTTTTTTTTTTGTCAACTAGCTGCTTCAATTTTTTTAGAGTAAAATTGGCTTACCTAATTATGTTGCTAATGTTAATTAGGTAATTAGGTAAAACCGACACATTTCTTAATAAAGATCTACTTCCCTTCAATGGTGCCTTCCTCCGCAAAAGTAATTAAAAAGAAAATAGATTATTTTCACCAGACAAAATTTAATATACATGCCGGTTTCTTCCTTCTGTGTGTGTGTGTGTGTGTTTTTTTTTTTTTTTTAAATAAAAAATGTCAGAGCCCTCTCTGGATCGTGCAGGCCTTAATCAATCTTTAATAATCTTAGAAAGTACGAAATGATTGTTATGTCCAAGATCATGCCCCATCCCATTATACATAGCTACCATATTTAAGATTCAGCTTAAGAAAATTATAATTCAGTTTAATGACATAAGAATTCATTTTAAGAAAAATAATTAAATTTATGATCGGTTGAATAATAGCATAAAAGGCCAAAAATTAAAATAATTATACCATCAGGGGGTCATGACGCAAACAATATATATGTGTGCTTTATAATTCAGCATACCGAAGTATGACGTTAAATAACTTAAAGCAATTGTTTATTTGAATTATATTTCGTGGACCAGTTTCATTTAACGGATAGTGATTTTTTTTGCGATGAAGGTGGTGAATTGTTTTTAAACATTTAAAAAAAAATGTAATATATAATAGTGTTTTAAGTTTTTTTTTGAAGTACATGGTTGAGAACCAACATTTTTATATATTCTAGTTAGTGCTTAGTTTCGAACATGTGAACTCCACGAATAATATTGTCTTAATTAAAAAATTATGCTTAAATAAATTGTAATATACGCTTTAAGCTGTTAATGACAACATTTTGACGTGCCAAAAGTTATAATAAAATTAAAAGAGACACTATAAAATGGGAAATTTTTAATTTTATATTGTCCAATAATATTACGTCAATTTTGTAGATGCGCTTATGATTTTGACAACAAAAAGTTGAAATATCAATACTTCTAATGAAGAGAATGTTAAAGTTTGCTGCTTTTTTTTCCAACAAATTCTTGGAAGTATTCGATACTGTGTATCTTCTATCACAAGGGAGGAGAGTGATGCCGACTTCACAGACAACTAGGGTGTTGTAAAAAATATCTGTTTAAGTTGATTAGTTGTTGGTGGTAATCAAATTGTTACGAATTTTTCTGATTAATCGGTCAATTATTTATGATTATAGCTAATTATTTCTGATTAATAGCTTGACGGTACTCTGTTTGTCCGATAACCACATTACTATTATTTGCAACACTGATATATATACATGTTCTTCAAGAAAAGACTATGTACTCAACTTAATTTTTCTCATTCACTTAAATAATCAAATAAATAACAGGCTAGCTGAGATGATTGTGTTTGATTACACTGAAAAATATGAAGAAAATCCTCGATCTGCTCAAGCATTAATTTTGGGATAGTTTAAATGCTGAAAACAGGAGATTAATTCTTATAGCCCATTTACAAAAAAAATCAAAGCAATACATCAATTGCCACGGACCATCTTTTCCTGTTCTTGATTGGCAAATCATGTAATTTCATACTCTTTTGTATCAAGTCAGTCTAATAATTGGTTAAAACCATATCTTAATCATGCATTTGACAAAGCTGTCTACCACCTTGCCTACACGAATCCAAATCATACCTACCCGGGATCCTGGATATATACGCTGATGCGTATTATACGTGAAGTCTTATGGTATAATTACTTGTATATTACATATCTGCCCTTGTATATAGTTCCAAGTTCCAACATTTGTAATTATCTTGTTTTTTTTCTTTCTTCTTATTTCAATAAACTTTTACTTCCAACTCATGATTTTTTTGTTCATGTTAATATATTACTTAATTAGAAAGTCAAATGCCTTTTTTTAATGTATCTGTTTTGTCTTTTTATGATCAACATAATCAGTTCTTCACATTTGAGAGAGTATAAATATAAGTACAAACATAGACTTGCATTTCACCAAACCACCTCTTTTGAAGTCACAAGTCATAAATCGCAACTCACAACCCTCCAATTCTACTCCAAGCTTTAAATTCCATTCAAGTCTTATTGCAGCAGGATGGAGTGTGGAGGAGTCATTTCAGAGGTGAATTGTGTCCCTAACAATGCATCCAACCAAGCTGATGAATGTGAGATGATGTCTCAATTTTTCAGCTCAGAGTTGAATTTCGACGTGCAATCCTTCTTCTGGGCTGATCAAGCGGCAAATGTGAATTATTTTGAACATCTTTTTGGGCATGCAAATTCAACCGATAGCAACGGTGTTAACAATGATTCCTTCATTGCACCCCTTGTTAGTGAGTATGAGAACTATTACCAAAATATCTCCAATGAAGCCATTGGTATAAACATGAATTCATATCCTCCATATGTGGGCTTGAGCTTGGTCCAAGAACAAAATGCAAATACATACCTAAATTTGACCCCCAACCCAACAAATACAGAAAATTTCTACCCAAAGTCCGACGAAGATGCGAGCAAAGAGGAAAAAGGTAACTTGAGTATGAATTTATTGCAGTCAGTTGGCCTTTCAGAAATGACAGCACAACCAAAGAGAAAGTTTGATGAATTAGATAGCCCCAATGGGAGTCCCGAAAAGAAGGCTCCGGTAAGAGATACTCCCCTGCTATTATTTTAGGACATATGACATGCGATAAATTATTAGACTAATTAGCAAGCTTTTATTTGTATTGTTGAAATGTAGGTAAAAAGATGTGCCAAGAAGGGGAAGCAAAAAGAAGCACAAAGCAAAGAGGAAGAAGCGAGCAATGGCTCTCCTGTAGATGGAATGAGTTCTAGTTATAATTCTGACGATGATTCGAATGGTTCAGGAAATTCCAGCCTAAGATTAAAAAGGTCTCCTGCTGCTAAATCATGTGCCAGTCGCGGTTCTGCAACAGACCCTCAGAGCCTCTATGCAAGGGTACTTGTCAAAACTTTTGGATTTTTTTTTTCCATTTTATAGCATAATTCTAAATTTATCATGGCACTGAATATAGATGTGGCAACTCGAACTTAATCTGTAAAATTTGATGTTATTTTGACCTTTTATTTTCTTCATGCAGAAAAGGAGAGAGAGAATCAATGAGAGGCTGAGAATCTTGCAAAACCTTGTACCCAATGGTACCAAAGTAAGTTTGGAGATAAAACTATATTTTGGGCTCTTACTAATTTTTATGAAACCTGATTTTATCATGTTGAAATATGGCTAACTAAAGAAGAATGATTTACAATTTCTTTAGGTGGACATTAGCACAATGCTACAGGAAGCAGTCCAGTATGTCAAAGTCCTTCAGCTCCAAATTAAGGTAATTAAGAGAGAGAATTTTTTCATTTATATAAATATTCAGTTATAAAGATTCATTCCGAAGTTTTGACCTACCTATTTCTAAATATGTAATATAGAGTCAAATAATGTCTAATTGTCCGTATATCATCTGCAGATGTTGAGCTCAGATGAACATTGGATGTATGCACCTATTGCTTACAATGGCATGAACATTGGACTTGATCTGAAGATGGTTGACCTCTAAACAAATAAAGGAAAAGAAAGAGGGAAGAAGAAAGAAGGAAAAAAAAAAAACAAAAATGTAACTGGACATCTCCAGATTTTTTAAAACTCAGGGGAAAGAAGATGAAACAAAAAGAAAATGAGTATTAGTTGGGCTTTGAGCAGGTCTAAGAACAGAAAAAAAGAAATATGGGCTGTGAAAATAAATATCCGAATGGGCTAAAGGAAATAAAACGAGAGACGAGATAGGCTAAGGAAAGAAAAGGGAGAATTGAAAAATGGACAATTCCAGTCATAAAGAAACGGAGAAGAAAAGTTGGAGCAACATAGAGGAAGAAAAGCCATTTTTTTTTTTCATCTTTGAAAAAAAAAACCCAAATGCCACCTACTTGTAAATATTTCAAAATTATCAGGCCCGCAATTTTACTTGATTTCATACTTTGTTGCGCAGATATAATATGCAAATCTGATAAATTTGAAATTTCTCCAAAAAAAAAGGTGGCCTTTGAATTTTATCTTTCAAAAATGGTAGAAAAAAGTTTCGAGAAAAAGAGAAAACAACTAAATTGTAGAAAAAATGTTATCTACGCCTGAAAAGAAAAAAGAATGATTGAAACTTCTCATTCAACCTAAATTGGCCCCATTATTTTTTTAATCTGAACTCGGCTTACAAAGACCTCTATGCAGATCTCATTCGCGGCTTATGAGTAACACGTACGGACGATTAAAAAAAAAAGGTCCATCTTCTTCCTTAGAGATTCATATTCGCTGCTCTTTTTCTGCTATTCTCTTTATCTCTCTTCTCTTTTTCTCTCTTCCACGTGATTTTCTTTCTCTCTCTACTTTTCTTTGAAGAGAAATATAGAGAGTAAAAAATAGCAACCGGCTGCTTTTCTACTAAGAAAAGCAGTAGATTTGGATCTCTTCCTCAGCGTGTCAGACAGAAATCGAAAAAATATCTGAGAGGTGAAAAGCAATTGGATCTTCCCTGACCTAAACAGCTAAACTTTATATCTGAGGATAATGTTAGCGAATTAATGGATTCTCCATTCTATTTTCTAAGGCTAGATGCAACTCTCACTGGGGTCAGGCGCATTTAATCATAGTTAGGACTTAGATTATATGTTTTATAAACAGCACAAAAATTGTAACATTACATCTTGAGTAAATTTAAAGAGAATTCATTTTACACTCCAATCTTCTTCGCTTTATGGTATCAGAGCATCATTAGTCACGAACAGATTCAAAATTTCCATCAAATATAGTAAAAAAATAGCTAATCGAATACTGCATTAAATTTCAACCCTAAATTCAATTATTCAACAGATGAAAACATTCTTCTACATAAATATAATTTTAAAATTCAAACATCAATTTCAATTTTTCTACTCTAAATTTGCAGATTAAAAAAAAAATTAGAATTCTAAGTTTATCAAATTCTAATCACGGAGAAAAAATGACAAAGAGGCATGGAGGCGCGAAGGCATGACCGAGAAAATGCACAATAGATCAAGGAGAGGCCTCTCTCATTATATGGATAGTTGCTCTAAATAAATAAAGAAATAAATAAAAAGAAATAACAAACTTCATCAACAGCCATCTTTTCGCTCTTTGAGATTGAAAGACAATAAGAAATCCTAGAGCCGCTACAGACCCCTCAAATCCTCTCCTACCCCACCCTGCCCACACCCCACATCTGTCTAACCTCTCCGTTACTTCTAAATCTCATCTCCGACACATTATCCTCCTTTCTCTCGTTCGGCTCTATCTCCTCTTAGAGAGTATGAGGGAAAGGGAAGGAAGCCGAGTGGAGTTGATTGGAGCAAGAAGCATAGTATCGTCGGAGTTCAGAGTGTAGAGTGTTATCTCGATCGTAGTGTGACGGTCAGAGGCAAATCCAAGTTAATTGAATAGGGATCAATTGACCTCATTTATTTCCAATTTTTTTTTTTGTAATTATACTTGATTTTTTTTATAATTTAGAATAAAATGCTACGGTACTATAAAATTTACCCCATATGCCATATGCAAATTTGAAATGATTGACCCACATTCACGTTTGATCCCTATAACTTGAATGTCTGGCTTCGCCCCTGGTGATGGTGAGTAGATCTGATCGTCGAGCGTGGTGACAATCGAAAGAGTAGATCCGATCAAGGAGCAAGATGAGAATTAAAGTATTATGATGATTATAAGTGTATCTAAGTAGGATTAAAAGAGTATATCTAGTAAAATAATAGATTTAGGAGTTTAGAGGGTGATCGAGGTTGATTAGAATAATTTTGAGTAATTTAAAAAATTTAGTGAGAATAAAAAAGTAGATTTAGAAATTAGAGTCACTTGTCTCATTGTAAATACATTTTTTTGTCAATCAAATTATTAGTAGAAATTAAAACCACTAAATTTTCAAAAACAAACTTCATCAGTTGTATAGAAAAAAATTCTCAAAAAAGCCAGACAAGGTTATCTACCTAAGGTATATCACCTGAAAATTGATTCGGGTTAATTAACCAAATACTCCAAATAAACTAAAATTTGTGTCTTTACAAAATTACAAAAATTTAAATTAAATTACCATAATCGTGAACTCATATTAAGCTAGCTTCTTTTTCAAAATATACTAAAAGAATGCCTCAACTCTCTTCATGTTAGTAATGATACCAGCATGTAAATATTCTATATTGATTATTATTCTCATAATTTCAAATTCTACCTTATTTTTGAATGATATTTTACATGTGTTTTCATTCAACAAAAAAACATCCAAGCCTCTCCAAAATCTTGCTACATAATTCTTTATTGAATTTTCTTCACACGTCAACTGTTTCCTATCACACAGGAGGACTTGCACAATGACAAAAATGTGAAATATCCATAGAAAAATAAAACTAAATGGGTAATATGCCATAATCTATAAGAAAAAAGAGAGGATAGAAGTAAGATTTTCATTTTTCAAACGAACTTGGTTTAATAAAATCAAAAATGAATTTCATGTATATACCTAATGTTTTTTTTTTTTTTTCAAAATAACACAATCAGAGAAAATTAAACTCCACAAAAGGACACATTTCTCGCGCTAGTGTTGTCTGCCTTGCCTTCTAAACTACCATTAATTAAGCCTTGCATTGGAAATATTCAACCTTTATGCAGTCAAAGAGGAAAATCATGTCATTAATAATTAATTTTATATAATTTTATTCGTAAGGAAAGGATAATGACGAAATAAGAAACATAAGACTACCAAGTGTATCCCACTTGTGAAGTATATTAAAAGAAATAATATTATCAGTTACTAAAGTCAATAAGCAAAATCAATAATAAATCTCTTGCGCAAGTATTATTTTTGCCTATAAATAAAGTCAAAAATAAAAAAAATATTAGTCGGCATAGAATAGTCAAATTTAAATTTTACAAAAAAGAAATGCATGATTGCAAACTTGATATACTGTTTTCTAAGAGGTGACTAAAAAATATTACATGTAGCAATGCGCATGTAATTAATTAAAAAGGATCCAAAGAAGGGGTCTAGTCCCAAGAGTTTATACCTTTATAGTGTCACAAGCAGCCAGCTTTTGACATTTCTATTAAAAACCTAAATTTCAATAAACAAATATAAATTGAAAATAATATCATTTTGCTTAATACTCAAGGCCTACCACTAAACAAAAATTAAAGTACAAGATCAAGGAAAAGATTAAATGTTGTTTTTGATTGGATAAGTTGGGACATATGAAGTTGAGTGGGCATTATGATTTCTACAAATAGTCAAGTAATAGCTTAAATTACAATATAGAATTAACGGCTTACTGTATCATGCACCCGACTATTGGAATCGTTATTGCACAATGCAATTGTTTGTATTTTTAACAAATGTGTATAAGAACATTGCAACTTGTTCTTTAAAGAGCAACTCTCTGTCTCTCAATAGCTTGATAAATGCACGAAAAACAAAATTCTCGCTTACAACAACACTCACAACCATCTAAGACTTTATCGACATACATCATTCTAGTTAGGATTGAAGTATGGCATGGGGTTGGTTCCATTATATTTATCTTTATATGTGATACGATGAGATTTGTATAATCTTTATCCTCATTATTCATTTTTCATTTGAAGAAGATGATTTATTATTTTGCTATAAAAGAGGTAAAGAGACATCTGTTGCAATAGCTCTATATATAAATAATTTAGATTTTTTTTTTTAAATGAAAGTAGTCATGATCACTCCTTTGTCACTTTGTAGTGTATGGTCAATTAGATATTATTTTTCAGTGTGTAGTCAGTTCACTCATTTATTACTTTGTAGTGTATAGTCAGTTCATTCATTTATCACTTTGCAGTATGTAGTCAATTCATTTTGATATCACTTTTCAGTGTGTGGTCAATTTACTCATCACTTTGCAGTGGTTAATTCACTTTGATATCACTTTGCATTGTATAGTAAATTCACTCATTTAAACTTTTTTAGAATTTGATATATACAATTATATTGAACATAATCAATGATTATTAGTATTAATACACTTAATATAGTTTAATTGTAGTATTACATAAACAAAATAACATCCTAATAAATTTTTCATGTATTTGCCGAACACCAATATTTTAAAATTTCTCATAGGTTAAATGACTTTAGTTTTGGCAAATTGAAATTCTCATTCCTACAAAATTCTTATGTTACTAAATAGGTCCTAATTATCATTGAGAAAGGTTATTATTTTCAT
Source organism: Carex pumila (assembly GCA_033356055.1). Classification (NCBI taxonomy): domain Eukaryota; kingdom Viridiplantae; phylum Streptophyta; class Magnoliopsida; order Poales; family Cyperaceae; genus Carex; species Carex pumila. The sequence continues at coordinate 15,089 of JARJHM010000092.1, forward strand.
TTATATCCACTCCGAAAACAAGAAGTTACAATTTGAATTGAGTCGGAGTACGGTGATATATGCATCCATCTCCTTATTTTAAAAGAAGAAATAGAATAATTATTCGGTCAAGGTTTTGTAGAATAAAAACATGATATTTTTATTTAAGATTTGTGAACAGTAAAAAGATTAACATAAGAATATTTCATGTTATATTTTTTGTTCATTGTTGCAGGAATTATTGGCCTCACAAAATAGTTTTGGGTTATTGACTTCTTATCCATCCTCTAAAATAAAAGGATCTCATGTTATCATATCAACCTCGTTAAACTTTTTTCCTTCATTCTAATAATTTAAATCACAGAACACATTTGTTGAAACGAAAAACTAGATGAATTTCTTTGAAATGAAGCTTTTTAATTTTTATGGAACTCACAAATATCTGCCTTACAACTTCCAATGAATTCTTTAATGCAACAATAAAACAAAATCAACAAAATTAGCTCTATTGACAGGTTTGCAATTACTGGCCATTGATAATGACTAGCCACAGTATTGACAGCCACAGTCAATCTTAAAAAAAAAAAAACAGAGAGAGAGAGAGAGAGAGATCATGATCGACTAGCATCAGGTTCTAACTCAGTTTCCTGCTAAACTACAGCGGTCAGATAGAAAAGTGTATTTCTTAATTTACAAAGTTGAAAACAAGTATTACAAATTCTTAGTCAAATAAACAGCTCGCAGAATATAAATAATTATAAAAAAAATTTATATTTTGGGTTATTGATTTTTTTTTGTCTGTCTTTGTGAGAAGATTATTACGACGTCCCATCTGATCTTCTAGAGGTATATACCACAGAATTTTTTGTTTTGTTTTAATGTTAATGAATGACAGGTGATATAGGTTATATATTGATGCTAAAGTCAATTTAATTATTTTGTATATATTTATTATTTTTTTGTTAAAAAATTGTATACACAATCTTATTAGTCAATTTGTAGGCCTCTGTTGTGGGGGACAAGATTTTATTGTGCACAACTAACTTGGAATACATGTAAAATCATCCAAAAGTTTATTTATTTTATTTATCGGCCATAATTGAACTTAGTTGCATAATTAAAGAAACAAAACAGTTTAGTAATTTCGTACAAACCATTACTGTGACACTTCCATTTTTTTATTGGGCCGGCAGGCCCGGCACCTATCAAGTCTGTTTAATACCATATAGGCTTCCATATTTCTTTAATTAATTAATTATGCTTGAAAGTCCATTATGTATGTTTAAAGAGTGTAATTAATTGAAATTGGCTTAAGTCAACATATTAACAGTAATTATTTAAATCAAGCAAAATAAAGTACAAGTACAAACATGTTGTTTGTCTCACATATTGGTTGTGTATCAATTTTCATGCAATTTGAATGTTATTTAATAATTCATAGAATGTCGTCAAATATGTACCATTTTCAATTTCAAGTCATTTTATAAATGGTGAAATTGGCATCAAGTTCTATCATTTTTTGTGTAAGAAATGCGTATCATATATATTACATTCTAATTGTCGGATTTCAATTTCAATGTTCGTCGAGATTGTCAGGTTATTAAGTACTTTTTAATGAATCTCCACCTATATTTATATTTTAAAATTATGCAAAAAAAAAGAACTGATTTTCTAAAATCCTTATAACGAACTGACATAAATATCGGACTATAAAAAATAATTGGCTTATTTTATTTTTGGACTATATAAAATACAGGAGGCCAGCTATCTACTTTCCTAAACTAATAAGTCAAATAAAACGGCTAGTTTAATTATCAATTTTGTAACTAGTCAAATTAATCAAATTTTGTAAATACCAATAAAACAATTTATGTTCTTTGTTCTTAGGCCGCATACGTTATCTCCATGTCCTTTGAATTATTAGGAAGGTCCTGCATGGAATGCCCCTTAATTTGGTTTTGAGTTAACCTAATTTGTATTAATTTATTCAGAAATATAAAAGATATGCACTAATTTTTATTCTATTTACTAGTTCAAAGAAATGGGCAAATCCAGACTCAATTGTTAGTATTATAAATAAGATCCTCATGAATCATGCCCTCATAAAGCAGCATCGATCAATTCATTCACGATTCGTGTAGCATCTTCTGTAATGAGAAATAGTATATCTAGCTATACAAATCTTTTTATTATTATATCCAGCCTGTGCTCTTTAATCTAAACAGTTTATACATCTGTTAGGTGCCAACTGACAAATTAATTGATGTTGATAATTCATCAACATGTTGATGCATATATAGGTGGATTTGCTAGGCAACCAAAGTGCAAGGAAATGCTTTGTGCTACATTAATAAAGAAAAGGTTGTTTTAGATGGATTCTGTTTCCAGGAAAGTGCATATTAATTGGAAGCGTTTAATTGTTCACAGAATTTTGTTCATAATTTGTCTATAGTTTTGACTTGCGTAAATACTATAAAACTACTTCTATATGCTGTATAATAATACAATATATCACATAAAATATATTAGTTAATCACAAAACATCCAGCAACTATTTGAAGTGGTTTTATGATAGTTAAAAAAAAATAGTAACTTGTACAACAGGATAAAAAAAATTATACTTTCAAACTGTACTTTCGGAAATTGCAGTTATAAGAAGTTATTGACAATTAGTATTAGTTATTAGCAGTTATTTTGACAAAAAAACGTGATAAAAATGCAAAATTAAATTTTTTTGATTTTTTTTCTCGATTTAATGAACACACAAATAAATTATCAAAATAATGAATATTGTAAAATTGACCACTTTAACTATAAAAAATAAAATGTATAAACTATAAAATTACTGACATGCAAAATTCACAGATGAAAACAATAAAATAAAATGTTGAAAAATATCAACTTTCAATACTGTAAAAATATAAAGTTAAAATTGTGAAATTAAAAGGTAAAAACTATAAAATTACAAAATTGTAAAATTAGAAGATTAAATAAAATTTTAAAAAATGTCAATTTTCAATACTGTATAATTGTAAATCTAAACTGTGAAAGTAAGAAGTAAAAACTATAAATTTACAACAATATAAAATTAGCAGATGAAAATGATTAAATACAATTTAAAAAATATAAATTTTTAATACTGTAAAATTGTGAATTGAAACTGTGAAAATAAAACGTAAAAACTATAAAATTTCAATAATGTAAAATAAGCATATAAAAAGGATAAAATAAAATGTAAAAAAAAATACAAAATTTCAATTTAAACTACAAAAACAAAACACACAATCTACAAACAATCAATACTGTAAAGTTGCTAAATTTAAACTACAAATCAATTCCATGTATACTGTAAATTTTTTAAATCTAAACATACATCCATTATCTGTTCAACAAAACCATAATATTCACTATACACAACATTTGTTCAACACAAACAATAATATTCACCACAAAATAACAAACCTAATTATATCATTCAAAATTCAAAATAGCATAAAAAAAACTATGAAAAAATAACTTTTACATTAAAACCTCCTGTATTCATTGTTGAGATGGGTAAGAAACCTCGTCACAAGAACCATACGTTCTTTCGAAATATTGTCCTGCATACAAATAAAATAAACAATTAACAAATTCGATTTATTACAAAATCAGAATTACAAAATAAACTTACAAGATTTTTACCTGTGTGAAATTCAAGCAAAATAACTGATGTATCATAAAAAATTAACTGATGTATCCTACGTACCTTCAAAATCAATTAAGAAAAATAACTGATGTATCATATAAAATTAACTAATGTATAATAGCTTATCTAATCAATGAAATTAACGGATGTATCCTATAAAATTAACTGATATATCTTATGTATGTGCAAAATAAATCATGTAAAATAATTGATATAACTAATATAATTAACTGATGTTTCCTATAAAATAACATATGTATATTATAACATTAATAGATGTATCCTACACAATTAACATTGACAGACGTTTCCTATGAAATCGACGACATTACAAAAACGATCTATGTAATTTTTAATTCAAATATCAAATTCAAAATAAATAAAAAATTCAAATCAGACTTTCAGATAAAAAATTTACAAAATCAAACGAGATCGGCAGTTGATCTGTTAGATTAGATCAGATCAACCTCAAAATACCATCGATTAGCAAATGAGAAATTATTGGTGAGAAATAATTGGAGATAGGAACGATTACCATGATTAGCAGATGAGAAATATTACCACATCGATTAACTTTGAAACCTCTTCGCTGGAGCAAAATTGGTGAGAAATAATTGAACAAATGAGGAAGGAAAACTACCATCGATTAGCATATAATGATCTTCCTCACAGTGTACTCCACTGGACCAATCGCTTGAGATAGGAATGAGGTGTAATCGAACGAGAGGAAGCGCTGCTAATGTGGCTACCGAGTCGGCTGCTGTCCGTATAGAGTAGGACACGGCGGAGGGGCGATGTGGAGAGAGAAACGATGGAGCACGATGTGGATCTCGTGTGTATGGTGATTAGAGCGTGAGGGAGATGGAAGTGGCAGTAGTCACCTTGATCTCCTCCGCTATTTGGGAGAGACCGGTCATATTTCTTTTTGTAGATTAATTCATTGAAGAAGAGAGCGATCTTTTGTAGATTTTTTTTTTTAAATGGAAAGAGAACCGTTAAAAGTAGTTTGAAAGGCAGACTGAATAACTTGAGATAAAGCTTGTGGACAAATCGTGAACATAACAATGTGGACAAGAACTTTTTCTCATATTAATTAGCATTGAATAAAGTATTTAAGCATTGTTGATATATATATATATATTTATAAAATCAATGCTATATATTTTAGATATAACAAGGTAAGGGTTATGATTGCGAGGAACATCACAAGAGAATTTATTAAAATAACTCTATAGCAATACTCATTAAAAAGAAATAATAGATGGTAGTAGAAAAAAAAGTTTATTTGAGATTAAGATGGAATCAAATCTTCACATTTTTATTTTCTAGAAATATTCTAATTGATTTTGATTTCTGAACTCATATCCCTATATTAGGAAGATTTAAGATCCGCATTTTAAGAACTACATTAAATGTAACTATTTTAACAACTCTGGAATTCAAGTGCTCTGATTCTTTGCAGTCTTTTATCCTATTAGGGTATTTTGGTTGCAAAAAAACACAATCTAGATTAGTATTTTGAACAAGACAAGAAAATATATAAACGAGAAAAATGCAAAGTTCGGCACTCTTTAATTGTTGGCATTATGTACATAAAAATAATACAATAAATCGAACAATAATTTACGTAAAGGAATACAGAATGAATAATATATTACTTTTAAGTATTTTTTTACATCTTAGACACATTAAATTTTTTGTTTAAAAAGAAAATTTTTATTTTTGAAATTTTAATAACTAAAAAATAAAAGTGAAATGTCGAAATAGAAACGTTAAGTTTTATCTATCTACTTTTTTTTATTCATCCATAAAGAATATGAAATTTTAATATTATTTTGATTTGATATCAAGAATGTAAAAAAAATAATGACGTGGATAATTATTGGAAATTTATTTTTGATGTTTTTAATTTCCATCAAGATAAAGTCAAATGCAATAAGTTTCAAACAAGTAGATAAATATGTAAAATAGATCGTATATTCGTATCTAACTGTGTTATCTTTTTTCTTTTGAGTTTTAGAACTAAAATTTCAAACAAAATTTAAGTACGAAAGTATGTAGATCCTGTTCTTTTCTAAAACTCAAAAGAAGAATGATTGCAATATGTAACATATATAGTGAAGTGACTAAATACCAAAATTTTTATTTATGCCATAATAAAAAAAACACCTTAATTTTAGGAGAATTCGAAAAGTATCCAAGCCGTCAAATACTTCTACGGGCCTCAAAGACCCGAGCCTTCAATTGGCCCTGCAGCTCCAGTCTAGGAGGTATTCCAATGGATTAACGACCCCATTTTTTTTTTACAGAAATTTTATTAAAATGGTATCAGCAGCCGCCTATAACAAAATTCACATTACCCTCCTTATTTTCTGTGCCAACAAATTGGTTTCCAAACACAAAAAGAAAAATCAAATCTCTGTGCCACGTACAAAAAAAATAGGGCTGCTAAACCATTTGTAATATAGTCTCTAGATAGTAAGAGAAGAGGGTAGTTGCAACTCTAATACAACACTTGAATTGAAGGTCTTTGCAGTACACTAGTAGTGTCTTAAGATGTCAAGAGAAGATGGTAGTTGCACCTTAATACAATACTCCAATTGAAGTTATTTGCAGCATTCTAGTAGTGTCTCGAGGTGGAAAGAGAAGAGGGCAATTGCAACTCTAATGCAACACTCCAATTGTAGGTCTTTGCAGCACTCTACTAATGTCTCCATATGCAAAGAGAATATGATAGTTGCAACTCTAATACAACACTCAATTGAAGGTCTTTACATCACTCTAGTAGTGTCTCCATATGCAAGAGAAGATGGTAGTTGCAACCTCAATAGAACACTTGAATTAAAGGTTTTTGAAACTCTCTAGTAGTGTCCTTGTATGGGAGAGAGAAGAGGTAATTGCAACCATAATACGACACTCTAAATAAAGGTCTTTGCAGCACACTAATAGTGTCTCTAGCTGGAAGAGAAGATGGTAGTTGCAACTCTAATACAACACTCCAATTGAATGCCTTTGCAGCACTCTAGTAGTGTATCAAGATGGCAACAAAATAGTGTTGTTGCAACCCTATCACAACACTCCAATTGAAGGTCTTTGCAGGACTCTAGTATTGTTTCCCGATGGCAATAGAAGACAATAGTTGCAACAATAATACAACACTCCAAATGAAGGTTTTTGCAACTCACTAATAGTGTCTCTAGATGACAAAAGAAGAGGACAATTTTAATCCTTATGCAACACTCCAATTGAACGTCTTTACACTACTCTAGTAGTGTCTCTATATGTAAAATGAAGAGGGTAGTTGCAACACTAAGACAACATTCCAATTGAAGTTCTTTGCAGTACTATAGCAGTGTCCCCATAGGGTAAGAGAAGATGGTAGTAGCAACCCTAATACAACACACCAATTGAAGGTGTTTGTGTTAGTTTATAATAATCTAGAAGTCAATAATACGATAAATTATCATAAAGCTTTGTTCATGAATTGAATGTTTATTTATATATATCATTTTGTTGCCTTGAGTATTATTGAATTTATGGATCATTTCGAGTTTATGACTGAAATTGTGAAACTCCATAATATAGATGATATATACTCTTAAAAGTCACTGACCAAGGTAATTAGCAGGAACACTAATTACCGCGATAAGGTTAGTATGTGGATTAAAAGATGGTTAAGTTTTACAAACCACCTAACACGAGATGTCATTTTAATCACATAGATACATGTTCTAGGAACATGGTATTTGACAAACCCCGAATGAAACATTAAATAGAATTGTGTTCGTGTCATTTATGTTTTCATTCAGTGTCAGGTTCTACAGTATGAGGTATTTATCGTTCCCACTAAGAAATATGTATGTGTAATTGTTATCTAACGCTGTCCGTAAAAAACAGTCATAAGGGTAGCTTTTCCATATGTATAGCTTAGCTGAGGAAGTGATAGTTTACCAAGAATACTATTTGTCTCTTGTATTTTATACGAGCTATAGCATCACTGGGCCCCTTGATAGAGTAAGATTATCTGCTAGCGGTATAATTACAAGAGTAATTATATTTGATAATCTGCTCAAGATAAAAAAAAGATTCAGTTAGCAAGGATGACACACATCTACCTTGAAACTAATCTGATAGCTATGAGACAGAAGAACAGACACAAGTAAATTGTTTACTGGATTATGATATTGTACTGTACAGCATCATCTGTGTAATTGGATGGTCATGATGTGTTGCCAGATGCCGCTCATGATTATAGAAGTTAAAACAGTTTTAACTCTGTTTACCAACATAACACAAATACTATTGGGTCACACCATATAGGAGTTAATCAGAGAATCTTATTGTGATTGATTATAAATTGGTTATGATCAATAGTAAGATGGTTATAATTAATTATACGTGTTATAATTAAATTATAAATGTTATGTAAAAATAACAAGCAAAAACATTGGTTAATTTATAAGCGTGTGTGACACGTTGTATAAAAGTTAACCGGTTAATTTATAAATGTGCAGGACACATTGTATAAATTACCGAAACAAACAACCGCAAGAAATATAATTATTCAGAATAATTATACGAATATTATTTGTATTCGGGTCGAGGGCATTCGGGTCTTATCAGATTCGTCCTTATCCGCATGACGTGTCATCGATCCTATCCAGATGACACGTCATCAATCCTATCCACATGACACCTCACCCCCTAGGTGGCATGCCTTGTCATAGGGGTATTTTGGTCTTTTCACACCATTTTAGAGGCTATAAATAGAGGGGTGCATGGACAGAATAAAATACTAATTCACACGTATCGTTTCGTGTAGAATCGAATCGGTATTTTCTCTCTTTCTCGGTTTCTCTCCCAAATAGTGTTTCGGTTGAGAAAAGAAAGTTATACGTAGTTGACGTATAATCTTGCGAGTTGTTGTGAAGTATATTTAAGGGATCGATGAATAGTGTTTTATCGAATTTTGCGGTATGTCAGTTTTGCTTGTTGATGAAACTAAGTAATCGAAAATTCGTGTTTACGGGTTTTCGTCGTTTTCCCATGAATAGTGTTTTTGCATAATTCTGCGGTTTACGATATTTCTGGCAAAAAAATAAACCGCTCTCTGGTTAATCCTGGTGGATAATCGATAGAGGCACCATACGTTTGGTGCTCCGAGAAGAATCATTCCCGTGATATAGCTCTTCTCGCTCGGTCTGCATTCCAATTGTGATTTGGAAACAAGGTATAAATATGTTATATTAATCTATTTAATTGGTAAGTAGATTAAAGTTTTAGAAATCAATCATGGAGTAGATCTGTAAAGAATTAAATTGGGTTTTGATGCCAAAGGAATACTGAAGGTGGACCGCCTTGAAAAATTTCCTGACATACCCCGTTTAATCCTGAGCTTAAGTTGGCCGTAGAAATTTTTGTTCCACGGTCATTCCGCAACTTAAGTCTAAACAGGTTTTGGTTACCCCGAAACCCAACAGTTTGTAGCAAACTAGTAGTGTCTTAAGATGGCAAATGAAGAGGGTAGTTGCAACTCTAATACAATACTCCAAATGAAGGTTTTTGCAGCTCACTCATAGGGTCTCTAGATGACAATAGAAGAGGGTAGTTTCAACCATAGTAGGAAAAATCGGCCGATTCCGATCCGATACTCCGATCCCGTATCGGTATCGGCCGGCCCCGATCCGATCCTGAGCCGATCCTCACATAGCAAATCATAAAGAAAAATGAAAAAAAAAACCCGATTCTGAGCCGATCCTGAGCCGATCCCGATCCGATACTCCGATCCCGTATCGGTATCAGCTGGGACCGATCCCGATACCGATACCGATTTTTCCTACTATGGTTTCAACCCTTATACAACACTCTAATTGATGGTCTTTGCAGTACTCTAGTACTATTTCTAGATGTAAAAAGAAGAGGGTAGTTGCAACTCTAATACAACACTCCAATTGAAGGTCTTTGCCGTACTCTAGTAGTGTCTCCATATGACAAGAGAAGAGGGTAGTTGCAACCCTAATACAACACTTCAAATGAAGGTCTTTGCAGCATACTAGTATTGTCGCAGGATGTTAAGAGAAGTGGGTAGTTGCACCCCTAATAGAACATTCCAATTGAAGTTGTTTGCAGCACACTTGTGTGTCTCCAGATGGAAAGAGCTATAATTGTAACTCTAATACAACATTCTAATTGATGGTCTTTACCGCACTCAAGTAGTATCTCCATATGGCAAGAGAAGAGGGTAGTTACAAACCTAATACAACACTATAATTGAAGGTCTTTGCAGCATACTAGTATTGTCTCAGGATTTCAAGAGAAGTGGGTAGCCGCGCCCCTAATACAACATTCCAATTGAAGTTATTTGCAGCACACTTATAGTGTCTCAAGATGAAAAGAGGAGAGATTAGTTGCAACTCTAATACAACACTCTAATTGATGGTCTTTGCGGCACACTAGTATAGTATATAGATAGCAACATAAGAGGGTGGTTGCAACCCTAATACAACACTCCAATTAAAGGTCTTTGCAGCACACTAATAGTGTCTCAAGATGTCAAGAGAAGAGGGTAGTTGCAACCCTAATACAACACTCCAATTAAAGTTATTCGCAGTATTATAGTAGTATCTCAATGTAGAAAGAGAAGAGAGTAGTTGCAACTCTAATACAACACTCCAATTGAAAGTCTTTGCAGCACTCTAGTAATGTCTCCATATGTAAAGAGAAGAGGGTAGTTGCAACTCTAATACAACACTCAATTGAAGGTCTTTGCATCACTCTAGTAGTGTCTCCATATGCAAGAGAAGATGGTAGTTGCAACCCCAATAGAACACTCGCATTAAAGTTTTTGAAACTTTCTAGTAGTGTCCCTGTATGGAGAGAGAAGAAGGTAGTTGCAACCATAATACGACACTCTAAATAAAGGTCTTTGCAGCACACTAACATTGTCTCTCGATTGCAAGAGAAGAGGGTAGTTGCAACACTAACACAACACTCTAATTGAAGGCCTTTGCAGCACTCTAGTAGTGTATCCAGATGGCAACAGAAGAGTGTTGTCGCAATCCTATCACAACACTCCAATTGAAGGTCTTTGCAAAACTAGTACCGTCTTTAGATGGCAATAGAAGACGACAGTTGCAACCATAATATGACACTCCAAATGAAGGTTTTTGTAGCTCAGTAATAGTCAAGGTTCTAAATAGCATTTTTTTATTTCAAAAATTATATTTTATATTTCTACTAATAATAAACATATCTCATCAAGAGAAAAAACACCAAATTGATTAAGAAGTTATAATATTCATATTGATCCCCTACAAACTTCAAATTGTCATTCAAAATATCCCTAATTAAAAAACTATCGATATATTTTATATTCAAAATATACCACTACCATATATTAATGCATTATACACAATTTAATTGATATAGCTTTATAAAGTAAAAAAAAAGGCCTATCTGGACAAAAAAAATTAAGGCCCATTAAAATTGAAAAATCATAATACCATGTAGCATAGCGGACCGCTATTGCCGCTACGTGCTACGCACTATAGCGGACTGCTACTAGCGCTATAGCGGCAGTAGCTCGATTAGTGTAGTTTTATCCCGTAGCTTAGCTTTATAGGTCAAAAACTGCTATAGCTATTTAGAACACTGGCAATAGTATCTCTAGATAGCAAGAGAAGATGGTAGTTTCAATCTTTATACAACACTCCAACTGAAGGTCTTTGCAATACTCTAATAGTGTCTTTAGATGTAAAATGAAGATGGTAGATGCAACACTAATACAACACTCCAATTGAAGGTCTTTGCAGTACTCTAGTAGTGTCTCCATATGGCAAGGGAAGATGGGTAGTAGCAACCCCAATACAACACTCCAATTGAAGGTGTTTGCAGCACACTAGTAGTGTCTCCAGATGGCAAGTGAAGGGGTTAGTTGCAACCCTAATACAACATTGCAATTAAAGTTATTTGCAATACATTAGTAGTGTCTCAGGATAGGAAGAGAAGAGGGTAGTTGCAACTCTAATACAACACTGCAATTCATGGTCTTTGTAGCCACTCTAGTAGTGTCTCCATATGACAATAGAAGAGGGTAATTGTAACCCTAATACTACACTCCAATTGAATGTCTTTGCATCACTCTAATAGTGTCTTAATATAGCAAGAGAAGAGGATAGTTGCAACTCCAATACAACACTTAAATTGAAGGTCTTGGCATCACTCTAATTGTGTCTCCATATGGAAAGAGAAGATGATAGTTGCAACCCTAATACAACACTCCAATTGAAGGTTTTTGCATCACTCTAGTAGTGTTTCCATACGGTAAGAGAAGATGGTAGTTGTAACCCCAATAGGACACTCGAATTAAAGGTTTTTAAAACTTTATAGCAGTGTCCCTGTTTGGAAAGAGAAGAGGGTAGTTGCACCTATACAACACTCCAATTGAAGTTATTTGCAGTATTCTAGTAGTGTCTCGAGGTGGAAAGTGAAGAGGGCAGTTGCAACTCTAATGCAACACTCCAATTGTAGGTCTTTGCAGCACTCTAGTAATGTCTCCATATGCAAAGATAATATGATAGTTGCAACTCTAATACAACACTCAATTGAAGGTCTTTACATCACTCTAGTAGTGTCTCCATATGCAAGAGAAGATGGTAGTTGCAACCCCAATAGAACACTCGAATTAAAGGTTTCTGAAACACTCTAGTAGTGTCCTTGTATGGAGAGAGAAGAGGTAGTTGCAACCATAATACGACACTCTAAATAAAGGTCTTTGGAGCACACTAATAGTGTCTCTAGATGACAAGAGAAGATGATAGTTGCAACTCTAATACAACACTCCAATTAAAGGCCTTTGTAGCACTCTAGTAGTGTATCAAGATGGCAACAAAAGAGTATTGTTGCAACCCTATCACAACACTCTAATTAAAGGTCTTTGCAGGACTCTAGTATTGTTTCCAGATGTCAATAAAAGACAGTAGTTACAACGATAATACGACACTCCAAATGAAGGTTTTTGCAGCTCAGTAATATTGTCTCTAGATAGAAAGAGAAGAGGGTAATTTCAATACTTATACAACACTCCAATTGAAGGTCTTTGTAGTACTATAGTAGTGTCTCTATATGTAAATGAAGACGGTAGTTGCAACACTAAGACAACACTCCAATTAAAGTTCTTTGCAGTACTCTAGCATGTCCCCATAGGGTAAGAGAAGATGGTAGTAGCAACCCTAACACAACACTCCAATTGAAGGTGATTGCAGCACACAAATAGTGTCTCTATATGACAAGTGAAGAGGGTACTTGCAACCCTAATACAACACTCCAATTGATGTTATTTGTAGTACACTAGAAGTGTCTCAAGATGGATAGAGACACTACCAGAGTTCTCCAAACACCTTGAATTGTAGTGTTGTATTAGGATTGTAAAAAATCTATTATCATACCAAATAGAGACACTACTAGAGTACTCCAAACATCATTAATTGGAGTGTTGTAATAGGGTTGTAAATGCCCTATTATCTAGTAATATAGAGGCACTAAAAGAGTGCTCCAAACACCTTCTATTAGAGTGTTGTATTAGAGTTGAAATGTCTTATTATCTTGCCATATAAAGACACTACTAGAGTGCTCCAAACAACTTCAATTGGAGTATTATATTAAGGTTGTAAATGCCAAATTATCTTGCCATATAGAGACACTACTAGAGTGCTCCAAACACATTCACTTTGGGTGTTGTATTAGGGTTGTAAATCTCCATATGGAAAGAGAAGGGGTAGTTGCAACCCTAATACAACAATCTAATTGAAAGTCTATGTATCACTCTAGTAGTGTCTCCATAAGGCAAGGGAAGATCGTAGTTCCAACCCAGTAGGACACTCGAATTAATGGTTTTTGAAACTCTCTAGTAATGTCCTGGTTTGGAGAGAGAAGATAGCAGTTGCAACTATAGTATGACACTTCAAATAAAGGCATTTACAACAAACTAATAGTGTCTCTAGATGGCAAGAGAAGGGGGTACTTGCAACCTTAAAACAACACTCCAATTTAAGGCTTTTGCTCCCTAGTAGAGTATCCAGATTGCAAAAGAAGAGTGTTATTGCAACCCTATCACAACACTCCAATTGAAGGTATTTGTAGGACTACTCCAATTGAAGGTGTCTGGAGCACACTAATAGTGTCTCAATATGACAAGATAATACGACATTTACAATGCAAATGCAACACACCAATTGAAAATTTTTGGAGCACTCTACTAGTGTCTCTATATGACAAGCTAAAAGGGCATTTCCAACACTAATAATATAATACTCCAATTTAAGGTGTTTGGAGCACTCTAGTAGTGTCTCTATATAGCAAGATAATTGGGCATTTACAACCTTAATACAACACTCCAATTGAAGGTGTTTGGAACACTCTAGTAGTGTCTTTATATGGCAAGATAATAAGACATTTCAACTCTAATACAATACTCTAATATAAGGAGTTTGGAGCACTCCTTTAGTGTCTCTATATTGATAGATAATTGGGTATTTACATCCATAATACAATACTCCAATTGAAGATGTTTGAAGTACTCTAGTAGTGTCTCTATATGGAAAGATTAGGGCATTTACAACCCAATTACAACACTCCAATTAATGGTTTTTGGAGTACTCTAGTAGTGTCTATTTGGTAAGATAATAGGACATTTATAACCCTATCACATCACTACAATTGAAGGTGTTTGTTGCACTCTAGTAGTGTCTCCAGATGGCAACATAAGATGGTAGTTATCACCCTAATAAAACACTCTAAATTAATGCATTTGGAGCACGCTAGTAGTGTCTCTAGATAGCAAGATAATAGCGCATTCACAATCCTAATACAACACTCCAATTAATGGTGTTTGGAGCACTCTAGTAGTGTCTCTATATGACAAGATAATATGACATTTACTTCCCTAATACAGCACTCTAGTTGAATGTGTTTGGAGCTCTCTAGTAGTGTCACCAGATGACAACATAATAGGGCATTTAGAACCCTAGTACAACACTCCTATTGTAGGTGTTAGGAGCACTCTAGTAGTGTCTCCAAATGGCAAGATAACAGGGCATTTACAGCCCTAATACAACACTCCAATTGATGGTGTTTGGAGCACTTTTGTAGTGTCTCAATAACGTGAGATATTTGCGCATTTACATGCTTCATTCAACACTCCAATTGAAGATATTTGGAACACTCTAGTTGTGTCTCTATATGGAAAGATAATAGGGCATTTCCAACCCTAATACAACACTCCAATTAATGGTGTCTGGAGCACACTACTAGTGTCTCTATATGGCAAGATAATAGGGCATTTACTACCATAATATGACACTCCAATTGAAAGTGTTTGTAGCACTCTTTTAGTGTCTCTATATTACTAAATAATTGGGCATTTACATCCCTAATACAACACTCCAATTGAAGATGTTTGAAGCACTCTAGTAGTGTATATGGAAGGATAACAGGACATTTCCAACCCTAATACAACACTCTAATTGAATGTATTTGGAGCACTATAGTAATGTCCTTATATGGCAAAATAATGAGACATTTACAACTCTAATACAACACTCCAACAGAATATGTTTGGGGCACTATAGTAATGTCTCGAGATGGCAAGATTACAGCACTCCAATTGATGGTGTGTGGAGTACTCTTGTAGTGTCTCTATAAGGCAAAAATATTTGTACATTTACATGCCTCATACAGCACTCCAACTGAAGATATTTGAAGCACTCTAGTAGTGTCTCTATATGGAAAGATAATATGGCATTTCCAACCCTAATGCACCACTCTAATTGAATGTATTTGGAGTACTCTTGTAATGTCTCTATATGGCAAGGGAAAATGGTAGTTGCAACCCTAATAAATCACTCCAATTGAAGGTGTTGCTACACTCTAGTAGTGTCCCCAGATGGCAAAATAAGAGGGTAGTTATAACCCTAATAAAACACTCCAAATTAATGTGTTTGGAGCGCGCTAGTAGTGTCTCTAGATAGCAAGCTAATAGTGCATTTACAACCCTAATACAACACTCCAATTGATGGTGTTTGGAGCACTCTAGTAGTGTTTCTATATGGCAAGATAATAGGACATTTACTTCCCTAATACAACACTCTAATTGAATGTGTTTGGAGCTGTCTAGCAGTGTCACCAGATGGCAAGATAATAGGTCGTTTAGAACCCTAATACTACACTCCTATTGTAGGTGTTAGGAGCACTCTAGTAGTGTCTCCAAATGGCAAGATAACAGGGTATTTACAGCCCTAATACAACACTCCAAGTGATGGTGTTTGGAGCACTCTAGTATTTTATCCAGAAGGCAAGATAACAGCACTCCAATTGATGGTGTTTGGAGCACTCTTGTAGTGTCTCTATAATGCAAGATATTTGCGTATTTACATGCTTCATTCAACACTCCAATTAAAGATATTTGGAACACTCTAGTAGTGTCTCTATATGGAACCCTAATGCAATACTCTAATTGAATGTATTTGGAGCACTCTAGTAATGTCTCTATACGGCAAGAGAAGAGGATAGTTGCAACCCTAATAGAACACCAACTTAAGGTGTTTGTTGAATTCTACAAATGTCTCCAGATGGCAACATAAGAGAACAGTTGTAACACTAATAAAACACTCAAAATGAATGCGTTTGGAGCGCTCTAGTTGTGTCTCTAGATACCAAGATAATAGGGCATTTACAACCCTAACACAACACTCCAATTGATGTTGTTTGGAACACTCTAATAATGACTCTATGTGGCAAGATAATCGGGCATTTATAACCCTAATACAACACTCTAATTGAACGTGTTTGTAGTACTCTTTTAGTGTCTCTATATTACTAGATAATTGGGCATTTATATCCCTCATACAACACTCGATTTAAAGATGTTTGAAGCACTCTAGTAGTGTCTCTATATGGAAGGATAACAGGGCATTTACAACTCGAATACAACACCCCAATTAATGTTGTTTGGAGCACACTAGTAGTGTCTCTTTATGGCAAGATAATAGAGCATTTACAACCCTAATACAACATCCAATTAAATGTGTTTGTAGCACTCTTTTAGTGTCTCTATATTACTAGATAATTGGGCATTTATATCCCTAATACAACACTCCAATTAAAAATGTTTGAAGCACTCTAGTAGTGTCTCTATATGGAAGGATAACAGGGCATTTACAACCCTAATACAACACTCCAATTAATGGTGTTTGGAGCACACTAGTGTCTCTATATGGCAAGATAATAGGGTATTTACAAACCTAATACAACACTCCAATTGAAGGTGTTTGTAGCACTCTTTTAGTGTCTCTATATTACTAGATAATTGGGCATTTACATCCCAAATAAAACACTCCAATTGAAGATGTTTGAAGCACTCTAGTAGTGTCTCTATATGGAAGGATAACAGGGTATTTCCAACCCTAATACAACACTCTAATTGAATATATTTGGAGCACTATAGTAATGACCCTATATGGCAAGATTATAGGGCATTTACATCCGTAATACATATCTCCAATTGAAGATGTTTGGAGCACTCTTTTAGTGTCTCTATATTACTAGATTATTGGGCATTCACATCCCTAATACAACACTCCAATTGAACGTGTTTGTAGCACTCTTTTAGTGGCTCTATATGGAAAGATAATTTGGCATTTACATCCCTAATACAACACTCCAATTGAAGATGTTTGAAGCACTCTAGTAGTGTCTCTATATGGAAGGATAACAGGGTATTTCCAACCCTAATACAACACTCTAATTGAATGTATTTGGAGCACTATAGTAATGTTCCTATATGGCAAGATTATTGCGCATTTACATCCCTAATACAAATCTCCAATTGAAGATGTTTGGAGCACTCTTTTAGTGTCTCTGTATTGCTTGATAATTGGGCATTTACATCCCTAATACAACACTCTTATTTAATGTATTTTGAGCACTATAGTAATGTCCCTATTTGCCAAGATAATAAGACATTTACAACTCTAATACCACACTCTGATGGAATATATTTGGAGCACTCTAGTAGTGTCTCTATATGGAAGGATAACAGGGCATTTCCAACCCTAATACAACACTCTTATTTAATGTATTTTGAGCACTATAGTAATGTCCCTATTTGCCAAGATAATAAGACATTTACAACTCTAATACCACACTCTGATGGAATATATTTGGAGCACTCTAGTAGTGTCTCTATATGGCAAGATAATTGGGCATTTACAACCCTAATACAACATTCCAATTGAAGGTGTTTGTAGCACTCTTTTAGTGTCTCTAAATTACTAGATAATTGGGCATTTACAACCCTAATACAATACTTCAATTGATGGTGTTTGGAGCACTCTTGTAGTGTATATGGTAAGATAATTGCGCATTTACATCCCTAATACAAATCTCAAATTGAAGATGGCAAGATTATAGGGCAAGATAATAGGACATTTACAATTCTAATACAACACACTAATTGAATATGTATGGAGCACTCTAGTTGTGTCTCGAGATGGCAAGATTATAGCACTCCAATTGATGGTACTTGGAGCACACTTGCAGTGTCTCTATAAGGCATGATATTTGTGCAATTACATGCCTCATACAACACTCCAATTGAAGATGTTCAGAGCACTCTAATAGTGTCTCTTTATGGAAGGATAACAGGGCATTTCCAACCCTACGACAACACTCTAATTCAATGGACAAGGGAAAAGGGTAGTTGCAACCCAAATACATCACTCCACTCTAGTAGTGTCTCCAGATGACAACATAAGAGGGTAGTTATAACCCTAATGAAACATTATAAATTATTGCATTTGGAGAGCTCTAGAAGTGTCTCTAGAGAGCAAGATAATAGTGCATTTACAACCCTAATACAACACTCCAATTAATGGTGTTTGGAGCACTCCAGTACTGTCTCTATATGGCAAGATAATTAGACATTTATTTCCCTACTACAACACTCTAATTGAATGTGTTTGGAGCTCTCTAGTACTGTCACCAGATGGCAAGACACTACGGCGTTTAGAACCCTAATACAACACTCCTATTGAAGGTGTCAGGAGCACTCTATTAGTGTCTCCTAATGGCAAGATAACATGGCATTTACAGCCCTAATACAACACTCCAATTGATGGTGTTTGGAGCACTCTTGTAGTGTCTCTATAAGGCAAGATATTTGCGCATTTACATGTTTCATACAACACTCCAATTGAAGATATTTGGAACACTCTAGTAGTTCCTCTATACGGAAAGATAATAGGGCATTTCCAACCCTAATACAATACTCCAATTACTGGTGTTTGGAGCACACTAGTAGTGTCTCTATATGGCAACATTATTGGGCATTTACAATCCTAATACAACACTCCAATTGATGATGTTTGGAGAACTCTTGGAGTGTCTCTATATGGAAAGATAATAGTGCATTTCCAACCCTAATGCAACATTCTAATTAAATGTATTTGGAGCACTTTAACAATGTCTCTATATAGCAAGAGAAAAGGGTAGTTGCAACCCTGATACAACAATAAAACTTAAGGTGTTTGTTCCACTCTAGTAATGTCTCCAGATGGCAACATAAGAGGGTAGTTGGAGCACTAATAAAACACTCAAAATGAGTGTGTTTGGAGCACTCTAGTTGTGTCTCTACAAAGCAAGATAATAGGGCATGCACAACCGTAATACAACAATCCAATTAATAGTGTTTGGAGCACTCTAGTAGTTTCTCTATATGGCCAAATAATAGGGCATTTACTACCCTAATACAACACTCCAATTGAAGGTGTTTGAAGCACTTTTTTAGTGTCTCTATATTATAAGATGATTGGGCATTTATATCCCTAATACAACACCATAATTGAAGGTGTTTGGAGCACAAATTGAGTGTCTCTATATTACTAAATAATTGGGCATTTATATCCCTAATAGAACACCCTAATTGAAGGTGTTTCGAGCACTCTTTTAGTGTCTGTATATTACTAGATAATTGGGCATTTACATCCCGAATACAACACTCCAATTGAATGTGTTTGTAGCACTCTTTTAGTGTCTCTATATTACTAGATAATTGGGCATTTACATCCCTAATACAACACTCCAATTGAAGATGTTTGAAGCACTCTAGTAGTGTCTCTATATGGCAGGATTACAGGGCATTTCCAACCCTAATTAAACACTCTAATTGAATGTATTTGGAGCACTGTAGTGACTCTATATGGCTAGATAATAGGGGATTTACAACCCTAGTACAACACTCTAATTGGATGTGTTTGGAGCTCTCTAGTAGTGTCACCAAATGGCAAGATAATACGGCGTTTAGAACCCTAATACAACACTCCTATTGAAGGTGTTAGGAGCACTCTAGTAGTGTCTCCAAATGGCATGATAACTGGGCATTTACAGCCCTAATACAACACTCCAATTGATGGTATTTGGAGCACTCTAGTAGTTTCTCCAGAAGGCAAGATAACAGCACTCCAATTCATGGTGGTTGAAGCACTCTTGTAGTGTCTCTATAAGACAAGATATTTGCGCATTTACATTCTTCATACAACACTCCAATTGAAGATATTTGGAACACTCTAGTAGTGCCTCTATATGGAAATATAATAGGGCATTTCCAACTCTAATACAACACTCCAATTAATGGTGTTTCGAGCACACTAGTAGTGTCTCTATATGGCAAGATAATAGGGCATTTACAACCCTAATACAACACTCCAATTGATGATGTTTGGAGCACTCTTGGAGTGTCTCTATATGGAAAGATAATAGTGCATTTGCAACACTAATGCAACATTCTAATTGAATGTATTTGGAGCACTCTAGCAATGTCTCTATATGGCAAGAGAAATTAAGGTGTTTGTTGTACTAGTAATGTCTCCAGATGACAACATAAGAGGGTAGTTGTAATGGTCTTTGGAACACTCTAATAGTGACTCTATGTGGCAAGATAATCGGGTATTTACAACCCTAATACAACACTCCAATTGAAGGTGTTTGGAGCCCTTTTTTAGTGTCTCTATATTAGAAGATAATGGGGCATTTATATCCCAAATACAACACCCAAATTGAAGGTGTTTGGAGCACACATTGAGTGTCTCTATATTACTAGATAATTGGACATTTATATCCCTAATAGAACGCCCCAATTGAAGGTGTTTGGAGCACACTTTTAGTGTCTGTATATTACTAGATAATTGGGCATTTACATCCCTAATACAACACTTCAATTGAATGTATTTGTAGCACTCTAGTAGTATCTCTATATGGAAGGATAACAAGGCATTTCCAACCCTAATACAATACTCTCATTGAATGTATTTGGAACACTAGTAATGTCCCTATATGACAAGATTACAGGGCATTTACAACTCTAATATAACACTCTAATTAATGGTGTTTGGAGCACACTAGTAGTGTCTCTATATGGCAAGATAATAGGGCATTTACAACCCTAGTACAATACTCCAATTGAACGTGTTTGTAGCATTCTTTTAGTGTCTCTATATTACTAGATAATTGGGCATTTACATCCCTAATACAACACTCCAATTGAAGTTGTTTGAAGCACTCTAGTAGTGTCTCTATATGGAAGGATAACAGGGCATTTCCAACCCTAATACAACACTCTAATTGAATGTATTTGGAGCATTGTAGTAATGTCCCTATATGGCAAGATAATAGGACATTTATAACTCTAATAGAACAATCTGATTGATATATTTGGAGCCCTCTAGTAGTGTCTCGAGATGGCAAGATTACAGGGCATTTACAACCCTAATACAACACCCCAATTGATGGTGTTTGGAGCACTCTTGTAGTGTATCTATATGGTAAGATAATTGCGCATTTACATCCCTAATACAAATCTCCAATTGAAGATGGCAAGATCATAGGATATTTACAACTCTAATACAACACTCCAATTGAATATGTTTGGAGCACTCTAGTAGTGTCTCGAGATGGCAAGATTACAACACTCTAATTGATGGTGTTTGGAGCACTCTTGTAGTGTCTCTATAAGGCAAGATATTTGCGCATTTACATGCCTCATACAACACTCAAATTGAAGATGTTTGGAGCAGTCTAGTAGTGTCTCTATATGGAAAGATAATAGGGCATTTCCAATCCTAATGCAACACTCTAATTGAATGTATTTGGAGTACTCTTGTAATGTCTCTATATGGCAAGGGAAAATGGTAGTTGCAACCCTAATACATCACTCCAATTGAATGTGTTGCTGCACTCTAGTAGTGTCTCCAGATGGCAACATAAAGGGTAGTTATAACCCTAATAAAACACTCCAAATTAATGCGTTTGGAGCGCGCTAGTAGGGTCTCTAGATAGCAAGATAATAGCGCATTTACAACCCTAACACAACACTCCAATTAATGGTGTGTGGAGCACTTTAGTAGTTTCTCAAGAAGGCAAGATAACAGCACTCCAATTGATGGTGTTTGGAACACTCTTATAGTGTCTCTATAAGGCAAGATATTTGCACATTTACATGCTTCATACAACACTCCAATTGAAGATATTTGGAGCACACTAGTAGTGTCTCTTTACAAAAAGATAATAGGGCATTTCCAACCCTAATTCAACACTCCAATTAATGGTGTTTGGAGCACACTAGTGTCCCTATATGGCAAGATAATAGGGCATTTGCAACCCTAATACAACACTCCATTTGAAGGTATTTGTAGCACTCTTTTTGTTTCTCTATATGGAAAGATAATTTGGCATTTCCAACTCTAATGCAACGCTCTAATTAAATGTATTTGGAGCACTCTAGCAATGTCTCTATATGACAAGAGAAAATGGTAGTTGCAACCCTAATACAACACTACAACTTTAGGTGTTTGTTGCACGCTAGTAATGTCTTTAAATGACAACATAAGAGGGTAGTTGTAACATTAATAAAACACTCAAAATGAATGTGTTTGGAGCGCTCTAGTTGTGTCTCCAGATAGCAAGATAATAGGGCATTTACAACCCTAATACAACACTCCAATTAATGGTGTTTGGAGCACTCTAGTCGAGTCTCTATATGGCGAAATAATAGGGTATTTACTACCCTAATACAACACTCCAACTGAAGGTGTTTGGAGCACTCTTTTAGTGTCTTTATATTACAGGATAATTGGGCATTTATATCCCTAATACAACACCCCAATTGAAGGTGTTTGGAGCACACTTTTAGTGTCTCTATATTACTAGATAATAGGGCATTTATATCCCTAATACAACACCCCAATTGAAGGTGTTTGGAGCACTCTTATAGTGCCTCTATATTACTAGATAATTGGGCATTTACATCCCTAATACAACACTCCAATTGAATGTGTTTGTAGCACTCTGTCAGTGTCAATATATTACTAGATAATTGGGCATTTACATCCCTAATATAACACTCCAATTGAAGATGTTTGAAGTAGTGTCTCTATATGGAAGGATAACAGGGCATTTACATCCCTAATATAACACTCCAATTGAATGTGTTTGTAGCACTCTGTTAGTGTCAATATATTACTAGATAACTGGGCATTTACAACCCTAACACAACACTCCAATTGATGTTGTTTGGAGCACTCTAGTAGTGTCCCTAAATGGCAAGATAAAATGACATTTACCACCCTAATACAACACTTCAATTGAAGGTATTTCAAGCATTCTAGTAGTGTCTCCAGATGACAAGATAATAGGGCATTTACAATGCAAATGCAGCACTCCAATTGACTGTTTGGAGCACTCTAGTAGTGTCTCTATATGGCAAGCTAATAGGGCATTTAAAATTCGGATACAACACTCCAATTGAAGATATTTGGAGCTCTCTAGTAGTGTCTTTATATGGCAAGATAATAAGGCATTTACAACCCTAATACAACAATCCATTTCAAGGTATTTGGAGTAGCCTAGTAGTGTCTCTATATGGCAATATCATTGGGCATTTGCAACCCTAATACAACACTCCATTTGAAGGTGCTTGGAGCACTCTAGTAGTCTCTATATGGCAAGATAATAGGGCATTTACAACTCCAATACAACACTCCAATTGTCCCCATTTGGAGCACTGTAGTAGTGTCTCTATATGGCAAGCTAGAAGGACATTTACTACCCTAGTATAACACTCTAATTGAATGTGTTTGGAGCACTGCAGTAGTGTCTTTAGATGGGAAGATAACAGGGCATTTACAACCTTATTACAACACTCCAATTGAAGGTGTTTGGAGCACTCTAGTAGTGTCTCTATATAGCAATATAATAGGGCATTTACAACTCTACTACAAAGCAAATAAAGGTATTTGGAGCACTATAGTAGTGTCTCTATATGGTAATACAATAGGGCATTTACCGCCCTAATACAACACTCTAATTGAAGGAGTTTGAAGCACTCTAGTTGTGCCTCTATATAGCAAGATAAAATGATATTTTCTACCATAATACAACACTCTAATTGAATGTGTTTGGAGCACTCTAGTAGTGTCTCAAGATGGCAAGATAACAAGACATTTACATCAATAATACAACACTTCAACTGAATGTGTTTGGACCACTCTAGTAGTATCCCTATTTGGCAAAATAATAGGGCATTTACAATCCAAATACAATACTACAATTGATGGTATTTGGAGCACTCTAGTAGTGTCTCTATATTGCATGATAATAGGACATTTACCACCCTAATAGAACACTCTAATTGAATGTGTTTGGAGCACTCCAGTAGTGTGTATCGATGGCAAGGTAACAGAGGATTTACAACCCTAATACAACACACCAATTGGAGGTACTTGGAGAACTCTTGTAGTGTCTCTATATGGCAAGATAATAGGATATCTACAACCCTAATACAACACTCCAATTGAAGGTGTTTGAAAATTCAGTATTGTCTCCAGATGGCAAGATATTATGGCATTTACAATCCAAATGCAACATTCCAATGAAAGGTGTTTGGAGTACTATAGTAATGTCTCTATTTGACAATAAAATAAGGCATTTACTGCCCTAATACAACACTCCAATTGAAGGAGTTTGGAGCACTCTAGTTGTGTTTCAATATGGCAAGATAAATGGATATTTACTACCCTAGTACAACACTCTAATTGAATGTGTTTGGAGCACTCTAGTAGTGTCTCTAGATGGCAAGATTACAGGGGATTGACAACCCTAATACAACACTCCAATTGAAGGTGTTTGGATCACTATAGTAGTCTCTCTAGATGACAAGATAATAGGGCATTTACAACCCTACTTCAACCCTCCAATTGACGGTGTTTTGAGCACTCTAGTAGTGTCCCTATATGGCAAGATAATAAGGCATTTACAACCCAAATACAACACTCCAATTGATGGTATTTGGAGCACTCTAGTAGTGTCTCTATATGGCAAGATAATAGGATATTTACTACCTTAATACAACACTCTAATTGAATGTGTTTGGAGCACTCCAGTAGTGTCTTTAGATGGCAAGATAACAGGGCATTTCCAACCCTAGTACAACACTCCAATTGAAGGTGTTTCGAGGGCTCTTGTAGTGTCTCTAATGGCAAGATAATAAGGCATTTACAACCCTAATACAACACTCCAATTGAAAGTATTTTGGAACACTCTAGTATTGTTTCTAGATGGCAAGATAATAGGGCATTTACAATCCAAATGCAACACTGCAATTGAAGATGTTTGAAGCACTTTAGTATTGTCTATATGGCAAGCAAATATGGCATTTATAACCCTAATACAACAGTCCAATTGAAGGTGTTTGGAGCGCTCTAGTAGTGTCCTTGTTTAGAGAAAGAGGGGGGTACTTAAAACCATAATACGACACTCCAAATTATGGTCTTTACAGCATACTAATAGTGTGTAATATCCTGAAAAATTAAGTTATAATTATATATGCTTACAATTTTTTTTTCATAATATATATATTAGATTATAAATCTTTTAGTAACATATTTCATTTAAAAATATATTACTTTAAAAAAAAAAGAGAAATGATATCGTAAAAAAAAATTATTGTTTCGTTTATTTTATTTCCTAAAATTATTGAGTTGGTCAAATTTATTTCTATTATTATATAACCTCCTAATCATTAATTTGTCGTATTTAATTCTATTTAATTTTATTTAGAAAGAAATGCTAATGTGGAAATAGTCAGGCAGTTTCATTTCTTAATTGTCTCCTCTGATTCCTTAACATGAAATAAATAAATAAAAAGGAAACGATGCAGTTATAAATGGGAACCCTCACCCTCATCGTAACCCCTTTATAATTAGTGTCGCTTGTAGTTTCTTCCGCTGATCAATTCAGAAAAAAATAAAATACACACAAAGAAAGAGACAAAACAGAAGAAAAATGATAAACCGTATAAAATAAATAGAAAGGAAATGAGAGAATAATAATAGAGATGTTCTCTGAAGATTATGATTTCCACTATTGATTGATTTTCTATCTAATTCAAATTCCGACTACATCGCAGTGATTTTGAGTTGCCGTTTCAATCTGAGAAATTCTGAATATATCGCTTCAGGTAACCAGACTTCTCTATAACTGTGTTTTTGTTTTGTATGGTTGATTTGAATATTGGTGTTGCATATTGAATTATGATGGCATATTTAACGGGATAGCTGGTCTGAGGTTGGAATTTGATATGTGATTGTAGCCTCCCACTGTTGGTTGGACTTTCCAGTGGGTTGGCAGTTTAAGGAATTGTGTTATGAGAATGTGGGAATCGCCTGTGACAAGGATTTCACATGTGTGAATATGATGTGACTTGTTTTATGGATAACCTAGACCGACGTGCTATCGCCGATGAAATATGCGTTCATAATTTGATATGAATTTGTGTGGATTAATCCGGTCTATTTGAATGGTTGTTAAATAAGCCAATTATAGAGAAGCGCGTCGTTAAATAACCGGTTACTGAGCTTTGTAGCTGACTCCGTTTTGTTATTTTGTTTTCATTTCTGTTGGTGACGTAGGTTGACAGGCCAAGGAAAAGTGTGAAGATGCTTATATAATCACACTCCAGATGGTAAAAATCTGGGGTGTGACATAGTGTCTCTAGATGATAAGAGAAGATGGTACTTGCAACCCTAATACAACACTCCAATTAAAGGCCGTTGCACTCTAGTAGTGTATCTAGATTGCATCAGGAGAGTGTTGTTGCAACCCTATCATAACACTCTAATTGAAGGTATTTGTAGGACTCTAGTACTGTCTCTAGATGGAAATATAAGAGGGTATATGCAACCATTATACGACAACTCCCATCATGTCCTTGTCAGTTATGGTTAGTAAATTCTATCCTAGACATAAACAAAACAATAAAAGTAAAGATAACGCTTGGATCACCTCCATGTAGCGCTTCTTTCAGGTCATTAGCTTGACCTTTCCTTGCTTAATTGGTTGAAGGTGGAAAGGGCACTCCTTCGCCTGGGGAGTGTAGTTCGTAATGTTGATCATTCTTGGTCACTATACAATGGGCAGAATCTCACGGGTTGATCTCCTGCTACCTTGGAAGCTTTCCTCTTCCGCGTGAGAAGTTTGAAAAATTATTGGTTAGTTGGGCCACTTGGTTTTCCTGAACTCTCGTGTGTTCTCCTATTGAAAGGACATTTGTGTTGATTTCGTCCACTATCTTCCCTTTCCTCTCAAATAATTTATCCATAACATACTCGATGTATGACTTACGAGGTGGATGATCAAATTGCCTTGCTTGGTATGGTTGTTGTGGCCGACCCTGCTGATAATTCGGTTGATACCCTTGTGGGTGCAGCTCCATGGTCATTCTTGTTTAGGTAGTTCGATTGATTCCTTGTGCCTTGGTTATATGCATTAGCATTCTGGATTCCTTGCATGAGGTTTATGGCCTTGATATTGGTACTTCCTTTAGGTTTGTCGGTCGTTGTGCTTTTGGGGCTCCTGCTAGCCATCAAATAGTTTTGACTCTGACATACATCATTGATTGTCTTTTCCGCATTGTCAGCAGTTTGGTTGATAAAAAATCCTCCGGCAGTCGAGTCTATTGCTTGTCTTGCATAGGGCTCTAGTCCATCATAGAATGATTGAAGCTTAAGCCATTTCTCCAATCCATGGTGTGGACATTCCCTCTCCAGACTCTTGAAGCGTTCCCATGCATAGCTAAGGCTCTCTCCGTCTTTTTGCACAAACGAAGTTATACGACTTCGGTATTGTGCAGTCTTAGTCGACGGGAAATACTTAGCGAGGAAGACCTTAGTCATTTTCTCCCAACTCGTGATTGAGCTGGGATCCAATAATTTAAGCTAAGATTCCGGTCGTTCTCCTAAGGAGAATGGGAATAAGCAGAGATAGAGGTTCTCTCTTAAGACTCCATTCACCTTGATTGCATTGCATGAATTCTTGAATTTGTTAAGGTGGATTTGCGGGTTCTCGTCAGGACGACCTTCAAAAATCATCCTAGTCACTAAGTTGAGGTAGGTATTCTTGACGTCGAAGTTGTTCACCTCTATGTCAGGCATTGTGACGCTAGTTTGATCCTGCAGGTCATGGGGAAGGGCATAGTCCCTTAGAACTAGTGGTGCATTGTTGTCGGTATTCACTACTCCTCCTACCTGGGCCGATTGGTTGACCATCCCAGCAGGGTGTGCCGTATTCTGTAGATTAGTATCGACTATAGGAACACTATCTTGACTCAGGTTTATGATTTTACGTGAGGTTGGCTCGTCTGTAATGATAACTTCCTTTAGCGGGGCGAGAATCCTTCGTTGGAATTTCTGGTGGTCCGGGGCCTCAAGGTCCCAGCCAACGCAACAAAACTACAAGAAAGATTGTTAAGAATCTTTGTCCTAATAGTAAAAACAATAAATAGATAATATATAGTTGATTCTTTTGGTATTTTGTATACAATATGATCAAACAAGAAAAGTAAATATGCAAATTAGTTTTTATGGGATTTTATGCAAATAAGATGCTGAAAAAAGAGAGTAAAGATACAGGTTTTTGACCTAGACCCAGTTATTGTTAAACTTTTAAAGATAGTGCAAATACTCTCTATGATTGGAGAATATATACTCTATCCCCGGCAATGGTGCCAAAAAGCTTGATGACTCTAAATGAGTACTACTAACTTTTAGTATATATAAATATATACTTAGTTACCCTAATGCTACTTTGTCGGATTACAAGCACATAATTCTACCATGTAGTAGTATCGAGTGTCGATCCACAGGGATAGATCTTAGTAGTTTAACAACAATAACAACAATAATACTAGTCTAGGTTCTTCGAATTTATTTGGGTTGCGTGAATACTAATTAAATAATATGTGCAGTTTGATTTTACAGTTTACTCTGGCGAATTTATAGATGGAGATGCTAATTGCTGTAAACCAAGTTTATGGAGCCTCTAGGGATTTGGATGAATTCCTTCTAATTAACTCAATACAATATTTATGGTACTCATGTTTACCCGTATGAAACACTGTCATTGCCGCATACGGCCTTGCCTATAGCCTTCTGTCACTGCCATATACGATATAGACTACCCCGCAGA
Organism: Carex pumila; assembly: GCA_033356055.1. Lineage (NCBI taxonomy): Eukaryota > Viridiplantae > Streptophyta > Magnoliopsida > Poales > Cyperaceae > Carex > Carex pumila. Next base: position 44,325 of record JARJHM010000092.1, read on the forward strand.
GCAGAGCCGCATACCGGTACTATAATTCCCCATGGATTATGTGGGTTCGGTTCTATGCGTATTTGAAAGGTTCTCTGACTCTAAGGTCGACTTGTGGGGGACAATTATGATTATCACATGATATAATGTAATTAAACTACTCACACCAATCTAATTAATTATATTCCCCTATTACTCGCTAAGTAATAACCCTAAACCCTATTCATTAAAAGTAATAAATAAATTCCTAATTAAACCTCGAAATGCTATCTAATCTATGTCCTGCCAAGGGAGCTCACTGGGTTCGAACCTTAGCCTTTCAACTGCGGCCAGACCTCGTTAGTCGAAGTGTTTATAGTACTTACATGTATTCCTTCTCACACTGAGGTACAACAACTTATAATACCTATTGGTAGGTGGAGGACACTAGACCATCTGTAGACAGAACTATGTATGCAAGTCCATATTTCAATAACATTCTAAGTATAACGAAATCTCAAATAGACATAAAAGAAAAACAAATATTATAGTAAAAAGCAATTAGAATTCATTATATCCATCCCTAGAGAGGAGGAGCTTAGCTACTCAAAGCCATGACAAAATAAAAGAAGAAATAATAGAAAGACATAACCTAGAACCTAGACACCTCTTCCTTAGAAGATTCCTTCTTCTTCTGCATTGGACTTCGAGCACCTCTTCTTCTCCACGACTCCAAATATTTTACGCAATATTCTGCTCTAAACTATGGACTTACATAACTAAAACATGCACACTAATTCCTATTACAATAGGAATTTATATAGCCTAGCCTAGGGGTGAGGAGTCATGGAGAACATGGAGATCATGGGTGATCATGGGTGCCAAATATAGCATAAAATGCTATATTTAGAGCGCTAAACTTAGACTTCAAGGCAAGGCAAGGCCTGCCACATCTAGAAACACGTCATTCTAGAAGGTTGTTGTTCAACGGCTAAGATTTAATCCAAACTAGACAGTCCACGGATTCAATCTGTGTGCCCCTGTGGCATAGGCATTTATGCCGCATGCGACATACTGAGGCCGTAGGGCTCTGTACTTAGTCGAATTTTAGTTAATTTCACCGTGTTGCATGTTGTGCATTTCGTGTGAGGTGTTTGCACACTCCATGTGTTACCCTATTTTGACACATTCTTTAGAATCAGCCTAAATATGACATTTTTGTTCTGTTTTTGGCCTAAATTCACAACTTTATCCAAAACCTGTCAAAATAGCCTAAAAACATGTTTGAGGTGAATAATTCGGGAAAATGGGTACTTTGCATAAGCATTTTCGCTATTTTTCGTACTAAAAAGTAGTAATTTTCGCTATATATTTTGGCGTTATCATTGCATCCATAATACGACACTCCAAATAAAGGTCTTTACAGCATACTAATAGTGTCTCCAAATTATAAGAGAAGAGGGTAGTTGTAATCCTAATACAACACTCCAATTGAAGGCCTTTATAGCACTCTAGTAGTGTATGCAAATGGCAATAGAAGAGTGTTGTTGCAATCTTATCACAACACTCCAATTGAATGTTTTTGCAGCACTATAATACTGTCTCCAGATGGCAAGAGAAGAGGGTGGTTGCAACCCTGATACAACACTCCAATTGAAGGCATTTGTATCACTCTAATATTGTCTCTATATGGCAAGGGAAGAGGGTAGTTGCGACCCTAATACAATACTCCAATTAAGGTCTTTGTATCCCTCTAGTAGTGTCTCTATACGGCAAGAGAAGATGGTAGTTGCAACCCAGTAGGACACTCGAATTAAAGGTTTTTGAAACTCTCTAGTAGTGTCCATGTATGTAGAGAGAAGATGGTGGTTGCTACCATAATATGACACTCCAAGCAAAAGCCTTTATAGCATGCTAATAGTGTCTCTAGATGGCAAGAGAAGAGAGTAGTTGCAACACTAATATAATACTCCAATTGAATATTTTTACAGCACTCTAGTAGTGTCTCCATATGGCAAGAAAAGATAGTAGTTGCAACCCTAATACAACACTCCAATTGAAGGTGTTTGCAGCATACTAGTAGTGTCTCAAGATGGCAAGTGAAGATGGTAGTTGCAACCCTAATACAACACTACAATTGAAGTTATTTACAATACACTAGCAGTATCTCAAGATGGAAAGAGAATTGGGTAGTTGCAACTCTAATACAACACTCCAATTCAAGATCTTTGTAGCACTCTAGTAGTGTCTTCGTATGGTAAGAGAAGATGGTAGTTGCAACCCTAATAAAACACTCCAATTAAAGGTTTTTGCATTACTCTAATAGTGTCTCTATATGGCAAGAGAATATAGTAGTTGCAACCCTAATACAACACTCCAATTGAATGTCTTTGTATCACTCTAGTTAGGGGCTGATGCAAGATTTCTGCCAGGGAGGGACAGAAATTGAGTTCAAATTCATTAGCTATTTGGTACTATATAAAAAATATCTTAATCAAAACCATTTAACTAAAGAAGAGTTGCTCTAGTCATTGTGTCATGTAAATCTCAAATTGAAAATTCCTTAACAGCTCTCATAAGATAATAACTATGTAGTGCAAAATGGTCTTTGATGAATTGTATATTTTTAACTTCTAAGCAAATCCATTTATTTAGTATGATATATAATCTTTCATATTTAATTTTTAGATAAATATTGAAGGAAAGGAAAGTTGCTTTTATTTTCAGGAAAGTTATATATAAAATGGAAAGTTAATAAAATATTTTTGAGGAAAGTTAATCAACTTTTCTTTTTTCAGAGAAATTAAATATAAAAAGTTATATATTAAATGGTTCCAGAAAAATGGCAAGTTTCCTTCTAAGCAACTTTTTTCTTCATTTCTTCAATTATCTTCCACCAGCAACAATGGTTCCAGAGAGCGGCAAGTTCATTTTTAGAAGGGTAAAATAGAATCAAACCCATTTTTTTCTATTAAATTTCAAAATTCAAGGAGGGGTAGTTGCCCCCTCTCCCGGAACAAGCTGGGTTCGCCCCTGACTCTAGTAGTGTCTCCATACAATAAGAGAAAATGGTAGTTGCAATCTCAATGGGACACTCGAATTAAAGGTTTTTGAAACTCTCTAGTAGTGTCCTTGTATGGAGAGAGAAAATGGTAGTTGCGAACATAATACGACACTCCAAATAAAGGTCTTTACAACACACTAATAGTGTCTTTAGATGACTAGAGAAGATGGTAGTTGCAACCCTAATACAACACTTCAATTGAAAACCTTTGCGGAGGCCTTTAGACTGAGACCACGGGACCAATTGGTAGCCTTCAGTCTTTGAGGCCGCAGAGATGTTTGACGGTCTGGGTAGATTTGAAATTCTCCAAAAAAAAAAAGAGCGTTTTGTTTTTTTTTATTTTTTATTATTGCATAAATAAAAATTTCGGAACTAAACAAGTATCAAAATTTCGGGACTAATTTATATTGTCTTTTGTTTAATGTGAATTTTCGTTAAGGGATGTCAAAATATTGTAAATTAATGCAGACAAAACAATTAAGATCACATTTAATTATTTACTTTTTTTAAGCTTCATATTGATACAATATGTAAAGAACATATAGAGACATGAAATACCAAAGGATGATACTACTTGAATTGTTTTCTTGTTATTTATTACATTTATTAGACAGAGAATCAAAGCATGTTTTCATGTGCAAAATTGGGGGACACTCTTTTGTTTAATTATATATCTTACAAATTAACAATAAAATAAGAATTGTTGTTTTGTATTCTGATAAAAAAGGAGATCAAATCATTCAGCTTATAAAATATTCACAAATATTCACAAGAAATCATTTATCCAATATGAAATCTGTGACATGTCGGTATCTCAATTCTTTGCTTAACTGTTATTATCTTTCTTTTTTAGTTTTCCTAACCAAGTGTCAAGGAGAAAAGATCTATGTAATCTTTTCTAGAATATAAATTTGCACAAAGTACAGCTGCATGGTGCTCATGCTATATATCTGTTTGTACTGTAAATCATTATCCATGTGCATTTGGTGAGTAACTAGCTAGTGCTTTTATTTTTTTTATTTTTATTTTAGGATAAGATACAATGTTCATAACCAAACTGACATACATGAATACATGCTTGCAGTAGTGTAATAAAATTAATATGTTTCCGGCAAATGCTGTTGACATGTGAGTTAATTGGTGATTGAAAATGTGAAACAAGGTTTGGAAAATTCTAATGTTGCACTCAAAGTTAATTATCTACAACAAAATGTGAACTAGTTGCTTCAATTGTTTGGAGTAAAATTGGCTAACCTAATTAATTAAGTTGCTAATGCTCAATTAGGTGATTAGGTAAAACCGACACATATCATAATTAAGATTTACTTCCCTTCCATGGTCTCCCTTCCTCCGCAAAAGAATTGTAGGTTTTTATAACTATCTTTGCGTAATGCTTACTACAAACAATAACTTTAAAAAAATCTGAATTATTTTGTTGCATGATTCAAGGATTAAAGAGGTTTTAAACCATCTTTAATAAAATGTACTGGGTTTCAAATTCACTCTTCCGATTTTTTATTAATGACCTCTCTTCTTCTAAAAATAAAAAAAGGTACTGGGTTTTCAAGTATCTTTTCTATATGAAATGTTAGATGAAATAAAAAAAATCTCAAATTGAAAGAGAAAGAAGTTTAAAACAGAGTAAGTGAGTAAACCCTCTTTGGAAATATATTTCCTGATCGGAGGAGACTTGTATTTTCATCAGACAAAATTAAATATACATGCCTGTTTCTTCCTTGTGTTTATCTCTTTTTTTCTTTAATAAAGAATGTCAGTGCCCTCGCTGGATCGTGCAGGCCTTAATCAATCTTTAATAATCCTTAAAGAGTACGAAATGGTTGTCATCTCCAATATCATGCCCCATCCAATTTTGATAAGGATTAAGGAGTAACATATACGGATACCTTCACTAAAATAATTGCTACCATATTTAAAAAATTCAATGGTATAAATTTGACTAGTTTTTGTACCCATCTTAATAAATAGTAAAAAAATTTCAAAAAATGTAAAATTTGGTCTCCAAGCACATTTTATTGTAGAGATCACATCTAACGGTTTGGATCGACGATTTGGACTTTCAAAATGTAAAAAATGCTTGTTGTAACTTGTTGTAACTCAAAAAATGTTGTAACTTGATCCCTCCTCTTAATAATATTCAGCTTATAAAATTATGATTTATTTCAATGACTTAAAAAAATCATTTTATCTGAATAGTTCTTAATCTAGCGCTCAATTAGGAAAAAGGATAATAACATAAAAGGTCAAAAATTAAAAATTAATGACCAATAGGTCCGAGCAAACAATATATGTGCTTTCATCAGTTAAATAACTTAAACAATCGACTTATTTGAATTATTTTTATCATTTTGTATGGATCAATTTGATGCAATAGATAGTGATTATGGTTGTAATGAAGGTAGCATATTGCTTTTATACATTTTCCTTTTGAAAAAAAAAATAGATAGTGATCGAAGGTAGCATATTGCTTTTATATTTTGTATGGATCAATTTGATTCAATAGATAGTGATTATGGTTGTAATCGAAAAAAAAAATATAGATAGTGATTATGGTAGCATATTGCTTTGTTATTTTGTATGGATCAATTTGATTTAACAGGTAGCATATTGCTTTTAAACATTTTCCTTTTGAAATTCTTTTATGTTATATACGTTATTTTTATTTTAAATTAAGTTAATGAAGGGTTGAGATCGACCAACCTTTGTTTTCATAAATCCTAGCTAGTGCTGAGTTTCGAACATATAATCTCCTACACAAAATTCAATTGTAGGTAACCTATTATATATATCTTACCCTATACCCATGGCCAGCATTTGTAATTTATATTATTTATTTGCTTCTTCTTATATATCCCAATTAAACTTCTACTTACAACACTTAATTATTTAGTCATGTCAATATATTACTTAATTGGAAAGTCAAATGCCTTAATTAAATGTCTATGTTTTGTCTTTTCTAGCTACGATCAACATCTTAACACTAGAGAGATAGTATAAATATAAGTGCAAACTCAGACTTGCATCTCACCAAACCACCTCTTTTGAAGTCACAACCCTCCTTCCACTCCAAACCTTAAATTCCATTCATATCTCATTGCAGCAGGATGGAGTGTGGAGGAGTCATTTCAGAGGTGAATTGTGTCTCTTACCATGCATCCAACCAAACTGATGAATGCGAGATGATGTCCCAATTTTTCTGCTCAGAATTGAATTTCGATGCACAACCCTTCTTCTTGGCTGATCAAGCGGCAAATGTGAATTATTTTCAACATCTTTTTGGGCACGCAAATTCAACCGATAGCAATGATCTTAACAATGTTTCCTTCATTGCACCCCCTGTTAGTGAGTATGAGAGCTATTACCAAAATGGCTCCAATGAAGCCCTTGGTATAAACATCAATTCAAATCCTCCATCTGTGGACTTGAGCTTGTTCCATGAGCAAACTGCAAATACATACCTAAATTTGACCCCAAATAAGGAAACTTTCTCCCCGAATTCGGACGACGATGCGAGCAACGGGGAAAAATGTGATTCGGGTATGAATTTATTGCAGTCAGTTGGCCTTCCAGAAAATACAGCACAACCAAAGAGAAAATTCGATGAATTAGATTGCCCCATTGGGAGTCCTGAAAAGAAGTCTCCGGTAAGAGATACTCCCCTCTCTTATCTTTTAGCACATATACATACAATAAATTTTTAAACTTAGCAAGCTTTTATTCGTATTGTTGAATCCAGGTGAAAAGATCGACAAAGAAGGGAAAGGCAAAAGAAGCACAAAGCAATGATGAAGAACAGAGCAATGGCTCTATTGTAGAAGGGATGAGTTCTATTGATTATAATTCTGACAATGATTCCAAAGGTTCTGGAAATTCTTGCCTAAGATCAAAAAGGTCTCCTGCTGCCAAAACACGAGCAGGTCGCGGTTCTGGAATAGACCCTCAGAGCCTCTATGCAAGGGTACTTCATTAAAACTTTTGGATGTACATTTTTTTTTTCTAATTTATAGTATAATTATCATGGCAAAAACTATGTGGTAACTCGAACTTGATCTGTAAAACTTGATGTTATTATTATTGACCTTCTTCGTCTATTTTCTTCATGCAGAAAAGGAGAGAAAGAATCAATGAGAGGCTTAGAATCTTACAAAACCTTGTACCCAATGGTACCAAAGTAAGTTTGGAGATTAAACTATATTTTGGTCTCTTACTAATTTTTTATGAAACCTGAATTTATCACGTCGGAATATGGATAACTAAAGGAGAATGATTTACAATTGCTTTAGGTGGATATGAGCACAATGCTAGACGAAGCAGTCCAGTATGTCAATTTTCTTCAGCTCCAAATCAAGGTAAGAGAAAGAGAACTTGGTTTCATACATATAAACATTCCTTTATAACAGTTCAATACAAATTTTGACTTTTGACCTAACTATTTTAAATCTGCAAGTAGTCAAATTATGTCTAATTGTTGGTCTATCATCATGATATGCAGATGTTGAGCTCGAATGAACATTGGATGTACGCACCTATTGCTTACAATGGCATGAACATTGGACTTGATCTGAAGATTGTTTGACCCCTAAAAAAAAAGGGAAGAAGAAAGAAAGAAAAAAAAAACAAAAACAATAACAAATTTTGGACTGGATAACTCCAGTTTGTCCGAAACAGAGGAGGAAAGAGAAGAAACCAAAAAAATAGAGTTGTAGTTGGTTGGGCCGTAGAAGAAAAAAGAAAAAAAAAGATGGGCTATAAAAAAAATAATCGAATGGGCTAAAGGAAATATAAATGGACAGAGGAGATGGGCTCTAAACAGAAAGGAAAAAAGATGAATCGAAAAATGGACGAGTCCGGTCATGAGGGAAACCGAGAACAAAGGTTGAAGCAACGGAGAGGAAAAAGAGGAGCGGAAATGGAAAAAGAAATTTATCCGCCGGAAAAAAGGCCGAATTTATTTATTTAGCATTTAAAAAAAAAAATTAGCATGACATTGGATAAATTTCAGAACTTAACAGATCTGCATACCGCTTAGAGCTGATGGATGCGCAAAACTAGTCTTCATACCATTATTAATATTTTGAAATTTTGTATGTTTTGATTAAGTTTGTTGAAATAATAATGTTCGTTAATATTCACGTAATTTTGTTTGTTGTTATTCTGAGTCACTAATGAATCGCAAAATAAATATTTAAAATATAGAAAAATAAAATAACAAACTAATGATAAAATGTACAATTAATAGTAATGGCCTACAAAATAACAAATCTCAAGAATAAACAACAAACAAAAAAAGAGATATGCAACCATCTAGATGACGGATGTACTTCTGAGTAGGCCTTCGGTGCCTCTGTGGCTGCACACTCTCAGAGACTGGGGAATCCTCCTCCGACGACAAGGTATCATCCTCTAGTGACCTCTGATCTGGCAGCTCTTTAATACTAATCGGCACACCTCACAAACAACTGACGTCTTACAAGGTCATCATCATCAGCCCACCGGCAAATGAAACATGCGAGTCTTAGGCCTCCAGCGTTCAATCAGATCCAAAATTAGGCCCGCATTGATAATGATGAGTGTCATATGCGACATCTGATACAACCCGAGCCTCCTCAATGTGAGACCAGCCAATTCACAGGTGACACAATGCTCCAGTTGTGTCGCATTGTCGTAACATATGAAGACTGCATTTATTACAAATAAATTAATTATGTTAGTGTAGGTGTTATCAAGTATTTATCTTGTGCTGAATGATTGGTATCCACAGTAGATCGCTAATAGTTTGCATGTAGTATATAGTGCCGGGGAGGGGAAATTTTATAAAATATCCTTCTTTGAAAATTTATCAAATAAAATATCCCTGTTCCGAAATAATTGTCAAAATACCCCCCAATTTTTCCTACATTTCTCCTCCCTTTGATTATCTCTAAGTTACTCCTTCCTCTTTTTTTGAAATTGCCAGGCAGAGGCTGCCAGGGTTTGTATTTAATAATTACAAAAAGAAGGGCTACAACTTAAAAGGCCAAGGCCCAATTACTTTGCTGCAGTGGCATGCAAAATTATGCACGTGTCTCTGCAAAGCACACTCTATCTAGCACCCATTACAACCACTCAAAAAGAAAACAAAACATACGAATTTTATGTTTGAGTTGTTTTCTTTCCTTTTAGCAACTTCCACAGAGATGCTTCCCTGATCACCCATTCTGCCACCATGTCAGCTGGTGCCTGTTTTCCATCAAAGATTTTTGAGTTCCTTTGCCTCCAGATAGACCAGCAAGTTGATGTAAAGAGCCTCTGCCAATGTGCAATTACTGATGGCCTATTTTCAAATCTTTTAGCCGATTCCCTCCATGTCTCCTTCAGTGTATTTCTACGAAAGAGAATCTGATAGCCAATCAACCACTCTACTCTGCTCCAAACTCTTCTTGCATAGGGGCAGTTGAGATACAAGTGTTCTGCCGATTCTGTTTGCTGCAACTCACAGAGCACACAATTTAAATCCTGACAATTGAACTTTCGTCTGGCCATCACCTCTTTAGTCAACAGTTTGTTTTTAAGGAGCAGAAACCCAAAAACCTTGACAGAAGGGGGTATTGTGTATTTCCAAACTGAGGCAAATTCCCATCTTACCTTTCCTACTCGAACCAAGACCTTGTAAGCTGATGCCGCGCTGTATTGAGCGTTTGCTTGTAAAGGCCAGATTAAGTTATCCGGCTGTTCACTCAGTGTTGGAAATTGGAGTGCTAAGATGGTGTTTGACTGCATGGCCTGACTGAGGGACTACGCATGATTGGATTGTCTCGCCCCCGTCTCAGCCAGAGTTGACGGCCCCCAGTTGTCATACCAGAAGGAAATGGAATCTCCATTGCCTATAATCCAAGTGGTGGCTGATGAGAAAATGTGTTTTATAGCAATGAGTTGGCTCCAAAAAAAGGAGCCCCTTTTTGACCACAGTAATGGTCCCTGCGAATGTGTACCCTGCCATCTAATCACTGTGACCATTGATGCCCACATGGAGTCATGATCCTTGTAACATTTCCACCACCAACGAAGCAGCAATGAAATGTTCCTGAAATGCAAGTTAGGCAACCCCATACCACCATCTTGTTTCGGTCTACAGACCATCTCCTAGTTGCATAAGGATATTGCCCGGGATGTGCTATGGGACTTTCCCCATAGAAATGTACGCCTTGCCTTGTCAATTCGGGTAATAACCCATTTTGGCAGCATGAAACAGATCATCCAGTATGTGGGGATGGTTGATAGCACAGATTGAACTAGCTCCAAGCGACCACCTCTGCTCAACAGTTTTGATTGCCACGTTGCCAACCTGTTTTCAATTCTTTCGACCAGGGGAAGGTACATCTCCTTTGTAGGCTTGCGCACCGTGAGTGGCATGCCTAGATAAGTTACCGGGAAGTCAGTTTCAGTGCATCCCATGACTGCTCTGACCCAACTTCTATCTTCCTGGTTGATATTCAAAGGTATGAATGTGCTCTTATTGAAGTTGACATGTAGACCTGAAGCTTTGGTGAATAGCCTCAAGGTTAATTTAAAGGAGATCAAGGTGGTTGTGTCTGCCCCTGCAATAATGGCCGTATCATCGGCGTATTGCAAAGCAATAATCGAATCCTCAATCTTGTTTGATAATGGGATCTGCAGGATCGTATTGGTTGCTTGAACCATACGTTGGTATACATCAGCTGCCACAATAAAGAGCATGGGTGAGAGGGGGTCTCCTTGTCGGAGCCCCCTTCTGTGTATGAATTTCTGACCCATTTCTCCATTGATACAAATGCTTGAGGTCGAAGTTGACCAAATTGCTAACATCCATTGCAACCATTTTTCTGGGAATTTCCTTGCCTTCATGACCCGAATTAAGAAGTCCCATTCAACCGAGTCAAAGGCTTTCTTGAAATCTATTTTAGCAAATATTGCCGGTTTCCCTTCCCCAACAATATGGTGCAACAATTCTCTAGTTGTGACAAAGTTTTCAGAAATTTGGCGGCCATGCACGAATGCCGTTTGGTTTGTAAAAATCAGTTCTGGCAAGAATGCTCTGAGCCTATTGGATAATATCTTAGATATTAGCTTAGGGATAAGGTTGAGCACGCTTATGGGTCTGAAATCAGAGGTGTTTTTTGGGGATTCAATTTTGGGTATCAGGACAATCGTGGCTTCATTGAAAGGTTTCAGGTTGAGTGTGTTGGCGTGGAACATATGCATCATTTGGATAACATCATGCTTGATTTCCTCCCAATAAATCTTCATGAATTCATTTGGGAGGCCGTCGGGACCCGAAGCCTTGTTGTTGGCTAGTTGTTTAACCGCACCTTCAATTTCAACCAATGTGAATTGCTCCTGTAGTCCATCAAGGCATGGGTTGATCGGGTATAATGATTCCACATTAAAAGGAAGCACTGTTGTGCATGTTCCCAGCACCTCCATCATAGATGTTGAGAAAATTTCTCTGATCCGATTACCATCCGTCACCACTTCTCCATTGTCCTCTATCTCTGACACAAAGTTTCTTCGAAGCCTAGATGATGCAAAGGAGGGAAAAAACTTTGTATTACGATCACCTTCTGTCACCCACCGACATCTTGAGCAACAGATAGGTCCAATGGCAGCTACAACTTTGTATTACGATCACCTTCTGCCACTGGACCTATCTTGAGAAAAGAAAAAATGAAACTAATATTTAATCAAACACAACGGCAAGAAAAGAAATAAAAGATCTAAATTAATAGGACTTAAAATTGAAATAGCTTAAGTGTGCACAAATAAGTCGGAATGTAAGATATATATTTATAATTGAATGATTTGATCTCCTTTTTTATCAGAATACAAAACAACAATTCTTATTTTATGTCAATTTGTAAGATATATAATTAAACAAGAGAGTGTCCCCCAATTTTGCATATGAAAACATGTTTTGATTCTCTGTCTAATAAATGTAATAAATAACGAGAAAACAATTCAAGTAATATCATCCTTTGATATTTCATGTCTCTATATTTTCTTTACATATTGTTTAATCAATATGAAGCTTAAAAAAAAGTAAATAATTAAATGTGATCTTAATTGTTTTGTCTGCATTAATATACAATATTTTGTCATTCATTTTGACATCCCTTAACGAAAATTATGATTTTTCTGAGTTTCAGATTTTATTTTTGAAGTGGGTTGTATCTTGTGGATTATGTAAAGTTGGTTTGTATCATATAATGAAAGAGTATGAAGTGCCACTTCTTTTAAAAAAAAAAATAATAATAATTCAGAATTCAGAAACCCATGAATAGTGGTGTCAATGGGTACGATACGGGTAGGATAAAACTATTTTCATACCCATACCCACTCAGAATTGATCTTACCCATACTCATTAAGAATTTTCCTTACCCTACCCTACCCATACCTATTAAGATTAGCGGGTAATGAAACAGTAGTGGGCGAATAACGAATAATACAAATATAATATTTTTATTATTTTTGCAAATAAACCATCAAAACTTATCATATCATACATATGCAATCACAATTACTAATATAAAATTAAAATATAAATATGCAATTAATTCTAAAGTAATAGTTTTTTATTAAGCAGAAAAAATAAAATCACAAATATTTCTTCTAACAAATTCAATTCCTTAACTAAATAATAAATTAACATTCAAATAAAAAGGTAAAATATTTAGCATAATATTCTTTTTATGATATAATTTATTTTTTATATACAATTATCTGTTACCAAACAGATACAAAATAACATTTATCCATACCCATATCCGTTTATCTAACAAAAAAAAATCATTACCCATACTCATACCCCAATAAGTTAACGAAAAAAAAAAAATTACCCACACCTGTCTTATCAAATATGATATGGGTAGGATAAATGAGTTAAGGGGTGTCATTGACACCCCTACCCACGAACTATGGAAGTAATTTGAGATTGAAGTATAAGTAATTTTCTAAATTTGAGAAAATTTTATGAACTGGTTTCTGAGTTCCTGTTTGTCAAACTAAATTTTCTAAATTTGAATAGGTCCATAGTGTACGAATCTAGACATATAAGTATTTACTAAAACATTTTATTATTATGCAACTATGCAAACACATTAGAACCTAGACCCTATTTAGGACTGAGTTGGAGTGTCTTTACAATGGTTATTTATAATACTATAATATATATATGAAGAGGGATCAAATGACATCATTTTTTGGTGACATGGAATGACACCGTCCATTTTCAAAGTCTAAACAGTCGATCCAAACCGTTCAACTTGATGGATATGTTAAAATGTGCTTACAGAACAAATTTTACATTTTTCTGAATTTTTTTTTTGGTTTATTTAGAGGGGTTCAAAAATTCAACGGTCTGAATATAGCGATTTTGTTAAATACTTAATAAATAGTAAAAAAATTCAGAAAAATGTAAAATTTGATTTCCAAGTTACTCTTAATATATTCATCATATTAAACGGTTTGGATCGACTATTTGGATTTTAAAATTTCAAAAATGGATATTGTCACACCATGTTACCAAAATAGTGATGTAATCCGATCCCTCCTCTATATATATATATATATGTGCACTCCTTGGCTGCACTCCGAATGTATCTATATTTCTTTTTTTTTTTACAAATATTTATACTTTATGATATAAAAAAACTCCGAAAATTAAATTTTTACTTGTTTAATAAAGTTCTTAACTTGAATTAATTTTCTTATAACCATCGAGTAAAAAAAAAAAATTGAAAGAAAAATGAACATTATGCCTTCAAGTTCCATTGAAATTGACATCAGAGATGTCTTTTCTGTTTACCAAAGATTGCCTGAACGACAATGTAAAATTTGAAAATAGAAAATAAATCAGAATCTAAATAAAACAAAATTGACAGTTATTCTTTGAAATTTCCTTTTCCTCATACATATTTAGAAACCAACTACCGTATTCCTCCAGTATTTCTCTTCCAGCATCTCCTCGCATTTTCTTTCATCTCTAAAGATATGTTTGCACCTCTCTCTCCAAACCACAAAGCATATGACAATCTGCATTCTCCTGATGACTTTGTTCTTGGCTGTTGTGATGTTTTCTCTGTATCTTTTATTGATATCATTTGCATTTATGCTCCTCCATGTCCCAACGAGTAAAAATTGATAACACTACTTTACCTGTTAAGTAAAAAAACATGTATATTTAGATATACAACTTTGATATAAAATATAAACACTTGCAATATATAGATTCCAGGTGTAGAGGTTGGAATCCCAAATGATTGTTCTATTTTATAAACAATAGAACCTACACACTATAACATAATGAAGCTGAATTTGTCAAAATTCATTTTTATGTCTACATGCACAGGCCCTACTTCCATTGTCGCTATAAAGTACAAATATACACTGTAATAAACAATTGAGCAAATGCATCTACTATAATATTTTGTGTCTAGATGCATCTCCTATGTACACTATATAATATAAAATTGAGCTAATATTCTAAGATTTACTCTTTATCTTTTTTTCTAGAGATTAGTGACTTTAAATACACTTTTTGTTCAGCAAAAGATAATGTTTTTTTTTTTTTGGCCTAAGGGCTTGTTTGAAGCAAAAAAAAATAAAATAAATAATTGAGTAAATGCATCTCCTACATACAAAAAAGTTAAAATTTCTGGTGTACTAATCAAAACTTTTAAAATAGTCAATTTCTTCATCAAAACATCTTAATATTCAATATACTTATGAAAACTTATCAAAACATCTTAGAAGAAAGGATAATAAGTTTTTATGGGTATATGGATATTAAGATGGTTAGATTGGGAAATTGGCTATTTTAAAAGTTTTAATGGATACACTAGAAATTTTTCCTATAAAAAAGTTGTTAAAAAAATAACAAAACACTAATTTCTCGAGTATTAATTAGTATGTTTTTAAGTTTATCAAGTTCTTGATGAGCTTAACGTCGAACCTATGGAATTGATTTCAAACGCAATTCAATGAATCCAAACAGTTGAAATCAATCGATCTAACCACGAGTAATATGTTTGCATGCAAAATTTATAAACTTTTTAATATATTTAGTACAAAGTCAAGCATCAAACAAAAAATGTTTAAAAGTTAATTTAAATATATTTTTTATTTTTTAATTGCTTTACTTTATACTAAATTATTTGAAAAATTATAAATTTTATATATAAATGTAATACTTATGAAGTAGATGATTTCAACAGTTTAAAATTGTCTTTTGATATAAATTCGATAAATTTTATAGTTAAGCGACTTGGTGAGCTCAAATACATCCTAATTTTAAGTTTGAAAGATTGAGTAACCCATTTTGACATCACCGTATATATTGAATCTAGATGATCTACAACTCTTATCTTCGTCTTTTCTGAGATAAAAAGTTCTACAACTCTATCGAAATGCAAGTGATTAGTTTTCATTTTAATTTGTAGTTAATTCAGAAGGATTTACCTAGCTGCTTCCTCGGAAAAATGAAGAGAAGCCAATATTTTTCAAGGAGATTTTGAAGACATTGGCATTAAAAAAAAAATTGTTTTTGCATCAATATTCCAAATAAAATTTAAAAATTTAATCTAAAATGTAATGTTCTTCTTTACAATTTATGTGAGCACCTAAAATTTGTATTCATGACTTGCATTTTAAAAAATTAAATTATAAATAATTTGAAGAAAATAATCATGAGTACATAATAATATTTTTTTTTGTAAAAAATGAACTCGATCGGAGGATTATAAACTTTTACGTGTATACATTTTTTTTCTAAAAAAATAAATATTAAGATGATTGAGTATGCTCCTACTGGATTTTCTTCCAGAAGTTCATCCTTCTGGAAGGGTATTCTCAAAGGATTAGCTGTTGTCGAGGTTGGTTTTTCTAAAAAATTGGGTAACGGATCAACTATCCAATTTTGGCATGGTAGGTGAATTTCTGACCTTCATTTAACTAATTTGTTTCCTACTTTATACAATATTTCAATTGACCCTGATTTGCTTGTCATTGAAGCCTTCTCGCAAGGTTCTTTACATATTTATTTTACTAGATAGATAACTGGTATATTACTTAATGATTGGAATGCATTATCTTCTTTATTGCATGATTGCAATCTTGATTCTAGATGAGCGGATTCATTATTATGGCAATGGTCTTCTAACGGGACATTTTCTGTACATTCTTATTATTTTTGGCTTGAGTATGTTGAGATTGTCAATAATGAATTTACAGCAATATGGTATTTCAAAATCCCTCTTAAAATTAATATTTTTCTTTATTTGCTCAAAAGAAACAAGATTTTAACCAAGAAAAATCTGATTTCAAAAGAGTGGACTGGTGATACCTCATGTGTCTTTTGTCGTGTTTTTGAATCCACTAACCATCTCTTTGTCCATTGCCCTTTCACCATTCAAATCTGGCGATGGATTTCAGCACATAATAATTTTATTTTTGAGGGTTATATAATGGATGATATTTGGTTTATTAATGCTGCTATCCCTCTCAAGAACAAGCCATTGGTGAACTTGTAAGAGATGTTGTATTTTGGTGTATTTGGCTTGTGCGAAATCAAATTTGTTTTCAAAATGCTTCTTTTCCTTCTTTGCAGGTGATGGCTTCTAAGATTATTTATTTATATACCTTTTAGTGTAAAACATTGTATGATGGTTCTTTATTGTCTTTATCTTTATTTTTATCCTTACATACTAATGACATACCCTATCATGTTATAATTCCATTAGAGGACGAGAAGAATTCATTAGAGGTGGTTTCAATCAAGGGGGATTCAATAGTGGGAGATTCAACAGAAGATATACTCATATTTTTGTGTTAGAGTTTCTAAATAGTTCGTAATTTGATGAGCTAATGCCTAGCTTCTTGGTTTGTTGGAATTTTTATACAATGGTGGTTTGTTTAGGTCTATCTTTGTTTTGTTTTGGTTATTGACTAGTTTGTGATGTGTATCTCAGCACTTGTGTTTGGTTGTGTTGGACTGTTTTGTTTTGATACTGGCCGGTATGTTCTAATTTTTGTAACTGTTTTTAGTTTTAGGTTTTTGGAACTGGCACAACAGTAAGATAATATGGTTTCTAATAAAATCGGATGAAAAAAATTCAGTTTTTCAAAAAGAAAATTTAAGTAAAAAAAAATACGGTAACTTGTGAAAATCAGCAAGTTATGGTCCGCAACTCTCGAATTATAACAGGGGAAATTTCATATATTTAATTATTTTCTGCAATTCTTAATTTCTAAGTAATTTATATACTAGAATTCTACACCGACCACCCCCTCCCCCCAACCCCGGCAAGCAGCCTTGACGGAAAATGTATTTTCTTTTTTAGAATATATAAAAATGGTTCTAAATTATTGAATCCGCATTGTCTTTTGTACTAAATTAAAGACTGTATTTTCTTGATGGGGAATATATAAAAATGGTTCTATACTTTTGAGTCCCAATCAACATATAGTAATTTGTCACCTAACTGCATGCAAGCATGTAATGTGTATAAATATTATTTTCTAATAACCGTGTAAGGAATTGAAAACTTATACTTGAAAAAGTTGCTGGTCTACAATCTCCATAAGCTTAAATTATAGCACGTCCCAAGCATACATATGTGCAATTATTAACATATCTAGTTATGCTGCATGCGTGATAAAATAAAAAACCGAGAAACACACACATATATATAGTTTTATATACTTGCATTAAATATATTAATTATTAGCGCTATGGTTGATTTTTTTTTAATAAATGTTTAATTGTGAGTGTGTGGTTATGAAAATACACTGCATTACTTTCTTTTCTTTTTTTAAAAAAATACACCTCGTGACTTCAACAATCAGCCTCAAAATAGCCTTTTCACAAGTATATAGAAAAGGCTCTAGCTAAATGTAAGAAAAAAGAAGTAGATGATTTGTTAATGGACAAGTAATATAAACGCAGGGCCAAAATTTTAATATATACAATAATTTTGAACTACAATCATATTTTTATATTTAAAAAATAATAATCAAATTAAAGAAGGGTACAAGCGCCACTTCCTGGGCTGATCACTTGGCTCCGCCTCCGTATAAAATATTAATTTGCTCAATAACATTTTGTGATACTTATTCTCCTAGATAGCATCTACCAAGTTTCTCAAGAAAAAAAAATAGTTTTTTCATACTTAATATCCTGATATTTGCAGAGTTTGCTTAATTTCATTGTAATTACTTTAACCCTTTTAGTTTCAGTCTTTCAATACATTGGCAATCTAACTAATTAATTAACGGATGGCAAAATTTTATTTCATCTCTTTTCTTTGTAAAATTATTGGTTTATGAAATTCATTTAAACCAAATTAACTATTTGATTTCAACCCAAAACTTGTAGCATCTGTAACTATTTGGTTTATTTTGTATGCATGCATTTCTTGCTTTTATTTATAAAAGTTTGTGTATATATATAGCTGTCATCATTGCCCAAGAAAAGAAAAGAAAAAAATAAGAACAATATATCTGTCGCAGAGAGTAATTTTGTATCCCTGTAATAGACATACATGACAAGAAATTATATAGGCATAAGAAAAATTGTATACAGAACTTGTGTTCCTGTAATATTTGATACCCTTACATATATAGATACAATTGATAAATTGAACTAAAAAAAACTCTCTTCTCTCTATACCCGCAGCATCTTCACAACTTATTTCTTAAAAGAATGCGAAGAAACAATATTTTCTCTATATATACTTTCTTTCTTTTTTACCTATATATATATAGTGTCTAAATTCGAGAATTAATTTAAACCCCTAATTCACAGTAATTAACCATGCACGATCTAGCCTATCCAATTAATGAATAGGATTTAATGTATTGCTAACATCATATCTTCAGATCAAGTCCAATGTTCATGCCATTGTAAGCAATAGGTGCATACATCCAATGTTCATCCGAGCTCAGCATCTGCATATATGATAGACAAAAACCATTATTTGACTATTACTTGCATATACTCAGAATATTTAGGTCAAAACTTCAGAATGAATCGTTATAACAAATTATCTTTCTCTTACCTTAATTTGGAGCTTAAGGAAATTGACATACTGGACTGCTTCCTCTAGCATTGTGCTAATGTCCACCTAAAGCAATTGTAAATCATTCTTCTTTAGTTAACAATATTTCCACATGATAAATTCAGGTTTCATAAATAAATATAAATAAAATAGTAAGAGCTCAAAATATAGTTTCATCTCCAAACTTACTTTGGTTCCATTAGGTACAAGGTTTTGCAAGATTCTCAGCCTCTCATTGATTCTTTCTCTCCTTTTCTGCATGAAGAAAATAAAAGAAGGTCAATAATAACATCAAAATTTACTGACAAGTTTGAGTTGCCACATAGTTAGTATACCAAGATAATTATGCTATATATAAGTTGGAAAAAAAATGTATATCCAAAAGTTCTGATGTAGTACCCTTGCATAGAGGCTCTGAGGGTCTGTTGCAGAACCGCGACCGGCACGTGTTTTGGCAGCAGGAGACTTTTTTGACCTAACACCGGAATTTCCCGAACCATTCAAATCATCGTCAGAATTATAACCAATAGAACTCATTCCTTCTACAATAGAGCCATTGCTCTCTTCTTCCTCTTTGTTTTGTGCTTCTTTTGCCTTCCCCTTCTTTGTGGATCTTTTCACCTGAATTTCAACAATACAAATAAAAGCCTGTTAAGTATAACAATTTATTGTATGAATATGGGCTAAAATAAGAGAAGGAAGCATCTCTTACCGGAGCTTTCTTTTCAGGACTCCCATTGGGGCTGTCTAATTCATCGAATTTTCTCTTTGGTTGTGCTGTCGTTTCTGAAAGGCCAACTGACTGCAATAAATTCATACCTGAGTCACATATATCCTCATTGCTCGCATCTTCGTCAGAGTTCTGGTCAGAATTTTCCTTATTTGTAGGGTTTGGGGTCAAATTTAGGTAGGTATATGCATTTTGCTCTTGGACCAAGCTCAAGTCCACAGATGGAGGATATGAATTGATGTTTATATCAAGGGCTTCATTGGAGCCATTTTGGTAATAGCTCTCATACTCATTAAGAGGGGGTGCAATGAAGGAAACATTGTTAAGATCGTTGCTATCAGTTGAATTTGCGTGCCCAAAA
Source organism: Carex pumila (assembly GCA_033356055.1). NCBI lineage: Eukaryota > Viridiplantae > Streptophyta > Magnoliopsida > Poales > Cyperaceae > Carex > Carex pumila. The sequence goes on from JARJHM010000092.1 coordinate 64,524, forward strand.
AGATGTTCAAAATAATTCACATTTGCTGCTTGATCAGCCAAAAAGAAGGATTGTGTGTCGAAATTCAATTCTGAGCTGAAAAATTGGGACATCATCTCGCATTCATCAGTTTGGTTGGATGTATGGTAAGGGACACAATTCACCTCTGAAATGACTCCTCCACACTCCATCCTGCTGCAATGAGACTTGAATGGAATTTAAAGCTTGGAGTGGAAGGAGAATTGTGACTTCAAAAGAGGTGGTTTGGTGAGATGCAAGTCTAAGTTTGCACTTATATTTATACTCTCTCTCTATTAGGAGTGAAGATGTTCATCTAGAAAAGACAAAACAGAGACATTTAATTAAGGCATTTGACTTTCCAATTAAGTAATATATTGACATGAATAAAGAATTAAGTGTTGGAAGTAGAAGTTTATATGGAATAAGAAGAAATAAATAAAAGATAACTACAAATGTTGGAATTATATGTAAGGGAAGATATATTATATACAAGTAATTATACCCTAAGACTTCACGTATATATAATAGGCATTAGCGTATATATCCAGGATCCCGGATAGGATACAATTGGGAATCGTGTGGCAAGGTGTCAGAAATTTTTGTTGAATACATTATTGAGATATGATTTTAACCAATAATTAGACTGAGTTGATACAAAAGAGTATGAAATTGCATTTATTTGCCAATCAAAGAGAAAAAGATGGTCCGTGGCAATTGATGTATAGTTTTTATTTTCTTGCAAATGAGCGATAAGAATACCTCCTGTTTTCAGCATTTAAACTATCCCAAAATGCTTGAGCAGATCAAAGATGTTCCTTGTATTTTTCACTGTAATCAGATCATCTAGCCTCTTACTTACTTGATTATCTATATATTTATCTTTTCGTGAAAGGCCTAACAACCCATTTTCATTACTGAAAATTTAAATAGATTTGATATTTATTTATTGTCTAAGTGAATGAGGAACAAACAATTTTGAAAATTAAGCAGAACTGTCTTCGTAGAATTTACCAAATACTAACAATTGCAAGCATTAAGAGCGCCATTAGAATCTAATTAATATTCCTTTCTTAGCCATTTTTTTTTTATAAATCTCACTATATGGGTCCATAAAATTACTAGTGTTCTTCTTCTACAAGCACGGCCGGACAGAATCAAACTTACCGTCAAGGAGAGGGAATTTTTGTTTTTACAGCTATTATGATTGATAGCCTAGATATAAGCATATATATAACTATAGCTATTGAATTACACAATACATGATTGTGAAAATAAATGCAAAAATACTTGTTGATAGAGGATATATAGTTGCTATATCAAAAGTATAATTGTCTATGGGTGCCAGACCGAATCAAGTAGGAGCGGAAGTAGGTGAAGAGGAAGGGATGCTAATAAGCACCCCTATAAATTAGAATTTTCAATTTTGTCCCTTAAAATGTTTATTTTTTTACAAAAAAAATTATAGTATTAACCTCTCTCATAAAATAAAATTACAAAACACTTTTTTTATCCAGCCATTAATTTATCTACAAAATTTGTAGTAGTATTTTTGAATGGACAGTAGTAAAATTTAAAATTTGTCATTTTGCAGTATCTTCTAATTTATTTATAATTTTTGGCGACCAAATTATTTTGTTGTTAACTTTTAAAGTGTATATTAAGAATCATTCAAGCACAATTTTTCTAATTAAGACAATATCTTCAATGTGGAATGTCACATGTTTGATACTCAACACCAGCTAGAATTTCTGGAAAATAAAAGGGTCTCAACCCTTCATGTACTTAGAAAAAAAAAACATTGTATATTACATTATTTTTCCAAAAGAAACATGTTGAACAATATGGTACCTTCACTTCACTGCAACTAATAAAGAAAACACGAGTGCCACGAAGAGAGAGCACAAAGCGACAATGCTAATTATGTAGCTTACAATATGGAGGGAATGTTGTGCGTGTTGTTTTGCAGATACTGATAAAAATATGGATGAACTTCTACAAGAAATTAAGTGGCAATTGAAATTCTATGAGCATATGGAGCAACAAGGAAATCAGCGAGCAATCCACTAACCCAAATAGACTAGTGCAGGCAATGGGAGGGGGGGGGGGGGGGGGGATGTTACTGGTAAATGAAACAGAGTCTGACAATCTAAGTTGAAGATGCAGCATACCGAACCGGTACGAAACTATACTGGCACGAAGGAAAAGGAAATCAGAGAAATGTAGATGCAGGATTGTAGTGCCACAATTTACCAAAACTGTTTTGGGTTTCCAGTTTAAATCACTATTTGTAAATCAACCCTTCCTTAATTTTTGGTTTGTTTTTACTACTTTCGGCTCAACTGTTTTGAGTTAACTTTTACATTTAATTTGTTTTAATTTTACATCCAATGGATACAGACTTTGTAACCGCAATCATTAATGAAATATGAACATGACCCTTATTTTTCCTAAAAAAAAAACTTTGGTAAGCTGAATCATAAAACACATATATCGTTTGCTTCAAACCCCTTGATTAATTTTTTTTTTATTTTTCACATTGTATATAAGCTATTATTTTTTTCTAATTTAGCGCTCTTTATCAAAATGTGATGGGGCATGATCTTGGAGATGACAGTCATTTCGTACTATTTATTGATTATTAAAAATTGATTAAGGCCTGCACGATCCAGTGAGGGCTCTGACATTATTTATTATAGAAAAAAAGATAAACACAAGGAAGAAACAGGCATGTATATTTAATTTTGTCTGGTGAAAATACAAGGTTCCTGCGATCCCGAAATATTTAATTTCGTACTATTCATGATTGAATTCCTTTTTAACCAAACTGACAAATTAATTTTATTACACTATTGCAAGCATGTATTCATGTATGTCAGTTTGGTTATGAACATTAATTGCATCTTATCCCAAAATAAACAAATAAAAGCAGTAGTTACTCACCAATTGCACATGGATGTTGATTTACAGTATTAACAAATATATAGCATGAGAACCATGCAGCTGTACGTTGTGCAAATATATATTCCAGAAAAGATTACATAGATCTTTTCTCCTTGACACCTGGTTAGGAAAACGTATGCCGATATATTGCAGATTCTAAATTTGGATTAATGATTTCTTGTGATTATTTATAATTTAAATAATTAATTTGACCTCCTTTATCATATTACAACAACAATTTTTAACTTCTATTAATTCGGAATATATATAACTATCATGTACAAAATCTTGAAATTTTTAATTGTTGTAGACTGAGATTTAAAAACTTAAAAATTTAAAATGCTCATGAGTTTTACTTTAAAAAAAACAAATGACTTAAAAATTACTCAAAAGTATTTCTTCATGGATTTTATTTGAAAGATAAAATTGAATAGAAAACGTTCGTATATTTAGATTCGTAAAATTCATCATGGATTGTCGAGAAAATAAATTATAATGATCAGAGAAAAAATAAAAAAGAGTGGGTGAAATAATTGTTTCTTTTTTTACTTAAAGACAAAAGTAGTTGAGAGTTAAAACTATTTAGAAATGCTTTCAGACAAAGGTTTATATGCTTGCGAGTAACATTTTAAAATGTTATAAACATAGCTTTAAATATTTACATATTAATGCTAGAAATGAAAGTTAAACAATATTGGAGGATTTTTCTATTAAACTACTTGGGAGACACACTCAAGTATGATGGCTCGGAATATCAGAACATTTCTCTATGAAATATATATGTTTTCATTATCTCTATCTAATAAAGGTAATCAGGGTTCTAAATAGCGATTATAGCGTTATAGCTTTTAAGGTCCAAAAATATTATAACGCAACCATGGCTAGCTTTGGAATCATTATAAAAGAAAAACAATTAATAGCATTATAGCTTTTGAGGTTCGAAAAAGTTATAGCGCAGTTATATCTAGTTATTTAGAGACTGAAGATAATAAATAATTAGAAGACAACTTCTATAGTATCATTTTTCAAATAGTTTCGTATGTCTCTACATTTTACAAATCTTTTGAACAATATGTAACTTCAAAATAAAGAAGTAAAATATTAATTAAATGTGACTGTATTGTTTTTCTACATTAATATACAATATTTTGACATTCAATTAACGAATAATTTGAACTAACAAGAACCTAATTTGCTATGGGAAAAATACAAAGATTTAAAATTCTAGGATTAATTTATGTTCACCTCAATATATAACAAGGTAATATTTTTATAGGCTCCTTTCTTTTTACCGAATTTTATGCATGTTGAGGAGATCTTATATATCCTACTTAAATATACTACCTACTTTCGCCAATTAAACTATCTATATGACTTTTAGGAATTTGGATACAAAACATTAACACAATAATCAAGCGTGCAAATAACAAATCGATGATTAAAAAATGCAAGTAAAAATAAATAAATGTACATTAATACTAATTCAAACACCGATCAACCATCTAATTTAGGAGAGAAATTTCAATTTTTTAACAGGAGATCGATAATAAAAACAAAATACAACAATTTAATTACAAAAAGATTGGCAAAAATTTAATTCGAAGTAATGCCGTTCTTTTATTTATTTTTTTACGGAAGGAAAGAGTAAATTAACTTCTCTCTTTTCCTGCAAATATTAAATTTGAAACATTCAAATAACTCACCAATAGATTTTGGATTCAATAGTTTAAATTTGTGATTTAAAATCAATCTAATAAATGTTGGAGTTATTAAGTTCATCAAACACTTTAGTGAACTAGAGTGTTCTTAAGCTCATCAAGTGGTTTGATGAGCTCAACTCCAAATCTATCAGATTGACTTCAAACGATGAATTCAAACCGTTCAATCTACTTCATAAGTAATGAATTTTCATACAAATTTTTTAAAATTTTGAATTAATTTAGTATAAAGTCAAGTGGTCAAAAAATGAATGCACTAAAATTAATTTGTAAACCTTCTAATTTTGACCACTTGACTTTATACTTAAATAATTCGGAAATATAAAAATTTTGTATGTAAATTCATCACTTGTGAAGTAGATGGGTTTCAACAGTTTGAATTTGCAATTTGAAGCCAATCCTATAGATTTTGGAGTCGAGCTCACCAAACACTTCGGTGAACTTAAGTATAAACTAGGGTGTTCTTAAGCTCATTGAGAGGTTTGGTGAACTGGACTTCAAAATCTATCGGATTGGTTTCAAACAATAGATCCAAACTATTAAAACCGATCTACTCTCCACATGATATGAATTACATGTAAAGTTTTATAAAAAGAATAAATTAATTATTATAAAGTCAAGTGGAGAAAAAATATTCAAAAAATAAATGCATTAAAATTAATTTATATACCTTTTAATTTTAAATTTATAATTTGAAATCAATCAATAAATTTTAGAATTAAGCTCAAGAAACACCTTGATGAGCTTTAAGTACACCCTAATTTTACTCATCATTTTAAGATAATAATTGCATAGGGGTATTCTCGGCACTATTTGATTGGATGCTGGGTAATGCTGGATAACAAAAATAAAGCAAAGAAGAAAGGATACCATTCACCATTACCATGTGAAGGATTGGCATTTTAGAAAAAGTTAATGCTATGTCGGAAATTATTGATTAGGTAAGCCTGCAGAATATTTGGGCTAGCTACTTAGTTTGAGTTCACATCTTGTGATATATTCAAAATGGTCACAATCTAGACCTTTTAGTATGAGCTGTGAAGCTACTTATCCCATACAAGCTATCCAGCCTATCCTCTAATTTGTATCAGGCAACACAGATTTGCATAGGAATCAAAGGTAGTCCGACAGATATCTGATCAAATTTGATCTGATATCAGATTAGATTTGTCCGATCCGCATTAAAAATTTGTATGGAAATTTTAAAATTTATGAAAATCAACTGCATATGAATTATGATGCAAATTAAGACTGTTTTGATTGGAATAGCATAAGAGACAAAATTTACAAAATCTATAAATTATAATTATGCACCAAAAGGGGCCAGAAATGGTAAAGATTGAAATGCTGTGTAACAATTATTTTCATAGCTTTTAATAGAAAATGTTATAGAGAACAGTTGTAAGTAAGGAGCTTTAGTAACAATTATTTTTATTTTTCGAAAATTATCTTTTAATCTAGCGAAAAAGATAATGTTTTTTGTGTGAGAGGTTATACTTCAAGAAAAATCATATTATAAATTATTTATTAATTTAGTGACAAAAGATAATATTATTTGTGTGAAAGATTATAAATTCACAAAAAAAATATTTTTGAATTGAAATGTACACTCTTGAGAAATAAATTCTTGAGAAAACAAAATTCAATCTACATGGACAACAAAACAAAATTCAATGTACATAGACAACAATACAAACTACAAACTACAAAGCATGACAGTTTACCTTATATTTCTCAATATGAACAACAAAACAAAATTCAATGCAAAAGAATGAGGTCAATTAATTTCTATTTTTTTTTATTTCTTTTATTTATTTTATATAATTTAGAGTAAAATGTCATGATATTGTAAAATTAATCTTTATTTTTCATAGAAAATTTTTATATAATTGACTCACATTCTGTGTTTTCTCCCATAGTTTGAAAGTCTAGCTTTGTCCCTGCATGCATTCATATTTTTATTTTTTTAAACTCAAATAACAAGATAACACATTTGGATACGATCTATTTTACATTTTTTTTACTTGTTTAAAAATTAGTGCATTTGACTTTATCTTCATGGAAATTAGAAACTTGAAAAAATCAATTTTCAATAATTTTTTACGTTTTTTTTTTTTTTTACAAACTCAAGATACCAATCAAAACAATTTTAAAATGTCATATTTTTATGGCAAATAAAGAAAAAATATATATATCACATCTGACTATTTTATTCGACATTTTAATTTAATTTTTGAGTTATTGAACAAAATAAATCAATAATAGTTAATACTGCATTTAATGGAAATTAATTTACAGTTTCCTGGAAATAGAATCCATCTAAACAATCTTTTGTTAATTTTATTAAATTAACACAAGCATTTACTTGCACTTTGATGAGTCTCAATTAATTTGTCAGTTGATACCTAACAAACAGACATATTATCTTTTTAGATGAATGCAAACCAAGCTGGATATAATAATAAAAATGATTTGTATGGATATACTATTTTTTTCATTTCAAAAGATACTTCATAAATTAAGAATTAATTAATTAATTGATCAATAATGCTGCTTTATGAGGTCATGAGGATCTTATTTATAATTAGAACAAATTATGAACAACTAATAATTGAGTCTGGATTTGCCCATTTCTTTGAACTAGTCATGAGAATAATTTTTTTTGCTTAATAAATTAGTACACACTTAACTCGAAAGTCGAAACCAAAGGTGCATTCCATGCAGGGCCTTCCTAATAATTCCAAAGGACATGGTCATAGCGTACGCGGCCTTAAGTACAGAGAACTTAAATACTTGTATTGATATTAATTTAAAAGATTTGATCAATTTGAGCATCTACAAACTTGTTAATTAGTTAGCCGCTTTACTTGACTTTAAGTTTAGAAAAGTAGATATATAGCCTCCTGTATTTTTGTATATAGTTCATTAATCAAATGAACCAATTATTTTGTATGGTCCAATATTTATGTCATTTTGTTAGATTATAGATACATATAAGGATTGAAAGAAAATCAGTTTTTTTTTTTTTATTACATATTTTTACATATTTTTAAAATATAAATAGAGGTGGAAGTGCTTTAAGTACTTAACTCGTTAATCTCGACGAACGTTAAAGAAAATTATTATGAAACTTGATGCCATATTCATTGTTTATAAAATGATTTGACATTAAAAACGGTTTATAATTTAAATACATTCTGTGGATTATCAAATTATATTCAAATTGCATGAAAGTTTATACACAACCAATATATTAGACAGATAACATGTTTACATTTTTTTTAATTTTTCTTTACTTAATTCAATTAATCATTGTTAATATGTCTAGAGTTAAGGGGATTTTAGTAAATCACACTCTTTAAACATAATGAACTTTCCAGCATAATTAATTAATTAAAGAAATATGGAAACCTAAGGTATAAAATACACCTGATAGGTGCCGGCCCAATAAGAAAATGGAAGTGCCACAGTAATGGGTTGTACCAAGTTATTAAACAGTTTTGTTTCTTTGTTTCCTTAATTATGCAACTAAGTTCAATTATGAAGAATACAACAAAAAAATAAAGCTTTGGTTGAATTTACATGCAATTCTAAGTTAGTTGTGCACAATAAAATCTTGTCCCCCACAACAGGCTGGGAAAGCCTAGAAATTGACTAAGATTGTGTATACAATTATTTAACTAAAATATAAACAAGATAATTAAATTTACGTTAATATCAATATATAACTAATATCGCCTGTCATTCGTTAATATTAAAACAAAAAAAAAATCTAAAATACTGTGGTATATACCTCTAGAAGTTCAGATGGGACGTAATAAGCTTCTCTCATGCAAAGACAAAAAATAAATCAATAACCCAAAATATGGAAATAATTAAATTTAAAACATATATTCTTTATATTCTGCAAGCTGTGAAGCCGTGTTCTTTGACTAAGAAATTCTAAAACTTTTTTTTTTCAATTTTGTAAATTAAGAAATATACTTTTGTATCTGGACAATGTAGTTTAGCAGGAAACTAAGATAAATCGTGATGCTATTGGCTAGTCGTTATCAATGGCCAGTGTTTGCAAACCTGGCAATGGAGCTAGTTCTGGTTAATTTTGTTACATTGATGCATTAAAGAATCAATTGGAAGTTGTAAGACAGATATTTGTCAGTTCCAGAAATTAAAATAACTTATTTAAAAAATAATATTGGACCATTCGTAAATTTTTGTTTCAACACATTATTTGTTCTTTTCATTTAAATTATTTATAATGAAGGTAAAAAGTATAATTATGTTGATATGACATGAGATACTTTTATTTTAGAGGATGATCATTTTATAAAAAGAAAATGACAATATTGAATTTTTAATAAATAATGGTTAAATTTCATAATAGGCACATCTATATACTCACATAACATTTCTATAAAGTATGATAATATTTGGTGTATGTTTCACCAAATTTCATGTGATTTGAAATTTCAACGCTGAAATTACATGAAATTAATTTTTAGGCTATCTATATGCCCAATAACATATTTATAGATTTACTTTCTATTTTTTTAAATATATTGTCAAGATTATCAAAACCATTATTGACAAATAAGATATGAGCATCATATTTCTATATGATTAATATAGAAACAGAGTTCTAATACCACTTCTTTCAAAATAAAATAAAAATATTGTCAAGTGATCTCCGCTATTTAATTTATATGTAAAACGAGAAATCAATAAATAAGATTTTTCAATAATGTTTCTTTGAGTTTGATAATGGAAGGTTAATGAAAAAACCAGCTAGAAATTTATTCTATAGTGAGACGAATAATATATGCAATAAATAACTTGAAATCTTCATATGTTAATCTTTTGTACTGCTCAACAATTATAAATAAAAAAATCTCATCTTTTTTATCCTACCAAACCAAAAACGAAACCACCTTAAAAACTTTAATTCTTCGTTTTATTTAAACAAGGAAATGCATAGGAGCGGATCTAAAATCAAGTTAGGAGTTCTTAGTGTTATTCATAATTTAAAAAAAAAAACATGTATATTGAAATTTACTTAAAAATTTTTTAATATTTTTGCATAATTCGGTCCCTCACATAAAATATTAAACATGTATTTATAGTGTAGTGTTAAGAATTTCACTTTGTGATTGTGAAAACTTAAATTCAGTAGTTGTATATTCATATTATACATTTTACATTTTAATCCTCCAATTAATTTTTTTGAGTTTTGTCCTCCAAATACATTTCAGTCCTCCAATTTATTTTATTTTTATTTTTTTAGTTGTATGACTCGATTATTAAGCAAAATGACGTTAACAATTCGTATTTGTTTTGTTAAATTTTAGGTTTTGTATGCAAAAAAGGTGGCTGCTTGTGACACCATAAAGGCATATACTCTTAAGACTAGACTCCTTTGGATCATTTCAATTAATTACATGCGCGCGCGTGTGTATATATATATATGATTTGGCTAATATGCTATGGGTAGCTAAGAGGCCTCCCGTGCTACGGCTCAATATTTTACTTTTCAAAATCCTAACAGTCGATCCGAACCGTTCATCTTGTTCTCCATATTAATATGTGTTTGGAGACCAAATTTTACATTTTTTGAAAATTTTTTACTATTTTTTTAGATTTATTGAATATCGCTGTTTTTATGGTCCAGATTTGTCTGAAAAACAGCGATTTTCAATAAATCTAAAAAAATAGTAAAAAATTTTCAAAAAATGTAAAATTTGGTCTCCAAGCACATATTAATATGGAGAACAAGATGAATGGTTCGGATCGACCGTTAGGATTTTGAAAAGTCGAATATTGAACCGTAACACGGAAGGCCTCTTAGCTACCTATAGCACCGTAGCCAAGTCCTATATATATATATATATATATATATATATATATTATAGTCATATTTTAAGAAACAATAGATCAAGTTTGCAATTATGCATTTTTCTTTCTGGAAAATTTAAATTTGACTATTTTATACCGTATAATATTTTTAAAACTTTGACTTTATTAATAGGCAAAAATAATACTTGCGTAAGAGAATTGTTTAATTAAAACTTTGACTTTATAGTTGATAATATTATTTCAATTAATATACTTCACGAGTGGCATACACTTGGGTAGTCTTAAGTTTCTTTTTTCGTCGTTTTCCTTTGCATACGAAATAAATTTATACATAAAATTATTAATAAATTATTTTTTCCCTTTCAGCAGACAACATTTGTGGGGTTTATTTACGGTGCTAATAACTAATTCCTGAATTTCAAGTCCCAGGTATATATACGCGTATACCAGATCAATGTTATTGTAACCATGATCAGAGACTTCGTAATAATTATATGAACAATTCAGATTAAATGTTCCTTTATTAGAAAAACAACATCCATTAAAAACAGCAGTCAAACACTAAATAAAATTAATTTTTAAATCTCTATATTCTTTCAATTAACTTTTAATTATTTTTAACGTCTACATGCCTACATCAACAATTAGGGGTGTTCATCGGTTCGGTTCGGTTAAAACCGAACCGAAGTTGGCAAACCAAAGTTATAATTCGGTTTTAAAAATAGAACCGAACCGAACCGAATTAGTATTGCAACCGAACCGAACCGAACCAAAGTTTTATTTCGGTTTGTTCGGTTTGTTCGGTTCAAACCGAAATATATATATATATTTTTATTTAAAACAATTGATTTATAATAAACCGAAGTATATTAAGAAATAAACCGGAGTATTAAGAAATAAGCTAAGATATTTAGAAATAAACCAAGTATTTAAAGTAATTAATTAAGAAATAAACCGGGATGGTTCCAATCAAATTCATATTATATGAAAGTTCAATCGGTTTGGTTATTTCAGTTTTGAAATTTTTCAAACCGAACTGAACCGAAGTTATAATTCGGTTTTAAAAAGCCAACCGAACCGATCCAATAAACCGAAATAACTGAACCGTTTAAACCAAACTAATTCAGTTCAGTCCAAAACCGATTAAACTGAACCGTTTGAACACCCCTATCAACAATTACCACTACGTAGGAGAAAGCGATGAGAAAGAAAGCCAATAAAAAGTTAAAAGCTCGTTAAAAAAACGTTTATAGATGATTTTTTTCTAAATTAAAAATTATGCTACACCTTAAAGAAAATCCTCCCATGCAATTGCTCTTGGAAATGAAATTTCAATCTGAATGTGGCGAGGGAAATTTTTTATCTGTAGAAATTAAAAAAAGAGTTAATTTCTCATGTACCCTTCAAGAGTTCTTTAATTTCTTATTTATCCCTCTACTCTTTATTATATTTAATATCTCCTTTAACTTCTTGTTTTATTTCTTATTTGTCCATTACACAATAATTGTGAAGTTAATCATAATTAAATCTCTGAACAAATAAATAAAGACAATAATACCCTTTTATAAATTTCTATGAAGAATTTGATCAGTCAATATTTGACTCTGCAATAACTTGTCATCAGCTTCTCTAATGCCTCTTGCAATAAACATCCCGACTCTGCATCCATTGGCTGCCTCATCCAATAGAAGTATAATCGGTCTTTTAGCACTGCTCTATCAATTACAATTCTTTGTTTCTAACCCTCTGAGAGTTGAATACCTCTCTTGCCAACCATTGTTTTGTATCCATAATCCATCTGGTAACTGACAAACCCAGGCACGTTAACTGCTTTAATTAGCTGCCTCGATCACCTCTCTTTAGTGACTCCTTTACCATATGAAATATTGTCTAATATGCTAGAGGCGAACAACACCGTCTCCTGTTGCACAAGACTGATTTTTCGCCTGGAGGAGGAAGGTTGTACCGACGTATATCCTTCACATCTACATTGACTTTGCCAGAACAACATGGGTCATAAAAACCCCTCAATGAGGGAGATGACTGTGCTCTTACCCGATCCACTTGCCCCAACAAGAGCCTAGCTACTGCCCGTGTGGATTCTCAAATTGAAGTCCTTGAGGACATGGATGTCAGGTCGGACTGGGTATATGAAATCAACATACTTGCACTCTAATCTCGCCATGAATGGAATCCGGGTTGGCCAATTTAGTGTAGCGAAGACTGAACAAATGGATTCACCTCCTTGGATTATCTCTGGGGCCAAGCTGATCAGCTGATGGTTTCAGCCGCTGAGTTGGCAGTGTTGACAAGAACAACAAAGACCTTGATGACCTTGAATGTTGAGTCATGGCGGCACACTAATAAACCTGAGTTATTATTCGCTAGCTACACTTCTGACATTTGTATTCCATTAATTTATTTCTCAAATTTAGAAATGCAGAAAGTTTTCAGTCTGAAATATATTCCCATTATTGTTTCATTGCCCACTGATAAGATAAGGAACTTTAAATTTTAAATGCATGACATGGAGCAAGTTTATTGGTTGAAGGAGAACAAAACATATTTTATTACATGTATGAAACTAAAATTAAAATTAGATTGCATATTTGCATTCGCACTATGCACTGGCACTCGAGACAAATTGATTTGAAATTAGCAACCAATCAAAGGCCAAAGGAAGTAATGGACACTCCAGTGAGTTGCTTAGTGCTGTCGAATATATATACAGACCGATCAAATTCTTCAAAGGAATTCATAAAAGGGTATTGTTGTCTTTATTTATTTTTTTAGAGATTTAATTATAGTGAACTTTAAAAATATTATGCAATGGACAAATAAGAAATAAAACAAGATGTTAAAGGAGATATTAAATATAATAAAGAGTAGAGGGGTAAATAAGAAATTAAAGAACTCTTGAAGGGTACATAAGAAATTAACCCTTAAAAAAAAAGAAAGAAAGAGAGAAACTGAAAGACTACATCATATTTTTAAGTGATAAAAAGATTGGTAGAATTTCTACTAATTTTAAAAATTACAAAGTTTGACCAGTAGGAATTTTATCAATGCAAACTTATTTCCGTTTTTTTAATCTAATGTATAGATGGAGAGAATTCTTATATAAAATATGTAATAAAATATGAAAAGTTTTTCAAAAAAAATAGATAGAATGTATTTGTTATATCTAAATTTTAAGATATTTTATCTATTTTTGTAAAAAAAATTATATTTTACTAGAAAAAAATAAAAAGAAAAAAGACAAACTAGTTTGGATCGGTAGAATTCCTACCTTGATTACAAAATTTTCAAGTTATGACATCTTATTGATCTTCTTCTCTTTATTTCTGGACTAAAACAGTAGATAGAGGTACTAAAATATGTTCAAACCTCAAATTAGATCTCTGTCCATGCACAAGCACCCTAAACTGACCTCTAGTATGGTATAGTGCAATGCACTAAAAACATCAAATTTGACATTTGCTGGTAAATCAGCAAGTATGGATTGATACAGGGACCAAACTACAAAAGTGATTACACCAATATGTTGATTATAACATAATTAACATAAATTCCAATTTATTTGGATTTTTCTACAGTTATGAATTTCCAAAGTTTATCTTTCGAAAAAACTTTAAACAACCATAATTTTGGTTAGGAAAGTCGGATTTGCGTGTATGATCACTTTTTGAAAAGGGGTGGACGAGATGGATCAGAATATTGCCCAGGGGAACCTCTGGGCATCCGAAGCATCAGAATTTCAAAAAATGTCGTTTAGTGCCTCAAAAATTCAGTTTAAGTTTTTGTTCAACAGTAGGCATACAACGATCGGTATTTTGTTTAGTCAAAAGCCTTAGAGTTTATTCAAGAATTATCCATATAATTATTTTAAAATGCATTTACTATTTATTGTGTTCTTTTGGCTATCTCCGAGCAAATGGTATATGTTGACAATAATCAAATAATTCAATTATTCTCTCTCTCAGTCTCCAATTATTCTCTAAAAAAAATAAAGAAATTGACATCATTAATGAAATCTAACCATATTTCCTTGTATATATTTGAATAAAATAAATTATTAAGAATCAAGGCCAAGTCCTTAATTAGTGTTATCTTTAGACTTGTGATGTCCAACTGACAAATCAAATCAAAGTTATAAAGATTTACGACATCTCACTCATAAATATATCAAATGTCTTATTTTTTAGCATACAAAAAAACTTTTTCTTCACAAAATTATTTAAATCGAAATATTAGGATCTCTAAAAAATAAAAATAAAAATAGAGGACCGCCCGGCCCCCAGGTGGTTTGGTCCCTAGCGGACCACCCCTAGCCCAGGCTGTCTGCTAGAGGATCTGAGCTGCCTGTGGGCTTGATGGTCGGTGCAGTTTTAAAAAAATCTAGAATGTGGGGGCAGTTTTAAAAAAAATATTTTTTTAGGGTATTAATAAAAATGGCCGAGTTGATTATGTCCCAAAAAAAATATTGTTATTGATTTTACTCTGCTGTTTAGACCTAATCGAACAGCTTCAAAAGATAAATTAACAATAAACCACAGTTACATATATAGATAATACCATTTTTATTGATTCATATGTTAACGGAAATCCGAACAAGAACTTTAGAACTTAAAAGTTATCAAGAATAATATTTCTTTAAATTAACTAAAAGAATTAGCTATACTTATTTTCTGTAAGTCCAAGAAGAATATTCCTAACGACCATTATCTAGCTAATTAGTTACAAACTATAATACTGAGCCTGGTTTTGGGGAGGAACGAAAAATATAGACTTGTCCGGTCTTCTCCGCATAATGCCTAGTCACAGTCCACAGTACGAGAAGAGAATTAATACAAATTTGAAGCAATTGCATCACAAAATCAGAGTGGCGCAGCGGAAGCGTGGTGGGCCCATAACCCACAGGTCCCAGGATCGAAACCTGGCTCTGATAAAAAGAGAAAAGCTTCCCCACCTTTTTTGTGATTCGCCACACGTGATTTGTTTTTCCTGGCAGCTCCAAGGCCCGTGATCACTTTCTTTTTATAATTTATATTGGGCTTCCACCATACCGGGCCACAAGCCCAATGACTATTTAATATTTTTTTACCTACTCTAGGAGAACTCGTAATAGGTTCCAAATACCTCCTAAATGGCCCAATGTTCCTTCTCTCGCTCTCTTCACAGCAACTTGGATGGTCAATTCTTTTTCATGGATACTTTTGTCTGTGTGTGTGTGTGGGTGTGTGAACTCCCTCCCGGCTGCTGGAAATGGATCCTGCAAATTTAAAATAGGATATTTGATGCTCCAGCAACCGGCATGGCCTTTCCAGGATTGAATTATGCGTATAAGAATTTAATTAAATTTACTATTTTTTTTTAACTTTCAATATAGTTTAGCCATCCTCAATAGATGACAAATGTTTTGTTATAGTTATTAAAGATTTATTTTATTGTTGAGAAGTCTTGAGTTTAAATTTTATTCATCACAATTGTATATTTTAATTTTCAGTCATCCCTATCAAAATTTTCTAATTTCACCCCTAATTAAAGGTATGAGAATCACATTTCATAATATTATTAATATTAGTTTAAAATCTTTAGTATTGCGGTTCAGCAAATTAAATGTATATTAAATTGTTTCACATTTCATAATATTATAAGTTTCAATTAATTATGGACACGTTTCAAGAGAATCATCAAAAACTGGCTATTACACTTTACATAGAATTTAAAACTTCCACAAATATTATTTTTGAAATTTCAAAATGATACATCAATTTTTATGTAAAACAAAATCTCCCGGAATGCATTTACAGATAATTATATATTAGATATTTTCATTTAATTTTGAACACTTTCAAAGAGATTAAATTACCAAAGCATACAGATATGCTCTAAATATTATTTCTAAGTTGTATAAATTATTATTAAAGCACTTTCAAAAGGATATATTGGTTTCTACACACACAAAAAGGTGTTGTACATCATTTTACCGCAAAACTGCACGCATACGGCATAACAGATGTATTCAATTAATTCTGAAACCATTTAAAATAATTAAACTATCAAAATTGTCAGTGATTCCCACATTCCTAATAAATAAAGATAAATAAGCCTTCCAGCTTTTTAGCTACACCACGTCATCTATGTTAACAATAACATAGTAGACACTTTTTGCGAAAAAAAAAATGTATTTATTCACCACGTCATCTATGTTAACAATAATATGGTAGACACTTTTTGCGAGAAAAAAACATATTTATGATAGTACTCCGTCGCGAATAGAAAAAATAGAATAGTAACAGTACTCCGTCGCGTTTTTATTAATTTGTTTTTGTTAGTTCTAGTCATCTATCTTGATCTAACGGCTCAAGTAATACATGTGTCATACTGTCATGTACCTAAGGTACAACGTAACTCATAAAATAATACAATTCTTCTGAGAGTAAAGCTAGGGTAACTCATAAAATAATACAATTCTTTTGAGAGTAAAGTTAGGGTGTGACGTGCTCATTAAGTGAGTTTGTTAAGCACAACTTTAAAAATATATTAGATCGACTTTAAAAGTTGAATTTAAACCGTTAAAATTCATGTACTTTATGAGTAATGCATATACATACAAAATTTTAAAAGTTTTGAGTTTATTAGCTACAAGGTCAAACGGTTAACGAAATGATAAAAATTGAATATATAAAACAACTTATAAATTAAGGGGTAAATTTCGCTGGAGGCCACTAAATTTTGTTATTTGTCACAAATTGATCACTCAAGTTTGATTTGTCCCTTTTGAGTCACTCAACTTTGTTATTTGTCACAATCAAATCCCTCTATACTTTTTCATCCAAAATTTAATGAAATATTCCTATTTCGTCCAAAAAAATTAACGGAATATACTCATTCCCTCCAAAATATTAACGGAATTAGCATATTTCATTCAAAATACTAACGGAATTAGCATATTCCGTTAAAATTTTGGATGGAAAAAATAGAGAGACTTAATTGAGACAAATAACAAAGTTGAGTGACTCAAAAAGGACAAATCAAACTTGAGTGACCAATTCATGACAAATAACAAAGTTTAGTGACTTATAGCGAAATTTATCCTAAATTAAGTTATAAAAAAGTTCATTTCTTTAATCGCTTGATCTCGTAACAAATAAATTCGAAACTTTTAAAAATTTGCATGTACATGCATCATTAATTCATGAAGTATATAGATTTCAACAGTTTGGATTTGACGTTTAAAGTCAATCCAATATACTTTTAAAGTTGTGCTCACCAAACTCTCTTAGTGAATATATCACACCCTAGTTTTGCTCTTCTTTTAGTTAGTTCTAGTCATCTATCTTGATCTAACGGTTCATGTAATACATACGTGTGTGATTTACCTAAGGTACAGCGTAACTCATAAAATAATACAATTCTTTTGTGCTCCTCTATACATATTGTGCGACTGATAGTGTTGTTATAAGTATTAAAGAAAAAAGTAATTTATGGCCAAAAATTATTTTGCACAAGTAATTTTTCATTTTAAATATTTTATATTTTTATATAATTGTTACTTTTTCAGAACTAAATACGAGAAACAATTCTAGTATTATATAATATTTGTACAGATGATTATTACAAAAAAATTCTAAAGAAATTAACTGAGATGAAAACAATATCAGTATTAAAAAAAAAAAAAATCTAAGGATGCAACGAACTATTAAACCGAAAATAATATTCTCAATAAGTGATTGTAGGGTAAGGCTAAGGTGCTATGGGTTGCATAGAGACCTACATTGCTACAGCTCAATATTTTAGTTTTTAAATTTTAAACGGTCGATCCAAACCGTCCATCTTGTTCTCCATATTAATATATGTTTGGAGACCAAATTTTATATATTTTTGAAAATTGTTTACTATTTTTTTAGATAGGTAAAAAATCATTTGAACTAAAAAATTTTGCACCATTTAGATATTTGATTTTCTACTATCTAAAAAAATAGTAAAAATTTTTCAAAAATATAAAATTTGGTCTCCAAACACATATTAATATAGAAAACAAGATGGACTGTTCAGACCGACTGTTTGAATTTTGAAAACTCGAATATTGAGCAATAACACTGTAGGTCTCTATGCAACCCATAGCACCTTAGTTTTACCCGTGCTTGTATATATTTATAGCTATAGATGTGCAACCATATTTTACAGCTTTAGAGGGAAAAAAAATAATCAGCTTGAGTGTTATTATATGGACAGAAGTTAATTTGGGGTGAAAACGATATGAAATAATATCCAATTTGTATTTCATATGTATTAAAAAAATGTAAAATATTCGATATCTGAATATCCGTGTGGATATTGATACTGATATGACTTTACATTTCAATTATATGTATAAGAATAGTAGATACCATATATTTTAATATATATTATTAAATAATTGTGTTATTTTCTATTATAATTAGATAAATATTATGAACTTTAGTATTTTTTAATATTTTTATATTTGTTTAATAAATAATCAATTCGATCTGTATCTGTATCTGTATCTATATCCGTCTAATATCCACTTTATATTTTTATCCGAATATATATAAAAATATAATTTTACCACTATCCACTTCATTTTCACCCATAACAAAAGTACAAATAAATGAGTAGAACTAGAGTGCTCTTAAGCTCATCAAAGTTTTGGTGAGCTTAACTTTAAAACTCATCAAATCGATTTCACATGACGAATCTAAACTGTTGAAACCTGCCTATCTTACGAGTGATGCATCTACATGTAAAATTTTTAAACATTTAATTTAATTTAATATAAAGTCAAGTGGTCAAAAAAGCTCAAAAAATGAATGCACTAAAATTAATTTATTAACATTCTAATTTTGACTGCTTGATTTTATACTAAATTAATTCGAATGTTTAAAAATTTTACATGCAGATGAATCACACGTAAAGTAGACGGATTTCAACAATTTGGATTCATCATTTGAAATAAATTTAATGAGTTTTAGAGTTAAGCTCACCAAAACTTTAGTGAGCTTAAGAGCACCCTAGTTCTACTCCAAATAAACTATGGAAAAAGTACATCAAGGGATGGCTTAGAGAAAGCTGTACAAGCAGAACTATATTACGGCCCAGAAAAGCCTTTTAATTAATCTTCTGATGCAGCAGTTGCGATTTGCAAAAGATAAATTAGCAACAAACTTCAGTCATCAACTGCAGCACGTTCGTTGATTCATTGGTTAAACAGTGGGAAATTTATGTAACTTAAAAGTTACTTCTTCACACTAGGACACAAATATTGTAGTTAGCCTTTCATTCCACAAGTTAAATTAAGAAAATAATATTTCTTCAAAACTAACGAATTATCCATAGGCATCTTCTGTAGTCAACTAAAGAATATTTTGGTTATTTTCAAGAAAAATAATATTTCCACTTGTTGTGTACCCAACTGTCCACTCTATTATTATTTAATGACAATAATATATTTATTAAAATAAAAATACATACTTATTAATTATTAAAATTTAAACATCTTATATATATTTATTTATTTTTAAAACTATTAAGGTTCATTTGTTAACATATATTTGCTAAAGTGCATCATGAATTAAAACTCCTACTTTAATTTATGCTCATATTTTGTGATTTTAAGACCCAAACAACTGATCTAAATTGTTTAACGTGATTTTTATATTAAAATGTGTCTGGAGACCAAAATTAATTCAATTCAAATTAGTTCCAAATTAACCCAATTCAAATCCTCTATGCTTCTAAACCAAAATTGAATATGTTTAAATATCAACCAAGTCCTAAAATGACCAGAATACTCCTATACTTTACTTTTTAAAAAATAAAAAAGTATAACAAGGGTATTTGAACATGTTCCAAAGATATAAATCATAAATTGACATATTTGCTATGTTCTTACATAATTTCAAAAATACAAATTTGTATCATGTCATATGCATACATATACATACATATATATCCAGGGTCAACCAAACCTGACCAAAGTCAACCAAATGTGACCAAATCGTACATGAGCCCTTCTTTAGTCCAAATATTATTCAATTTACATCAAAATAGGCACAAATTCTGAAATGTCTTTAGATGTTCAGCACAAGACTTGGGAGAGTCCACTAATGTAATTAATGGCAGGAGCTTGCGGTTATCGGGAGATAAATGTCCCAACAATCAAACAATATGCTATCGGCATACTGATTATGAAATGTAGGCAGTCAAAGGTGGACTGTAAGAAATAGTGAAAGGAAAAAAAAATATTTCAAGTTCGATGTCTCTCTCCATATCTCAAAAGATAAGAACATTGAACCCTGTAATATTTAACCTACTTGCAACTCCCACCTATAGAGCAAACTTTTTGGGTCCTACAATGACATCACTACTACAAAAATGCACATTACTAACACTACATCAGCAAACTTGCATCTTAGCTGAGGGTTGTTTTTGAAAATCTTCCACACATGCATAACTTCAATAAACACACTCGAAGGCAGGAACACAGGAATGTGTATCCTCTGCATTAACTCAAAAGAGAATATTTTGAGTTAATGAATTTCAACCATTTAATTTGAAACGGAGTCAATCCGGTTTCTGTCTATAACATAAAGGCCCTTTAATATTAGTTCGGACCTAGTCCACATGAATTTTAAAATAAATCGGATGGTCAAGATGCACTAACTCAAAATATTCCATTTTGAGTTAATGCATAGGATACTCAAGATGCATGAAGAATTCAGCCATGGAATATAACTGGGTTCACTTTTCCAAATTGTTAGCTAGGGATCTGTCACTGTATTTTTCTTCAGTTTGTTTTTCTTTTTAATTAGCTTGAGGATTCATAGCCGTTGGCATCTAATGTAGCTGGTTTTGTGGAATGTAATTCAGCCAGCAGGCTTTAAATAAGAAAGAAAAAAAAAAAAGCTACATCTATAACGGTTTGTTGGACAACCGTTAGTGTTTAGCCAGATGGCAATACCGTAAAGGACTTGTAGTTATCACTAACGGTTGGACTCTACTGAACCGTTAATATTGTTTAGCGGCTATTACTAAACCGTTATTGTTGGGTTAGAAAACACTAACTGTTTTCTGGTCAGGCGTTATTGTTTTCGGTGGTTAACAAATGTTTTATTAAAAATTCAATTCAGGTCTATCTGAATTTTTTTTTTTTCTAGATCTTTAATTTATTTTTTATTTTTCATAATTTCCAGTTGACCTTTAATTTTGTAACATAAAAAATAGTGTCAACCTCAAAATAATCAAACGAGTGAGATGTAATTATGAAAACTATTCAGTTTCTTATTTTGTTATCTGGACCTCTTTCATTTTTTTTTATATTTTTTTTTTCTCTCCTTCAGTTATGTAAAAAAAAAAAAATCACATCCATACAACCAATGTTATCAAAACCAAATCAGACATCGACCCAATAAAGTTCCAGATCAATGGTTTATGGTCCGATCGATGGATCAATCGGTTGAACCGTTAATTTTTTTTTAAATACTTATATATTTATAAGATATAAGTAATATTACAAATAATCATGTTTTATAGAGCGAAAATTTATATGTAAGTATTAAATAACGTATTATAAAAATAAATTTATAAATTAATAAAATGCAAGAAATATTTTTTTGAAGTTTAAATTATGTATAATTTATTCTTACAATTATTAAAATAAAACATCGCATGGACACTTTTTTCAATAAAAATGTTGTATAATTTTATATTTTATTTTAAAATTGAATTATCTACATAAAAATAATTTGTTTTTGAGTGAGTCTATGGTACTAGGGGTTTGCTAACGGGTAACCCGTGACCCGTTCCGGGTTATCCGTTAGGGGTAATGGGTAGGACGGGTAAAGGGGTAGGTCGGGTACGGGTAAAACCCGTAACGGGTAGACGGGTAATTTTCCTAAAACCTCTATCCGGTCCGTTTATTACCCGTACCCGTTGCGGGTTGACGGGTACGGGTACCGCGGGTACGGATCCGGGTATCCGGGTACGGGTCCGGTCCGCCCGGTTTTTTTTTTTTTTTTCTGTTTTTTTTTTCAAAAAATTCAAAAAATTCAAATTTTTTTGAAGTGAAACGGGTACGGGTACGGGTATGCGGGTAGATGGGTACGGGTAGGCGGGTAGATGGGTACGGGTAGGCGGGTACGGGTATGCGGGTAGATGGGTACGGGTAGGCGGGTACGGGTAGGCGGGTAGACGGGTACGGGTATAACGGGTTTTTTTTCAAATTAGGTTGTCCGGTCCGTTTATTACCCGTACCCGTCTACCCGTCTACCCGTTTGTACCCGGGCAACGGATACGGGTAGCTCGGGTAACGGGTACGGGCCGGGCAAAACGGGTTGAACCCGTTAGGGGCTTAGCAAACGTCTATATGGTACTATGCATAGCACAGATGGGTCCGTTCTACGGATCAATATCTTCGTTTTCAAAATTATAACGGTCGATCTAAACCATTCAACATGATTTCCATATGAATATGTAATTGCAAACCAAATTTTACATTTTTAGAATTTTTTTACTATATTTTTATATAAGTAGAAAATCACTGTTTTTGGATGGTCTAGAATTTTCAGATCAAGTGATTTTTTATCTATCTTAAAAAATAGTAACAAAATTCTAAAAAATGTAGAATTTGGTCTGCAAGTATATATTCATATGAAAATTATGTTGAACGGTTCAGATCAACGGTTAGTATTTTTAAAACGAAGATATTGATCCGTAGTACGGACCCATCCATGTTATGCATAATACCATAGACTCACTCTCTTCTTTTTTTTTCTTTTTTTTTCGAGTGAACAGACTTACTCTTTTTTTTTGTAACCAAACGAATCTCTAAGAACTCATATCAAATTTCAACATTTTGATTTTTTTTTATTTTTAAACATAATATTGTGACAAACTAACAATCGTGTGATCATATTCAAACACATAAGAAAAATATTACACGAACACAAAAAAACATCATAAAGTTGTCGACATAATATCACGTGCTAGATGGTATATTTTCCTTCTCAAAAGTTTTTACTTTTCTCCTCAAAAGAAATGAACGACGGACTCGAAAATACTGAAAAGAATCGGTTTATTTGTTTCGTTCACTGATTTTTTAATAAAACTGACCGATTAAAATAGAATTGGTTGGTTCATTTGCATAAACGATCCTATAACAGAATTGAACCGGACATGCAATCTGGTCTGATTTTTTTCAGCTGAATCACTGGTTCGGTCTGATTCTAATAACACTGCGTACAACTTTTCACTTGAGGAAGTTAACAATTTGCAATTACTTTATTTTTAGGAACTAATTTTGAACAATTTGCAAATTACTTAATTTTCAGGAACTAATTTTGAAAGAAAATATGGAGAGAATTGAATTACAATTGAGGAAGCATGTTTTATGATTTTAATTGTGTTCCTTTTATAGTTTGGCAAACTCATGCTTTGCATTATTGTTGTACAGAGAACTTTGAGAATTCGTTCAATGGAGATATATTATGTTTGGAACGAGATTGTCTCTCTATTTCACTATTAATAATTCAAGTGCAACATCTTTGAACGTCTCATGTAAAAATTGTCCGTTCTGACTCTAAACTGCGAGGAACATGACTTTTGAGGGTGTTTTCTCTCATGTATATATGTGTAAGGAGGTGTTTGAATCCTCTTAATTGATTTGATTTTACATGATTTTTAATTTAGAGAATTCTAATATGTGGGACCTCGTTACGTAAATTATCGAATTTAAAATTTTAGGGATATATAAATTTTATTTCTTTTTTATAGCAGTGTTTATATTTCGAAAATTTTAATTGGTGATAATTTTTTAACACACATTGTTTATTTTAATTTGTGTTCCGAGTGATTTATATCTCCGAATATACACATTATTTCTAATTAATTAATGTTTTCCTATAGTTGATAGCCACTATCAGTTTTTCAAAAAATAATAATAATAATAATGTTTCCTATAATCCCCCAAAAGGGCGCTTAAAAGTGCAAGTGTTAGATCCTTGCCAACTTAATTAACTTACTCCTCTAACTATACACTAACAATTTTATACATTTCTAAATAAGCATTTTTTAATTGCTTATATAATGATCAATGATGCCTTTATATATAACGATTTGTCATGTTTTATGTCCTTAGAAATGTTTTATTTTTTTTAATTAATAAATGCAAGGACTGATATGTGGTGGCACTAAATATTTGCCAAATTAATTTATTACATATTGAAACTGTTACATTATGCTTATATCCAAGAGATAAATATTAAATTTAATAATTTTATTATACTCTTTTGTTCATTTAAATGAACCTAGGTTTTGATATCCCAGGCTGGTTCCACCATTAACTAAAAATACTACCATTCTGTTTTTGACAAAAAAAAAAAAAATTAATTCCCGTCTTTTTTACCAGCTGATTATTCTTTTCATTTTGCATGTGAAAAATTAATTGTCATAACAGAGATATATAGTAGCATGTAATGTAATGACAGATTATAGCCATATTATTAAAAGTTTGCGGTAAAAAAAGTATTTCGTTCTAGTGCTTGAAAATACTAATTTTCCTTTTATATATAATCATTAATTGTCAGATAAATTTCAGGTCATGGTTTTATGATTTACAATATAAATTTTCAATATCGGATTTGTTAAGATAATTAAGGCAACATAATTTGTTCAAACAATGAAGATATTATTTTATGACGTTAGACTTGTACATATTTGGTGAATTTTAATAAACATCTCTTTTGTATTCTGTGAATTTCACATTTATTTAATTAAAAAAAAAGTTATCCTACTTTAAAGAATCTCGTTCTTGGTCCAGGAACTTATTTCTTTTTTGTTGATTATCTGTGGCGTTTACATTGCGATATTTCTGAGGCATATTGGCAATCGCATGTAATTTATATATATAATTCAATACTAGGCATGCGTGCTTAGGTGAGACAATTATATATTATCATCATGCTTATAATAAATTACCAATATATATATAATATTATTTTGTAATCCAAATTATTTTTTAACACATGCATATGTTTCCAATATAATTCAAATTTGCGAAAGAAATAAATTTTGGTAAATAATTTAGAACTCCATGCAAAAGAAGTTAAATTATCTCGTGATAATTAATTTAAATCTAATGAGACAAAAATATATTTAAAATAATTGAAGGTTAAAAATTGAAGTTTTTATAATATATACTATTAATTTAAAACCATGATATATATATGCACACAATTTAAAACCATGATAAAATAATTCAACTAACCAGATGTACCAATTCAATTTATTAAACCGTTTATATATGATATAATTAACAGCATTTTGTTAACCGTTAGAACCGTAGTTAACAATGTAGTAAAAAAGGAAACCTTTTGGACGAAAGGGCGATCGGAGAAAAGGGCTCCATATAATAGGGGCGACAATGAGGGCGAAATGGAAAGCCATTCCAACTATTGATGGCTAAATGAAGGTAACTGTGCTACAGAAACAACGGCACCCCACCAACCACCAATACGGAGAGGGTAAAGGCTTCTACTCAAGGGATTGCTCCTGCCGCAAGCGCTGCTCAAATCACCTCCGCCAAACTGATTTGACAAAAGAAAAGGCGTTATTCTCCAAATGGCAATTTGCTCAAAAAATCTCACTTATCTCCACCTCCTATAAATTACCCTTCAGTGAAAATCCTCTTCACTGTTCTCCTCCCTTCCATCTATCATATCTCCAAAATGGTTAGAAAGAAGAACACTCACACTCTCAATTCCCCCTCCCCTTTTCCTAACATCACCCTTACCCCTCAACCCCACGTTTAGCCACCGTCCCTAACCTTTCCTAATCGACAAATACCTCCACAGGCCACCACATATGCCTAAGTAGCAGCCCCCTTTAACCACCTCCAACCTAATCAATTGATTCCAGTATGGCAACACTTCCTCGATCACTCACCATGGACACAATCCTCAGGCAAGGGGACTGTAGCCCCCCATGATCACTTTCCCTCAGGCACTACCTCTACCCCCAAATCCTAATCACCCCGCTTGGAAAGGGCGTTGCTACCACTGCCTTGATACCAGGCATGAACATAATGAGTGCTGTAAGCCTTTCCGCGTTTGTGCTAAGTGCCGTCAGGATGGCCATGAGGCCAAGTATTGCTTTAATACACAGCCACTTATCAACACGGCCATAGACCCTCTAGAACCGAGAGGAAACTTGGGAGACTCAAAGATGCCGGCAAATAGGCCCCACACGGCAATTGTGTTTGTGCCAGAAACTATCCAAATGTTGTATGAAACCTCACAGCTGAATCGTGCGGTAATCATTGATGCGCGCCTCAAACAGACCCATAACCCATATGTGATTCAATCCATCCTAATGTCAGTAGCCAAATCTGATTACCCTTTCCCTTTGACTCACTTAATTGGTTGCCAGTACCTACTCCTATTGCCCCTTGATATCTAGAGACACACCTTTCTTCAAAGCCATAGCAAGGCATTACAAGACTTGGGCTATGTCACGTACCCATGGAGCCCGGCGGTAAATGCAAGCCTGATGCGTCTTCGATATAAGGTATGGGTTGAATTACGTGGTTTATCACCACAATCTTGGAATTTACATAGCGTAATGCATGCGGTGGGGTCTTTTGGAGCACTAATAAATCATACTCCACTCTCTAATGTTAAATCTTTTGAGAAAATGATTGTTGCAGTAGGGGTGCCCAAACTTGAGTTAGTGTCGCAAAACACTCAGGTTTGGATTAAAGGGGTTCTGAGAGAAGTTCAAATTGGAGTTCTTGGTTGGATAGAAGAGCCACTACCTCTGATCCCACCTTTGGATACCACTCCCAAAGAGGAATTCTTTGAAAGGTGACGAGGGATAACATGCGAGCATTATCAGTAATGGGGACTACTCAGGACAATATGAAAGTCATCACGATTGACTATCATACCCTCTTGGCCGTGTGGAAAAACATGGAACCGGACAACCCAAAGAAAGAGGCTCTAGGTGCAACCTTGAAAGCCTCTCCTCTTTTCAATGACAATGATAATGCCGTGGAAGGCAAGGCTAGTGAAGACAAGGACACTGTTCCGATACAGGTGCCCAAACCGAAGCTTCACTAGAAGGAGAAAGGTAAGTGGGCCGCAATGGACGAGTCCATTGAAGCTGCAACTGGAGGTGAAATTTAGTCAACAACTGGAGAGAATAATATGACCGTTGAGGGTCATCTCAACATTAATGGCAACACAGAAGAGGCACAGGGCTCAAAGCACGCGCATCCCAAGGAGGATGGGACTGTTGAGCCCTACACAAACATTCTCACAGACATGGGCTCCACTTTCAGTAAGTCTCTTAACCCTATTTCAGCTCCTATCCATTTGGACCATATCCTAGAAAGCCCAAATATTTATCTACCTACACCTAACTTCATCCTCTCTGACCCAAATGAGACACTACAAAACATAATACAAAAGCCCAATCTATCACAAACCGAACAACCTAGTCTAGATCTGCTCAATAATGGAAACAGGCCCTTGATGCCGTATAATACCCTCCCTCCTACTGCAAAAAGAGTCACCCTTAGCTCTTTATCACACCATTAATGCCTCTAGCCCATGTTTGTGCCTCACTAGAAGAAGCCCTTAGCGAAAACCTGGACCTAGACATCTGTAACCTAGAAGATGATCCGGCTATGATTCGGAACAAGGACTTAGGCAACCCTACCAGGACTACGAAGATGAATTAGCGGGCTATGCCGTAGAACACAAGTCGAAAGAGATCAACCAAGAGGAAGCTGAAATAGTCATGCAAGAACTGGAGTCAAAAGATCAACAAGGAGCCGCAGATTTGATGGAGGAGGAACCGCTGGTCGAGGGGCTACTACCTGTGATGCCAAAATCACTAAGGCGCAGTGCTAGAATATCGGTAAGAGGTGCCAAGTCATATTCAACAGCAAAGTACAAGCAAAGGAAGAAAAAGAATGGGGCGGGCACATCCACTAATGCGGCGGTCAAGGCGAAGCACCATGCACTGATTCGATCATTGGAGGAAGAAACACTAGCAGCTATACCACTGCAGGAAGACAAGGTACGTGAAATTGATAAATTTTGTGGTATGGTCAATGTGGGGGTAGGGAAAAATCATGAAATGAGTGCTTCTGTCTTGGAACCGATAAATGCAGTGGATACAGAGGAGTCAAACTATGAGAGTGACAACTATGGCTATGAATTTGAGGAATCTGCCCTTGGGGCGCTGCAATCTGACTTGGATGGGGATTTGTCCGATGTTGAGGAGGATGTTTAGTTTTCTTTCCTTTAATCTTGATGTATTTTACCATTTTCCTAAATTGTGCTTGTATCCTTTTGCTTTGGGATCAAATTAGGTTGACTTTTGTGTAATGGTATCCATGTCAAATATATCAATGAATTTTAATTTAAATATATTGTGTTGGAATGTTAGAGGCTTGTGTGATAAGCAAAAATGCGATGTGGTGAAAGATATTGTAATTGAATCAAATTGTGACATTTTTTGCTTTCAAGAAACTAAGTGGAGTGATCATTCAATATTTAGGATGAGGCAAGTGGCTCTACCTAAATTTAATGATTATCAAACCTTAGACGCTAACGGGTTGAGGGGAGGTATATTGCTCGCGTGGAGCTCTATATTCTCCTTAACCTGATCCTTTATTTATGATTATAGTGTTACCTTGCTTATGAACAGAGGCTCCTTTAATTTTATGCTTACTTGTGTTTATGGGCCTCAAGATGATACATTGAAAAGGGACTTCTTAAAAGAATTATGTAATATTAGTACTCTAACTGAAATGCCATGGATAGTCTTAGGTGACTTTAATTTACATAGGTCAACAAAGGACACAACTGATGGATCTACGAACTTGGGTCTGTCAATGGAATTCAATAGAGTCATTAATATACTTAATCTAGTAGATGTCCCTCTTATAGGTTGAAAATTCACTTGGTCGAATAAACGACCGAATCCAACTTTCTCAAGATTGGATAGGTCATTTATTTCGGATCATTGGGAGACCATCGGGGTTACTTATAATTTAAATGGTTTACCGACTTCAACTTCCGATCATACTCCTTTGAGTCTTATTATTAAACCTCAAGGTAACTCAACTAAAAGGCGATTTAAGTTTGAAAACTCATGGTTACTACATAATGATTTGTGTCAGGTGGTTACAAATGCTTGGGGTTCGGTTACAGAGACTAGCCTGCACCCAAAAATTTTTGTCAAAAAGATCTATGCAGTTCAAAAAATGGTTCGGATTTGGGCAGAGAAAAAATTTAGAAATAAAGACACATTTCTAAATAGATCAAAAAAAAGTATTTCAAGCCCTTGATAGAGTGGAGGAATTGAGGCAACTTAATTCACTGGAATTTAGTTTGCGAATAAAATTGAGAGAGCATATTTTTCTTTTGGCATGAGATAAGGAGGCAAAGTGGAAACAAAGGTCGGGTTGTCGTTGGCTTAAACTAGACGATCGAAATACAAAATATTTCCACGCAGTATTTCCACTCAGCTCTCCAGAATGATGATGGTTCGGCCATACTGGAAGGCCAAGTTAAGGTGAGACTTTTTGAACACTTTAAATCTCTGTTGGGCACGGCTAAACAAGATCACACACCTTTTGACTTGCTAGGCAGAATTGAAACTTCATTTGGTAATATCCTTTATGATTTGGATGATGCCATCACAGAAGAGGAAGTCCACCTAGCTCTCAACCAAATGCCCAAAAATAGAGCAAGTGGCCCCGATGGGTTTTCTATATAATTTTACCAATCCTTTTGGGACTTGGTAAAATCTGATCTCATGAATCTAATTAACCATTTTCACTCTTCCAACAAAAGTGTAGCATGTGTTAATAAGGCTCACATCACTCTAATCCCGAAAAAAGAAGGGGCAGCGAATATAACGAACTTCAGGCCTATAAGTGTGATCAATATAGCAGCAAAATTGTTTACAAAGGTACTGGCAAACAGGTTACAATCGTTATTACTGCAGATCATTAGCAACAGGCAAACAGTGTTCATAAAGGGTAGATCAATGATGGAGTCTTTTCTTGTTGCATGTGAATTACTGTGTAATACGACCAAACTAAAGCGACCTACGGTGCTCTATAAAGTTGACTTTGAAAAGGCCTTCAACTCGGTCAATTGGTGCTTTCTAGTTGAAAAGGGCTTCCCGCCAAAATGCACTTCGGCGATTCTAAAGTCACTAAATACATCCCAATCGGCAATCTGTGTTAATGGATCCCTAACACGACTTTTTGTGCATAAGCTAGGCCTTTGTCAGGGAGACCCGCTCTCTCCTATGCTATTCATAAGCGCAGACACGTTGAATGAGTTCATAAAAAACCCTCTTCACCTCATGCATCCACCGGTATTTATGCAATTCGCAGATGATACCATTATCATTTGCGA
This sequence comes from Carex pumila, assembly GCA_033356055.1. Taxonomy (NCBI): domain Eukaryota; kingdom Viridiplantae; phylum Streptophyta; class Magnoliopsida; order Poales; family Cyperaceae; genus Carex; species Carex pumila. Next base: position 95,491 of record JARJHM010000092.1, read on the forward strand.
AGCACATCCCTCAACACTCAAGGTTATTGCGCAAATAATCAAGACATATGAGAAACTGACGGGGCTCAGGATTAATGCAAACAAGAGCTCTTTTATACCCATAGCCATACCGGAACCGTTGATCCAAACCATATCAAACATCCTGGCATGCATCCCCTCAACACTGCCAATAATCTACCTGGGGCTACCTCTGACAATCAAGCGCCCAAACAAGGACCACTTCCAACCGTTACTTGCGGAAGCACAGGATAGATTAGCGAGCTGGAAGGCAAACTTCTTATCTTTTGGAGGGAGGGTCACCTTAGTCAAAGTGGTGTTGTCTTCCATGCCATTACACTTTGCTCAAGCGATTAAGATTAAGGTGTCATCAAACATATTGATGGAATGAGAAGATCATTCTTGTGGAAGGGGAACCAATCATGCAGAGGCATAAACTACCTCGTCAGCTGGGACAAGGTCTGCGGGCTTAAGGAAAATGGAGGCATGGGTATCATAAACATAGCTGATCTAACGGTGACTTCTAGTTTTACTGTTTGATCGATTAAGACACCGTTAGATCAACGAATTTCAAAGTCGTGGCGTTGCAAGTATAGGGGCAGCGTTGAAATGTATGTTGTATCGTTTCCATGTCAGCTCGACATAAGTAGCACATGTTTACAATCAACCATCCTCTCGCTCAGAGATTACCTTGCGTAAGAATTTTATTTTTGTGTCGAGCATTGAAAGAGGTTCCAAGCAAATTTAATATGGAGGTTATATATGTTGAATAGTTTAGATTGACTGTTTGAACTTTAAAGAAAATATTTACACAGATTAAAATAGGACTTTAATATGCAATGTAGATTAGTCCATCTCTTTGTTAACAATTATATATGTACTAAACAAATATATAACTATGTTAATAAATAAGGAAGTGATTAGTAAAAGGTGAACTTCAAGGTTATCTTTTATTCCCCGCAATCATTGTCTAGTTAAAGATAGATAATTGGACGTACATACTAATAAACAGTAATACATAGATAAAATAGATTTGAGGAAAAGAATGACAAGTTGCATTGTATTACGCCTTTCACCTTCTTATAGAAGAATGTATGAATTACTGAATATATATATTGGAACATAGAAGTAATTTGGGGTTCCCCGTTTTTTTGTAATATGGATTCATAGAATTGGCAATTGTGCATGCACACATCAGGAGGTTCTTAGTAGGACGAATAATTGAACAAACTTATTCTGCAAAGTTGGAAGGTGCATTCAACCAATTTTATTTAAGAGACGAACACACTGATAATACTGGAAGAATAAGCATGTTAGAAGAATGAACAGCGAGTGCCGAAGGCCCAATCAGGCCTAATAGAAGGGCCGATAATTAGTCTTAAAAATGGCTGACACTGTAGTAAACTTAATTTTTTTTATAAAATAAAATCTGAATAAAGCCGAAGCTGGTTGGCAATTGTGCATCATGTAACAAAAAAAGGCATCAATCAACTGATACAAGTTACAAAACCAGATAAACAAATTCTTTTTTTTTGTTATTGATCTAAATTCCTTGTTAGTTTTCTACCTCATGATAAACATAATTTGGTAAAAAAAATTCCTGGGTTTTAATTTCTAACAAGTTGTGTAATGTGTTGACAAGATGATTGTTCCTGTATGTGTTTGTGTTCTCATTGGTTATACTTCTCTTGCAAAGTTTAGGTACATACATGTTCAACCAAAAATAGTAACTAAGTTCTTTTGATCAAGAAATTTTCCCATTCAAATTTCTCATGTTTTCTTTACAAGAATAGTATTTGCTTTACAAGTTCAAAGCGGTTGATTAAAGAAAAGAGAAAAAAATAAAAGGAAAAGAAAGAACAAGAACAGAGAGAACATATATACCCTGGCATTATACAAATGTGTGGTATGAATCATCATTTTCATGATTGATTGTATATAAAAAGAATAAGTATATATACTTCTACAAAGATGGTTTAGTCTATGATATAAGTTTGTAACTCGCATGCCAGTTCAGCCGAAAGTTTATCAGCTCGATCGTCTTGACCACCGGCAAAGGTGTAAATTGTAAATGCAAATTGGAAAACTCGCCACAACATACTAGAAATAGCCCTCCTGAGTTTTGCTGCCTTTCCTGATTCCTTTTTTTGTTTGCTTTCCTTCAGAGCCATCTCAATGCAGCGAGATGAGACATCCACCATCTCTTCCTTTATCCTTGTAATGATTTTGTAGTCAAATGTCAAATTTTGGCTCTGGAAATTCTTCAGTTCTTTCTCTTTGTCCCTCTCTATGGGAGTAACCTTTTTCTCTATCTGCATAATATGTACATCTCATCATCACATTTTCACTGTATATTTTTTTCGTTCTTTTTAAATATAAAAACCTTTTTGCAGTATGATTCAATCTTGTCGAGTTGATCTGAGACAGTCATCTTGCCAGATGGAGCAGTAAATTTCCAACCCTTGAGAGTAGAGACAAATTCTTCAAGTTGATGATAAGTTTTTGCTGCCATTCGAAGTGTCTCCAACTTCTCGAATGGAAAGTTTTCAAATTTCAACAACACCTGCTCATTAAAAAGAAGTGTGTAACGTTGCCCTTGATACTTAATATATTTTCGAGTGTTTTTCAATTTTTGGAAAATTTTATTGTTTGCGAAGTACTAGTGTCTTTACAGTAAGCATGTCGAAGTTAAGCACTTCTCCAAGGAAAAATAGACATACATTTCATTCCTTGTGCAATATATTCTTTCTTTGGTGATAACTAGCACCAATGTCTATCTCGATTTTGGGTACAGAACTGGCCGGTCTGTATTAGTTTGCAACTGGTATGTAGTTGCTTAGGTTGCACTTTTTATGCTAAGCATTTTTTTTACCCTTCTTGTTAAATTTATTTTTTGTTTATTTGGACAATTAAGGGTACATTAATTGAGGCTAATCAAATCTTGATGATAAGTACAACACTACCGCAAATATAATAATAGTATAAATTTGTATCTATCTTTATATATATCTGAAGCACAATTAAGGGTACATTAATTGAGGCTAATTCTCTCTCTCTCTCTGTATATATATATAGATATATATATAGACAGGCTAATACACTTTCGGCAGCACTTCGGCCGAAGTGCTGCCACCTCATTTTCGATTTTTCAGAATTCAAATGGTCGATCCGAACCATTCATCTTGTTCTCCATATTAATATCTGCTTGGAGACCAAATTTTACATTTTTTGGAATTTTTTTGCTATTTATTAAGCCACTTTGAAAATCGCTGATTCAACAGTGGCTTGCCAAACAGTAAAATCAGGAGTTCACCGTTGGATCAGCGATTTTCAAAGTAGCTTAATAAATAACAAAAAAATTCCAAAAAATATAAAATTTGGTCTCCAAGCAGATATTAATATAGAGAACAAGATGAACGGTTCAGATCGACCATTTGGATTTTGAAAAATTAAAAATGGGGTGGCAGCACTTCGGCCGAAGTGCTGCCGAAAGCGTATTAGCCTCTCTCTCTCTCTCTCTCTCTCTCTCTCTCTATATATATATATATATATATATATATATATGAAGATTTAGCAAAATTGGACTTGTGTGATAGAGACTTCATTTTTAAATTCAAGCTTATGTCAGATTTAATGGTTCTAGGCCCAAATTGGAGACATCTATTAAAAATGTTAAATTGACAAAAAGATAGATACCTATTTATAGTTTATACTGTTATTATCTTTGCGGTAATATTGTGCCTACCATCACAAATTGAAGCGCTGGTTGAATATAAGGAAAGCACTAAACATAAGCATTCTCTTTTGTTTAAAATATGAGCTGAAAGATTATTTTCAGTCTCGTTTGGGTTCTTTATTCTCTGCATTAAAATTTGGAATTTTGGTATACCCTTCAAAAACTATAAAATTACTTAGTATTTAAAAGGATAAACATGTTATTATAGAATTTGGAAGAAAAATACGTAATTTATAGTTTTTGAAGAGTATATCTGAAATACCCCTAAGATTTGAAATATTTTTTATAGGTAGTCGGCTGAATTTAGCAAGTTATTTCACAAGATAAACATGAGCCGTCCAACCAAACTATATCCATCCAACTGTTTACTGAGAGACATCTTCAGTTGTTGAAATAGCTCACTAAATGTGAGTCAAAACTCTAGTTACATGTTTAAGTAAAATTAGTTATTTTTAAATAGACCAGTGGATGCGCCAATAATATAGCATCTGAAATCATAACTTTAAAATTATACGAGTACTGAGTAGAGGTGCTATCGGGTCGGATAGGATCCGGATACTATTAGATTTGGATCTGTACCTTAAAAAGTATTCGGGTTCGAATTTCGATCCATATATTTATTATTTTCAACTCGGATCAGGTCCGGATCCGGGTACTTATATACCCGTAGATATTTCGGATCCAATCTTTCGGTTCTGAATAAATAGATACCCATAACTTGTTTGTAGATTATTGGATTAGATCCAGATACAGAGCGGGTCCGAATTTAGAGCAGGTACATGTCACAACTCATAAATATTAAAAGAGATATAAATTTTAGAAAGTAAAATATTAGAGACGGTGATTTCCTTTTTTATGGGTTCAAAAATCCATCAGTTGAATATTAATACAAAATGATATAATTATTATTCTGAATATGATATATATTATGATTTGTTTCTTAAAAAAATACTATATATTTGAATGTGATATAAACTATATATTTTTAGAGATTGTTTGACTTTGATATTCACTGTTTGTATTACTAGAGAAATACAAGATTGAAATGCTGCGGGGTTAATGGGATTCACAATGATCAGTTTACAATTAAATTTTGTTTTTCTTTAATGTGAGAGTTTATTTTTACAGTTATTAATATATATTTTTATATTAAATAGTTACAAAGAATTGTATTATTATTTTATCAGATATTTATACGGGTCGGGTACTGTTATGAATTGGATAATTAAATTAAACCCATATTCTAACCATTACAATATCGGTTCTGATTTAGATTCGGATCGGATTTTAAATTATTAATTTTGTAACCGTACCCATAATTCAATCGGTTATATTTTTTAAACTATACCCTACCCAAATTAATCGGATCCGAGTCGGTTTCAGTTCGGATCAGGGTAATCGGGTAAAAGTAGCACCTCTAGTACCGAGTAAGAAAATTATGTTGAGTTGGAACCTGCTACGGTGCTACGAGTAGCATAGAGGTCCTCTGTGCAACGGCTCAATATTCGACTTTTCAAAATCCTAACGGTCGATCCGAACCGTTCATCTTGTTCTCCATATTAATATGTGTTTGGAGACCAAATTTTATATTTTTTTTAATTTTTTTACTATTTTTTTAGATTTATTGAAAATCGCTGTTTTTTTATGGTCCAGATTTGCTGAAAACAGTGATTTTCAATAAATCTAAAAAAATAGTAAAAAAAATTCCAAAAACTGTAAAATTTGGTTTCCAAACACATATTAATATGGAGAACAAGATGAACGGTTCAGATCGATTGTTAGGATTTTAAAAAGTCGAATATTAAACCGTTACATGGAGAGTCTCTATGCTACGCGTAGCATGTTAGCATATTCCTATATAATTATATATAAATCAAAACGTCATATTTGTTAATATCATTCAATATACTACTTACGGTAGATTTTAGCAAACTTGAATTGTCATACAACATCAAATATCGCCTTTTCAAGTGTTCAATTAATAATTAACTACTTGTTCTTTATTTAATCAGGGTTCAATTTTGTCGGAGGTCATTAAACCTTGTTCTTTGTCACAAATTGATCATAAATATTTGATTTGTTCCAATTAAATTACTTCCTTACTTTTTGCATCCAAAATACTAATGAAATATGTGCATTCATCTTCATTTCACTTAATATTTTGTTAGTATTTCGTACAGAGAAAATGATAGAATAACTTGATTGAAACAAATAAAAAATTCAATAACTACATAGGAATAAATTAAATGTGACCAATTTGTGACAAATGATCAAATTTGGTGACCTTGGACGAAATTTACCCATTTAATTAGATATTATTAATTAGTTATAATTAAAAAAAATGAAGATGTACGGAGATGGAGCATCCCTCAAAGATTGATTTAAGAATACCTGTCTCTCATCACTCAAATTTTTTAGATGATCTTCTACATATTGATGGAATTTCAGAAGCTCTGTCATGTTGGTTGTCCTGAAAGCCACTAGTGCTGTATGGATTTCTAAAATCGAAGACTTGTACTTGATGTAATCCTCTTCGATCTTCTGGAAATATTGTGATCTAATCATCAAACAACATCCTTTTTTTCAATATTTTTTTCAAATTGAATCAACTTGTACAAATCCGCGCCCCCCCCCCCCCCCCAAACACACACACAACCTCTATTGCTGTTTTCCCTCTGAACTTCGATTGGTGATTCAAGCATCAAGCATGTCTCAATTAATTCATAGACCCAAATTAAATAAAATTAGTATGTGGAGAATATGTATGTTATAGGTACCTCTTGGCTATCTCAGCAAGGGCATCACCAATGCCGCCAGTATTCCCCTTTGAATTTTGCCTACTAGTACTGTTCTTAGCAGCTGAATTTTTAGCAACGGAGCCATTGCTCTCCAGTTTATTCCTGAGGAGTCGATACAAGTTGACCATTTGGGGTGATCTTTGCAGTTTGTTAGCATTTCCAATCGTCAGGTTATTCTTTCCTGGAGGCGGTGGCGGCGGTCCTGACGGTCTTTTCACCGGTGATGATGGTATCATGTCTCCGACTTTATGTTCTTCCTTTTTCCTCCTCTCTGTTTCTCTTTGATTTGTAGTTTAGTTTGTTTTCTTCTTCGGGAAGGAAACCGGTTGTTTCCTTGAATTCTTTGTCAAAAGTCAAAGCCGAGTTATATTCAACAGGCATTTAATTATTGAAGCGTTGCTCAGTATGGAAATGAGGTTAACTTTTGATTTTGATGTTTACGTATTGAGTTCGGCTAGTATAATATTAGTATCATTTAATACTAATTTTAAAATTGACTAAATAGATTTTTAACAATTAATTTAAACTGTTCAAATCAATTTATTTTATGAGTGATACATTTACATGTAATTTTTATATATTTTCGAGTTATTTTTGTATCAAATTAAGCGATAAAAATATTAAAAAATGAATGTATTAAAATTAACTTAAAAACTCACTCATTTGACCACTTGTTTGATACTAAATAAGCGGCCATTTTTATTAATATCCTTCAAAAAAAACAAAATTTTAAAAATAACCCCGCATATCATTTTTTTTTTAAAATGCCCCGACCGCCTGGAACAGTGGCGGTCCAAAAATCAAGCGGACCGCCTAGGTCTTGGGCGGGCCACACCCCAACCAAACCGCCCCAGACACAGGCGGTTCTCTTCATTTTCTTTTTTTTTTAATGTTGTTTTTTTTTAAAACAGAAATTTTTTATTTTTTTTATTTTTTGTATTGAAATATTATAAATGTTGAATATATTTCTTTAAAAATAGATAGAATACAATATAATTTGATTTATTAGAAAGACTGCAACAAATAACCCGAATTAATATTTTTCAGGCCGGATTTTTCGCAGCTGTAAGAAAAATTAATATATTTCTTTATGTGTTATTGGAAAAAAAAATAAAAATGCTTATATTCTGAGTTATTGATCTCGGTTCAAAAGTCACTTCTATGTAATCTAGAAAATATTGTGATCCTTCTAGAAAATTTAATTTATAAAAAGGTGTATCTATTTTGAGAATTCTTTTTTAATAACAAATATTAAATAACTTTATTTTTTTATTTTTTTCAAAAAATAAATGCAACTTTTCATAAATTAAATATTCTAGAAAAATTACAATATTTTCTAGATTACATAGAAGTGACTTTTGAACCGGGATCAATAACTCAGAATCTAAGCATTTTTATTTTTTTCCAATAACACATAAAGAAATATATTAATTTTTTTTACAGCCGTGAAAAATCCGGCCTAAAAATATTGATCCGGGTTATCTGTTGCAGTCTTTCTAATAAATCAAATTATATTGTATTCCATCTATTTTTAAAGAAATATATTTAATATTTCTAATATTTCAATACAAAAAATTAAAAAAATTAAAAAATTAATATTTTTTAAAAATAAAAAAAATAAAAAAAAACCACACAACCCGCCCCTGACAGGGGCGGTTCTCTTATTTTTTATTTTTTATTTTTATTATTTTTATTTTTAAAAAATATTTATTTTTTAATTTTTTTTAATTTTTTGTATTGAAATATTAGAAATGTTAAATATTTTTCTTTAAAAATAGATGGAATACAATATAATTTGATTTATTAAAAAGACTGCAACAGATAACCCGGATCAATATTTTTCAGGCTGGATTTTTCGCAGCTGTAAAAAAAATTAATATATTTCTTTATGTGTTATTGGAAAAAAATAAAAATGCTTAGATTCTGAGTTATTGATCCCGGTTCAAAAGTCACTTCTATGTAATCTAGAAAATATTGTAATTTTTCTAGAATATTTAATTTATGAAAAGTTGCATTTATTTTTGAAAAAAAATAAAAAAATTAAGTTATTTAATATTTGTTATTAAAAAAGAATTCTCAAAATAGATACACCTTTTTATAAATTAAATTTCCTAGAAGGATCACAATATTTTCTAGATTACATAGAAGTGACTTTTGAACCGAGATCAATAACTCAGAATATAAGCATTTTTATTTTTTTTCCAATAACACATAAAGAAATATATTAATTTTTCTTACAGCTGCAAAAAATCCGGCCTGAAAAATATTAATCCGGGTTATTTGTTGCAGTCTTTCTAATAAATCAAATTATATTGTATTCTATCTATTTTTAAAGAAATATATTCAACATTTCTAATATTTCAATACAAAAAATAAAATAAAATAATTTCTGTTTTAAAAAAAAAACATTAAAAAAAAAATGAAGAGAACCGCCCGTGTCTGGGGCGGTTTGGTTGGGGTGTGGCCCGCCCAAGACCTAGGCGGTCCGCTTGATTTTTGGACCGCCACTGTTCCAGGCGGTCGGGGCATTTTTAAAAAAAAATGGTATGCGGGGTTATTTTTAAAATTTTTTTTTGAAGGATATTAATAAAAATGGCCGCTAAATAAGTTTGAAATTTTATAAATTTGCATATAAATGCTCAACTAATAAAATAGATTGGTTTGAACGGTTTGGATTCACCGTTTGAATTAATTCGATAAGTTTTGGAGTTAGTGTTATGTAGGCTTAAATGGCACTAATGTTATACTAGCCATATTCTTACCTATGATTACCTTTTTAATGTTGGAGTCACATTTTTTTGTTATTTATTTTTTGACCGATTATGTTTATTGTTTTTTAAATTTAAATTTGTTTAAGGAAAAAAAAATGTCAAAAAAATGTGGAAAAACTGAAAGAGTGCGTTGAAAAAATGTTCGTGTCGCATGACACATCTTAAAATACATGTCGTATCGGGTCATAATGTGTTCAGTCATGATATCTTTGTTATATTTTTAAGGTTCAATTTTCAGAATCGAGATATGCCATGATATAAGACAAGTGTATTCATTTTAAGTTGAAGTTTTTCTAAATCTCAAATCTCATTTATTATCTTTGAGAGTTTCAATTTGAAAGCTTATATTTCATATATAAAAAGTCTTTGTAGACCAGTGTTATGAATCTGAACGAACTATGTTTAAATTTCGGACAGTCTGATATTTTCCTCCCCTTTCTATGGAATTCGTATCCCATCAGGTTACCTGACTGAGTAGAATTGAATCGGACGGTCCAAAAATGGATTGGCACGCATCTCAAAGCACAAATAACCCTATCCCCTCTGTCATTCCGAATCCCGATCGGCTGAGAGTAAATCTGAGCCGTCCGTTTCAATTGTGTTGAGTCAGGTACCTGGGAGGATACGGATCCCTTTCTATGGGCTTCTCTGTTTGAGGTTAGAGGAGGAAAAGAGTTGCATTTTGTGGTTTTGTAAGAAGAAAAGGAAATAATGACAGTTACAACTTATTTGATAATTTTGACATTTAATGAAATTGAATTATCTCAAACTAATTGGAGATGAAGAATGATTAGTGCAGCTTACTGATGTTCTTTTTTCTTTTTCTTTTTCTTTTTTTGTCCTTTCTATTTTTTTTTTGTATTTTTTTTTTTTTTTGAAAATATTCTATTTTATTTTTGTAAATATCCGTGTGGGGTTACTCCTCAAAACCGAATTTTTTTTAGTTACCACTTCAAACTTTCAAAATTCACATCTTGTTCGGTTTCCTTAAAAATTCAAAACTTATCAAGTACACAGACTAGCACAATTTCTTTTTCCTTTCCTCTTTTGTTTTGTTGTATTAAAAAAAAATGATGCACAGACTCAGTTTGCGCATATGACAGGTTTTGATTTTTTTTTTTTTTTTTTTTTTAGTAAAAAGTGGTAAAGTGCGAATTTTCAAAGTTTGAGATGGTAACTCAAAAAACACAGACTCTGGAGCCAATTGTGATTAATATTAAAAAAAAAAGAAAAAAAGTACGACTTCTATTCTTCTTCTTTTGTAAAAAAAAAATTATATATGTCCCATATATTTAGATAGATCTTGTAAAGTTTGTGCAATTTAATAATTATTATGTCATCAGTTACGTGATATGACCGAATTATTTAGTGAATAATCAATCAGCTTCTTAAATTTTATCAATCTAATAGGAAAAAAGTTTCTAATAAGTTTGACAAATTATTTTCATAAAATTATAAGAAATAAAAATACGAGAGACTTTATCTGGATGACTAAGTTCATGACATTATCTCAAGTCCAAACCCAATTGTATATAAATTTTAATTTGACTATCCAGAATTTATTAAGAGAATATAATCAATTGTCCTAGATTCTAAAGAACTTGGCAATAATATGTACAATTACGGTGAAAAAATCCAACTCAAATACATGCATCTTTGTCTGAGAAAAGTTAGACTTTCAAATAATAAGAGTAAAAAATATATTAAAAATTAATTATATAGAACTTTCATATTGTGTAAGAAAATAAATTTTATAATAATCATAATATTTACTTTAAACTATTTAAAAAATTATGTATAAACTCATCTTCATTCGCTAATATTGAATCCGCCCTGGTCTGAAAATATATTTGACATGTGAAAAGAGAAAAACAGTAAAGAATAATAAAAGGAGGGGATGAAAACGAATTAAAGAAATTCAATATTTTTTTTCTGTAAAATCTTGAAGAAGAAAATGAGAACTAGTGAAGGTGGCAACCAGGGAACATGTGCATCTATTGAAAATAAAAATATATCTTTTCTCAAAAGAGACTAGTAAAACCGGAGCTAGTTCAAACTAGAAATTCAAAAATGACGTTTTAATGTGTAAAAAAATCTAAAAAAAAATATGAGATATGTTTTTTCTAAAATTCTCATAATTCTCGTATTCTTTAGATAAAACTATAAAGAAAATAATATAAAAAAATACTTAATTTTCTAACAAATCAAACAAGATTAATTAAAAAACTTCAAAAATTCCTTCATTTCCCTTCATTTTGTATCCCGTCAAACAATATTATAATATTGGATTAATTGTTGGGTGTGACCTAGATAATGAAATAATTACGTCGGTGCTAGTCATGACATGTCAATTATATAATGAGACTTGCATGCCGCGTGATATGATCATTCATATAATTTAATTGTTTTTCACCAACTTAGTCACATCAGGTGATGATGTGACTAATTTTTTCAACTTATTTCTTTTATAATTTATTTTGTTTTAGTTTCTTATTTTTTAAATATTTTGTTATTATTTTCTTTGAACTAACTAAAAACTTGAAAAGAATAATTAAATGTGACCAGTCATGTCACGTATTGTCACAGTGTGACCATACGTGACGTGACTGTTCTTCTATCACACTCGACTATGATTAGCGGCAGATTCAAGATGTTCGTCGGGGAGCAAAAAAATAGCAAATCGGATTTTAATAGCTAATCGGATTTAAACTCATTAGCTAATTAGTTACTCGATAAAAAATAATGATTTAACTTATATCTTCCAATACTCCGATTTATAGTTCTAATTAACAATTATAAATTCATAATTCAAAAAAAATATTTTAATTTTAATCTTAAATTTAATCTGAATTACAAATTAAAAATCTAAAAAGGTACAAACAAAGTTTAAAAATTGACGGGAGATAAGTCAGTCAGAACCAATATATTTTTATTAAAACTCAAGATTCAGGAATTGCCCCCTGATGCCACGTGGGTTCGGCCCTGGCTATGATATCATTTTGTTAGAGTTTGATGCCAAGATAAATAAGGAGGTAAGACAGACTCAAAAGTGAAATGATTTTACTAATTAATTTTTCTCATCAATAATTTAAATTATATAGTACATATAAAAGAGATGGATTAAAATAGCAGTTTAGATCAAACATAATAATTACAAAGATGAGTTCAGGTATCAAACATAATAATTACAGAAAAGAGAGAACGGAAAAAGAAAAAGATAAAAGATAAAAAAGAAGAAGAAGGAACATATCCTGAAATTATACACGTGTAAAGGATTCATCATTTTTATGATTGACTGTATTTAAGGAATGGAGCATATATATTTTTACAATGATGGTTTAGTTTATAATATAAGTTTCCAACTCGCATGCCAGTTCAGCTGCAAGTCTGTCAGCACGATCGTCTTGACCACCGACAAAGATGTAAGTTGAATATGCAAATTGGAAAACCCGACACAATGAATTAGAAATAGTACTCGAGTTTTAATGCCTTTCCTGCTTCCTTTTTTTGTTTGCTATCCTTCAAAGCCATCTCAATGCAACGAGATGAGACATCTACCATCTCTTCCTTTATCCTTGTAATTAATGATATTGTAGTCAAATGTCAAATTTTGGCTCTGGAATTTCTTCAATTCTCCCTCTTCGTTCCGCTCTATTGAAGTCACCTTTTGCTCAATCTGCAGAATATGTACATCTCTTTATGAGATTTTCAACTTTTTTTTTTCTTTCTTTTTTAAGTGTAGAAACCATTTTGCAGTGGGATTCAATCTTGTCGAGTTGATCTGAGACTAGCATCATAGGAGATGGAGCAGTAAATTTCCAACCCTTGAGAGTAGAGACAATATCTTCCAGTTCATGATAAGTTTTTGCTGCCATTTGAAGCGTCTCCAACTTCTCAAATGGAAATTCTTTAAATCTCAACAACACCTGCCCATTAAAAAGAAGTGTGTGCTTAATATATTTTTGAGTGTTTTTCAGTTTTTGGAGTACTTTATTGTTTTTGAAGCACCAGTTACTGACTTACTGTCGAAGTTAATTGAAGCAGTTCTCTCAGGAAAATAAGACATACATTTCACTTCTTGTGCAATATATATACTATTTCAGGTGATAACTGGCACTAATGTCTATCTCGATTTTGGATGCAGAACTGGTCGGGTCTGCGTGAGTGTGGAACAGGTATGGAGTTGCTTAGGTTGCACTTTTGGTGCTAATTAAACATTCTTTTTCCCTTCTTGTTCACTCGTTTTATGTTTGTTTGGACAATTAAGTGTGCATTAATTGAGGCTAATTATGTATTCATCTGAAGATTGATTACGCGAAATTGGACTCATTATAGAGACTCCATTTTTGAATTCAAGTTTATATCAGATTTAATTGCCCAAGTAGACACCAATTGGGGATATGTATAAAAAAATGTTTAATTAAAAGAAAGATACCTTCTTATACTGTTATTATCTTTGCAGTAATACTGTTATTATCTTTGGATTCTTTATTCTAAATCTACATTAAGATTTGAAACATTTTTGACAAAATAAACATGAGCCGTCCAACCAAAGTATATGTGTCCATCTCACTAAATGTGAGTGATAACTATTTGTATGTTTAGCAAATTAATTAATTGTTAAATGGACCAAGGGATGCGTCAATAATATTGCATCTTAAAAACCACTAGTTTAAAATATTATATCGAGTAGAACAATCTGCTGTTAACAACGAATACCTATATATTTTTACAAGTAATACATTTTTGTTAGCTAAATATAATTACATGAAAGTCAAAACGTCATATTTGTTAATATTATGAAAAAAATTACTTCTAATAGATTTTAGCAAACTTCAATTGTCTTGTCATCACAGAGGAGGGATCAAGTTACAACATTTTTTGAGTTACAACATTTTTTGGGTTACAACAAGTTTTTTTTTAAATTTGAAAGTCCAAATCGTCGATCCAAACCATTAGATATGATCTCTTCTTATGAAGGAGCTTAATGTCTAGATCTTATAAGAGTTTTAATTTATTTTATTTTTTTCGAAATAATAGTTAGCTGTTGAATTTTCAGATTGTACATAGATGAGTTTTTCAAATTATGAGCTTCAATACTTAAGTATGCATTGGTCGCACCGCATATGATCCCAGTGCCCGTAAACCGCTCACTGCACCCGTGGACCGCGTCTCTGAACCACGCACGGCACCTGCGGACCAAGCCTGTGCACCGCGCACTCTTTTTCTTTTTTTCTGCTGAAGGCAGGATTCGAACCCAATTAAATTCTGTTGGTGCCAAAATTCTTACCACTACACTAGAGTTCACATATGTTATCTTATAGATAAATATAGTATTTAACTATTTTTCTCTACAAATTTGATTTAAATTATCTCTCCTCCTTATTAAGGAGTTTAATGTTTTTCACTACATAATTTGCTTCCATTGCTGTGCACAGGCACGATTACTAGTATTCTTCGACAGGAGCTTATATCCCAAATTCTCATAGTTCTTGTATTCTTCGACAGAAATTTAGAAACTACTTTTCGAGGTTCGAATTCTCCAAAGTAACTCAATTTTTGAATTTTAAATCGAAACTGGCTGATTAAAATTCGTCACTTATTAGACGGTCCGATCTAAAACTCAAAAATTGAATTACTTCGCTGTATCTGAATTGAACCCGTATCCTCTCAGGTATTGCACAATTATTGCAGAGGATCACTTACTTTACTGTTTGAGATTAAATCTCAACCGGCTTGGGATTAGGATCACTATAGGGGGCTGTATTTTTGAGCTTTGAGATTCGTGCCAAGTTAAAAAGTACGGTTCAGATCTAGTAATTGTAAAAGATTCCCTTATCAGGTATTGGAGAGGATGTGAATTCATCTGAATTCATCAAATAGCCGGCTGCCCGGGAGTCCGGATCCTTTGAAGGAACTCGAATTTTGAGTTTAGATCTGGACCGTCCAATCAGAATCGGCGACAATCTGGTCCTGAGATAAATGCAACGGATAGGATCTATTTAAGTTTCGTACCAGAGCAGATCGGACAGTTGGGATCTAAACCCAAAATTTGAGTTAACTCGGGTAGTCGGGTGATATGAATTGGGCAAAACTGATACGGAATACAGCTCTCAAAACCCTGCTCCCCCCTCTCGAAACAATTTCGCTTATTCATGGCTTCTTGCGGGAGCGCATGTGGATCGAACTGCGTGGCCGAGGATATCGAAGGAGGAGAAGGAGAGAGGTTGAAGCGCCTCTCTTTGGATGAAGAGATATCGGTGCGGCGATGCACCAAGTGTGGAGAAGAGGAGGCGCGCAAGGATTGCAATGGTCTGTGCGCCGGGTGTTTCCGTGCTTATCTCTTTGGTAAGTTTAAGCTAGCGGTCACCTCCAACGCGATGATCTCTCCTACTGATAAGGTTCTTGTTGCCTTCTCTGGCGGCCCATCCTCAAGGTAAATAATATACTATTTCTTTTTGTACTATATTTTTTCTGGGTTTAATTAAATCAAACCTTGATTATTTGATTGGACATTTTAACAACTCAAAGAGGTCCAAAGAGAAGTTTGCTGAAGTTTTTTCCTGGTCACACTCCAAAATTGAGGGGGAGGGGGGGGGGAGTATCAATTGGCTATCATTAAGCAATTTTGGGCTTGTTCATAAATAAAATATAGTAAATATCCAAATTTTTTTGCGGGTCAGTCAATTGAATTGGGCAAAGTAAAACTTAGGTAAAGAAAATTATAATATTTGATTATTTGCTGGGCTTGACCCATTTAATTTGATAAAAATTGCTGTTTTCCAGAGTTGCACTAGAATTCATCCATGATATGCAATCAAAGGCACTGATTTGCTGGGATGCCAGTAATTCCCAAGCCTTGCCAGTTTTCACAGTCGGTGTTGTGTTTATTGAGGAGTGTGCCATCACTGGTAAACCGTCAGATCAAGTTGGACAGATAAGGTCAATTGTATCTAGTCTATCCCCTCCCAGTAAAGATCTCCATATTGTACCCATTGAGGATGTATTTCCGTCTGATTTGAGAAAGTTAGTGAATGGCATTAATGATGCAACTGGACGAGAGGATTTGTTGCGACATCTGCGCATGCTATCTCTTCAAAAGGTAAGATGCCTCTTTATTTCCATTCTCTTTTGTACTGTTTTCAAGAGTTCTTAATTTATGTATTTATATAGGTTGCCTTTGAACATGGATACAGCAAGCTTGTATTGGGATTGTCAGCTTCGGCAATGGCGCGTCATGTAATATCTGCTACTGTTAAGGTGTGCAGCAACATAACACATTACCATTATAGGTTTTGATGATTATGCCTTTTTAAGTTGAATTTTAATTATTGTATCAGGGACAAGGCTACTCTTTACCAGCTGATGTGCAATATGTTGACACAAGATGGAAAGTGCCAGTTGTTCTTCCAATTCGTGACTGTCTTGAACAAGAACTTGTCACACTTTGCTATATCGACAGGTATTATTAGAAATTGTCAAGAAATTTCTTTCTAATTGCTGTTTTGTTCTAACCGTGTATGTAGCTTAAAGAATGTGCAGGTGTTTAATAGTCCTTGTACCAGTATCAATGGATTAGTTTCATCCTTCATTGCACACTTGAGAGTATGTGAAATCCAATTATATCTATTTCATTTAATTATTATATTTATCATTGTATTCAAGTAGCTGCTAAATTATCAGTAGTTTGTTATAATGTTTTGTATTTTGCAAAAAAGCCTCCCAAATATCCAAAGTCGCTAGTAAAAAGAACCTATATTCTTGGGATGTGATTCTTTTAGTTTTCCTGTTAGTTGATGAAAGCGATCTTAGAGGCTGTTCTATTGTTCTCTTTATTCTTGAAATGTGTATGTATTTGTGATGATACTTTCTTATTGCACCCCCAATAAAGCACAACAAACTTTTACATGCTCTCATTGACATACAACATCTTCTCCGGTAATGAAGATACTCATGGCTCAACATAGTTTGTTCTGTATAAAGAAACCTAATTCATCAACAGAATAAATTACAGCTTATGCTAGCTTCTAGCACAGATGCACAATCAACCTATCATTTCCTGTCATCCTTGACTCATTTTTTTATAGCTCCAATAATGAAGTTTTAAAAGTTTTAGACAGCTTTGAATGCTCTCATACACTGTATTTTGACCCAAAAAAATTGTTCACTTCTATTATCGAGCAGGAAGACAATCCTTCAAGGGAGCATACTATACTAAGAACAGCCGGAAAGCTGAAACCATTCAACTTCAACAAATTCTCATCAAACCAGTATGAGTTTGTACCATCACGACTGCGCCCTAAATTTCAAGTTGCAGAAAATGGAGAACCCAATTCTCCTGAGGTTCTCTGCCCCATATGCACAAGTCCACTTACAGCAACTGAACTTGCAAGCAGAACATGTGCTCAGCAAATGAAGGGTTTGAATATTAAGGAGGTGGAGGCATTTTATTTGTCCTGTTGCGAGAGCTGTCATTTTCAGATTTTACCGAAAGAGGAGACTTATATCTCTTGCGAGTGTTTTTTTGAATTGTTGCCTAAACCAATGGTTAAGAGAAGTTTGTTAAGGTTAGTTGCCTCATGTTACATGCACTTTTAGTATCTGTTTATTCTTATATTTGTGGAGTATTTTCTTATATTCTTGTGGACCACTGCAAATTTTTGGTGCTTTGTTAGTCTGGTACTATCTGTGTACAGTCTGCCCCCAAAATGTAAGGGAAGTATGGTACCAGTATTGTATTGATTAATTTCATTTGGTTCTGTATATTTAGAAAAAAAAAAAAAAAACTCCAGTGGGGAGCTGAAATTGGGGTTAAAAATATACTTCATCTCTTAAGCCTAATTCATCACTTCAGGAATTATTTGGTTCTAAGTGCATGATTAGCTGGGCAGCTTGGGGCTTCATTACAATTATTACCAAAATACCCTTTTTCATAAGGTTCCAGTCAGTTCTGGCTGAATGTGTATAGCAAACCTTCTTGTTATATTTAACAATTTAATTTTAATGATGTTAGTATCCTCTGCCTTCCTTTAGGGATGAAATTAAGGACTATTTGCTTGATGACGCTTGAACTATATATTCATGGTAAGTATGACAAAACCTCCATCTAATCCCCATTTCTAAGTTGCAATTTTTTCTTTTTCTATCCATCCACGTTACCTTGATGCATTACTTAACAAAAATTTGTGCTCTTTTCTTTTTTGTTCCAACTCCACAGTACGTTCAAAAGCTATAGGCTAAAAGGAGGTCTGCACAAGCTATTAAGGTAGTTATAGATAGGATGTTTGAATATTACATTAACCGAAGCCATATCATTGAATGGTTTAGCCCCCAATTATTTTTGGTCGACTAGTGTTTCACCTTGTATAATCTTATATATCTGATTTTGTTACCTAGCATTTGATCTGATTTTTTTTTTCTGATTATTCACCAATTTAATGAAACTACCATCCCAGTACATCTTTTTGTTACTCAATATGGTTATTGAGATTCATTACTATTCAGATGTAGTAAATAAGTATAATTTTTTGCTCCGGAACGAAGCACTTCTATTGTATCCCTCTGCTGAAGTGCAATAATTGGTTGTGGAGTAAAGCTAAGGAGGATTAAATTACTTACCCCACCATACTATATTATATTTAGTTGGGTACTTAGTCATGGCTTAAATTAATTCACATGAGGAATAAGTTGGAAAATAAACTTTTGCAGATGACAGTGATCCTTACCGACAGAGTAATTATAGAGTAAATTAATTTGCTTGGAGAGGTGGTTTAATTTAACTCTAGATTAACACACCTTTCATTTCATTTTATTTATCTTTTACTTCTAATTTGACGGCGTAAGTACAAAGAAGTTTACTTCACCTCTTCTTTCACAATCAAACATAACCGTACATTATACAATTGGAGCGCAAATGGACAATATTATGAAAACATGAGCCTTCTCTTTTTGGGCTTCGCCATTAATGATTGCTGAACTTTTATGCTCTATATAACAGTTAGCATTGAAATAATTTCACATCGATCCTTCTACCGTCTTATGTCATAGAGGGATGCAATCGAATATAAGGTCTATTAATGGTGACGTGACAATGTCACTGGGGAGTTACAAGTGCAAAAACTGTTATGGACCAGTGCTGTGAAAAATAATATGCCTTGTGCTTCAAATATTATTAACTGTCTAAACCAAAAAGAAAAAGCTTATTAAATGAGAAGAAATCCTAGTTTTTCTGGAGCCTGAGATAATAAAAAATATAATTTGATTTCGCAACATCGCATATGACAATAAATATTAGTCAAATTACAAAATTACAAAAATTTCTGTAGAACAATATGATCGGTGTTTTTATATAAAATGAAAGCTTGTGATAACTAATTCATTTAAATTTAAGATCATCAAAATTAAATACTAATTTATTAGAGTCTGAGATCATCAAAATCGGAATTCAAATAAAAAAATTATGAACCAAACAACGTCCTGGTAAAAGAATTATGAAAATTTAAGACAGACAAAGATGATAGCGTCCCACATTAAATAAAACACTAACATTTAACATAATTCATATGTTTTCAAATTCAGGCTATTCAGCTGACAATCTTTTGTTAGCATCATGCGTATAATTAATTTCGTTTATTAAGTTATCTTTAGAAAAAAATTCCCCAGGAGATACCAACACAGATATTGAGTGACAATTCGCCAAGAGCAGGATCCTTTCGGCACAACACCGCACGATTTGTCACTCGCACCTCATGTTTGCGGAAACAGAGTAGGTCTGATAGGCATGGGACCTACTTTGGTTCCAACGGGTTCACTCACCGTTAGATTGACTTTAGGATTCGTGCCAGAACTTTCACATATGCTTTAATATTTATGCGCACAAATCCTAAAGCAAATTACACAGTATATACGTCCATCGGAACCAAACTAGATCCGATGGGCGTCGGACCTACACCTTTCTCCATGTTTGCATGGCACATCTTGCGTCCTCTTAGATATCTCACTGCGTGTGTGAAATATAAGATGTGCATGCCATCCCTGAATAGACACCACGCACGTCAGTCACGTACGCAGTGAGATATCTCGAGAGCATACGCACTCATAGGCACTCCGGAATCCAGCATGTGGAGTGACGACGTGGGAAAGAATTAATTCTCTACTTGTCATGACTATTGACAATAGTATCTGTACCCGTGTTGTTTCACTGAAACAAGCAAGGGGTCACTGTGTCCCCAATTTGACTTGCACAGTGCCTTCTTTTCTGAGACTTGAGATACTTAAGACTGGCCCCATTTTAAAATGAAATGACCTAACATAGACTTCACTCCAAGCCAGCCAATCCCAATTACTATATACGGTCCTTCCCATCCTTTTCTTCTTTCTCTTAACCCAAAATTTATATGTAGCAGGTAGACGATGGTAGATGCATTAATAAAAGATTGCAAGTTTGAAAAAACAAACAAAGGAAAATTTTAAAAATAGATTGTGGACTTCATTCTGAACGCTATCACATGCGTCTGGCATAGAGGACTTTGTCTTTTTTTTTTTCTTTTTTTTTTTGGTTATAATGCTCTTTCTACACTTAATTTATGCACCTCTCACTGGCATACATGAATGTATGACTTTGAATGCAACCTGTCAGTAATTGTTATGTGCTTCAAATCTATTGTAATAAATAATCTCTCTTTCCCAAGACTATTTTTCTAAAATTAAATCCATTATGAACTCTAAATGCATGAGTAATATGGTACATGTAAAGTTCTTGTTCCTGTCATATCATATTTAATGATCTGTGCAGTGAAGAACTGCAACACATGGAAAATTTGATACAGCATAAATTAAGCATTCCCCTAAAATATCATTTTATATATATCTTAAAGTAAAAATAGTTGGAGTTTCCAAGTGCCAATGACAGAACTACGAAAAAAAACAATGTAGGAATTTAAATTTACACCGAGTCTACCTAACATTTTCTCCTCAAATTGAGATAGTGGGTCCTACTTTCTTTGATGAAGATAAAAATGGTGGCCCATCTTTCATCGGTGTACTTAGTGAGCTTGGGCCAGGCCCCAACATAAAAAAAGCGACAGCATTTATTCAAATCTAGTTCTTTCAATTTCAATGCCATTACCCTGTAAAAAGTTAATTAATCAGTGACTTTGAAAATAGGACCCTGACTTCAAAAAAAAAAAAAAGGACCCTATCGGTTACCTTTGTTGGATGCATATCCTCTGCATTAACTCAAAAAGGAATCTTTTGAGTTAATAAATCTTAACCGTCTGATTTTAAACATAACCAATTCAGCATCTGCTTATGATGTAGGCAACCCTTTAATATTAATGAGAATTTAGTCTGCACGAATCATAAAGCAGATCAAGATAATTAATATTCATTAACTCAAAAGATTCCCTTTTGAGTTAATGCAGAGGATACGAATTCACCTTTGTTTGCTCTGTCTGTGCATCTATGATGCTCATGATGATGTGTAAAGTTGACATCTAATTCTCCATAAATGAAAAGCTGTTACCTACCGACCATCTTAATAACCATTAGATATTAAAATAAAAATAAACAAGAAAACATTTGTCTAAAAATTAATAAGAAGTTGCATTCATGAAAAGAAATAGACATGTTGGGGAAATAATAAACGATTCAGAGTTATTTTTAAAAGCATGATATGAAAAATTAGCTATGTAAATTTTGAACCATCAAATAGTTTCTCATGATTAAAAAAAAATTGTTGGGGAGAAATATAAAGAGTGTCAAAGAACCACTGAAAATTTGAAAATTTTGTGAGGTCATATTCTGAAAAGAAAGAGTTTGGCTGAATAAAATGAAGTACATTAATTTAGGAGATAAATTTGAGGAAGGGTATGGAGAAGGGATTGTTGCATTACTGTTGGGTGTTAGAAAACACAGTCCCTCAATTCATGCATGTGTTCTCAGTCTCTAATCTCTACTAAAAAAATGTGTTCTCAGTCCAACATTGCGACCCTTTAATGGCCCTGTGTGGGGCCACATCTACTTCCCTCCCATTCCTCTGTTTGTTTTATCCGTGCAAGTTCTAATTGCGTGTTATAATCTCAAACAATAAATTAAAGAAAAGAAACAAAGAGATGCTAAGGAATTTTGTCACGTATATGGAAAGAATAAAAGATCTACTGTAGTAGAGGAGGGATCTAATATCAAAGGTTCTGATATTCAATTAATACCAGTAAAAATAAATCTATTTATAATAGTAGCTATCGATATTTTGATCCAAAATTACATTGGCATATCGTATTGTAATGGGGAAATATGTATGAAGTAACAAAAAACGAATTTCAATCACAAAATATTATATATTTTATTATTTAGTTATTTATTTTTTTAAAGGAAAGATTCAATGTTTTACTCCGCTATATCTTGAAATATTTTTGTCTTTGATTGATTTTACTAAAAAAATTTACCATGAGATAGATTGAAGCTTTCAAATTATTTTAGTAAATGTTAGATTTCTAATCAGTAATATTATATACAAAAGATAATATCTTAATGATTTGTGTTAGACGTAATTTCTTTATTAATTTTTTAGCCATTATACCATTTAAAAATCAGAGACATTGGACTCTATCAGGGTTTAGAACGCCTAATCATCTAGGCATTTATATATATAAAAAAATATATATACTTTTTGTTGTCAACAAAGCATAGCTAGGTTTGGCCAGACATCTTTTTAAAGCTGCCATGACAATTATTTTTTTCAAGTGCTGTTTAGGACCTAAAGCGATTAAAAAAATTACAAAAAAAAAGGACGAAGTACAAATTTGTTAATTGTTCACAAGAAGTCACAAAGTTATATACAAAAATCAAAATTACGGACATAGTGCAGTGGCATGAATTGTCTCTTTACAGAGAGATTACAAGTTCAATTTTCGAGAATAATATTTAAAAGATGCTGGAGGTGTACTAGGCACTTATATATATATATATATATATATATAGAGTAAGGCTACGCTACTTCGTGAATTAATGGAGGTGTTTTAATTCGCGCTCGTATCTTTAGTTTCAAAGTTCAAAATAGTTGATCCAAACCGTTAGATGTTTAATCTATATTAAAATGTGCTTGGAGACCAAATTTTACATTTTTTTTGAATTTTTTTACTATTTATTAAGATGGTTTGTAAATCGTTGCTTTATAATGGTGCAGAATTTTAATAAAAATAGCAATTTTCAAACCATCTTAATAAATAGTAAAAAAAAATCAAAAAAATGTAAAATTTGGTCTCCAAACACATTTTAATATAGCTTAAACATCTAACTGTTTGGATCAGCTATTTGGACTTCGAAACTAGATATATGAACGCGAATTAAAATACCCTCATTAATTCACGAAGTAGCGTAGCCTTACTCCGTATAGATATATATATGAGGAGGGATCAAATTACACCCTTTTTTGGTGACACCGGATTACACCCTATGTTTACAAAGTCCAAACAGTCGATCCAAACCGTTCAACTTAATGAATATGTTAAAATGTCCTTGCAGATTAAACTTTACACTTTTCTGAATTTTTTTACTATTTATTAAGATTGGTACAAAAATTCAACGGTCTGAATATAGCGATTTTGTTAAATACTTAATAAATAGTAAAAAGATTCCAAATAATGTAAAATTTGATCTGCAGGCATATTTTAACATATCCATTATGTTAAACGGTTTGGATCAACTGTTTGAAATTTGAAAACTTTGAAAATGAAGAGTATAATTCGGTGTCACCAAAAAATGGTGTAATTCGATCCCTCCTCATATACATATATATATATATATATATATAGAGTTAGGCTGGGGTGCTATGGATAGCATAGTGGTCTCCCGTGCTACGGCTCAATATTCATGTTTTCAAAATCCAAACGATCGATCCGAACCGTTCATTGTTTAATCCATATTGAAATGTGCTTGGAGACCAAATTTTATATTTTTTGGAATTTTTTTGCTATTTATTAAAATGGTTTCAAAATCGCTGTTTTTATTAAAATTCTGCACCACTGAAAAACAGCGGTTTCAAAAATGCTTAATAAATAGCAAAAAAATTCTAAAAAATGTAAAATTTGGTTTCCAAGCACATTTCAATATGGATTAAACAATGAACGGTTCGGATCGACCGTTTGGATTTTGAAAACTTGAATATTGAGCCGTAGCACAGGAGGCCACTATGTTATCCATAGCACCCCAGCCTAACTCTATATATATATATATATATATATATATATATATGTATAGAGAGAGAGAGAGAGAGAGAGATGGGCTACGGTGAGTTGCGAAGTAAAGCGACTATTTTACTTCCCACTCATATTTTGCGATTTGAGAATCCAAACGACTGATCCGAACCGCTCAACATGATCTCCATATTGAAATGTGCTTGGAGACCAAATTTTACATTTTTTTTGAATTTTTTTTACTATTTTTACTGTCCACAGCAAAACAATAATTTTCAAAATTGCTTAATAAATAGTTAAAAAAATTCCAAAAAAATGTAAAATTTGGTCTCCAAGCACATTTCAATATGGAGATCATATCTAATGGTTCGGATCGGTTGTTTGAGCTTTCAAAAGGAAAATACGATGTACAGTACAAACGTGTTTTACTCCATGGAGTAGCGTAGCTCATCTCACATATATATAGAGAGAGAGAGATGTTGGCTAAGATCAAAGTGATAGTTCCTGAGCTTTGGTTCTACCAATTTGTTTTTCAGTTATTAAGTTCAAAATGTCAATCCAAACCGTTCAAGTTGTTCTCCATATTAAATTGTGCTTGGAGACCAAATTTTACATTTTTCTGAATTTTTTTACTATTTATTAAGTCACTTTGAAAACAACTGATCCAACGATGGCTTCTGATTTTACTGTTTTGTTAAGCCACCGTTGGATCAGGGATTTTCAAAGTGGCCTAATAAATAGTAAAAAAATTCAGAAAAATATAAAATTTGGTCTCCAAGTACAATTTAATATGGAGAAGAGCTTGAACGGTTCGCATCGACACTTTGAACTATGAAAATTGAAAAACAAATTGGTAGCACCAAAGCTCACGAACTACCACTTTGATCTTAGCCAACCTCTATATATATATATAGAGACAGGCTAATACGCTTTCGGCAGCACTTCGGCCGAAGTGCTGCCACCCCATTTTTTATTTTTCAAATTCCAAATGGTCGATCCGAACCGTTCATCTTGTTCTCTATATTAATATCTGCTTGGAGACCAAATTTTACATTTTTTGGAATTTTTTTGCTATTTATTAAACCACTTTGAAAATCGCTGATCCAACGGTGAACTCCTGATTTTACTGTTTGGCAAGTCACCGTTGGATCAGCGATTTTCAAAGTGGCTTAATAAATAGCAAAAAAATTCTAAAAAATATAAAATTTGGTCTCCAAGCATATATTAATATGGAGAACAAGATGAACGGTTCGGATCGACCATTTGGATTTTGAAAAATCGAAAATGGTGTGGCAGCACTTCGGCCGAAGTGCTGCCGAAAGCGTATTAGCCTGTCTCTCTATATATATATAGTGGAACTAGGGTGTTCTTAATTGCTGCAACATTACTTTCTCTTTTACTTCTTCATATACTTTCTAATAATTTGTGTGTGGGTGTGTATAGTTGGACTACGGTATTTCACGAAGTGAGTATTTCACTTTATGTCTATATTTTCAATTTTAGAGTTTAAAACGTCAATTTGAACCGTTCAAATTGATCTTCATATTAAATTATGCTTGGAGATCAAATTTTACAACTTTTAGAATTTTTTTACTATTTTGTTGGAATTTTTAAAATTAGTGTTTTTTTATGGTCCACGCTTTTATGAAAATAAGTGATTTTAAAAAAATTCAAAAAAATAGTAATTTTTTTAAAAAAATAATAAAATTTGGTCCCCAAGCACAATTTAATATGGAGATTAATTTGAACGGTTCAAATCAATATTTTGAATTTTAAAATTTAAAATATAAACATGAAGTAAAACACTCGTTTTACTCTGTGAAGTAGTGTAGCCCAACACACACAAATCATTAGAAAATATTTGAAGAAGTAAAAGAGAAAGTAATGTTGCAGCAATTAAGAAATTAGAGTGAAGATTGATCTTATGTTGGACGCTTTATGCTCCACCTAATAAGAGAGATAATTTGAGAATAAAACTATCATCACCTCTAATAGCGATAACTTATTATTCTAATTATCCCAAACTTAACATAACTTTTGACAAAACTTATTACGGTTACGAAATTAAAAATATGCATGCCTTGTTCATAACTTGGCAAGAATGTTTTGGCTAGTGTCCGTGACTATCATGTTCATAGTGTGTGCATAGAGGAGGGTTCAATTGCCTCTATTTTTTATGTCTCCACTATGTCTTATTTTCAAAACGTTAATAACTCAAATTTCAATTATAAACCTTAAAATAAAACCGTTAGATGTGATATATATTATTTTATCTATGTGCTCACAAAAATTATTACATTTCGATTTTCTTTTATGTGAATCAATTAGTTAAAAAATTAATGTCTAGAAATTATCCACATTAATACGTTTTTACAAGCTTTTGATGATAATCAAAACAAAGTTTAAATGTCATATTTTTTTACAAGTGGATAAATAAAATGATGTAGATCATATTCAATAATTTTATTTTGATTTTTAAGTTTTAAATTTTGAGTTTTAAAAGTTTTAAAAATAGAGATACAATGGAGGCATTTGAACCTTCCTCATGTGCATATCATGTGTAACTTTAGGAGGTATTTTTGAGGGCACAATTAATTAATTAGAAAAATCACAAATCTTCAAAATACCCTATTATTATGCTATAAAATTAATTATATTTTCTTATTTTCTTAGATTTTTTTCTAGAGTTTAAAAAAAAGTATCATTTAAAAAAAAATTACAATATATAGGGTTAGGGGTGTTCAAACGGTTCGGTTTAATCGGTTTTGGACCGAACCGAATTAGTTCGGTTTAAACGGTTCGATTATTTCGGTTTATTGGATCGGTTCAGTTGATTTTTCAAAACCGAATTATAACTTCTGTTCGGTTTGGTTTGAACATTTTCAAACCCGAAATAACCGAACTAACCGAACTTTTATATAATATGAATTTGATAGGAACCACCCTGGTTTATTTGTTAATACTCCGGTTTATTTCTTAATAAATTGCTTTAAATACTTAGTTTATTTCCAAATATCTTAGTTTATTTCTTAATACTCCGGTTTATTTCTTAATATACTTCGGTTTATTATAAATCAATTATTTTAAATAAAAAAATTAATATATTTCGGTTTGAACCAAACAAACCGAACAAACCGAAATAAAACTTTGGTTCAGTTCGGTTCAGTTCGGTTCTATTTTTAAAACCGAATTGTAACTTTGGTTTGCCAAGTTAGGTTCGGTTTCAACCGAACCGAACCGATGAACACCCCTATATAGGGCTCAAATGTGACGTGTATACGTTCACTGTCATGTTAGAGTTAGAACATAATATGTCAACATAAGATGTGTCAATATTCATATCGTGTCGTTCGTGTCTTCTATGTCAAATTTCAACATATAAAATGTAATAAGATAAAAATGAATCGTATCAAGTTATGTCACGGCAGTGGACAAAATTTTTATTTCGATTTTACTTCGATTTCTTTTTTGTATAATACAGCTAGTGTGTGCTATAATTTTTCTGTACGAAATTTAGATATGTTACCGGTGTAACAATTCAATTTAATTTATTAATTGTTTATTATTAGACGCGTAACGGAACTTCAAACTCTAATGGTATTTTTTTTTTTCTTTTTCGCATCATGCAAAAGCAATAATAATCACGTCTCTACTGGTATTCACACAAACAACTTGATAAACAACTACGAGTCGGAGCGTTAGTGTTGACTACCAATCCCCTCTCTTTTGGTTTTTGAAATGATGCTAACTCAGACAGATCAGATTTTCTATCTATTCAATAAAATCGAAATTTTGTTTCCCAATCTTTTTTCTATCTAATATGAAACTGAACAATAAATACATACATACATACATACATATAATACATTGCAACCATTTAAATTGCATCTAATCAAATTCACTTATCCAAATGTGATTAGATGAGATAAAAGAGAACAAATTTTCAGACCCATCACATAAGCGGCCCAATATATTAATCCATATATACAATTTTATAATTTCAGCAATTAACTATTAATTATACTCCAAAATATTTTGACACGTAGGATATTTCTAACATTTTCATGTCTCAAATATTACACAACCTTTCTTATATTTAAATATTTATTATTATTTTCTAAAAAAAAATTAAGTTTAATTCATTAAATTGAAAAGTTTGGAAAAAAAGCTACTCAATTTTGCAAAGATTTCACAAAAAGAAAAAAAGGAAGAAAGTACAAGAATCAAACCTATCCACGCTCTCCTAGATTTTATATATTTCCCTCCATCTATGCCCACCAGCTCACAATCTCTCTCTCTCTCTCCCCTCTCCATTTCATCTCTAGATGGATTGCTCATCTCCCTCTCCATCTATCCACCTCTCCCAATAAAACCCCAAACCCCAAAACCCACAAACACAATCACAAAATAGCACTCTAATGGGCAAACGAGATAAACAAATGGAAGATGGTACTCCAAGTTCTTTCTCCATCTCCAATCTGATGTGCCAAGAGGATAGCACCGATCTAGACTTTAACATAGAATCAGAAAGTCATAGCAAAATATGTCTCTCATCCCTCAGAAATGAAGGCTTCTCTGAAACCGAGGAAAAATACATAGAGACACTGGTGTCTAAGGAAATGAACTTCGGTATCATGTACCGGCCTTGCTCGTCTTCTTGTTACGATGATAATTTATCCGTTGTTATTGATGATTGGTTTAAATCTGTTCGATATGATGCCGTTCAATGGATTCTAAGAGTAAGTTATATATTTTTATAGAACATTTTTTTTAAGAAAAAAGACCAGAAGAGATTGTGATCTTGTTAATAATGCAATGCTTTGAAAAGTTGTTTTAGACTTATAGTTTATATTTTGCCTTCTTTTTTGGATTATCAGACAAGCATCTATTTTGGGATGGGTTTTCAAACATCGTACTTGGCAGTGACATACTTCGATCGCTTCTCGCTCCGACGAGTCTTTGATGTGAGAAATATATTCCTCAAACTAAACTAAACAAAAATAAAATGAATATATCTCCCTCTCCATTTACGAGCTCTAAATCTTTTTCATCTTTATATTTGTAATCATCAGAAAGAAAAACCATGGGCAGCACGGTTGCTATCGATCGCGTGTTTGTCTCTGGCAGCAAAAATGGAAGAATACAGAGCACCAAATTTATCAGAGTACAGAAGCGATGGATGCGAGTTTAGTGCCGATTCAATCCAACGAATGGAACTTCTTGTTTTGAGCACGCTAGATTGGCGCATGAGTTGCATCTCACCGTTTGACTATATAAGATTTTTCGCGTCACAGTTCGATCATGATCATGGATCAGATGGTCTGATGATCAGAGCCGTTCAATTTGTTCTCTCATCCCTTGCAGGTACATTTGCTTTTTTCATGTGCGCTCTTAGTCATCCTTCAAGTTCTTTAAATGATTTATTTGTGTCCATTCGTTTGGGTGCTCTTTATAGTATTCTAATATAAAGGCCAAACACATTTTTTTTTTTTTTTGTAAAATAAAATATCATATTTTACTCTTAAGGTGATTTTAGAAGGACTGGACTTGTCATGTGTTTGTTTGTATAGTAAATGGCTCAAAGGGTTCTGTTGCTATTTGCAGGAAAATTTATAAATTTTGTTTAAAAAATCATAGAAAAATCTTGGAATAGTATTTGGTAACAATTTAACTATTTTCTTATTAATGCAGGGAGTAGTGTTTTGGATTATAGGCCGTCAACAGTAGCTACAGCCGCTATATTAGCTGCCTCAAATGAAAGATTAACAAAGGAATTAGTGGAATCAAAGATTAATAATCTTTCCCTATCTGGCTACATAGAGAAGGTATATATTTCATTTATCCTTTTTTTTCCCCTTTTACAATAGAATAAAGAACTTTTCATATTATTTCAGAATCAATAATATTGTTTATGTCTTTTACAGGAGCATGTGTATGCTTGTTATCATGCCATGAATCAGGGGTCAGAAAGGAGTCTGAAATGTTCAAAACGATTGGCATCTCCAATCTCAAACTCAAATATACATGACACTATTGAAGGAATAGACATTAACATAAATACCCCTTCTCTTTCTTCCAATAAAAGGATAAGGCTGCATTTGCCAACTATCCACTAAAAAAAAGCACCTTGACATCTTTTTTGTCATATGTCTATGGGGCTTGTGTTTTTGTATTTTATTTTGCTTCTTAGTTTTTTTTAGAGAAAGAGCAGAGAGGGTTACTGGTCTTTTCTTATTTTTTGATTGGTTTGTCATATTATTGGTTTTGTGTTTCTTTATTTTTTTGAGTGCATTTTAAGAGAAAAATAAATAAAATATATATGGTAAGAGATGAGTCCCCAAGAGACCAAATTGAGGAGATTGTTTCTGCATGGCATTTGTCGTCTAGAGACCTGTATCCCTGTTGTCGTCTAGAGAATTTGGATTTACTATCAACTTATATGGTTGAGCCCAAAACATATTGCTAAGTACCATTAGCTGACAAAAAATAAATTTTGGAAAGTGGTCACAAAAGGTGGGGCTCACTTGGGGGAAGTGGATTGGAGATGGTTATCTTTGGCATCCAGTCTAGAGAGAGATATATAGTCTGAGTAACTGCAGTGCACTTTAGGTTTGATTGCAATTGGTCAGCTTTGTAAAGTTATAATTGTGTGCAAGTGTAATTGTTTTTTATTTTATTTTTCCCTTACCTTTTTCTGTTATTTTGGAAATGAAATGAGCTTGCATTTGTTGGTGTGTGCATCACTTTTATCAGAGCAGTGCCAAACTTTTCAGATGGAATCATAGAATCCTATGTAACATTTTCACATTTCACTCTTTGCTCTACATGAAATCATTAAAACCTTAGAAGCTTGCTGAGTAATCAGTCTCATGCTGTTACTTAGAAGTTTCTTTTGCAGTACAAACCAGAAACCGTCTCCAATAGTTTAACAAGTTGAATCACTGCTTTTAATTTAAAATGGGCCATATTTACAACAAAAAATCATCCAGTACCAAATTAGTTTCATCTGCAGTACACAAAAAAATAATTTATCATGTTGTTTGACAATAAGTTTATGTGTACTAATAATTTCAAAAACAGTGATTTTGTATCTATTTTAAAAAATAGTAAAAAGTTTTTAAAAATTATATAATCTCATTTTCAAACATATTTTAATATGAATCGTGTTGAGCGGTTTGGATTGACAATTTAAACTTTGAAAATGAAAATATAAAATATGAGATATGAAAAGCATGAGGTATTGAAATTCTTCTCAAAATAGCAGTTGAAGATTGCATACTTCTTAATTGGCGCTTGATCAGTAGCCAGTCAATTTCTAAATTGAATCAAAAATTACATATACAATATTATTTAAACTACAGGACGCAAATAAAAGTGAGGTTTGGTTATAATGAGAAGAAAGTTAGTGTACAATTTAATGTTCTAAACAGCTCAACCTTAAATTGTATTAATTAGTTCAATAATCAAATTCAAAGGACTAATTCGGATAAGCATCAATTTTCATCATTAGCATCACAAACTGATGCATATATTATTGATTGTTACACAAATAATTAATACTAACAAATTCGGATAGTTTCGTTTGTGATCCTGATTTGTCAATTATCGATTACTGAGAGAATTATAGTGAGCAATAATTAACCTGTGAAACTAAAAATTTTATATAATAACAACATGCATGCATGTAGATCTGCTCATCAAATAATCTCCAATGTTCATTCCGAAAACAAAACAAAAAAATCAATTAAAGCTATTCAATATTTTTTCTTCAGAAAACTTTTAATAGTTTTAACATAATTAAATTCTCTACCTGACAGAATTCCAGTGATAAGGTTTGGATATTGTATATAATAAAAGCACGTACTAGACTCTGATTTTTCTTAATTATTAATTAATGGAGATGTAGATTCCTCCCGCATACCCGGCCTATTCACAATCATTTTTCGACACGTGGTAAGGTGTGAACCGGGTCGAATAAGTATACGCTAAAATAAGTGCCACTTACTATAAGATAATATTAATATGAGATCAAAGCAAAAAAGCAAAAAATATTAATATGAGATTATAAGACAAAGCTCTGGCTGCACCACTTACTATATGCAGGTCTTACCTTACCTCGCCTTACAGCTGGTAAAAAGGTTTTTCACTTCTTTTTTGACAGTGCACTGGCACGGAGCTATGAACCCTGTTATATTCCTTGTATAGTCAATGTTTGAAACGGGTCATTTATATTGTGCAGTTGTCTTCGTTACACTAAATTCACAGAGAATATAGATAGAATAATATATTTCAAATGTGACATGAAATGAGCAAGGACTTTCTTAGAGCCACTAACGCTTGTGCCTAATCTTTTGTGCATGCATGTGGAATCTGTGGGTTATTAGCCCTTTTCACAAGAGGGTATATTTTTCTTTTCCTTTCTTGAAGTGTGCGAAAATATTATGGGGCCAACACTGATTTTTTTTTTTTTTTTTTTTTGCTTTCGAAGCTTTGCAAATACGGGTCGGGTACAGATGAAAACCTTTTATCCGTTATTATTTTATTCGGCAATATGAATACTATATTTTATTAACGAGTATGGCTAATATAACATCAATGTCATTTCAGTTTATTTAACACCAATTCCAAAATCTATCAAATTAAGTTCAAATAGTGAATCCAAAACGTTCAAACTAATTTACTTTATGAGTGATGTGTTTACATGCAAACTTTTTATATTTCAGGTTATTTTAGTATCAAATCAAGCGGCAAAAAAAAATGAAAAATGAATGTATGAAAATTAACTTAAAAATTTACACATTTGACTGCTTGACTTAATACCAAATAAATTCAAAAACTTATAAATTTTACATGTAAATGCACAACTAATGAAGTAGATCGGTTTGAACGGTTTGGATTCACCATTTGAACTCGATTTAATAGGTTTTGAAGTTAGTGTTATATAGACTGAAATGACACTGATGTTATATTAACCATACTCTTTATTAACATAACACATAACAGAATAAGGATAAAAATAAGAAAAAAGTAGTCGTTATCTAATAAAAGTGTGGTTAGAGTGTTTCCCGTACCTATTACCTAAGAACAAATTAATTAATATATAATTATATATGATTATTTTTGTATTTGTACATGTAACAATATAACAATATAATTTTTATCATTATAGTTATGATGAGACTGATTTTATATTTTATGATATTATGTATATGAAGTGTTTAAAGTAATATATTTAAGGTTTCTTATATTTTTTTAGTTACATAATTAGATTATACAGGTTATTAACTTATTCGATAGTTATTGATTATTAATTTGTTCATTATTAGTTAATTTTAATGGATAAGATTTTTACTAAACAAGTAAAGATAAAGTATGGATAAAATTAATTTTACACTGATAAGGTAAAAAAATATCACCACTCAATTTATAATGTAGCAATTGACACTCCTATTGGCAAAAGTGATCTAGGTTTCAAGTATTTGGTATGTGTAAAAGATAAGTCATAATAACAAAAAAATATGATACGACTAAAATAGTTATTAACATTATAAAAAAAAGTGTACACACGCTTTATGTAGGTTTTTATCAAATTTGACATTATTTAACATTAAGCAGTATAAATAAATTAAAGTTCAATTTTAAATACACTGTATGCATGATCAAATAGTGTACAAACCTCATGAAATTTAATGCATGAAATATCTAATTTATAAACAATTCATATACAGTTCTAATTCTTTATTAACAAAAATGGTTGAGGCACTAGTTTCTTAAAATATTAAAATTGTAGGACAAAATTATTGATATCAAAAGTGATGTCAGACATGACTATTATTATATTGTTTTTTAAATAAAAATTTGGAACAAGTCTTTTAATTTGAAATGTTCATAATTAATTATTCAACCAATTTTCGAACAATGTCGTCTCCTTACTAAACTAAATACCGGTTATCTACTACTATTAATCATGATCTGAACAGAAACTAAACCATGAAATTCCTTAGATATATTCTACCCCATAAGAATTCTGCACAATATCTAAAAACAAGAATACAAGTATTATCGATCTCTTATTAGTATCACAAATAAACAATAATTTCATAACAAATCAAAGACTATTTGGGACAATTGAGCAAATTAAACCATCATAACATCGATATCTTTCATGCATGGAAAGAAGTATAATTTTATTCAGCTCTTCCTAAGACGGAAAAGTGAGACTTATACGTAAATTGTCTACCTCTGAGTTCTTGTTCTCTGTCAAATCTAATACATGATTCTTTTTTTTTTTTTTTTTTTGACAACTGTATTGTTATCACCGTTATACATAACAGAGATGGACTACAGTGAGTTAGGAAGTAAAAATCTTATTTTACTTTATATTTATATTTTCATTTTGAAGTTCAGATAATTGTTTTAAATTGTTTAAAATGATCTCAATGTTAAAATGTGCAAAATGTGTTTGGAGATCAAATTTTATATTTTTCTTTTAATTTCTTTAGATATGTAGAAAATATATCGATTCAGAAGATTCTGGATCATCACAAAACATCATTTTTTCTACTTATCTAAAAAAATAGTAAAGAAGATTAAAAAGCATGTAAAATTTGATTTCCAAAAATATTTTCTTATAGATACCATATTTAAGTGGTTTAAATCACTTGTTTACTTTAAAACTGAGATAATTGATGACTTCACAAAGCACGTAGCTTCACAGCCCTCACTCCAGTTAACTGTAGTGGTCAATTAATATATCCTTAGTCATATATGAATGACAGAAACATATGAATAGAGTCGCATCTAAACCCCTCTTAACGGAAATAAAAGCAAATTCTTAATAGTGATTACAAATTGCATTAAGATGGTATACATTGCGTGTTTACTTTGTTTTGTGAGCAGAGTGCTTGGTATCAACCAGATTAGAGCGGAGTAGGTCTGATGTTCGTCGGATCTATTTTAGATACGATGAGTTTTAAAATCATTTGTTCTGTCACTTTAAAATCCATGTGTTATGCTTTAATATTCATGTATATCCGTTTCAATTTTGTGCGCATGTATCTTAAAACGGATCGGGCAGCCTAAAAGTCCATTAAACCTAAAGTAGATTCGAGGGATATCAATTTCCGTGAGCACGGAATTATTAACACATCAATTTTAAATTTTAGAATTTTATAGACAATTTTGTCATCTATATATTTCTTTCAAATGCTATTTTTGATAAAGGTGATTATGTAATCTTCTAGCATGAGGATTATTTATAAATTATTATATATTCTTCATTGTTAGATTCTCATCTGATTTGAAACAACAACAAAAAAAGAAATATTAACCCATACATTTCTGGTTGTACTGAACATCAATGATTTTAACTTTCGTAAAACATGTATTTCGGTACTTTTTGTTTCAATATATTTAGTTGATTGGTATGAGAAATATGAAAAAAAAAATTACTACATAATATATCTTTTTTTTAACAAATTCAAATTGCTTTGTTTATTTTTAATAACTGAATATATATACAAATTCAAAATAACACACCACTTACAAAAAAAAAAGAATAAAGGAAGCTGATAATTGTACCCCAAACAAAATACCCGCACGCGTCCCCCAACCTTCTAGAATGTCGGCGATAAAAAGATCAGGTTTTACTTTATACAGCGCAATAACAGTATCAATCTTTCTTTATTATACATAATTTTGTTGCATGAAGAGAAAAACGCTCTGTTAAAAAAATTAACAAAGGCACCACCAAATGCAGCAAAACAATCGGATAATTTAAACATATAAAGGAAAGCGTTTAAACAACTGCATTCAAGTGTTTAACTTTCATTATAAATGAGTTAATTTTTCATTTTTTAAAATAAAAACGAATCCCCGAATTCGTCCCCGAGCATAAAATTTAAAGCTCTAAATTTGTACCAATACCCGAGCGCGTCCCCCACCAAAATGTTTACAGCTCTGAATTTTATGTTAGTCAAAACTACTAGTTCTAAGCAAGCAAAGCTCTATTAAATAACAATGAAACTACTGGTTCGAAACAACAATTGTTAGCAGCCTCATCAATTATTTTATGTTAGTCAAAACTCCAACAATTACAATTTCTAAGCATGCAAACCTCTGTTAAATAACAATAAAATTACTACTTCGAAACAATCATAAATTTAGAACTTGTCCCAACAACGTCAATTTCTAAGCATGTAAAACTCTATTAAATAACAATGAAACTACTACTTCGAAACAACAATTGTTTACAAAACAATATAAACCTGTGTGTAAAGCATATAAACTTGTGCAAATAAACCAATATATATTGGCAAGAAAACAACATTTTAAAGCATATAAACCTGTGCAAATAAACCAATATATACTGGCAAGAAAACAACATTTTAAAGCATATAAACCTGTGTGTAAAGCATATAAATCTGTGCAAGTAAACCAATATATACTGGCAAGAAAACAACATTTTAAAGCATATAAACCTGTGCAAGTAAACCAATATATACTGGCAAGAAAACAACATTTTAAAGCATATAAACATGTGTGTAAAGCATATAAACCTGTGTTTACAAACACATTTTAAAGCATATAAACCAGTGTTTGCAAAAATTAAAAAATCTATATTACAAATATATAAACCTATGTTTACAAACACATTTTAAAACTTATTCTTCAAATATATTTTAAAGCATATAAACATGTGTTTACAAACATTGAAAAATCTTCATTTAATGGATTACTTGTTCAAAATGGAGACTGTATTTTTAGTTATTAAATATAAAAAGCTGTTAATTTGCATAATTAAAATTAGAACCAATCCCCCATTGCATCCCCGAGCTAACTGGATTTAAATTGTACTTTAAAGTACGTTCAAGTAAGTAGTTAATTAATGAATAGAGGACCGTTAACAATCTGGGGGACTAATTTGGGGATTGGTGATTACAACTGTTTCTAACAGACTGTCCACGAAATTAAAGCGCAAGACAAAAGCATGCAAAGCTAATATTTAAAGCAATCAATGTAAAACTGCAATGCGTTAAAACAACAATTCGTTAATT
Organism: Carex pumila; assembly: GCA_033356055.1. Lineage (NCBI taxonomy): Eukaryota > Viridiplantae > Streptophyta > Magnoliopsida > Poales > Cyperaceae > Carex > Carex pumila. Next base: position 133,042 of record JARJHM010000092.1, read on the forward strand.
AATGAAAAATTAATAAATTACCGTTATTAGCGGACAGTTAAACCCAGTTAAACCAGTTCGAGGACGGGCTCGGATTTGGTGGCTCGGGGTACATGAACATTTCTCTAGAATAAAAGCATAAAATTATTACTGCTAAGCAAATCTTATTTTGTTGTACACATTTCCTGTAATGTAAATTTAGAAACTTTAAAAAAGTAGCGATTTAACTGACTGGTGTAGTGGTGTCAAATGTGTTTTTTTTTAGAGGCTAGGTATTGGCTACGCGTGACTGGTGTCAGATGTCAATATCTTCTTCTTCTTTTTTTTTTTTTGGGTATCTAGATGTCAATATCTTATCGAGCAGCATAGCATCTACAATTTGGTCGATAGATTGCTTCGTTTACTTGTCACTCTCTCGGTTAATTTCTACAACCAGTGGTAAGCCCGCAATTTTTGCTTTGAAGTATACTGTATACATTAAAGGTGAAATTCCTGAGAAATACAACAATGAATGATATGACCATAAATTTCAAGAATTTGAAGAAATCAGAGTAGACCTGTGTAGAAAGCAATTGTTTTTTGGTACCACTTCTATTTTAGTATTTTCAAGCTATATTTTGTTCTGATTTATATATTTTATTTTTATGATGAATTGATATGTAGTATTGGTGTCCTATACGTGGTGAAACCGAAATGTTTATTAATAGCATTAAAAAAATATATTCTAAAATGAGAGAATTCCACATTTACTCGGACCACTAAGTCAATATGCGGTTCATTTATGGGAGGCTACAGATTGGTTTGGCAACCCCCAAAAGACCAAAAAATGTACTGTAATATTGATTATATTTAAGTTCTGAGAGACATCTAAGTCAATCTGCTCCTCCTCCTCCCTCCTAAATGAGTTGCAGATTGGTTTAGCGGCCTAGGTAAATATGGAATTTTCCCATTTTAATTGGGGTTTTGGTTTATTTTTTTTCTTTAAAAGAGTATAAATAAAAATTTCGGAAGGTGAAATTGCTAGATGTATGGACTTTATATATATATATATATATATATATAATTATAGAAGTTATATTATAAGAGTTGGGCACTTGTACACGAAATTGTGTTTTATGAAATAATGATTATGTTTAACTTTATGTTCATATTTTTGTTCCAAAGTTAAAATAGTTGATTTGAACTGTTCAACATAGCATAATAACTCAATAGATACTATAATTGTAAATTTTAAAAATCCATATCAGTTCTCGCCTTCCAAAATTTATTTTAATGTTCATAAATTAAATGAACCCATTCATATTTTGTATCTATGACATTTCACACAAAAATATTGTTCTTTTTTACTGTATCAAAAATTAACTCTTAATATAAAAACATCTCCATCGATGATAGAAGCTATCTGATCACATCCGCATTAGTATATAAGGTAATAAACTAATAACTAAATGACAAATCTCAGCTATGATCTTGACCAGTGTTGTGAGCTTGCGATAATATGTACATGTAAATTTAGTAACATTTCAGAGTAGAGATACCTTTGTTTTTGTTTTTGTTTTTCCTCATGACGAGCTTGTTCGGTATAAAGAAATTGTAATGGAATATGGAAAAAGAGTGAAATTGTAATAAAATAGTAGTTGAATGTGAATGAAATTGAATATAATAGAGAAAAAAAATGAAAAAAAAATAGAATTGTGAGTATACAATTAAACTCACCTCTTTTACACATTTTAGTACATTTCTATTCCATCCCACTACGCAGGAGATGTGAAATTGAGAAAGAATGTCATTTTCACGAGTTAGAATTGGCTCAATTCCACTCTTCTACTATTCTAAATGTGTCAAACATTATTGAAATTGCATGAAATAGAAACCCCTCCCCTTTCTATTTCTTCACTATTTCACGCATTTGACGAACAATCCCATAGAAATCAATATTGCAAGCTTCATTGTTTTTAGAATATTCGTTCAATAACTTGAGAATCAATATCAAGCCTTCCTTTGAGTAAAAGTTGGAGGTCAAAACAGACAATTGTCCATTTTGAATTTTGAACCTACTACACAGAGAAAATTGTCTTTGTGACTGGATCAAAAACTAATTCTCCACTATCAAATCTTTTAAAAAAATAGAATATTCGTTCAACAGTAGAATAATCCGATTAATAAATTAAGGACAGAGCTAGTTAAATCTGTAAATTATTCCAGAAGTTCCAATTAAAGAAAAAAAAAACACATATAACCAATGTTTTATCAGAAAAATATGGTGACCTATATATTCTTTACAATTCATCTGCTCACTTTGTCCAGAAATATTTAACCCTAATATTCTTGAGTAGCATTTTCGAGTACTTGTAACGGGGCTGATGGAAGTTAATGGAAATAATTTAAATAATATGACTTCCATTTTTTTTTTATTAAATTGTACAAGTTATTAATTTCTGTTTTTAAAGTTTAGACAAATTACTATATATATATATATACACACGCATAAATTGATCCCAGATCTATATATAGTTAGGACTTGGCACTTGTGTTCTCTCAAAAAAAAAAAAGTTTCATATATTATAATTTTTGGAAATAAAATTAATTTATAAAAACATAACTGCAATAGAAAGTGTCTATAAAATTATGTTCCATCTTATGTCAAATTCTGACTTCGATCTTGTCAAATTATTTATTACCGACAGTTATATAGTTAATTATAAATAATAGATTAAGCTTTGATTGTAACATGAATTACATAGAGTGGTAATATTAATTATCAACTATAGGAAAAAAAAATTGCCTGTTCCAGAGTACACTGCTGTTGGAAACTTGGAATTACTCGTGATTAAAATAACTAATCCCTGTCTATCACTTGAGATAACAGTATTATACAGTTAAGCACCTTTTTAATACAAAATAGCATAGGATTAGCCTAGGTAAGATAAAAATAGAGAGAGAGAACTTTAGCAAAGATGCATTTGAGATGGTTTAATTAAATGCAGTTGCAAGCGTCCATGCAGTCAAACAAAGCTTGAAGACAAAGTTAGGTAAAATTGCTGGTTCAAAGGTAAACCGCCTTGAAGTTAGTGGCACCCCTCTCTCTCTCTCTCTCTCTTACTGCACTCTGGTCTCTGGTTGGCCCGATACAAGACTGATAGTGTGAGAGAGACCGATGATTAAAGAAAAGCTAGGGGTGGCAGTTTGAAATTTATACAAAGATATTAGTTATGTTCAAAGAGAGGTGAGACAAAGATTATCCTCTGTAATTTCTATCTATTCCAAACATGCGCAATTCATAATCTAACTTGCTCAATAACGCTAGATAACTTATATCTAATATCAAAACAATTGAAGCATCTCACTATTATTCGTCAAGTAGGCTCATGAAACAATGCTGATAAGAATATAGTTGGCGTTATAAATGTAAAGGCGGAATGAGTCTCTTTCAATTTTTTTTCAAATTTTAAAGATCAATCATACAATTTTTTTCAGAGTTAAATGAAGTTCAATTTTATAGTACCAACAACATTTTACTCTAAACTACATAAAAAATATACATAAGTGAAATTTTTTTAAATCAATGAGAATTAATTGACCCTTGTTCACTATACATATTGTTATATATTGAAGCGTTATATATTAGTAGTTGATAAATAGTAAAAAAAACATAAATTTGATATTCAATACTTTATTTTAACGTACAAAAATTTGAATTCAATATTATCTGCAATTGGAAGAAAATAAGAGAGGAAATGAGTAGGAGGTGGGTTGCTTCAGTTGGGGGGATGTGCCCCATGGGTACAGACTACAGAGGGGGAGAGGACCAGAGGCAAGAGCATCTCATCTCCCCATGAAAAACAGTAATCTAAAGAGAGAGCGAGACTGCCAAAATAAAAGTAAAAAATAAAAATGAGGTGTGTGTCATCCAGCTAGCTCTGACCCGGTCAAACAAACATTTGTTTTATGAGCCCATGGTGAATCATGATCTGTCTTTTTGTGCTCAGAGTTGGGATGATTATCGAGTTCATAACCATTGTTAAAAGATTGGGGTTTTGCTAAACTGGCAAGTTATCAGATTTGTGAATGATATCTATTTTGTTCATGTTTCAATCCTGCCCAAATAAAAGTATCGTCTTGCAAATAATTAATTTGCTATTTCAATATGCAAATTCATTAATTGTGACATTGTCTATGTACTTTGACTATCAAAATAATGTATTAAACAGCGACAGAATGCAGTACAATTTGTAGTACAAGATGACATAACTTTGTGTTAGCCACAAAAATTATCTGTACTTGCACCATCCTTTGTATTAATTCTGACTAGGTTTGAAATGGATTATATATTATCTGTCTATATTTGTATATATATCTGAAAATTAAATACGAATATCCGATATTGAATATGAATACAGATACGAATATAATTTAAATTTAATTATCAGCATTCAAAGTATATACCACGTGGTTTAATATATATTATGAAAAAAATTATGTTATTCACCCTTATAAAAAAAATGAATATTCAATCCGTTTCTGTATCCGAAAAATAAAAATGGATACATGTATATTGAGTCTGGCTATTGTCATAACATTGTAATTTCAGCCTAAGTTATAACAAATTAGTTCTCGCCATTTTAAAGTCCAAATAGTTAATCTGAATGCTCAACGTGATCTCCATATTAAAATGTGCATGTTGATCAAATATTCTATTTTTTGTAAACTTTTTACTATTTTTAAGATAGGTACTATATCACTGTTTTGGATGATCGAGAATTATTCAAAAACAATAATTTTGTACCTATTTTAAAAAATAGTAAAAATAATTCATGAAATAAAAAATTTGATCTCCAAGCACATTTTTAATAAGAAGATTATGGTAGAACAATTTAAATCAACTGTTTAAACTTTGAAATCACAAAAACTAACTCGCTATAACTTAAGCTGAAATTATAACATTGTGACATTAATCAAACTTCATATATTATACCAGTATCTTATCCGTATTTGATCCGTTTGCATCCCTAATTGTAACTATTTGTTCTCTACTAGTAAGATATTTAAAAAAAAAATTACAAAAAATAGATGAAGGTGTTACAAAAGTTTCGTAACAACACAAAGTTATTTCTCTACCAGTAAAATATTGAAACTTATTTTCAAATAATTATACTATAGGTAAATTTAAGAATGTTAAGTTCCCATAAAAAAACCACAAAAAAGTATCATTATAGATCTATGTTAATTTAAATATGACTTGTTTGAAATTTGATTAATTCCATAATTACTGCCGCGATCTGTCAGATACCATTAAATACTTAATTTTCAGTTTTAAAGTTTTTTTTTTTCTAGAATGACAAGACTGAACTGGAATCGAATCGGTACAAATAGACATTACATTCAGATGATAGACAAGTTTCTCTGTACGTCAATAGTTTTTTACAACAATTATAAAATTATCAAAAATAAATGTATAACAAATAATAGATATATACTCTTTGGAGAGTTCAAATGTCTCCATTTGTATACCTCCATCATATTTTTATTTTTTAAAATTTAAAATTCAAAATAAAACTATGAGATGTAATCTATATTATTTTCTCTATATGTTCATAAAAAATATCACATTTTAGTTTTATTTTTATGTGGATCAATAAGTTGAAAAATCAACGTTTAGAAATTATCTGCATTAGTATGTTTTTCACAAGCTCTTGACAACAACTAAAATAAAATTGAAATTTCATAATTTTTTATGAGCACATAGAGAAAATGATCTAGATCATATCCAACGGTTTTATTTTGAGTTTTAAGTTTTAAATTTTGAATTATTAAAGTTTTAAAAAATAAAAGTATAATGGAGACACAGAAAATGAAGACATCTGAACCCTCTTTTACTAGAAATTACTTTACATATAAATAATGCATTGCATTGGTGACAATAATATGAGTGGGTTTCATCTTCATAATTTTTTTTTTTAATTGCTGACTTGCCACATCTTTGACGAAGCTCATCATTTTTACTATTATTTCATTACTATTTATTTTGATTTTGCGACTCAGATTAGGTTTTATTTGTAATCTATTTCAACTTATTTGAGACTAAAAACTCTTGTTGTTTTTTTAAAATCTACTAAAGACTTAAAAGGCTTAATTATTGTATTTATGACAATAATAGATACATTGGTGACAAGATATTATCTAAGGTGTTGCTGAGCATTTGATTTGAAGATCTACCGATATAATCCGCGTTTTATTATCAATTGTAGCAAGTACAATTTTTTAGATTGTATTTATAGAGATCTCCAACAAGATGTCTCATTGAGTTTGAGTATGGTGGTGGATTGTGTTTGTGCGGTTCAAATTGAATAATTTTATTTGATATATATATACGAACAGAGTCAGACTTTCATGCTACGAAGATCAAACATGAATAGAGTCAATTATATAAACTTGTATACTACAAATGAGGTTAATTTTATAGTATTGATAGTATTTTTTTTCTCTAAATTATATTAAAAAAAAACACGCGTTAATATAAAAGATATTGAAAAAAAAGAAGTCAATTGACCCTCGTATCTTATGAATAGCTCCGCCTCGACTATATAAATCCAATGCATATTCATTATACGAGTTTTCTTTCTTTTTTTAATGAGATATTTCAGAAGACAAACTAAAATCTTGTATGAAGAGGTTAAGGTCTGACATTGTGATGGAATAATTATCTTAACATGTCGACTTTAAAATTGTGATTAAAAAATATTAATCGATACTACAAATATTAGGTAATCATCTGTTTTTGGTTAATTTGTTTGGATCAATCAGTTTAGAAGTTGTGTTTTGATTTAATTAAATGCCAGTTTACTAGGCTTAAATGCAATTGATGATCATATTTGTCCATATTTTTATGATATAAAATAGATGAAATCATATAAATGTTGTCAATAAATATCCAATCTCTATTGAATGTATTGGAACCTACACAGATGAATTCACTAATTTATCTTAAAAACAATTTTGTTAATTTATTGGATCCATATGCAGATTTTGAAATAAGAATATATTATTTAGGTTTTATTTTCAATTTTAAGTATCATATTTCGAAAAATAATGGAGGCTATGTGAATAAGTGCATATTTAACCGCATTAAAATATGACTTATACAATCCATGTCAAAGTTTATTTTGCTAAATTAAAAAAATCAACTTGTCTTCACTAAAGAAGTTTCAAGTCTTTTGTAAATATAGATAATTTAAACATTAAGAATGTTATTTTAGTTCCTTGATTAAAAAAATTATATTAAATATGTAATCCTTTAAAGTGTTATAGATCTGTATTTAGACTTTTATATTTCTTTATTGTATTTATATCGAAATTTAGATTTTTGAAATTTAAAAATAAATTTAGATTATGTCTTGTATTCTATCCAATTACTTCATTTAATCTATTCAACCAAGTAAACTTCTCTACTATGAACTTGAATATCCGCATACAAATAAGCAATATATATAGATCAGAAAATAAATATCGATTAATCGATATAAATAATACACTGAACCAACAAGTATATAGCACTTAATCAAGGTTTGGTGATGCTTGCTTCGGCGTCCCAAATCATTTCCTCCAGGAAACCTCGAGATTGAGATTGTTGTACAGAGCATGGGTCTTGCATTTTTAATTTCCTGTGATATATATATAAGTATATAACATATAACATAAAATATTAAAAGAATCAGAAACAGAGTAAGAAATGAAGATCATTGACTGAAAATTAATAGGTTACCGAGTACACATCTGTTATTCCATCGGACCACAAAATTACTAGGCGACATTTTAAACTTGGAATTGTTGATCTGATTTATCTCGGTATTAGAAAACAATACCGTCACACTCTGTATGTGATACTGGTCGTCTTATTTAAAGTTTAAACTCAGGCTTTGTTTGCTCAATTCAAGTACAAATACGGTTGACCTTGAACGAAACTTCAAAAAAAAAAAAAAAGATAAAAAAAGAAGAGAAAAGAATGCTATCTAGTATTGTTACTATTCAAGTCTACGAGGCTATTAATTACCGCGATATGTTGGAAGAAACGGTGATTTAGCAGCGAATTCTGACTTGAACTGATGTATCGTTTGCTAATTAAATAGGGCAGATCTGAGACCTTGCATGAACTTGGGAATTTTTTTTTTTCTTTAAATATTTTGTTAATCACAACTAGAAAGTTATCTAGCGGGTTCTATTCGATGTTCTTCACTGTGATCGGTTAAAACTTAAGATAATTTACCTCTATTTTTAAATAGGAAGCTGATAATTGTACTTCAAATAAAGTATCCGTTTGCGTTTCCCAACCTTCTAGAATGTCGGCGACAAAATAATTAAGTTTTACTTCATACAACGCAATAACAGTATCAATCTTTCTTTATTGTATAGAATTTCACTGCATGAAGAGAAAAACGCTCTATTAAAAAAATTTAACAAAAGCACAACAAAATGTAGCGAAACAATCGTATAATTTAAACATATTAAGAAAAGCATTTAATCAATTGCATTCAAGTGTTTAACTTTCATTGTAAATAAGTTAAATTTTTATTTTTTAAAACAAAAATGAATCCCCGAATTCGTCCTCGAGTAAAAATTTACAGCTCTAAATTTCAACCAATCCCCAAGCGCGTTCCCAAGCACAAAATTACAACTCTAAATTTATACTAATCCTCGAGGATGTCCCCCAGCACATTTTTTTTTCATTTGTGCAGAATGTGTCAGGAACAGTACCTGTGAACAAGTAAAACATGTAAACCAATATGTACTTGCAAGCAAACAACATAAATAAAGCATTGAAAATTCTCTGATTAATATCAATACATGTGGATTGTTTCAGGTTCTAAGACATGCCTAACACCAAAACCGATACTTATGAACAAGTATCAATAAGAAGTCTGCAATTTTGTACAAAAGTTTGCATCAAGAAGAATGTTATCTGATTTTGACAATTCCATCTCCTATATATATATATATATATATATATATAGAAATATGAAAAAAAAAATTGGAATACAAAGAAAAAATGAAATAATGTACCTTCAAATAATGGATTCAATATAAGAAATGTCGAAGGCACGAAGAGGATGGAGTCAATTCTGTAAGCCAAAAAGAAATGCAGACTTGTATACGAATGTGTCAGGAACAGTACTTGTGAACAAGTAAAGCATGTAAACCAATATGTACGGGCAAACAAACAACATAAACAAAGCATTGAAAATTTGAGCATATAAACATGTGTTTACAAAAATATTTTAAAGCATATAAATCTGTATTTACAAAAATTGAAAAATATGTGTTTACAAACATATAAATCTGTGTTTACAAACATTGAAAATTCTTCATTTAGTAGATTAATTGTTCAAAATGAAGACTATTTTTTTAATTATTAAATATCAAAAGCTGTTAATTTGCATAATTAAAATTAGAAAAATTTCCCACTGCATTCTCGAGCTAACTGGGTTTAAATTGTACTTTAAAGTACTTAAGTAGTTAATTAATGATAACACGACTGTTAACAAGCTGGGGGACTAGCTCGGGGATTAGTGATTACAACTCCTCCTAACAGACTGTCAACGAAATTAAAACGTAGGACAAAACCGTGCAAAGCTGACATTTAAAACAATCAACATAAAATAGCGATGCGTTAAAACAACGATTCGTTAATTAATGGCAAATCAACAAATTTTCGTTATTAGCGAACGGTTAAACCCAGTTAAACCAGTTCGGGGACAAGCTCGGGTTTGATGGCACGGGGTACCAGAACATTTCTCTTTTAGATATCATATTAATTATTTCCTTAATGAAAAATATTTTGTAAAAGATTCTGATTATAAATTGTTAAGAAACATGATATTGCAAACGTAAAAAAAAAATATTTTTTTCCTTAAAAATCAATTTTTGGTACAGTGGGAATGGCAAATTGCATATTCAAAATTCGGAAGATTAATTGGTGAATTATTCATAAATTTAGCCCCTCAACCTCTTCATCCCATAGTCACAAGATTCGCGAATAATTCGTTTTCTTTTGTGATGGCGAGCCGAACGTCAAATTATTCGGTTGATCGAATAATTTGCAAATAATTCACGAATTTTATGAATTTTCCTGATTTTTTTTTGTTCATTTGTGAAACTGAGATCTCCGATGTAGATAATTTCAAACCATTATCGAATTATACTTGAATTATCTCCGAATCACAAATTTTCGACTCTGTCAAACCAGACTTGAATAATTTTTTTGTCACTATGTTTCATCTAATAGAACAATCAACTAGCCAAAGATTGCTGCCAAAAGACAACAAAAGTTCCCCGCATGGTTCACTCCTGATCTACCTGGATTGTACCCAAAGAAACATATCAAGAGTTGCATCATTAATCATAATTTGCACATCTCTGTTTATTTGAGAAGAAACATATTAGCTTTGGTGAAAATGGAGATCCAGAATTTTCACCAAGTTTGGTTTAATTTGATGAAGCTGATGTGGTATTGAACCATTTAGTTTGTGCACTTTGTACTAAAAATCTCCTTGAGTATTTCGTTTTAATTATACATAGATCAAATGTGATGAAAAGTAACTAGTGATACATTTATATGACATTACATGTTTACAGTGTTTTTGTTAAATCGGAGCCTCATTTCAAATCATATACACAAAAGTAACAATATGCTTGAAAAATTATAAAGCATATATACAACCATATTTATTGACATGTATTGATTCACTAAAATGCATCAACTCTATGCTAATACACATAGTAAAAGGAGAGCTTATCAGGATTACATCAAAACTTGTATAATTTTTTTTTTATGGAAGAGATGAGGTCAAACTTCTTAATCTTAAATATTCACAAAAATCTCGTAATCCAATTTTAATATTTTGTGTTAATAATAGAGAGAAATTACTCTTACATCCAATTTTAAAATGAAAAATGTTCGCTAATTTTGCCTTTTATAAATAATTATGCAAAAGAAATTATTATACACTTGTACAAATAAATAAAAGTACACTTCAAGGCTTTTCATTCATTTATAATTTTTAAAGAAAATATTAAGAAGTATGACAAGCATGTAAGAGTTAGCGGGCCGTTCAACGGATATTAAACTCAAATCGATCTGATGCTTATTCGAAATGTCCCATTTGCTCCGTGATCAGTGCGATCCACTTGAATATCCATACGCACAACTTACATATTCGTATGAATTAAATGTATACATATCATGCTAATCAAACAGTTCCAAATAAATATCTGACTGATATTTCATTGGACACGGCCCGCTTCTGAAAGTGGTTTTTTTTAAAACTCAGGCAAGGACCGCTTCCGAGAGTCGCAACTTACAATTGACAATTGTGATGTTATCACTCACTAATCACTCCCGTTGTCACTCGAGCTGGTCAAGGACTCGAGGGCCGAGCTCGAAGTCCGGTCTCTGGGCCGGGCCACGCACTCAACTCGTTGGATGAAAATTTGAAACCCCTCGATTGTTTCCGACAGCGCCAAAACTGGTCATCCTCTTTTGAAATGGAAACCCAATTTTTCTTTCACTCACGGTCACTCTCTCGCACGCTCGGAGAAAGAAAAAGAAGAGAACTAGAGATCGAAAAAAATGAAAACGAAATCCTCTAAGCGTCGGTCCGGCACCACCTCTTCCACCTCCGGCACAACCTCCACCCCCTCAGTCACTACCTTCGCCACCACCGAAGAACTCCTCTCGGCGGCGACCTCTCTGCCCCTCTCCTCCCTCAAAACCCTAATTCATTCTATCCCCTTCACCTCCGATCTCCTCCCTTCCCTCCCTTCCTCCCTCCATTCACTCCTCCTCTCCTCCCTCTCCTCCTTCCAAGATCTCTCTGCTTCCCCTCCCCTCGCCTCTCCCTCCATTTCGCCTCCTACTAAGCGTTCCCGCCTGGACCACCTCTCCCTTCTCAAAACCTACGCTTCCATTACCTGCTTCTGTTTTTCTCACCCCGAGAAACCCTTCTCTCCAGATGAGCTCCTCCCTTGTGTACGATCTCTACACGACAGTCTAGTTCTCTTTGAATCTGATGAATCCCTCCTTGCTCAAATCGCCTCTTTGTGCGAAGATTGGTGGAAGGAAAAATTACCTGATAGGGAACTTCTCGTCTCTCAATCCCTACCTTATTTCCTTTCCAGATCTCTAACTCAAGGCAAAAAAGCTGGTGTCAGAAGGGTGTTCGCTCTAAGAGAAGCATTTGCACTGTTCGATTATGAAGATGAGAGCATAGAAGATGTAAAGTTACTACTTTTGAGGTGTTTTGTCGCCCCAGTTTATGTCAAATCTGATGAAGGAAGGAAAACATTGGCATTTGTGTTGGGTTTGAATGAGAAATTGACAAAAGAAGCATTGACTTTGATTCGGTCACAGATCCCAATCGGGAAGAAATCTGTTTTGGTGTCGTATGGTGAAATTCTCTTTCGGGCTTGGAGAGGTATTGAGAAAGAGAGTTTGATAAAAGAGGAGATTGAAGACAGGTTCTTGCAAGGCCTGATTGAAGGTGCAATTTTGGCTGGATCGAGGGGGCTAAATGCAAACATTCGAAGAATTTTAGGTGCATTTGTTGAACAGAGAACAGCTGGTGGTGTGGAGAAGCTCTTATGTCGGTTGGTTGAACCGGTTCTCTTTAGATCCCTTCAGGTTTGGTGGTTTTGCTTCTTGGTCCTTCAATTTAGTTCAATTAGACAATTGATTTATAAATAAAATGTTTATCTTATCTGAAATTCCCCTCTATTATTTAAACAAACCCAGCTTTGTTGTAGAATCCGGAAGTAAGTCATCTTTAACCATCACCTGTGTTCACTGTATCGAATGACAAAATTGATCTTAATTAGCCTAAGCAAAACAGGTTGAGCACCATACAATTAATTAATGCATTGACTAGGCCGAATAAAGCTACATAAATTGTTTTTGTTAAGAAGGTAAGTCTGTCATTTTATTATATCCAATGACACCACCACAATTATGAAGTAACTTTGCTAGTGAACCAACTTACCTTGTGATCATGTTGATCTAATTTCTCAATAAATTAAAGACCTTTTTACCCAAGGAAGACTTCTTTGTGATTTCATTCTGAAAGTTTGACTAACTGATTGGATTACTGATCTCTTTTGTAGGCAGCAAATTCTGAAGTACGGCTCAATACACTTCATCTTTTGTTAGACATCTTCCCAGTTCTTGACCCTGATTCAACAAGGGAGGAGAAGGACAATTTGCTTGAGAAACAGCTATATTTCCTAGAAAAACTCCTATCCGATGATGCACCGGAGATTCGTGCCGTGTCAGTTGAGGGCTTGTGCAAAATCCTCCGTATATTCTGGGAAATTATTCCAACTTCAACCATTCCCAAGATCTTGACAAAAGTGATAGATGAAATGTCTCTTGACACATGTAATGAGGTCCGTGTCTCAGTTTTAAATGGGGTTAGATACTTGGTTGAGAACCCATTAAGCCATGAGATAATGCGGGTTCTTCTTTCAAAAATTGGGCGGGTTGTAAGCGACCCAGCTTTGTCAGTGCGGGTTGCTGCCATCGATCTTCTTTTAGCTGTGTGTGAAAATCGATTTTTGCAGTATAATAAGGTTTGCAAATTTAAAATATTCCTTTGGTTGCAATTCTTTTGGTCTCATTTTTGTTCTTTTTTTGGGCTTGTTGGTATCCGGTGTTTATTTACTTGGTTGAGCATAAATTGTGGCTGAGTTTAAATAAATAGAGGCATAATTGAACTATTGACAATCAATTATAGTAAACTTGTTGCTTGAGGCTTATTGGTTTCTTGTTGGTCTTGTAGTAACTGGTACCATACTGGTTACCAGAGTTTATTTCAATTTACCATCACTTGTCGTGTTATGTCTGTACCTTTTAAAACATCCACACTTTTATAGCATGGAACTAAGACAATCCATATTGTACCTGTCTTACAGATAGTGGACTTAGAGACACTTGTTTCTCTGCTAGGTGGGGACCACACTCGTGTGGCACAAAAGATAACAAGATTACTTCTCCCGACCTATTTCCCCTCAAAACTACCATTGAATGATGCATGTGCTCGTTGCATCTCTCTTATCAAGAGGTCACCTACTGCTGGAGCTCGATTTTGTGAATTCGCACTTCTCGAGGGCTCATCTGCAAAATCCCTTTCAGAGCTAGTCAGAGTTTCTCTCCACTTGGCACTTTCACCTAATAAAGGCTTAGACCAAGATCAAACAGATGGTTTGGTAATTGCCATTTATAAAACAATCAACTCTCTGTTGGGTGATGGTGAGGATTTTACTTTGTTGGACCCTGTTAGAAAGCTTCTTACGACTGAAAAGGTCAAGGTTTTGCTTGATACAATATCATCGGACCAGGCCCGTGAAGCCTTATTAAACACTGCCTCTTCCCTTTTACCATCACCTGCTGGTTCAAATGGCCTAATTGATGTTTGCATGGAAATTGTTTTAAGTTCATTGGGGCTTTCTGTAAATTTGGAAAAACAACGGGTTGTATTGGCTGCACGCAAGTTGATTTTCACATGCGGCTCATCAGAGTTGATGTTAGAAGGCCTGGCAAATGCACTTGAATCTGCTGTCAGTGGGTTTGCTGACAAGCCTGGGGTTGATAGTGTTGCAACTCCAGTTATGTCTAATCCTAGGGTAAAAAAGAAGCATGGAAAGAAAGAAAAATCATCAAAACTCGTGATTTCCTCGATAAGTGAACTTGCTGCAAAAGCAGCTGCTGCTGCATGGCAAGTGAAGGATTTGGTGATAAATGAGGAGACAAGGGAACTGCTTTTGAAATCTCTTTTTTCAGACCAAATATTTTCTTCCCTAAAGGCACTTGCAGAAATTTTCATTGAGCAGTGCTTTGAATTCGAAGATTTAGATGCAAGCCCAGTGGTGGCCTATATGAGTTATGCAAAATATGTACCTCTTCAGGAGGACGCCTCTAGATCATCTCCAGATGTAAGTAATTATACCAATATATTTTGCACCAAAACATACTAAAATTGAATGTCTTGTCTGTCCCACAAAATATTTCCCGTGTATTTGTTGTGTTGTGCAAACTACCCCTCCTGACTTTCAAGCCTTGTAAAGCGAACATGGTACTTTGGTAATATTTAAAAGAAGGTAGTCTGGGAAATGAAGGATTGGCATACTGTACATTTTATTACTGTACCTAATTTCCTCGCTACTAAAATTAAAGTGCTGAAAAAGTTGTAAAAGAAATTACTTGCCACTCTTGTTTTGGTGTCCTTTTTCAAGACAAGCCTGTCAAATTTGCAAAATATATGAATTTTATTCATTAATATTTTTTCTCTCTTTCAGCAGCCAACAATAATTGATAATGTGTTGGACCATGTATTTAACTGTACTGGTCAACTCTTAGAGAAATTAGTCTACAATGAATGTCACGACAAACCCACAACATTGAAGCGGGGTAGAAGCTCTGAAAGAAATGAAGGAGCCCAAGGTAAAAGTAATATACCATTGTGCATATGGAATTGATTAATATGGTACAATGGCTATGGCCATCTGTGATTTTAGTTTTGTGCTAGAAGGCTGGTTTCTGATATGCAGTTTGAGTCTTTAACTTCTCATATAACCAGCAAAATATCAAACAAATACTGGGACAAGTTAATGTTATAAAGCTTGGCTATGACCATGCGTACATAGTAAGTGCATTTATTAATTTTTATTCAGTACTAGGTTATTGATTTTTTATCCACATTATTTTCATGCAGGTTCTAAAGTTAGAGGAACACAGAACATTGTGAAAATATCAGCTGCAATTCTGAAATTTGTGCTGGATGCCACATCCACTGACCTTATTATACCTGACCAGCTACTAAGGTGCCTCAAGTTTGCTTCCACATACACAAAGTATATAAATTTGGCCATTGAAAGCGCTGACCAAGTAAATTCTTCCTTCGACATAGAGACTTCAAAAGAAGCTCTTTTACTTCTTAGGAGCACTTACACTTACATGGCCAAATTGTTGCATTTAGTTATTACCACCTCTGATGATCTGTCTGAAGAGGTTTTCTGCATCACGAATTGTCTACTAGATCTTGTTCCATGTGTGGAGACGCACCTAGGTGCGAGGCATGCTTCTCTTATTGTACCAGTTGCAAAACAGTGGCTCCCTGTATTTATTCTGGGTCTTGGTAGTAAAAAATTGATCGTATCAGCTAATGAGACGAGCCCCAAATTGGTTGATATTCCCTTGTGGCTTTTAACATTGTCCAAGCTTACTTTAGAGAGAGAAAATGAAGAAGAGATTTTGTATTTTGAAAAATTGGTGGAAAATTTGGTGATTCTTCTAAAGAAAGGAAGCCGAAAAATATTGGATGCAGTTGGCTCGGTTTTGTTAGTGGCCATGAAGGTGGGTCTGGAGAAGGGGCATTATGGATTGGTTGAAGGTGTGACCAGTTTTGTGTGCTTGAAGTTGCTCGGTAGTGAGTATGGTGCTTTTGACAACCTGGAACTGTTAAGAGGGTCTATGCAGGAGCTATTGATTTGTATAGAGTGCTGTCTTGGAGATGGTGAGTGCAAAGAGGGAAAAAAACATTTAGAAAATGCCGTGGGTTTGATTAGATCTGCTTTGTTTAATGCTTGATTGATGCGCATTAGGCTGTAGATATACTTGAAACATTTTGTTCATTCAGTTTACTGTTTTTGTTTAATTAAGTTGCTTTAAATGTTTTGAGTACTTTTTCCAAAGGAAGACAGTTAACGTCATTATTTTGTTCATTCTCTGTTATGGTTCTGTACAGAGTGCAAGTACTGAAACAAAATTGTGACCGCTGAAGAGCTATTATTACGAATTGTACAGAGGTCCCAGCTAATTATGTACTTAGACCGGTCTCCTGTGTCAAATCTAGACATACTACGGTGTTCATGTTACAATCCTGAGCGAAACAAGATCTGATATTTGGAATTAGGTAGGGTACTTGTATTAAGACTTGGAAAGCAGAGAAAAAAAAAATAACAACCTCAATTTGTAAAGAAATGTTACATCAAATATATCTTAAGTAGTGTGTAGGTCCCACAAATCCTTTCTAATACATATGTTGTGTGCCACTGAGAAACATCAAATTTGCCAGAAAAAAAGATGCAATTAGTACAAAACAAAAAGGGACGTTCCATAAGACGATCTAGATGCTACAAAATGTGCCTTGCAGAGAAACAATAGGTAATTAATCTCGCTTCCCACCACCTGCCCTAACCACTTCAAAAGGTAAAAATGATCCAACAAATAAAAAAGAGAAATAACACAAATGCACACGGATGTACACACCAGCTTGAGTAATCCCTTTATCAAATATTTTCTGAAAAAAGGGGAAAAGATATTACCTACCTATTACAAGCCTTTCTGTAGTCAACTTCTGATCATCAGCTGCTTTGACCATGCATATTGTATATAGGTACTATGAAGCATGACAGTTCTACAATCTTACGAGGATCCTACAGGGATTAGTTTGACGATTGCGGCAATTGGCATCCCGAGAAAGCCGAGAAAGACACAGACAAACCACTCAAGGCCGGTCAGAGGTGTTGTGCTCGCAAAGTCGCCAAGAAATTGAATCATAATTGCTTGGAAAATAACGGTGGTTAAAAGAACCCCCATGAACACATAGTTTTTCAGGATTCCCATGAAAACATCTATCTTCTCCATTTCCCTTGAGCTTATTTCATTGAACACCTTCAAAATTAGATGCACTTGTTCAGAAACTCAGATTTGTATGATTCTAATGTATGTTGTACTATTCATGATTTAATAGCAGAAATTTTGATGGCAAGTATCGTAAAGACTGTAAATATGATTGAACTCTCAGTTTTCTAGTCTTCAAGGTATTGTGATTCTACTTCTTTGTTGATGTTTGAAGCATGTTTAAATGGTGTAAAGAAGAAAATTATAACTACAGTTGAGAGGAGGGCGGGGGGGATCAGTTTAAAAGTCACCTGACAAAAGACAAAGGAGTTGAATAAGATGGTATTTAATTTGAGAGTAGCATTGGGCCCCTCGAATCCGAATAGCTCCATTCCAATAGTCTGAATATACCACATGACAACAAATTGGTACAATGCTTGGCCGAAAATATTCCTCCACATGATATTGCTGATGAATTTACCCGTTCTTCCAACCGGGGTCCGCTTCATTAGCTCATCATTCGGTGGTTCAGTGGCCAATGCAAGAGCGCCAAGTGTATCCATGATCATGTTCACCCACAGTAGCTGGACAGCAGTCAAAGGTGCATCTCCTGCAATTGATATAATAATGGACAAAATTAGAAAAAACACATATCACGAACACCCATATAGTCTGATGTATAGAAAATATTCATACCCCCTTGCTCTCCTAATTTTTCATTAAAAAAAAAAAAATTTACCATGGCAGAACAAGGGTTGGTTTTACTTGGTTTGTATCATCTTTTCAAAGGAAATAGGAAGATGATGGGACAATACATAATTCCGCGCTTTGGGGATATATCATGTATACGAGAATATGTACCTTTATATAAATATATGAAATTCACCCTGAAAGTTTAAAAATGAGAGCAAAAAGTACCAGTAAAGCAAGCTGAGGAAAAGTTGACGACAAGCGCAACTATGTTTACAGTGAGCTGGAATTGCACAAACTTTTGGATGTTGATATACACAGAACGTCCCCATTTTGCAACTGTGACAATTGTCGAGAAATTATCATCCAATATTATGACATCAGCACTCTCTTTTGCCACCTATATAAAAAATTACAAATTTCAAAACTCTCCTCTAAGAGCAACAATCGGAACACAAGTCCTTTTCCTTTTTTTTCCTCAACATTTTCTTTATTTTATTAAAATAAAAGACGGACCTCGGTACCAGCAATACCCATAGCAAGGCCAATATCTGCCTCATGCAAAGCAGGAGCATCATTTGTACCATCACCTGTTACGGCCACAACCTCATTGAGATCAGTGCGCAAGTGCTTCACTAATGTGTGTTTATCCAGTGGGGAAGATCTAGCCATTACCTACCAATTGAAAAACAAGGAAAAGAGTGATCAGAAATAATGCTAACAAGACAGCTTTCACTCCATCATTTTTGGAAACTTTCAAGTGATGACATAGAAAAACCTAGCAAATGAGGAATAACCCATGTAACCCAGAAACACAGAACATATCTGCAGTACCATCTCCCCAGGCTATCCTCATTCCTCAATCATGTAGAGAAGAAGAGGTAGAAGGCATGGATTTTGTATTTAAAAAAAAAAACTGAAGAGGACATTGTCATGGTACACTTCAACATTTTTTAGTGTATAGAAGGAAATCACACTTTTAAAGTTGTTATTCTGTAATCCTCATGCCTGTTTCTTCATAAGAGAAAAAAAACTAGCAATTTTTTCACACTTGGAGTGAAAAAAAAAGCACTCATATTTGTGGTCAATTTAAGGAAAGGAGTCCTCAATACTTGTACATCTGAAGTTCCCAATAGTTTTTTTTGGATTTAACTTGTATTACTGACGATTTAAGTACTTTGGGCAGAGGCACCAACCTGGATTTTTGGTATAAGCTGAATCATTTCTTCTAAACTCTTCTCTCTGAACACAGGACCTTCAATGGCAATACCCTCATCTGTCAGAATCCCACATTCACGTGCAATTGCTATTGCCGTGTTTATATTATCTCCAGTAACCATTCTCACTGTAATTCCAGCCGAGCGACAAGTGGCAACCGACTCCCTGACGCCAGGTCGTACCGGGTCCTTTATCCCCACTATACCAATACAAGTGTACCCGCTTACTGGTATTGCCTCCTTTTCTGAGAAACTGTCCCCAATTTCCTGATAAGCAAGGCACAAGGTACGAAGTGCCTCACTTGCAAATTTCTCAATTGTACTGTTGAGCTCTTTCATCATGTCCTCATTGAGTGGGACAACAGTGCCAGTGGGGTCCATGTAATGGTCACACGCAGCCAAAACTATTTCTGAAGCGCCCTTGACGTGGGCCCGAAAACCACCTCCTGGTAACTCAAGAACCACTCCCATTCTCTTCTTGGCAGAATTGAAAGGCTCAATTTTGATAATTCTTCCCTCCTCTCTCTTTGCCTTGAAGTCTCCTCCCAAATTCAAACCAAACTCCAGCAAGGCTGTCTCAGTGGGCGTGCCTAATATTTGCTGCTTCATTTCTTCATTGATTACAACTTCACCTCCAGTGTTGTTAAATATTGACTGCAGAAGAGTATCAACTGCTCCACTTGGTAATTCAGAAATTAAAGTAGAGATATTTTCCAGACCATTTACCTCACTAACTTTACCGCAAATACAAGATTTAACAACGGTCATGCGGTTGGTTGTCAGTGTACCGGTTTTATCACTGCATATAGTGGTAGCTGACCCCATGGTCTCACACGCAGCCAAGTTGCGTACCAAGGCCTTATCATTCATCATTTTTTTCATGGCAAATGCAAGACTAAGTGTAACCGCAAGTGGTAAACCCTCTGGTACAGCAACCACAACTATGGTAACAGCCACAGCAAAATTCTCAAGCATATGCAAAGCATCCTCTCCAGTCCACGTCAGAAGTTTGTTCTGGCTATACTTGCGCAAAATCAAACCTTGTGCCAGAACAGCAAATGTCACAACGGCAAAAAACAACCCAATTTTACCAATAATAGTCGCAACCCCATTTAGCTTTACCTGAAGTGGAGTTTCGTCATCTCCACCTTCAGTAAGTGTGGCCATCAACTTGCCCCACTGTGTTCTCATGCCAACAGTTGTGATCAACATTTTGCAAGACCCGTCTTGCACCTTTGTACCCGATAAAAGAAATGGGTTGTCAGAGTTGACGTTGATGGGTTCGCTCTCACCTGTTAAGCTGGACTCATCAATTAACAAAGAATACCCACTTAAGAACAAGCCATCAGCCGGTACTTGGTCACCAATTGACAAGTGTACTATATCTCCAGGCAAGAGGTCATAAATTGACATTTTCTGACGACATCCATTACGTGTAACCTGGATGGAAATCTTTCTCTTCTCCTTATCCAAATCTTTGAACTGTAATGATTGTTTGTAGTCACTTGTGGCCGTGACAAACACCACTAAGAGGATACTAGCAACAATTCCCAACCCGTCATGGGCTCCTTTAGGCCACCCTTCCATTACAATCCCAACCAAAAGGGAAACAAGGGCACAAAAACCAAGAATTTGAAGAGTCGTGTCATGTAAAGCTTCCCATACAAAGACCCAGAAACTACGAACTTTTGATTCGGTAAATTTGTTGATGCCGTAGATGTTCTGACGGGTTGCAAGTTTTGATTGGTCAATGGAGAGGCCATCAGTGGGGGAAGTGGTGAGTTTTTCGCAAATTCCAGAAACACCTCCATGAGTGACGAGCTTTTTAAGATCATGGCCCTCAACAATTGAACTGAGCTCATCAGCGCATACTCCAAAGCCGGCCTCACGCACGTGCTGAGGTACCACATAGTCACTTTTTATTTGGATACCTGAGAGAACATCATTTGACAGGTTATAATAGGTAATGGTCTATACTCTACTATACTCTATACCAGTATGCAACCCCCCCCCCCCCCCCCCCCCCCCCCACACACACACACACACACACACAACCCCCCAACACACACCACAGAAACTCTATTAGACCTTTCATTCTATTTGAATTTTTTCTTTTAGTCGTTTGGAATCTGATTTGACGAGTTTAATTGCTCAGCCTATCATACCAATTAGAGAATAATAAATAATCTGCTTTATTGCTATATAAGATTAAGATTCTTGATCATACCTTTTATGAACTGAAGTGCTGCTTTAGATACCAAAACAGCAACTCGAAGCTTCTCCTGCCAAATTGCAAAAAAAAAAAAAAATTCTATGCCATAAAAAAAAATCACCAAGCACCAATAACAACTCGTGCTATGCAAATGCATTTACGTAATAAAAATAACGTGATGGAAATAGTTCATTATAAGCATAAGTTCTTTGTACAATAAGAAAAAAAAATACTAACTTCTTTCAGGGTTATACTAGGTAGGTACCTTCTGTACATAACAACAGAATTAAACAATTACACAAACAGAGGTCAAAGTTTTCTCTAATAAAACCTAATCTCGGGGCAAGGCCCCACGCCCCCACATCCTATGATGCCCCCTAACACCTTTCAGGATTCGAACCAGCTCCTTATGGAGGAATTGTTGTGCCACTGATTACTGGACACCATATACCAAATAGGATCTTTGAGATTTCAAATAATATTTAGGGCTTTTGAAAACTAAAGACAAAATTAACTAATCAGATGATGCAATTATAAAAGATAATTACTACTACTTCCTGCTACCTAAAATGAAGTTCGATACACAGATAAACTAGAAAACTAATAATCAGATGTTGCCATACTAAAAAAGAAAAGCTAATTATTAGATACCTAAAATGAAGTTAGATACATGGAATTAACCTTGTACAGGAGAACAGTAATCAAAAGTTCCAATTTAAAAAGCAAAGATAACTTATTCGGCACCTCAAATATGATAATTAAATATTTGACCACAGATCAACCAAAGAAAATGGATCATTGGATCATTTTCTTTCTTTAAAAAAAAATTCAACTTATGAATAGCAATATATATCTAAGCAGAAAGTCGAACATCAAGGAAGACATTTGACTAATTACAAAATAATGGAAAATATAGAGAACGAACAAATAGAAACAACAAGAAAAATGAATAAAAATCATACATGGTTGGTGCGCTTGATTGCCTCAGCCTCGGATCGCTTCGTCAAATTTGCGGTAAATCTAAAACGCCTCTTAGGATTCTTCACGACGCCACAAAGACTTCTCCACCTCTGGAGCGCCTCATCTGACGAATTTTTGGCTTTCACCCCTCCAAAATTCTCATTTAAGTAATTCTCCATGTCCTTTCTCTCGCTTTCTCACAAGATCAGAAGTTCAACCGGAAATAGTGCCAAAAAACGGTCAAGTCTTCAACCGGAAATAGGGCAAAAAAACGGTCAAGTCTGCGCACAAATCGGGCCTCTATGCAATTGACATTAGTCGATGGGGTGTCAGTGGAAAATGAGGGGTGATGTTGAATAAAGAAAAGCAAGGGAAACCGCGGGGAAGGAGAGAGAAAAAGACAGACTTGGTTAATTACTGGAAATTTTGTTCATAGCAGTAGGTGGTTAAATGATTAAACCGCGTTGTAAATTGTAAAATGCAATAATCTAAATCTAAATCTAAATGGATTAAAAGAGGAGAGAGAGCATATTAGAATTTCTATCACTGTGGTAAAAGAAATTTTAAATTTAGATCTGGACCGTCCGATCTGCTTTGGCACGATATTTAATGGGTTCAGTGCATTCCATCCGGCCCGAATTCTGATCGGACGGTCCAAATCTGAACTAAAATATTCTGTTACCTCAGAGCATACGGACTCTAGGGTATTGGGAAATGTGTGAAGGGAAGTCAATATTATTTGCCAAGAGGGAAGACCGACTGCAACAGGGAGCATTATTGGAGTTTTTTTTTTTTTTTTTTTTTTTTTCTATTTGAATAGAAGCATTATTGGAGTTGTTGGAGTGTTGGACACACGGAATATATACTCCTGTCACCTCCAGTTTCTTGAAAAAAATTGTGGATTATAGTAAGATTCCTTCGAGGAAGAAACAGACGGGACAGATCCAGCCATTAACAAAAAAAGGAGATGAAATATTGCAGGAAGTTCTCTGATTGGACGTAGTGGGAAGAACGTGGGACACACTTTTCTTCTCGTCCTGATAGTGGGCCCCACATCCCGCGTTGTTTACGTTCCTATTTACTGTCGTGATTTCGAATGGCGAAACGTGGGTCGAACTATATGACGAGACGAGAGTCCGTCGGTCCGAGACCGCATGTGAAGGAAGAGAGCCACTGCATCGGCAAATAAGTGCTGTGCACAGCGGAACATGAGCGGATTTTTTTTTTTTAAAAGTAAATCCCATAGGCGAGACCGGATTCCTTGTAGCCTTTCCTGGTGTGTACGCCAGCGACGTAGATTTGTTTGTTTGGTTCTTTTATTTTTTTCTTTGTCTTTTCCTTCATTTTTCTTCTTTTCCTTCTTTTCTGGTGTCTTTTCCTTCTTTTAAGAGATGGCTGGTTGCCGCCTCGTTCACATGGTTTGTTCCTTGTATTGAACATTTTCCGGTTATTTTAAACTGAATAATTCAGAACAAAGGTTTCAGTTTTTCAAAGAAATTATGCCTATTCTCTCTTAGTTTAGATGGTATCAGAGTTTTGGTAAAACTGGAATTAGGCTCGCGCCTATTCCAGGATTTATGCTTCAAATCCAATCTCTTGTTCCAGTTTAAACTTTTCTTTTCCAGAAATAATCCTCTATTCCTCTCTATTCTAGTCTAAATCCTTTCTATTCCCTTCTATTCTTCTTTATACTCAAATTAAAACAACTTAGTAAACTGCTCCTACAGATCTCCTCCTTATTCTCTTTTTTATCTCTCTATTCCTCTTACAAGAAACAAGGACAGAGAATCAGCATCTCCCTCCCTGCGCGTAATGTTCACACACCATCTCTCACTGTGCCAAGTCCCGCTGTCACTGCTGATCAGGCTGTACTTGCACTAGTCCGCCGCACCGAGCTCAGTCCTCACTGCTGTCTCCCACCGGAGACATTCTTGCTCCAGTCCGATCTCTCCAGCAATCACTAGAAGCTACGTTACTTTATTTTCTTTTCTTTTTTCAAATGATATAGACGGAGAGAAAATCTAAAAGAAACTGTTATATTTATTTTATTTGAGAGAAAAAAAATTCAAAAAGGAAGACATGAAAGTGTCTTTAGTGTATATAGCTTCAATACTTTAAAAATGTCTCTCTATTACAATTAATGATAACAATTAGTGATCTTCGCATTTTTAAAATAGAAAAATTACGTCAGCACTAAGTCGCACAAGTCTTGAGTGGGGGTTTATGTGCTCAATCTAGTGTATTGAAAAATATCAGATCGGACCATCTGCAGATCCGATCCGGACTAATTCGGATCGGAGTCTAGATCCAAACCGGATCGGACTAGGATTAGGGATGGGTATAGTACGATTTTTGATCAGTTTATTCCATTAGACTCAGACTAATTCAGTCGGTTCTTTATTCATGGAACCATGGCAACCCGGATCAAATTGAATCATGGCAACCAGACCAACTCTTACAATTGATAAAAAAAGAAAATGGATTGGACCAATTCAAATCTGTTAGACCGGATCAGACCAGGCCATAGATCGGACTAATTTGTGTGGGTCTAGACCCTAGTCCTTGGCATGAATTTGAACCATCGCCTCCAAATTTGGCCGTCTAACCCGAACCGTGTGGACCCCTAGATAGGGGAGGCCCATGGACAGAAAAGACCCCTAGATCAGAGGATTTTGGACCAAATCAGACCAAACCAGCCCGTTTGCACAACACTAGCTCAGTCCATATCATGTCAAACAAACCTACCGATGATCATGAAATGAACTAAAAAATTGAGATTGGACGACTAAATAAACTATTATAATAATATAATTTTATTTCACAAGGAGAGTTAAAAATTATAAAACATATATGAAGGACAAACTGTTAATTTTAAATTATAGAGTAATCAACATATATATTCGTCCCTGTCAATAATTAATTAAGCACGAATGTTTATACTTATATAAACTGTCAAATTTTATAATCTATATAGCCAGGCGTTTATACTCCAACTCTTCAGTATTAATGCTTGTATTGTACGTTCAGAATTATAGTCTGAGTGCTCAAATTTTTTTGATGCTTATATTTATATATGTTACAAATTAATTCCTAATGTCAGTACTGCTAGCTAGGTGTTTATATCTTTTCTTGCTACTAGGTCTTTATACCTGCAAAGTCGGATATTCAAACCTTTTGATGCTTGCACCTGCAATATCAGCTGTTGATACATCTTCATTGAAAATCACTGTTTTTGGATGGTCCAGAATTTTCAGATCAAATGATTTTCTAAATATCTAAAAAAAATAGTAAAATTTTTTCAAAAAATGTAAAATTTGGTCTCCAAACACATGTTAATATGAAGAACAAGATTAACGGTTCAGATTGATCATTAGAATTTTGAAAACTCAAATATTAAGCTGTAGCACGGACCAACCCGTGATATGCATAGTAACATAGACTCACTCTATATCTTTTCTTATCGGGTACTGTTCATATTATTTACTGTCCTATGTTAAGATTTACAAAGTCAAATATGAAATATTTATATAAAGTTAATGTCATACATGATACATCTCCTGAATATTAATAACATACATATAAAGTTATCTTAAGAAATTAAAAGATAAATGACGAGATTTTAAGTTTTTGTTTAAATGGACGACATGAAAAGAGAAGGACTAAGGGAATGAACTAAGTATTAACTGAGCAATTTGACTAGAACAAATAAAAAATTCAGTAACTTTTAAAATACAAATTAAACTTGAATAAGTAATTTATAATTAAAGATAAACTTTATTGATCTCCGACGACCAAATTTATCATAATAAAATGAGTAAAATGTAAAAGTAAAAAAAAAGAAAAAGTATATTGGATACATGTGACCAAACAGCTCTTGTGAATTTCTTTGCACGCCGAAAGCGGCAGCTTCGTCGATTTTTCTCCGATTTTTACCGTATTTACTTTTCGAGATTTTTTGTGTTTGCCGCGTGGTAGTCTGTTCGTCCGTTTTTCTTTCTACGTAACACTCTAATAAATCAGAATTAAATCAATATCATCCGTTAATTTCGAATTCAGGTTTCGTCATGTTCGCACACTAGATCTGTGAACGGGTCGCTACCCATTCGCATAATGGATATGCAGACTGACCCGTTCCCAACGATCCGTGCGCGTAATAGATATGCGGACGGACCCGTTCACAGTGTTGATCTGCGCACGTGGTAGGTTCTCCCTATAGATATGTACATCGTGTTCTGTCTTCCATTCTACACCCTCATTTTCACCAAAGCTGCTGCATAGGTACGTTTTTTTTACCTTTTATCCTTTTTAAAAAAAAAAAATTATTTTTTGTAGTTTTTTTAATTTAGTTATTTTGTATTATTAGGTTTATTCAACCAATTATGATTGAAATTGCTTGTTATTTTGATGGTGAAGTATTACAAGGACCAAATGACGCTTATTATAGCCACCAAGTGCCGAAAATGTTCAATATCCTGCTTGGTTTGAATTTTAGAGGTTTAAATAGAGAAGTGTATCAACAACTCGGTATTGACCATTGTAATTATCAACTGATAATTACCGCAAGAATCAATATTGGCCAAGGCAATCAAACTTGGTTCCAACAGCTACCGGTACAAGACGATAGCAGTTGAGAGTTATATGTCCAAATGACAATGAATATGACTTTCAAGTTCCTAGAGTTATATGTTGTAGCCAACCCCAGACAAAACTCTAGACATAACTCCAGACATAATAGTAGACAATTGTTGCAGTTGACTCAGGGTTTGGGGCTCGAGCAATCTGTAACGAGTCTTAGGCGGGCCCCATCTGTAGCGGGTCCTAGTCGGGCCCCATGTGTAGCGGGCCCTAGTAGGGTCCAATTTGACAGGGGTCGATCTCAGATTCCATCCTTGTCCTTTAGCCGAGTCCAATCTGAAAAGGAGCGATCTGAAACCCCTGAACGACTTTATTATGCTGACAATACGGACGATGATCCTGAAGAAATGGAGACAGAGGCTAATTGGGATGATAATGGGGACGGTGGGGTATCAGATCACAGTGATGAGGATACTGGTATTCCTGTGCTTGGTAGACGGAAGTGGCCTATAGTGGATCGTGGGGAAAGTCATCCGTTTGAGCAATTTCATGACACATCAGGGTTTGGAGAGGCCGATAGCTCTTTTTTTGCTACTTGTGAGGTATGTTTGTTAATTTATATTTAATTTTAATTTAATTATTAAAATGTTGTTATTAAATTGATGTTGTTTAATTTTTGTTGTTTCTTTTGTACAATAAAAGGGAGAAAGACATCAATTGTCTGAGGGGATGACATATGACAACAATGATAAGATGAAAGATACAATTAACCACTGACACATCAAACAAAATAGGGAGATTAAAAATACACACAGTGATACCACCAGGTTGAGGTACAAGTGTGTTAGCGCCCGGTGCAGGTGGGCGTTGGTTGCGAGGGCTACAGGCTTTGGTAATACTTGGGCCATCACGAAGAATGTGGCTAAGCACACATGTCACGCATCGGCATCCAGGTTAGATCATGCACAGTTGACGTCCGCTATGGTCGCCAACTGTATAAAATTGTCATTGGAAAAAATGCTGATATTTCTATCCGGGCAATCGCTGACTTATGCACTGAAAGGTACGAGGGCATCATTCCAAAGTACAACAAATTATGGCATGGTAGAGAGTTAGCAATTGCTCGAGCCTTTGGTAGTTGGGAGGGGTCTTACGAGCTGATTGTCCCTTTGTTGGAGGCAATAAAAAGGTCAAATCCGGGAACCCAATATAAAATTGTTTCAAAGCCAACCACTAAGCTAGGGTATCGTTTTTTTCATGAGAGCAGCATGGGCATGGGGACCATGTATTGCCGCAGTCGGTCACCTCAGACCCGTCATCAGTATTGATGCTTGTTTCTTGTCTAGCAGATACAAGGGTAAGCTGTTAATTGTAACCGGATATGATGTAGAGAATCAGTTAATCCCGTTAGCATTTGGACTGGTAGAGAACGAGGATTTTGAGAATTGGGGATGGTTCATGAAATGGGTGCGGGAGTTTGTAATTGGGCGAAATAGATACATGTGTGTGGTATCTGACCAACACAAGGGCATAAAAAAGGTGTTTATTCAAGATGATTTGGGTTGGTGTGAGAAGAAAGGAGAGTGTGCTCACCGTTACTACTCTCAACATGTTTTGAGAATTTTGGAAAGCACACTAAGGATAAGGTAGCTTCCACTTTTTTCAAGGTTATGGTTAAAAAGAAGAAGAGAAGAATATTGCAAGAATGACTTGATGCAATCAGGAGGCGAAATCTTGATTGGTTGGCTTATTTGGATACATGTGGCAAATATAATGAAAATGACGAGGAAGAACTGCCTAAGCCATGGAAGGTGTATCAAGCTATGGATGATGGATCTCGTTGGGAAATAATGACTAGCAACGGTTCCGAATCGCTCAACCATGTCTTCAAAACTTCTCGCAGGTTTGTATTTTGTAATCCTCCTATTTTTTATTATTGTTTTCTTCACTTAGTTGTAATTTTAATTATTGTTTTATTATTGTTTTCTCATAGATTACCAGTTACCGCAATCATTGAGGAGACATTCTACAAGTGTGTCAGCTGGTTTGAGCAAAGAAGTGAGACAGCTGTGCAATTGCAAGCAGCGGATCAGTTTTTTTCCACTCGCGTGCATAAGAAGCTGGATAAGCACATTGAGAAGACTAAAAAAATGTCAACGCTTACATTCGGCCATAATGAATTTATGGTGACCTCACATGGCGAAAAGATTAATTTTGACATGGAGAATGGCAGATGGGTACACACATCTAGCGACTGCAAGTACAAGGTAATTCCGAAGAACGATCATGAGGTGGAATGTCAGTGCCAGAAGCCTCAGATGGGCGGAATACCATGTGTTCATGTGATGGCGGTGTATCGTTTAAGATAAAATTATGTTTTATTTAATTTGAAACTTCATATTAGGGACGGTACTACTTACTAATGTGTTAACATTATAGGAACTTGAATCCAAATGACTTCGTCAATTATTATTACAACATTCAAACACTCATAGACACATGGAGCGGTGAATTCCATGTGTATGACAGTCAATGTGATTGGCCGGTGCACGAAGGAGATCTCTTAGTTCTAGAGCATCAGTTGGTAAAGTTTGGTAGGAGATGACACAACCGGATCTAAATGTGGATGAATGTATTGGAAAGACGACGAAAGGGTCACCGCACCAGTAGAGAAACTCTCGAGAGGAATGCGAGAAGAAGAAGGGATGCGAGAGAAAATACGCAATAGAGTAAGCTGTTAAAAAAACAATAATTTTTATGAATTAACAATTGATTTAACATATATATTTTTCCATTGCAGTTTCATCGTTCGAGGGGTCGTGATTTTAGCTAGGAATTTATATGTTAATTTTTATTGTAGGCTTGTGTGTTTTTTTTTATCCGAACCTATGTGTATTTTTATTGTAGTAGAAGTTGTGATTTTAGCTAGGAATTTATGTGTTCATTTTTATTGTAGACTTGTGTGTGTGTTTTTTTTTATCCGAACCCATGTGTATTTTTATTGTAGTAGAAGTTGTGTTTTTTTCTTTATTCGAATTCTAAGAAATATAGTAGCAAACATAAACCAAATAACAGTCAGAATAACATGATAACTAGATAATATAGTAGCAAGAATAAACCAAACAACAGTCAGAATAACATGATAACTAGATAATAACTAAATAACAGTCTAAACAGTACGAATAGCACAAAAAGTCCAAACAGCCATAACAGTCCAAATAACTACTTGGTTGATGGTGTGTACGGGTCCTTCCTGATCTTATGTCTCTTACCACGCCCCAACTCCTCCGGTACCTCCTCAATCTCCGAACCTAAGAAATTGAAAGCAGACGTATACTGCCGCGATGGCTGTGGTGGGGTCTCCTCTGGTATATGTCCAAACAAAACCTCCTCAGGTGAGCTAGGAACTAACGGAGGCCCAAAAATAGAAGCTACAGCAGTCTCTGCTAAGGATGAAGCTGTCTCCGTCTGGTACACTGCTGCACTGTCCTCTGGTGGTGGATCATCCTGTGTGTGAAACTGAGGTTAAGAGTAACCCTGAGTGTATATGGTATCATACGTCGAACCCACGTCAAACTCAAAATCCTGCGATGGCTGAGTCGGCTCAAAATCCTGTGATGGCTCGAACCGGGGCTCATCTCCCTGAAAATAGATGGTTAATAAATGAATAATTTGGTTTCTCAATAAGTAGGTTATTAGAAAAATGCACGTACCACTCGATCTCTAAAACTCTAAAATGCTGCCTCAGGCGTCAGTGTAGACAAGATTTCTGAAAGATCCGGCTTTGGTGTGCTCATCTGCTCTGCAGAATCTTCTTCATTCATATTTGCCAAATCCTCGTATCTTGGAAGATCTGCTAGCCGCAAGATCTTGTCTTCCTGGTCCTTGTACCCTGCGACGACCACCGGAGGTGCAGATATGCACAACATCATCTTCCCCACCTTCTTCCCGCCTCTTATGATCCTATATCTTGCAGCTTTCAGAACTACCTTGATGTTCATGAGTACCTGTGAATAAACCATTTCATCAATATTTCAAAAGATGATTACCATACCTGTATTGAAATAATATAAACAAATATAAAAAACTTACAATCTATGCAGCCGGACCATTGCTAGGGATGAAACCGTACTGGGGGGTAGTCATGTTGCGTGGTACATGAAGCGGCTTCCTATTGATCTCTGACATGAGACTGAACATGTACACTGTGAATGCACAATTTTCCTGGTACCACTGTCGATACTGCTGGTCCCACTCCTCGAAAGCATAAATCTGGAACATATCAGGAACCATGTCATCCAGACTCATAGCCTCCAGTTGTTGTACATGCAAGGCGTGCTCCGTCCGCCAATCCTTCATCACCGTAGTGCATAACGGTTGGTGAAGATCATATCAGTCGTCCTTTGTGATAGGATCCGGGACTGGAAAATACTGGGCCATACCAAACTGTCTCATTACTCGTCCAGAGTAATAATGCTCAACAACCTGGTAGTAGATAAGCAGCACCTGCAAATATTTTATGTGTCTAAGTTGCAATTTTAAACTACAATATGTTTATGAAATGTAAACTAGAAAATAAAAAAAAATCTAGTCGCACCTGAGCAAACCAGTATTCTCGCTCGTGACTGCAGATCGAAGGAAGTTTTGTGAGGAAAGAGTAAGGTTCTTCATCTTTTTCATAAACTGTGACGCGAAAATCATATGGTAGCCACTCGACATGTAGATCTGGAGTCATCTGCTCGAATTGAATTATGAAAAAGAAAACTCCCGAAGGCTTGCCATGAGAGGTCGCGACAAAGGTCTTTTTAACGCAGAACCTCTGAGCATACGCAGGACAGGTCTCCCCGTTCGGACGACCCCAGTCTGGAGCCCAACTCTCGTCTAGTGGTTGTGGACGGCCAAATGGGAATCTTGTCCACAACCAATGCTGAAGGAGACCAATCGGTCCGTACAGACCTTGTTTGTCGACCTATTTTTATACAAGTTGCATTTATTTTTAAATTCGATAAGAGAAAATAATTTATTTACAATAAGAAGAGAAAGTAATTTATACCCGGCACGCAATACATAAGCCTCAGTACAGACATGCCAAGACTGCTGCACCCCAATTCATCTGTGGAGGGTCATCTAAGTCCCTTAGCCACTGTAGCATACAAGCAGGGACGGTGTTCCCAGAGGAATCTGGGAACAACCAGCAAGAGAATAACTCCATTATGTAAGCCCGTGTCCACCGATCTATCTTCTCCTCAGATGCATCTTCTTCCAATTTTTCACTACATATACGAACTAATTTAGTACAGAGTATGAAGCATCACAATCAAATACTTACTATTACAAAAATGTAACTTACCTGAATGTCGCCCGTAAAAAAGGGATACTGATGTCATTCTTCGATGCAACCTTCGAC
This sequence comes from Carex pumila, assembly GCA_033356055.1. Classification (NCBI taxonomy): domain Eukaryota; kingdom Viridiplantae; phylum Streptophyta; class Magnoliopsida; order Poales; family Cyperaceae; genus Carex; species Carex pumila. The sequence continues at coordinate 165,747 of JARJHM010000092.1, forward strand.
CTCTTGAGGGACCTTTCCTTCATCAAGTTGGGTCTCAACAGTTCTTCGACGTCTTTTGTGAAGTCCCCGTACTCCACACCCGTCACAGCCCTTCCAGTAATAGACAATCCCCAGAGACAACTGACATCCTGGAGAGACACCGTAATCTCTCTGACAGGCATGTGAAATGTGTGTGTCTCCGGCCGCCACCTCTCGACCAACGCAGATAGAAGAGCGACATCTACGACAATGGGGGTCAGCTGTGAGACATGCCACAGATCCAAACTCTTCAACACGGGAGCGTATCGCTCGTCGTAGAGGATACTCATCTGATTGTTCCGCGTATTCGTCAAAGTATGAGTCTGCATTTAATTTCAAAACAAACAAACATATAACTTACCTATTTTTATCTAAATGAAAATGAAAATTATTTGCATTTCTCAAAACATAAACTTACATATACGTTTTTGATCTTGTGCTTCTCGAATTTATACCAGCACAGAGGACTGATACTCTCTTTCATCATATTTAGAAATACGTGACGGGCCAGTGATAAATCTAATTGTAAATCATCTTGCGTCCGATTTTGATTGGTACCGCTGGTTGACGCCATACTAACAACAAATTTAACAATTTTATCAATTTTGACCTCTATTGATAATTTCAAATAGTACAAATCTAACAATAATACAAATATTTATGGTAATTCAATAATATATCACAATTCTTGAATGAATCGGTAAAAAATCTTACAATCTACGCTAATTCAGAAAAAAAAATTATGAATTGGTGCATTTATACTCTATTTTGGTCTAAATACAACATTTCTAAATTTGTCGATTTGTAAATTGGTACATTTCTAAATTCTAAATATAATTTCTAAATTCTATATACAATCACAATTCTAAATTGGTTTAAATACACAAATATTTTGGTACCCAACTAAACTACTATTTTAGTTTAATTTACAATATACTTCTATTTAATAAAAAATATACACAAATAATAGTATATTGTAAATTACACAAATATTTACAAATAGATCACAATATACTATTTTGATCTAATTAACACAAATATTCACAAAACTACAAAAAAAAAATAAACAACTATTTTGGTACCTAATTTACAATATACAATATACAACTATTTTGATCTAATTTACAATAAACTATTTTGGTACCTAATTTTGATCTAATTTACAATATACAACTATTTTGGTGTTAGTTTGTAATAATCTAGAAGTCAATAATACGATAATTTATCATAAAGCTTTGTTCATGAATTGGATAATTAATATCATTTTGTTGCCTTGAGTATTATTGCATTTATGGATCATTTCGAGTTCATGACTGAAATTGTGAAACTCCATAATATAGATGATATATACTCTTAATCTTAAAAGGTCACTGACCAAGGTAATTAGCAGAAACACTAATTGCCGCTATAAGGTTAGTATGTACATTAAAAGATGGTTAAGTTTTACAAACCACCTGACACGAGATGTCATTTTAATCACATAGATACATGTTCTAGGAACATGGTATTTGACAGACCTTGAATGAAACATTAAATAGAATTGTGTTTGTGTCATTTATGTTTTCATTCAGTGTCACGTTCTACAGTATGAGGTATTTATCGTTCCCACTGAGAAATATGTATGTGTGATTGTTATTTACCGCTGTCCGTAAAAAAACAGTCATAACGGTAGCTTTTCCATATGAATAGCTTAGCTGAGAAAGTGATAGTTTACCAAGAATACTATTTGTCCCTCGTATTTTATACGAGCTATAGCATCACTGGGCCCCTTGATAGAGTAAGATTATCAGCACGCGGTATGATTACAAGAGTAATCATATTTGATAATCTGCTCAATATTAAGAAAATATTAAGTTTACAAGGATGATACACATCTACCTTGAAACTAATCTGATAGCTATGAGACAGAAGAACAAACACAAGTAAATTGTTTACTGGATCGTGATATTGTACAGTACAGCATCATCTGTGTAATTGGATGGTCATGATGTGTTGCCAAATTCCGCTCATGATTATAGAAGTTAAAACAGTTTTAACTCTATTTACCAACATAACACAGATCCTATTGGGTCACACCATATAGGAGTTAATCGAAGAATCTTATTATGATTGATTATAAATTGGTTATGATCAATAGTAAGATGGTTATAATTAATTATACGTGTTATAATTAAATTATAAATGTTATGTAAAAATAACAAGCAAAAACATTGGTTAATTTATAAACGTGTGTGACACGTTGTATAAAGGTTAACCGGTTAATTTATAAATGTGCAGGACACGTTGTATAAATTACCGAAACAACAAACCGTAAGAAAAATATATATATAATTGTTCAGAATAATTATACGAATATTATTTTTGTTCGGGCCGAGGGCATTCGGGTCTTTTCAGATTTGTCCTTATTCGCATGACATGTCATCGATCCTATCTAGATGACACGTCATCGATATCGAAACAAACAACCGCAAGAAATATAATTGTTCATAATAATTATACGAGAATTATTTGTGTTCGGGCCGAGGGCATTCGGGTCTTTTCAGATTCGTGCTTATCCGCATGACATGTCATCGATCCTATCCAGATGACACGTCATCGATCTTATCCACATGACACCTCACCCCCCTAGGTGGCATGCCTTGTCATAGGGGTATTTTGGTCTTTTCACACCATTTTAGAGGCTATAAATAGAGGGGTGCAGGAGAGGATTAAGATACTAATTCACTTGTATCGTTTCGTGCAGAATCGAATTGGTATTCTCTCTCTTTCTCGGTTTCTCTCCCAAATAGTGTTTCGGTTGAGAAAAGAAAGTTATACGTAGTTGAAGTATAATCTTGCGGGTTGTTGTGGAGTATATTTATGGGATCGATAAATAGTGTTTTACCGAATTTCGCAGTATGTCAGTTTTGCTCATTTGATGAAACTGAGTAACCGAAAACTCGTGTTTACGGGTTTTCATTTTTTCTCGATGAATAGTGTTTTTGCAGAATTTCACGGTTGACGGTATTTCTGGCAGAAGAAATAAACCGCTCTTTGGTTAGTCCTGGTGGATAACCGATAGAGGCATCAGACGTCTGATGCTCCGAGATGAGTCGATTCCTTCCGTGATGTAGCTCTAAACGCTCGGTCTACATTCCAACTGTGATTTGGAAACAAGGTATAAATATGTTATATTAATCTATTTAATTGGTAAGTAGATTAAAGTTTTAGAAATCAATCATGGAGTAGATCTGTAAAAGGATTAAATTGGATTTTGATGCCAAAGGAATACTGAACGTGGACCGCCTTAGAAAGTTTCCTGATAATCCTGAACTTAAGTCGGCCGTAGAAATTTTTGTTCTACGGTCATTCCGCACCTTAAGCCTAAACGAGTTTTGGTTACCGCGAAACCCCAAAAGTGGTATCCGAAACCCAACATTTGGTACCTAATTTTGATATAATTTACAATATACAACTATTTTGGTACCTAACAAAAATAAACTACCTAAAACTAAAAAAAAAATTAATCTAATTTACAATATACAACTATTTTGGTACCTAACTAAAATAAACTACCTAATAAAACTAAACTACTTAATAACTAAATTAAATTAAATTATTTAATAAAATTAAACTAATAAAAAAAAATTACCTTTTTACTGTGCTGGACGCGGCGGTGCGGAGACAGGGACAGAGGCATATGTAAAAACCACTACGGAGGGTTTATATTTAGATCCGCCACGTACGCAGATCAATAGTGCAAACGGGTCGTCAGGAGCGGGTCAGTCGGGAACGGGTTTGTCCGCAGATCTGTTCGCGCACGGGTCATCGGGAACGGGTCAGTCGGGAACGAGTCAGTCCACTTATCCATTACGCGAATGGGTAGCTATCCGTTCGCAGATCCAGTGTACGAACGTGGCGGAATCTGAATTTGGAATTAACGGGTGGTATTGATTTAATTCTGATTTATTACGGTGGTACATAAAAAAAGGTCTATTCGCGCCTTCGCGGAGCTAGCTAGGTTGGTTTTTTTGTTTTGTTTTGTGTTACAGAGTTTGGTGGTCATTTTGGATCTTGTAGGGGTGCAAACGGATCGAATACAAATCGGATAGTGTAAAATCATATTCGTATCCGCTTTTAATATTCGAATACGGATTCGAATCAGATATTAGATGGATATATATGAATACGGATCGCATATTGAATATCCGTAGATATATACATAAATATTTTCATAATTTATGATAATTATATGATGTATATCTATTATTTGAATACAAATAATTAAAATTCAAAATCATATCTGTATCTGCATGGATATTCGAATATCAGATATCCGTATCTAATTTTAAGATACAGATGTGGATACGGTCGAGTCAAGTGGGTTCAGAACTGTATCTGATTGATCGTATTCAGGACCGTCTTTTTTGTGCAATCAAGTGATCAGAGTCGGGGGCGGACTCAGGATTTTCGTCAGGGCGGCAAAAAAATATCGAATCAGGTTTAAATAGCTCATCGGATTTAAACCAGTTAACTAATTGGGTACTCGATAAATAAACAATGTTTTGACTTATATTTTTAATACCATGACTTATAATTAATATTACCAATCATAATTCAAAAAAAATATTTTGATTTTAACATTAAATTTAACTCAAATTACAAATCAAACATTCAGAGGGAGGCAAAAAATATTTCAGAGAGAAACAAAGTCGATCGATACCAATAAATCATCACTAAAACTCAAAATTCAGCCCCCTGTGCTACAGTAGATCCACCCCTGATCAGAGTCAAGGTGCAAACGTTCAGATACGGTTCGATCATATATGGCTCCTGTATATTAAATATTTATATGCAGCTTTAGATTAGATGTTGTTTTCGGGTGTGTAATTTTTTGAGGGAAGATAGAATCATCCGAGTGACCCTACAGTATTTTTGTATGAATTTATAGTTTTGTTTTTAATATTCAAATATTCTGTCTGAGTTTAATGCAGTACCAGGAATTAAGTTTCATTTTTTTAGGAAGAGATACATTTTTAAATTTTGAGATATACTTAACTTTTAAAAAATGACACTTAAAAGATGTTAAGGTATACAAGCTCTTTAATAATAAAAAACAAATAAATATTTTAACATTTTGTAGTAAATCATTTTTGTATTATCTAATAGCTCGTGACTATTTGCATGCTCCTGATTAGAGTAACACCCATTTAAATAATACATTTTTATAACAGAAAAAAAAAACAATGTAATAGGTTGTGCGTTTCAACATAAATATATTATAAGAGATTAAAAAAATCTTATAGACAACAATAAATTTTTATAATAAAAAATGGACTACTAAAAAGCCGATTTTTTATTTATATCCAAAAAAATAAATCAAATTACAAAAAATAACAACTTCGGTGTCAATTTCGAAAACTACCCAATCCGCTTACCCAGTAACCGGATTTTTTTTTTCGGTTACCCAATTCCCGGATTAGTGAAATGAGTCTGGTTATTGGTTAACTGGAAATGAGTAAAATTTTCGGTATGGTATATGACCGGTTAATGGTGTTAGTTTGTAATAATCTAGAAGTCAATAATACGATAAATTATCATAAAGCTTTGTTCATGAATTGAATGTTTATTTATATATCATTTTGTTGCCTTGAGTATTATTGAATTTATGAATAATTTCGAGTTCATGACTGAAATTATGAAACTCCATAATATAAATGATATATACTCTTAAAAAGTCACTGACCAAGGTAATTAACAGGAACACTAATTATCGCGATAAGGTTAGTATGTGGATTAAAAGATTGTTAAGTTTTACAAACCACTTGACACGAGATGTCATTTTAATCACATAGATAGATGTTCTAGGAACATGATATTTGACAGACCCCGAATGAAACATTAAATAGAATTGTGTTCGTGTCATTTATGTTTTCATTCAGTGTCAGGTTCTACAGTATGAGGTATTTATCGTTCCCACTGAGAAATATGTATGTGTGATTGTTATCTAACGATGTCCGTAAAAAGCAGTCATAACGGTAGCTTTTCCATATGTATAGCTTAGGTGAGGAAGTGATAGTTTATCAAGAATACTATTTGTCCCTCGTATTTTATACGAGCTATAGCATCACTGGGCCCCTTGATAGAGTAAGATTATATGTTAGCGGTATAATTACAAGAGTAATTATATTTGATAATCTGCTCAAGATCAAGAAAAGATTCAGTTAGCAAGGATGACACACATCTACCTTGAAACTAATCTGATAGTTATGAGACAAAAGAACAGACACAAGTAAATAGTTTACTGGATCGTGATATTGTACAGTACAACATCATATGTGTAATTGGATGGTCATGATGAGAAGTTAAAACAGTTTTAACTCTATTTACCAACATAACACAGATCCTATTGGGTCACACCATATAGGAGTTAATCGGATAATCTTATTGTGATTGATTATAAATTGGTTATGATCAATAGTAAGATGGTTATAATTAATTATACGTGTTATAATTAAATTATAAATGTCATATAAGATGACAAGCAAAAAACAACGGTTAATTTACAAACGTACACAGTACGTTGTATAAAAGCCTAAACAACAACCGCAATAAATATAATTGTTCAGAATAATTATACGAATATTATTTGTATTTGGACCAAGGGCATTCGGGTCTTTTCAGATTCGTTCTTATCCGCATGACATGTCATCGATCCTATCCAGATGACACGTCATCAATCCTATCCACATAACACCTCACCCCCTAGGTGGCATGCCTTGTCATAGGGGTATTTTGGTCTTTTTACATCATTTTAGAGGCTATAAATAGAGGGGTGCATGAAGATATTAAAATACTAATTTACTCATATTGTTTCGTGTCGAAACGAATCGGTATTTTCTCTCTTTCTCGGTTTCTCTCCCAAATAGTGTTTCGGTTGAGAAAAGAAAGTTATACGTAGTTGACGTATAATCTTGCGGGTTGTTGTGAAGTATATTTACGGGATCGATGAATAGTGTTTTCTCAAATTTCGCAGTATTTCAGTTTTGCTCATTGATGAAACTGAGTAACCAAAAATTCGTGTTTACAGGTTTTCATCTTTTTCTCTATGAATAGTGTTTTTGCAGAATTCTACGGTTTATAGTATTTCTGGCAAAAGAAATAAACCACTCTCCGGTTAGTCCTGGTGGATAACCGATAGAGGCATCAGACGTCTGATGCTTCGAGGAGAATCATTCCCATGATGTAGCTCTACTTGCTCGGTCTGCATTCCAACTGTGATTTGGAAACAAGGTATAAATATGTTATATTAATCTATTTAATTGGTAAGTGGATTAAAGTTTTAGAAATCAATCATGGAGTAGATATGTAAAAAGGATTAAATTGGGTTTTGATGCCAAAGGAATACTGAAGGTGGACCGCCTTGGAAAGTTTCATGTCATACCCCGTTTAATCCTGAGCTTAAGTTGGCCGTATAAAATTTTGTTCTACGGTCGTTTCGCAGCTTAAGCCTAAACGGATTTTGGTTACCCCGAAACCCAACAAATGGTGCACCGGTTTTGTGTTTTATTTTTATTTTTTTTAAACATAAATTTTTTATTTTTTGTATTAAAATATTAGAAATGTTGAATATATTTATTTGAAAATAGATGGAATACAATATAATTTGATTTATTAGAAAGACTGCAACAAATAACTTGGATTAATATTTCTCAAGTCGGATTTTTCGCAGTTGTAAGAAAAATTAATATATTTCTTTACGTGTTATTGGAAAAAAAAATAAAAATGCTTAGATTCCGAGTTATTGATCCCGGTTCAAAAGTCACTTCTAGGTAATCCAGAAAATATTATGATCTTTCTAGTACATTTAATTTATTAAATGTTGTATCTATTTTGAGAATTCTTTTTGAATAACAATCTTTAAATAAATTAAAGTTTTTATTTATTTTTTTCAAAATAGATACAACTTTTAATAAATTAAATGTATTAGAAAGATCATAATATTTTCTGGATTACCTAGAAGTGACTTTTGAACTGGGATCAATAACTCATAATCTAAGCATTTTTTATTTTTTTTCAATAACACATAAAGAAATATATTAATTTTTCTTATAGCCGCGAAAAATCCGACCTGAAAAATATTGATCCGGGTTATTTGTTGCAGTCTTTCTAATAAATCAAATTATATTGTATTTCATCTATTTTTAAAGAAATATATTCAAAATTTCTAATATTTTAATACAAAAAATAAAAAATTTTGTTTAAAAAAAAAAACACACACACAAAACCGGTGCACCATTAACCAGACATATACCATACCAAAATTTTTGCTCATTTCCGGTTAACCAATAACCGAACCCATTGCACTAATTTGGGAATTGGATAACTGAAAAAAAAAATCCGATTACTGGGTAACCGAATTGGGTAGTTTTCGAAATTCAACGCCGAAGTGGTTATTTTTTGTAATTTGATTTATTTTTTGGATATAAATTAAAAATGGGACTAAAAAGAATAACTATTTAACAATATCTATGATTGATCTATAATGTTTATTGATATGTGTGGATTTGTATTATTATTGCTATTAATGTGGATTTATAATTTTAATTGCTATTATGTATGGATCTGTATTCTTGATGACATACAATGAAATTAAAAATTGCAGTGTGAATATGTATCCTTAAACAATATTTTAAAAATAAAAATAAATTGAGTATCTAATAATTAAATAAGGGAGTTTAAAAATTTTTAAAAGAAAAGAAAATAAATCATAACATATACAAATACGTATTTAAATAAATTTATCTTTAAATTTCAACAGTGGTCATCTATGTATTTAATATAAGAATGAAAAAAAAAATTTGTATTTAGAAAAAAGAGTAACGGGTTACCGGTTACCTGTCTTGTAATGCCAACTGCCAAGGAAAATTGTTTCTTCCGGCACTAGGTTAACACAACTGACAACTGTACAATACAAAAAAAATATGTGTCACGTGGTACCAAAGCCTTCGTTACTATCGTCTCCCAAGTCCCAACCTCTATCCCATCATTTTAAGTTTTAACTTTTAAGAATATCTTCATCCTCTTCCACTTGTAATAAAATATTGATGTATTATCTGTAATTTTATCATTCTTATGTAATTTGACTCGAAGTCATATAGACTTCTGCAATTATTTGCAAGCGGCATGTGACCATCTATTATATTACTGTAAATAGTTACTCTCGTTATTACCGAAAATCAATTCGTTTTGCAACAACGGAATTAAAATTACAGGATCAAGACATTCGGCCAGGAAAATTACTATATTACTTATATATATACAAATAAATAAGGAGGGTTCAAATGCCTCCATGTTTTTGTGTCTTCATCATGCTTCCATCATTTTCAAAGTTCAAACAGTTGATCTGAACCGCTCAACCTAACCTCCATATTAAAATATATTTGGAGACCAAATTTTATATTTTTAGAAATTTTTTTAACTATTTTTTTTAGATAGGTACAAAAATACTGTTTTTAGATGGTTCAAATTTACTGATTTTGTACCTATCTAAAAAAATAGTAAAAAAATTCCTAAAAATATAAAATTTGGTCTCCAAACATATTTTAGTATAAATGTTAGGTTGAGTGGTTCGGATCGACTTTTTGAACTTTGATAATGATGGAGGCATTTGAACCCTCCTCCAAATAAATTAAAGGGATCGACTAATTATCCCTCAATCAATTTTTTCCATTCACCCCCAGTCAATAACTACTTATGGAGACCTTTAACTAACTATACTTCATTAATTACTTGGAGGACCACTTAATATTTTATATATTTTATAACTGATATGTGCAAATATGGATACCTATGAGCACAAGTGTTAATATATGATATATAAAGTATTCATATCTAAGATATCAAATATTTCAAAAAAATGGACATATCATACACACATCCTCTACACGTTTTTAGAGTTGGGTTTTTTTTCTTTGTTTAATCTCGGCAACATTTCTGATGATTTGTGAGGAAATTTGCAAATCTAAAATCATGGATGTTTTCTACGTAATTTTCTCTTTCAAATGAAATCCATGATGACATATTTTCAGATTGTCCATCGTGTAAGTATTCATACCTCATCGTGCAAGTATTCATACATCGTCGTGAATACCTTGTCGTGTAAATATTCATATCTTGTTGAACAAGTATTCATACCTCCTCGTTCAAGTATTTATAGATTCGTAATGCATGTGTATATAATTCATGTTTGAAGTGTTTGTACCTGACATATTTTATCAATTTTTTTTTCCATATGACACAAGATAATGTATGACAATATTAATATTAAGTAGTGCAAATATTTATACATTGTCATGCAAATGTAAATAGTTTATATGTCAAGTGTTACTGTGTTAGTAACTAACATAATATATAAAATTTTATTTTTATTTCCATATGGCATGGGATGATGTATAAAAATATTAATTTCAAATATTAATATAAAGTATTGCAAGTATTCATATATCGTCATGCAAGTGTGAATAGTTTATGTATCAAGTGTTTGTATCTAACAAATTATATCAATTTTTTTCACATGATACTGGATGATGTCTGAAAGTATTAATATCAAGTATTGCAAGTATTCATACATTGTTATGCAAGTGTTAATAGTTTGTGTATCAAGTGTTTGAAAGTATTAATATCAAGTATTGTAAGTATTCATACCTCGTAATGTAAGTATTCATACTTATAACTGAAGTATGAATTGTTACGTTGAAAGGTATCTTAATTTAATATTTTTTTTATAAATTACTCTATTTGATGCTTGATTGTATTAATACGTAATATGAAAAGTATTCGTACCTGTGCATTTATGTACTAATATTTACGTTGTAGACTATATTGCATGGATACAGGTATGGATATTGTATCAGATACAATACAAATACGATGATACAACAACTTTTAAAAATCTAGAATACATGTATTCATACAACATCGAGCAAATATTTATATTTTCGTAATGTAAGTATTCATACCTAAGATACCGAACATATTTTTAAAATAACTGAATGCAACACCGTTATTTACGTTGTAGACTATATTGCATGGATACAAGTATGGATATTGTATCAGATACAATACAAATACGACGATACAACAACTTTTAAAAATCTAGAATACATGTATTCATACAACATCGAGCAAATATTTATATTTTCGTAATGTAAGTATTCATACCTAAGGTACCTAACATATTTTTAAAATAATTGAATGCAACACCGTTATTTACGTTGTAGACTATATTGCACGGATACAGGTATGGATATTGTATCAGATACAATACAAATACAATGATACAACAACTTTTAAAAATCTAGAATACATGTATTCATACAACATCGAGCAAATATTTATATTTTCGTAATGTAAGTATTCATACCTAAGGTACCTAACATATTTTTAAAATAACTAAATGCAACACCGTTGGATCAACAATTTTGTAAAATACTTAATAAATAGTAAAAAAATTCAGAAAAATATAAAATTTGGTCTCCAAGCACATATTAATATGGAGAATAAGATGAACGGTTCGAATCGACCATTTGAATTTTGAAAAGTTGAATTTGAACCGTATGTATTTCAGCCCATATATATTCGAATGCACATTAGTCACATACTCTCTCTCTCTCTCTCTCTATATATATATATATATAGGCTAATGTACTTTCAGTTATGAGCCGAAATACACAGTCCAAATTTAAAATTTAAAAATTCAAAAAGTCGATCTGAACCGTTCATCTTGTTCTCCATATTAATATGTGCTTGGAGACCAAATTTTACATTTTTCTGAATTTTTTTACTATTTTTTTACTGTTTTGTTAAGCCACTGTTGAATCAGTGATTTTCAAAGTGGCTTAATAAATAGTAAAAAATTCAGAAAAATGTAAAATCTGGTCTCCAAGCACATATTAATATGGAGAACAAGATGAACGGTTCAGATCGACTTTTTAAATTTTAAAATTTCAAATTTGGACTGTATATTTCGACTCATATGCTACTGAAAGTAAATCAGCTATCTCATATATATATAATTTTGTACCTCTCAGGCCATGCAAGAATATGATCCAGGTTGTACAGACGCATGTCGAGACACCATTAGACATGAACTCGTACACCAACAACAAATAACTATTCTCATGGCAGTACCCAATCAGTTGAACCAAGTGTCGGGGCCGAATTATGCTAAGTGAATCTTCTAGGACCAGCACCTCTGTCAAAAGCTTGGTGAATTGACTGGTCAATAGCCGTGGAGGATCGTTCCATTTTCTCCTTTTTCTGTACCTTTCTTCGCCAACGTATAACAAATCCTTACCAAAGCTAACATGAATATAGCCACAGCAAATCCGACACCTAAATACATACTTAATTTACCGAGTGCGTATCCTCTGAGATATCTCAACTTTTGCGTGACCAACGTGTCCGGTGCCTATTCGGGGGTGATGTAGGGGTCAGTATTATGTGTGCTTCGAGATTCGTGCAGAACGTATTTAAACGGTTGAGATTTTCCAAAAGGTCACGCAAAGTTTGAGATATCTCAGAGGATACGAATTCTAATTTACCACCGTTCTTCCTTTCTGCACCTGGTTGTGATTTTTCTAGAGTAAAGGTAAAACTCCCCGATAGAATCATTTAACTAGAGTAGAAAAGGAAAGGCATAAAAAAAAAGAAGCTGATACGAGTACTCGTGGCAAGTACTCATACCTAAATTGTCACAACTGTTTGTGGAAATTAAACTGTCATAAATTTCAGATCTGTAACTTTTTTTTTTAATATTAATAGTTAAATCTTGAAGTATGTAGTCTAAAAAACACAAGTATTTATATCTATATAGTGAACAACGTAAATGATAAATGAATTATTTTTAAATAATCGTACCCATACCTAAATTACCATAATTGTTTGTGGGGACCGCAACTGTTACAGATCTATAACTTTATTTTAAAATATTAATAATCAAATCTTGAAGTATATAGTTCAAAGAACACGAGTATTTATATTTATATAGTAAACAATGTAAATGATAAATTAATTATTTTTAAATAATTGTTTTTTTTTGAAATTTCTGACGTCGTACCCGCACCTAAACTGCCATAATTGCTTGTGGGGACCGCAACCATTCCAGATCTATAACTTTTTTTTTTAATATTAATAGTCAAATCTTAAGTATATAGTTCAAAGAACACAAGTATTTTTATCTATATAGTAAATAATGTTGTAATTTTTATATAACTGCTTGTGGGGACCTAAACTGTCATAATGTTATAATTGGATCCCTCCTCTTTATACATATGACACTGAAAGTATTAATATCTAAGTATTGAAAGTATTTATATCTATGCATCGAAGTATTTATTTTTATGAGATCAACTATTTTTGTTAGAAAAATGTTGACGCGGAATTAGTGCCGAGACTTTGAAAAAGTGCTACTGAGATTTTAGAATAATAATTAGTTGAGACTATATAATATCTTTTAGAATAATAATTAGTGGACACAATATAATTAGTGGAGACCATAATACATTATTCCTCTAAATACAGTTACTGTAGCGAGAGTACTGTACAGATACTGTAGCACAGATACAGAAATGATTATTCTAAAAAAATGGAGAAGAAGGAGAGATGACAAATGGAGAAAGATCAATCAACTACAATTTCAGTTTGACAGTTATTAAGGGACCACGGGGGATGAATGAGGGATAACGGGGGAAATAAATCTTTTCCCTAAATTAAAATGCTCCAAGTATTCTTTTGATACGTTACGTGCCCAAAAAAAAAGGGTTCCCTTATCCGTTCATCAACAAAATATAAAAATTATAGTTTAAAAAAAAATAATAACACAAGGAAAAATCAATATTATTAACTTAAAAAAAAGGAAATCAGCACAAAACTCGACCATAAAAATTATTATAAAAAAACCCATTCTTCAATGGTTAACTAAAAAAACTATGGATATGAGACACAAATATAGAAAGCTATAAGATCTCTGTAGTTATTATCTTGCATTCGGCATAAAAAATGTGCACAAGGAATATAATATATGTACAGTCTAGATTTCTAATTTGAAATGATACTGCTAATGTTACATATTCTTCTTGCCCTTGGTGAAGAAAGCATCAATGGGTATGAATTTCCCTCCTAGAGAAGACACCTTCTTCTTCTTTCGAGAACTTGGTGAACTATGTGGCATCTTATGATATACCCTGATTAAAAATTGGTAAGAATTAGACAACCAAAATATCATTTTTGTTTTGTATTGCTGTGTTTTTCTTGTCTCTTTTTTGGGAGAGAGGACGCGTCTATTTACATAATTTTTCTTCTTCTAAAAATATATGTCAACACACAACAGAACATACGGAGACAAAATATGTCTTTCGCAATTTGGAGGTGAATTTGTAAATATATACTGAAAACGCACTTGTCTTGTGCAACATGTGCCTTTTCTTCCTGTTGAAGAAACTGAGCTAGGTGGTAGTCAGCATGCTCTCTCCTCTCCTTATCAAACCCATATGGGAGTTCGATGCCGCATCCAGAACAAATGTAACCGTCTATCCATAGTATTTCACCATTGGCATTTCCAAGAGAAGCTTCATATGTGTCCCTTGCAATATTGGAATCGCCCAGTTCTTCTCTTTTACAGCTGCTTTCAGGCTGGAACCATAAAGGGAAAAATAATATTTCATGGACATACAATTGATACTAACAAAAAGGGAAAAATAATATTTCATGGGCATTTCATGTATTCAAATGTACAGCTACTCTTTTACAGCTGCTTTCATATGTGTCCTTTGATGTTGTAAGTTTGCAAAAAGGATCCCTTTGCCCTTTTAAGTTATATGAAACATAGCAGAAGTCTCTACAACAGCGTTCAAGTTCCAACTATATCAAGTATGGAAGAGTTTTGGTACCCAACGACTGGTAATAAGAGCACTACTGTTGGACATTTGAATACATTAAAGATATTTAAGACCGGTTAATGTAGGCAGTGATTTCCATGAATACTGGGTTATGGTATGGTAAAGTACATTTAGTATTATAAAATAGATGTGTCCAAAACAATTTAGAAATCTGAAAGACCAAATTTGGTCCAAACCTCTGAGGTGATGCATCTATGCTCTTTTTCTTTGGCCGCATCTAACTCACATAAATTCTTATCTTCTAGAAGGAGAAAGTCACCACTATTCTCAGAGGGCATATCCTGAGTTTCATATGCCTTAAAAAGCGAGCTTCCAGAGAGAATAAATTCTGATAAGGTCTTCTGTGTGGGGTCCACAGGACTGTGCTTGTCTTCGTCTCGAAATTGTGACATGCGCAAACCTATTAGAAGGAAACCTTTCAATTATTTTCCTCAGAATATAAAAAAAAAAAATCTAGAAGCACAGGTAGAAGAGAATCTAATCATCAGCAGAAAAATATTCCCCACTCCATTACCCAATTTTTCAAAGTTGCTATAATCAACTCAACCCCCACCCCACCGAATTCACATCCTCTCCAATACCTGATAACGGAATCTTTTACAATTACTAGATCTGAACCGTACTTTTTAACATGGCACGAATCTGAAAGCCCAAAAATACAGCCCCCTACAGTAAGCCGAATCCCAACCGGTTGAGATTTAATCTCAAACCGTAAAGTAAGTGATTCTCTGCAATAATTGTGCAATACCTGAGAGGATACGGGTTCCACCCCACCCAACACATACACACATATTTATCATTCTTGCAGAGGTCATAAGCGAGAAAATGAGAGGTAGTTTGAATCTTTCGAAGAAAATAGTAAGCTGGCAACACAGGAGCTAGTGTTTATATGGATATTTGCATGTTTTGCTAGGACTAGAAACATTCAAGAGTTGCTGGTAATATTTTCTTTCCCCGTTAATCTTACCCAAGCTGCACAGATACGGACAAGAGAATTGTATCTGATGCGATATAAATATGGTGATTCAACATTTTTCAAAATAATGGGATATGGCAGCATCTTTGAATGTATGTACTTTGGGGCATAATATAGATATATTATTTACAGTTTATCAAAGAAAAGAGTTGTAATTTTTAAACAAAAGAACATACAAATAAAAGATATATAAACTTCTTTTATGTTAAGATCAATTAGAGAGGAGGAGACAAACAAAATAAATGTACTAGAAACTAATTTCAAGGATGGACTAAACATCCATTTTGTTTTAAAAAAGATTAGCTGTCAAAATTTTGAAAAATTAAAAATAGATGTCCATTAGCCATCTATGCTACTAACTTGCATTGAAGTATTATAACATGCAACCAAGCATATCTGTTATGTATGGTACACATTTTGAACCTATCAATATTTGGATAATCAGATATGGTGCGCTTGCTCGTTGAGGGTATCAAGGTAGATTAGGTGCTTACCCATTAATCTCAGAGAAAGAGGTAGTTCAGCCTTTAGTAACTTGGAAGCATGTGTTAAGATCTCCTCTTTTGAGCTTATATACTTCTGCAAAGAGACCGCTCTTGTCCTTACCTGGTATTTAAAATGAGAAAAAACACATTAAATCACATAAAAGATAAAATTATGCCTAAAGACATGCCAAGGACCATGGCAGGCTTAAATACCAGTATGGTATTTAAGAGATCTCAGTTCAGTCATTGTATCTGATTCCTTCTAGCTTCTTTCGTTAGAGAGGGAGGAGGGAGGGAGGTGAAAGGGCAAAGCAGGGACGGGTGGAGAGAATAAAGCATATCCTACCATGAAACTCATATATTCGGAAGTAAAAATGCAAAAAAGGAACCTCAAAAGAGGAGGTCTTCAATTTAAGGGTTAAATTCTTGCCCCACAAGTTTTCCTTCTGCATATCACTAGATAAATCCTCTGCAATATCAGCTACAGAAAATAAAAGAAAGGTGAAATGAAAAACAGAACTCAGAATGCTCAGTCAGAAATTTGATTGAAAATATTTGTCAGTAGCTCAGTCTGCTTTTGTTTTACACTGTCATACCTAATTTCTGAAACAGTAATGTTGTATCTGAGGTGGAAGCAAATGTTCTCTCACAACTGATGCTCTTTCGCATTCTATGTTCTGGTGTATGAGTACCTCCAAGACCGAGACCAACTGAAAGAAAGAAGTCTGAATGGAAGACATACTATAAGATTTAATAAAGGTCAAGTAATTAATACAGCTATCATTGAACAATTATGGGTTCTTTTTACAACAAACCTCATTTCTCATACTAATAACTAGTCAACACGTGCGGTTATATTGGGTAATTCAACAATTATAAATTTAGTACCAAGGTTAATTTAACTAAGGTACATTTGGATGGGTGAGGAATAGCACTAGCTCAGGTTAGCGAGCTATTCTGAACCCTGTTCAGTGTTTGGATGGGTGAGCAGCTGTTCGGAATAATCACTAACCCCACTATTCCGCTGTTCCAACGAAAAATAGGGCAAGCGACTATTCTAAACATCTGAATTAGCATGCTAACCACATTAACCCCATTAACCCCATTTCCCATTCAAACATATGCTAAGATATTACTTAACAGCCCTTGGTGGTTTTGCATGAAAAAGGTCTACGGTGTCCAGTGTAGTGGTGGGGATTTAGTTAGAGGGAAGAGAAAGAAGGGAGTGAGGGTTGGGGGTTTATCATACTGACCAGATGACAAATCAGATAACAAGGCACATAAAAGAGCACTATTTTTTAGCATGTCTTCACAAGTAGTTATTCCAAGGACATCTCGTAGCATGTGCTCAGTCACCTTTCCAATGCCACCTATCTTTACCCATTAATCTTTATTAAACACAGCATGTCTAAACCGTATTATGCAAGAACCATACAGTTAAATCTAACAGAAAGTTCTTCTACAGATGCAGTTGTGAGGAAAAAATAACAGTTTCAAATTGTTATCCCTCCTCCTGGGAGCTCCAACTTCTTATAAAATAAAGTTAAATACCAAACACAGCTTGAAGCTTGGAGTAGTTAGCTCAAACTTCTTATAGAAGTTACTAAATTTCCCTTTAATCCAAAAGAATCACATCAGCTTTCTCCAATTGAAACTAGTTAAAGCTGCACTAGTACCACAAGCAGAGAACTGGAAACCAAGTAAACTTATTTGTATGATCACAAATGATTATGAAATGAAGTAGTTAGCAACAACATACCTTTCTTATAGGTAGAGAGGATACAAAGATCATGACTGCACCATGGTCATTAGGTAAAATAAACTGCCCATTAGGTTTGTTGATATCTGAACAGACCTATCAGAGAAACAAGCTATGAGAAACTTGCAAAGGATCTTTTTCTTTGTTGATCTAACACCCAGAGTTCTTCTATTTCATTATTTGTGAAGAACTAGAAAAAAAGAAACATGGGAGTATTAAATAAAAAGAGAGAAGAAAAGATCATGGGTTGGGGACCTTCGGGTACATGACAAGCAGGTAGTTCATAGTTTTTACTTTGATCAGGACCACTAAAAATCATGAATTGTGAAGTAAAAGTGAAAGTCTTCAGGTAAATCTACACAACCGTTCTTAAACTGTACAAACAGTATTTCAACTAATACTCATGTTGCATTTAAAAATTTGTCAAAGGAATACTATGGCTAAACATCGCATATAGAACATAACTTTTGAAACAACCTTAGCAAGCATTCGGTTAGGTGCAACACCAACACTACATGTCAGGCCAGTCTCGTCATAAATTGCACTTCTTAGTTCAGTCGCAACCTTTCAAGCCAGAAGAAGAAAAATTATCATACAAAGAAAATAACAGAAAGTAAAGAAGCTCAAATTTGGCTTTACAAGATTTATATAAACTTGTTCATTAATTAAAAGGCATACAATAAAAAATCACAGAAGGGATAGAAAAAGACGACAATCTATGGTAGATGTACAAATTGTCTCTAGCACAAGAAAACCTCAACAGCACCAACCTCAAAGGGAGCAAAAAAAGAAAAGAAAAAAACACCAAAAAATAATCAATAAATGACGAAGGAGCTTACTTCCTCACTGGAGAGATGTCTTTCTGAGCAAACTTCTGTTACATTGAGATAAGCCTCATCTAAACTTGAAGCAATAAAGTTTGGGTCATATCTACAAAAGACTGACATAATAAAAACAAGCATTCAATATTTCATGGGAATTTGATTATCTAGACAATTTAAAATATAAAGCAAAAGAAGTAAAAACTTGAAACTACCCCTATATCAGGCAAAAGGCTAAAAAAGACCCTCGCTTGATAGGATTCAATCAAACCCCTTCTTTGGAAATCTCAAGCAAAGGAATTAGGAATATAATTAAAATTTCTGATAATCAACGTTTTATTTCCTCTTCCTTTATTTGGAATTTTCATAATAAAAAAAGTTTCAGCCAATTCCACCAAAATATCAAATCAAGATTGAATACCTTTTCTGGTCAATTCACTGAAATGAGTATACTTGTCAAAGTTTGTCGGTACAAAAATCAAGTCAGGACATAGCTTGCGTGCAATAAAACCAGGCATGGCTGCGCGGACCCCGAATTTTCGTGCCTAAATCAAAATTTAATTAAAAGTATTCATCTTCATTAAGAACATCTTATGCAAAACCTGGCCGAGACAATTCCATTCCAAAGTTATAACTTATAAGTCAAGTAAATAAGCTGAGAACATTGGATGAATTTGAGGCATGCCTTACTAAAACTGGTTCTGTACATTACCCAATCTGACTGGTATGGTATTGTTGTATTAAAAGTTAAAACTGCAACCAGTAAAACTAAGTGCCAGGACCTAATGCAAAAATTTCATACTGCTACATGAGGGCAGCTAACCTCATAACTGGCGGTACAAATCATGGACATGCCACCAACAGCCAAGGGTTTACCCTTGAGAGATGGGTTGTCTAGTATCTCAACAGCCGCATAAAAGGCATCCATGTCAGTGTGCAGCCATGTCTTTGTCAGGTCCCTTGATGCTTCAAGCTGTACAATTTTCTTCTCTGCAATCTGGATTGAGTGACGTGAAATATCACATTCTGTCCCCATAATCCTTGTCAAGAAAGAAGTATAATGCTCTATTGACCACCTAACTACAAATCATTTTTTCACAATTTGGCTTTTTAATAAAATGAGACCCCTTTAATCAAACATTAGTTACAAACTTACAATTACCTCTCTCATTGAATACTATAAAAAGAATATTGTTGTGATTTCTTGATTATATTAGGATAAGAGCGAGAAAGAGATATAAACCTTTTGGAAATGTGCAATATCCTTGTCAGTAAGCTTGGCTCGCTGCTGTCGGAGATTTTCAATTTTTTGTTTAATGAATGCTTCCTTTCTCTGTTCATTTTCAAAGTACTTTGAACCTTTACTCATCTCATATATCACTTTCTGTACCTTCTCTTTGTCAACCCCCTCCATTCCTGATATTACAGTTCAACATCACCTCAATGAGATAGTAAAAAGTACTTCTTAAAATTCTTAATTTTTTACCAATTTTTTTGAAGGATAAGGATGATCAAAGTATAGCATGTCCACTTAGTCCAGTGTTCACTAAACATTGACAAACGTTTGAAAAATTTGCAAATTGAGGGATAGAGAGAAAAAGAACCAGCTTTGGCGTTAGTGTAGGCGGTGTGATAAGATTGCCATGGCCGATCTTCTCCCTCGGACTTGGGCTCCATAGCTTTCTTCTTGTTCCTCAAGGAATTTCGGCTTACCGCTCTTTTCTTTTTCTTTGTGTTTCTATTTCCAATGAATGCGTGTCAACTGAGGAAGTCGGAAACCGCGAAATAGAGCATATACAAGTATTTCTTTCTCGCGGAGTGAGAGAGAGAGAGGCGATGGATCTTTATTAATAGTGATTTTTGTCCGTTCGATCTGGATCCTAAGGTTAAAATCTGATTTGCAGGGATGGTTGCGATTAAAACTGATCAGTTCTGTTGATTCAGTCCGCCCTCTTTGGATCTTACGGACCAGATTAATATAGGAGCGTCCACTAGAAAGGCAACTGCTAGTTCTGTAATGCAAATATGGGCTGAAGCGGCTCGGCCTGTTTATTAAAGGGCCTAAACTGGGAGCTGCGAATTCGAGTGCGCTTCTGTTGGCGTTGAGACTCGGGAGAGTATCTCTATTTTCTGCGGAGCTGTGCAGAATTTTTAATCTGATTCTTTCGTTTTAATCGGACAGATCAGATTAGAAGGGCCTCAAATTTTGAGATCTGATCTGATCTGTTCAATTAAAACGAATGAATCAGATTAAAAGCTTCGCAGAAGATAGCGTTCCGTTAAGACTCAAGAGCATACTCGGATTTCGACTCTTTCAGTACACATAAAAGTACGACTAAGCAACCAAAACTACAAAAGTACCAAAAATACAACTTTACTTAGACCGGTATCAAAGTTTGTAAAAATCTAATAATATAAAATGTTTACCAACCTCCACAAATTGTACGTGCATACATATAGAGTAATACCCAGAGTAGAACCAGGATCTTAAGTTAACTAAATATGTTTGTGAATTTAGCTCTAAAATTTATTAAATTGGTTTTAAACGACAAATTCAAATTATTAAAACTCATATACTTTACGAGTGATGCGTCTACATATAAAAATTTTAAAATTTTAAATTAATTTAGTATAAAGTCAAGCGGTCAAAATCAGAAAACTTATAAATTAATTTGAATGCATTTATTTTTTAAATATTTTTTAATGACTTAACTCTGTACAAAGTTAATTTAAAAATTTAAAATATTTGCAAATAGACGCGTCACTCGTTTTCTATTCACTTTCTCCTTTTTTTCTCTTTGCGATTTCTATTCTTCAGCCGCCCAAATCTCAAATTTATTTTAAACTATATATTTTCTCAGAATAGTGACCGGGTCAAAGAAACCAAAGCAAAGGTATTTTTGAGTAAAAAACTAGAAGCATGAAACATTTAGTACTAATTCTAAAAAAAAATTCAAATCCAGAAACCTACCGTGGGCCTTCATGGATCCGCTCTTAGTCACGTGGTCTAGAAGAGAAAAAAATATGCGGCCCCTGTTTGGAATGAATTCGTATCCTCTGAGATATCTCAAAATTTGCGTGACTTTATGGCAAATCTCAACCGTTTAAATACGATATGCACGAATCTCAAAGCACACATAATACTGACCCCTACATCACCCTGAATAGGCACCAGACACGTCGGTCAAGCAAAAGTTGAGATATCTCAGAGGATACTCACTCGTTTGGAATAGTGCATTGGCTTTCTTTTTTCCGAATTTTTTTTATCATAGACAAAAGTCTGGAAGAGCGTCCTTGGATTTATTTTTTCTTTAATTTAGTACCCTGGACAAAATCTGGAATGGCGTCTATGCTAATAATATTTTTTTTCGACAAAGGCATCCATCCACAATGGCATCCAGGTTAAACGCCATACATAATGGATGTCTTCCTATTTTTACAAATTCCACATATTCTTTTCCATTTTTTTTTATTTACCATCAATAAAAATTGTGGGTTTGCTTGCTAGTATTTTGATTCTGTTGTTGTTGTCAGTATTTGATTTGTTAAACAACTATGTTGGTAGGAAATGTTGTTTTAGTCTCAGTAATATGCTGGTATGTGGTTGTTTTTAGACTCTGTACCAATACCAATTGGTACTAGTAGTTGTTGTACTTGGGATACTTTTAGTTCAATGAAGATGGATGAATTCGTCAAGCTTCTCTTAAAAAAATCATAATGATTGTTGAAACTTGAAAGGTCAACACCTTTTCATATTAACTAGCTAGTAGAAAAGATTATATACACATCACAAACTAAAAAGGCTCTTAATCTATAGATACATAGAGAAATTATACTGTAAAATTTCCCAATTCAACCATCTAACTAGCTAGGCCGAGCAAACCACCTTGCAGATCAATCTCTGTTCTGTTAAATAAAATAAAAAATCTCATCTTAAACAGATCCTCTAATCTGAAAAAAAAGGGTCATCATAGATAACAATCCTTCACATGGGTTCTTGGTGAAGAGGGTGTGATCCATTGGGGCTTCTAGGAAATGAAGATAAAGGAGGGGTGAGAGGACGGCGAAGGGCCTCGGGACTTGATCTCGGCAATGGTGGTACGACAGATGCTAAATGATCGCTTCCTCTTCTCAGAAAAAGTAAAGAAATAAATGGTGAATGTATATTTAAATAAGGTTCTATCATGTATTAGTCAGGCACCTCGTTCGTCTTCATGTGCTCATTTTGAAAACATTAAACCAAATATTACAATTAGTGTACAGTAACAAACATGGTCATCTAGTATAAACAAAAAACTGCTCCTAGACAAGGATAAATTATGGAAAATTAAAGTGAGAGAGTATGAGCTGGGTTAGGATATGCATAAATTAACCATACTAACAAGAAGTGTAACAAATAACAATATAGGCTTACCCATGAGAAAGGAGCTTTTTTCTGGCATTGGGATCACTTGTAAATGTATTGCTCCTCTCCCTTCCCTTTGACTTATCCTATTTGAATTTTCACATAGAAAATTAATTTGACTCCATTTTCAATAATATTTGTGCTGCTTATTACTCATTAGAATAAATTTCTTGCTTATTATTTACTGGACTTTTTAATTTTAACATAATATTCAGAAGAAATGCTCAACATTTAATTGTTGTTACACAGCAAACCAAAATTTATTTGATTCTAGGAGCTGTTGAAACAAAAAAAAGCCTGACCAAAATTTCCCTAATATTGTAGTACAACAAATCACTGGGAGTTTTTTACACTTAGTTTGCAGCATCTAGATGTGCCTGACTTCTTAAACTCTACAAATCAATTGTTCCGGTAGTAAAATGGAGAACAATTGGGTGTTGTAAAAATGTTAAATCTACGATCTGATTATTGCATTATATTTGTTTGATGGTACACAGTTTAACCCACCTGAATTTTCAGTCCAGCAAAGGCCTGAATGGAGCCATGCATATTGTAATGCTTCAAATTCTTGATAAATGGGTGCTCCAAAAGGGCACATGCTGTCGGCCGCTCTGCAGGGTTTCTCTTGAAGCAGAGATGTAAGAAATCTGTTCCCTCTGGTGATAACTCCTTGGGTATTTGAGGGTCAGTGTGCATTACTTTAAACATGGCGGCTGCCTGAATAATTGAAACATTAAAAAAATGTTACTACAAGCAAAACTGAAGTCATGGTGCGTTGGGTGAAAGAAAGGTTCTTACCAATACTTTCTACCTCGGTAAAGGGTAATTCTAGCATACATCCAATTTTCATAGTACATATAACTCTTTTCTGGTGCATATATTTGAAAAATATCATTCAAATTAAAAAAAAATAAAAGGATAGACATTTTCTCAATTATTTAGATAGGACGTGTATCAAATTTGAGCCAATTGGAAAGACATTTAGCCTTCAATCAAATAATTTAAAAGTTTTAACGGGAGAGTTTTAATGACTTTAAGATGAATGACCAACCAAATTCCAAATTTACTCAATTTTTTATACACACACATTTAGAATTATAATTAATCATAAATAATATTATATGTATTATAAGAGTTTCATGTATTATAAAAGATGGATGTACGCTAAAATTACCCCTCCAAAAACATGCACAAAGTTAAATTAAAAACTGTAGAAGAATGATCATTTGCAAAAGCTTCTCAAATTCAAAATTTCATTTCAAATTGATATGCTATTCTCATTCAGTGTCAATAGTACGAAGTTCGAAAATGACAGACTTCATACAGATCTACTTGAGCATCATATTCTTTTATGATTAGTTATGCATCTTTCAATTCCAAATATGAACAGTAAATATATCTAGTGGATACATATAACCATGCAGACTAACTATTAGTGGTAGCATTTAGTTAATTTAAAAACATAAACACTTTAGTATAAGCTTGAAACTAGTCTATGCTAATCTAATGGTAGCAGTCAGAACTTAGAGCAGTGGCATGAGCCCTGGCTCTCTACGAAGAGATGCAGGTTCAATTCTTGAGAATAGCAACTAAAAGATGCTGGGGGTGTCCAGAGCCCTTAAGTTAAGAAAATATGGTTGCAGTCAGAAAGAAAAATTAAGTGAATACCCCTTCAAGTCCTTCCCAAGGATGTTTGCCAGTAAACATTTCGATAATTGTGCAGCCTAAACTCCAAATGTCCACTGCTGTGTCATATCCTACTTCTGCATTCATAGTTGCTTGCACCACCTGAAATGTTATAAAACACAGATTGGCTTCCTATTATATCTGTAAAAGGTAAAGCTTGCATGACTCACTCTCACAAAGTTTCAACTACATTTGTATAAGGAAAAAAAAAAGGAAAAAGATGGGAAAAGTACCTCTGGTGCCATCCAATACGGAGTTCCTTTCAAAGACAAGTTTGGTGCAAGTCCGCTCAACTGAGGAAAATCAAAGTTAAATAAGTAAATAAATAATAACTGATGTGGTCTTACCTTTTTATTTTTACTGAAATTTGAAATAAATCTGAAAGCAGTTAAATTTTTTTGTATCTTACATGTTTTGCCATCCCAAAATCGGCTAATTTGACCACACCTTTTGCATCAACAAGCAAGTTGGCTCCTTTTATATCCCTGAAATCAAGCCAATAAAATCTGATGTTCTTTGCATAGCCTTATATGGAGGTACTTATTACAAAAAAAATAAAAATTAATCAAGGTGTTATGTGGTATGTACCGGTGCATGATATTCATGCTATGCAAGTATGCAAGGCCATTGAGGATGTGGCGTGTGAAATTGCGTATCATTGATTCTGTCATGACTCCAGAATGCTGCTGCACATATTTGTTTATTGAGCCAGGATGCACATACTCCAAATATATGTAAAATTGATCCCCAATCTGAACCAATAATGAGAAGAAAAGAGTAAAATTCAACAACTGTATTAGCTTCTTCTTTTTTCTTTTCTTTTTTTCTTCCAAAAATCAGCAAGGATACCATGCATACCAATCTTCTGCCGCCTTTTCTTTTTCTACAATTTTTGGATTTCAACATTTACTGTGTTTAATTGCACAAAAATAAATCTTGCGGACAAATTAATAGTATTGAACTAAATTGGGTAGACTTTGGTGGCAAAAAGTTCCAAGTTCAATTGAGTAGAAGTTGCACACTAATGAATCTGGGTTATATTCAGCCAATTTGAGATAAAACTAGAAACTAGGGAAAAACTTACAATCTCACTTCCATAGTATTGAACTATGTTTTCATGCTTGAATTGGCTTAAAAATTCTATCTCCTGAAAATGAGAGAACTACAAAAGTCAAATAAAAGAAACACAAAAAATGAAAGAAAATAAAGGAAATGGTAAAATTAATAATACAATGCCCCATTTCTGCATTGCTACTGAGAACAGTAAAATGGGAAGTACAACATAAATTGGGGGGGAGGGGGGGTTTTGCAAACCACAGATATTATTAATTTGATTTAGCTTGAGGAAATGTCAAAAGAAAGGGAAAATACCTGCTTCAACTGCTTTGAGCATTCAAGTGATTTGGAGTCATCATTAACTAATACCACCTCCTTCATAGCACATAATGCACCGGTGAGCCTATTTCACAACAATCAAAACTTCCCATTAACAGCAAGCTCATTTAGATATTAATTTGCAAGAGCACTTTCCAAGAGATATTATTTATGGTATTATCAGCGCATTACCAAAAAAAATTCTTACCATTGCCATAATTTACACTCTGACAGGGGGATTTCTGTTCTTGGAAACTCAAGGTCCTCTCTTCATACAGCTTTGTGGTGTAAGATAAAATCATAGATATATAGAAAATGAACAAATTAAAGAGTAAATAATGTCAATCACCTATTAGTTCCTTCGTAGACATTGCCATAGGTGCCACTCCCGATAAGCTTCCTTTTCTGCCACTGGCCTTCGACTGTTAGCTGGACCTCGGGTGGCAGTGGAAGAGGATGCACGACAGGACTGTCATTTCCACTTGAATTCGCATTGAAATTACTGCTTCTATGTTCATAGGGAGGGAGTTCAGGCGCTGACCAGACATGAACAAAGTTTGTGTATGGCGTGGCCGGGGCAGAGTTGCTTACGCTGCCATGTCGGTACGGGCTTCTTCCTGGGCTTGAAAACACACTAGTTGGCGGGCTTCTAAAGAAGGGCACTGTCTTTTGTGTTCTCGGGCTTGTTTCACTGGCTGGTTCACTTTCATAGATGCATAAATAAAAATAAATTAACAAACTGAGAATTAGAAAGTTATGCTCATGGTATCAGAAGCAAGAGTTACACTGAATAGTTGTTTGTCATATACTTGAAATTTTAGGTTTTTTATTTTATTTTTTTAGTTATCTTATTAGAGAGATTTAACAATGTAATATAATGATTTTATGGATAATCACTAAACATCCTTTTATTAAAATAGTATGGATTCTGGAGTTCTTTCATGGGCAGCAAATATAGGAATGAGGCTTTGAACCAGAAACAAAAGTTTAAGAGAACATAAATTTTCAAGGCCACGATTTGAACTCATTGCATTATTTGATGGACCAAAATCAGACTTTTCAGACAGATATATGATTTCACCATACCCAAGAATAAAAAGAAACAAATTGTAATATAAAAAATGCAGAAATATATAATTGGAGAACTAACATCCTACTGGTATAAAATATCGAAGAAGAAGCCGAAGAAGAACGAGCATTGCTTCCCCTTGCCCCATTGACCTCATCTCTGGGTGAAACAAAACCTAGACTTGAAATAGACATGCGAAGGCCGGCCTCATCATTTTGTGGGACGGGCAATGGCAATGGAGATATAACCTCTCCATTATAGCTTGAAACAGATGTTCGTTTCAATTCTTCTTCTTTTTTAAATTTCAAATTCCCTATTTCCACATCGCTAAGGTGTCTCAGCTTGGGTACCCGCGTGAGTTTTCGCTGGTCTCGTGGGTTTGGCGGGTTTGGCGGGTCACGCTTCTTATCCGACTTCCACCAACGCATCTCTGTAATGGGGTGAGAGATCAAGTAACATTGCACTGAAATAGCATGTAGAGAGCTCGACAGAGAAAACTAGGACTTGAATGCAACACAGGCCACAGGAGAGGAAAGAGAAGAGAGAGAAGAGACGATCCCCTCCGCTTCCAAATTCTGACGACTTCCAACATTTTGATGTATTTCCGCGATTTTGTTGATTATCCTTTTCGTTTATTGTTTTTCTTGTTTTGATCTTAGTTCTGTTAGCTTTTGCGTTGGCGCCACGCTGATGTTACTATTTTGAGACCTTGTCTGTTGGGCGGGGGAAACCAAACATTTTTTACGCGAAGGCATGCTCAGCTGGTTTTTGTAGATTTGCATTTTAATACTCAATTTCAAATAATGAAAGTTTCAATATCTCATATTTTTCATAACTCATCATACTTCATATTTTATATCTTTATTTTGATAGTCTAAACTACTTAATATTTATAATAAAATACGGATGGAGATGAAATTTTATATTTTTTTGAAATTTTTTTACCATTTTTTAAGATAATTACAAATTAATTTTTTTGAATCATTCAAAAAATAATAATTTTTTACTCATCTTAAAAAAATAGTAAACAAAAAATTCAAAAATTATAAAATTTCAACCTTAACTATATTTTAGTATAGTCGGATTAACAATTTAAACTTTGTAAACGAATATATAAAATATAAGATATAATGAGATATGAAAAACATGAGGCATTGGAACCCTCCTCTTTTCAAATTGGCACACAGTAACAATTTCCAAAACTAAAATGACAAGTTACAGTTATCTCAATTCTCCGGAACTCTGATTTTAAAAAATAGGAAAAAAAAACTTTCTAGTTGAGTGAACAGGCAACGAATGTACAAGTGATGATGATTCTTACTAACAAAAAACAAAGGTGATGACCATCACAACATAGTAGACAAGTGAGTATACTGATTCGAAGCACATTCGTTATCACCACCACCCCACACCATGTGTAAGAAACTTATATGCAACGGAACAAGTGCAGATTGTCAAATGCACTATCTTTCCACAGCAACATTTTAAAGTACCTATAGCAAACAATGCTTCGCCAATTGAGATCATGTCTTTGGAAGGGTTTAAAACAAAGCCATATTCAAATTCAACAGATAACTGGTTCTATTATTCCATGTTTGCTAAAATAAAATAAAAAAAAAGAGAAAACAAAATGGTTGAGAAAAAAAATGGGACAAAAAGGAAGAAAAAAAAAATCAAGCTTACAAGCAAGCAGAGAAGGGCTTCAAATAGAACATATTAAACTTCTCAAGGGATTCCAATTGCCTTCCTCTCATATTTCCTTGGAAAGGACAGGCGATGATTGAATTATTCATCTTGGTTGGCCTCAGGTTTAGGAGCCAAAATTTCACACAGTGGAACAGTAATCTTATTACTCAGGAGCTTGATAGAAGGATCCACTTGCAAATCATGTGCAAATATTACATCCCCTATATCCAAGTTTGAAATGTCAACATCTATCTTCTGAGGGATGTGCTCCAGTGGACATTCATACTTTAAGGAACTTCTTATCTTGTGCAAATACCCCCCTGCCACATCATAATTTTATTATTTAGGACTTGTAGGCATGTGCAGCATATCTATATCTATATTAATAATTTTTTTTTTTAAGTTATTCTGATTATTCATGGCTTTTGCAACCAAACCTAACATTTCTTGTGTTGCAACAAGCGCCCAAACTTCCCTACAATGTTTGCTAACTGTTCACATTTAAACATTTTTTTAGCATATTTTGTATATGATCAAGAGGTTGCATAATGAACTACTCTGGTGCATTCATTTTTTTATGATTTGTAGTATCTTGATCTTATAAACTAACTAAAAGAAAAAATCTGGAGAAACCACAAACTGGTAATTTCAAGCTCATAATACCAAATTTTTATATTTGAGTAAAATATGGACAGTTACGTTTCTAGCTTCAAGAAACATTTTTTTCCCTAAGCCCAGATTAGCTAGAAACAAATCAAGGGGATTTAGGCAGCAAGTTCAAATTTTGTAATCCTTAGTTATAAAGCAAGACTTTATGATTGTGATTGGGTATCATTTCTAGCCCACCCCAACTTGTTTGGGACTAAAGACTTGGTTGTTGTTGCTATTGTTGTTAATTATAAAGCAAATTTATTATGATAAGAAGAAATACTACAACATACACTTTTATTAATAACTTAACTACTTTTGGTGCTATCTGTATACAACTCAAAACTGTAAAGATTTTATCTGCAAAAAGTTATGAATGATTGGCGCTACTTGCCAATATGGTGTTTGTTATTGGCCTAACTTGAAAGGACCCAGTGACTAGGGGAACCTTGACAACCAAGAATTGTAAGTTCGACACACTGTACACCGTTATGATAACTCCTACAGTTCTTTGCAATTGCACTGGTTATTAGGCAAATGTTTCCTGTTTAGGACATATCAAAATGTGTAAGCATTATTAAGGTTCTTAGGTATCCTCAATTAAGCAAATAAACTAAAAAGACCAGTACTACAAATTGGGAATGATTGGAACTGAAGTTTCAGCTAACACATGCCAAAGTGTACCAAAATAAAATGTGCTCAGACTAAACCCGTAAATACATGATGAGCATTGATTGAAAGACCTACCCTAACAACAAACAAACAAATAAAGAAAAGCTGACCAATATGATCAAAATAAAACTCCCCGGAACAGCGGCGGAGCCAAACTTTCAAGCTATGGGGGTCAATCATATAAAATTTTCATGCCGCCTGTGGGGGTCAATTTACAGCACTCATAGCATTTTACTCTAAAATATATAGAAAATAATGTATTAATACAAAAAAATTTCAGAATGAAAGGAGGTCAATTGACCCCCATTGGATACATGAGCATCTACCCCTGCCCTAGAACACATGCACCAAAATGGCAAAAATAGAAATAACTGCTGGATATTAAACTTTCTTCTAGTATAAAGGAGAATACAAGGATTTGATTTATATTTGCTCTCTCTCTCTCAATTACAACTACAGCCCTTGGGTCCTATTTATACCCATCATAAGATACTTCTAGAATATGCATGCTCCTATACAAGCTAGCATATTCGAGAATATATATAACCTACTAACCTAGTATTTTAAAGATATATCTAGAATATTCATACACCTATACATACTACATTACTCTAGAACATTCTAGCATACTGTAGTATATTCTTGAATAATCTAGAGTATTTTAGACTAACCTAAAATAATCTAGAATAATCTAGTAATCTCTCCATAAAATTGGTGCAGCAACTTTCAACAGTAACAATAAAATAATGAAATGAAATAAAAATGAAAAGTGTGTAAACCTTTCTTCAAGCCAGGACATACATCTTCCCCTTTAAATTCAAGGGGAACTTTAACTGGGAGCTCTTTCCCTTTTTCAGCCCATGCCATTATCAAGTTCAATATCTCTCCAGTTTCTTTATTCCTATTTATCTTTCAAAAACAAAACAAAAGAACAATAATTATTTTTAGACGGAAAAAATGCAAAAGGTAGATCTATGTAGTATTAATTAGCCATCATGTTTGCCAGTAAGTCAGGTTTAAAATTATCATCTATATGAATCTACAAGTCATATACAGTATGATTAATAATTAGAATACCGTCTCTTAGTTATCAGTATTCCATTAAGGAATGATTAAAGAAAAAGGAAGAGCAGTTATGGTGCATTTCAAATAGATCGCAAATAAAATGCTATATCTAATATTTCCATAATATGCCAGCATATATGAGATCCATTGGAGTATTGTAACTGTAAGCACAGTAATTGTACTATTCCTACCTTGATCGGAAGAACAGTGCCAGCTTGCAAAACAGCTGTGGATCTCACCCCAGCTCGGACTTGCAATTTGATCGGAGTAGAACAGAAGTAAGGCGACTTCTTCAAAATATCCTTAATTTGCTTCGCATCAGTCGAGATCAGCTGCTTCGGCGCCTCCTTCGGATTTGTAGCAGATCCAGAGAGAGAGACGACCACAGAGGGGACACGGCCTTGCGCGCGCTCCTTCGCCGCGGAACGACCTCCCGTAGCCTCACGGGGCACCGCCTGAATCGTCCTGTGGTGCGACGCTGATGCGACGCGCCGCCACGGGGGAGAGCGAGGGAATGCTGGGTCTAGACGGAGGAGAGCCTCTCCGCCGCTGCGTCGCCACGCCATGGTTCTCGATTTTGAGACTCCGGTTAGGGAGGGTGCGGGGTTTAAGGAGGGTTTTGGGCTGTTTCGTTTGTTTGCTAGGATAAATAAAAGGCTTATGAACTGGTAATAGAGATGAATATTTGGGCTTGATTTAAGCCCATTATGTAAAGCCACAATATTTTATATATCGGATCCCAAGCCTTAACTAGCAAATTCTTAGTGTAGAACTAGGTAGGGGATTCATCGTCCGGTTTAATTGGTTTTAAATCAAATTGAGATAGTTCGGTTTAAATATTTTATCAGTTTTTCTGATTAAATGGATTAGTTTGGTTTAGATCAAATTGAACTGATGAACATTTCAAAAACTAGGATGTTCTTAAGTTCACTAAGGTTTTTTGGGAACTCAGTTCTAAAACTTAATTGGATTGATTTTAAATGACAAATTTGAACTGTTAAAATCATTCCTTACAAGAGACACGTCTGTTAATTTGTTTGCTTTGCCTACTGATCTACATGCAAAAAAATTAAACTTTTGAATTAATTTAGTATAGATTTAAGAGGTCAAAGTTAGAGGGTATTAATTTTAATGCATTAATTTTTTTTTATGTTTTTTGACCACTTTAATAGTAAAAGTAATTCGTAATTTTAAAATTTTTGCATGTTAACGCAACATTCTTAAGGTAGATGGGTTTCGATGATTTAAATTTATTATTTGAAGCTAATTCAATAAATTTTTAGAATAAGTTTGCAAAGAAGTTTGATGAATTTAAGAACACCCTAGTTCTACTCAAGAGGAGAATAGTTTTGACAAAAAAAAAATAATAAATAAATGAAATTTTGACCAAAGAAAAGGGAGATGAAAACAACTAAAATTTCATGCAGAATTTAACAATTTAGATTGACCAACATCATATAAACGATTCAAATTAAATTAAACTCGTTTATCAAGTTACATTTAGCCATACTTAGTTCGAACTCGACCCATGAGAGTTTCAAACTCAATTCATATTGTGCTCGAGATAAGAACCATTCTTCAATTTAGTGGTAAAAATAATAATCTTTGTGTGGAAGGTTGTAGGTTCAAAATTCAAAAAAAATAATTTTTTATAGATATTAAATAATTTAATAATTTGACTACCAACATTTATTAAAAAATATTGTGCTCAAAATTTAATTGAGCGAGTTATGGTTCAAATTAATTTCAACTTGTTAAATTATCAAGTCAGTTTTAGCCGGACTTAGTTTGAACTCGGCCCATGAAAGTTTCCAACTCGAGCCCACTTCATATTGTGCTCGAAATTTAATTGAGCAAGTTAATTATATTTTCTCTAATCTATTTTAAGTACGTACGAGTTCTGAGGTTTTTGTGATATTAATGACAAGGTGTATATATATATATATATATATATTTTTCCCTCTTCTTTCGAACCTATGTTGTCTTTATTTTTATTGGATGTCTGTTCCTTTGATGTTTTTAATTAATGGAAACCGATGTCTCTACCAACTTTGCATTAAAGAAAAGTATGGTCAAATGATGATGGTCTAAATATTGGTTGAAGCTGAAAATACGAACCTGAAACACCAGATTGGGCCATCAGATACATAAGTACGTGTTGGAGGGTGGCGGTCAGATGAAGTGTTTACTTGATCAATATGGATTTTAATAATGATCACGTGAATATCTTGATGTGGATTGAATGATTTTTATATGATATTGGACTGTCCCCGATGTGTTACGTAATTAATCTGACTAGTTCAGCTAATTCATATAACCTAACAAAAAATAATAATAAGATTTTAGATTAATTTAAGCTAATTAGGTATAAATTATATTTTGATTATTTTTCTTAATAAAACTCGGTCCATCTTATGTTTATTTATATACGTATAGTTATAATACCAATATTAATTATTCTAAACAAATATACTAGCTTAGTATTTTTCTATTTGAATTGGTCAACATTAACGTTATTGCTAGTTAAATTTATTTGTATTTTTATAGTGTTTTAAATAGTGCATTATAATGTTTTTAGACTTTGAAAACTATAGTGTTCATTCGTTTTCAGCTATAGCATTATAGTATTTTCTTAGCATTTCCACAATTACGTAATAATCGCTATTTAGATCTTTGATTTTTTTTATTATATTATATGATTTTTTTCCTATATAAAACCTGCAAAATATGACCACCGGATAGAAACAAAAGTCGGATAAATATAATCTAGAGTTCTAGACTCGTGATTGATTAGCTATGAATTAAAAATGTCGTATCCAACTATTATGTTTACACCCCATTAATATCTCACCTATATGAACATCTTTATATTTTATTTTTATTGAACTTTTCCAAAATATATCCTAAGCTGAATTTTCATCGAAGAAATAAAAAAATAAATAAATCTCCATTAAAAATATATATTTAACAGATTTGGACAAAATGAATATTTTTCAAAATGCTATAAAAAGTTTCAGGAAAAAAAAAAAAAACAAAACCATAATCCATGCAGAAGTTTCCGTACAAATATACGACATAGTTGTATTATTTGAAGAGTTTCTTTAAATAAAAAAGAAATACAATGAAAATCATGATTCATGAGTCGTCTGATAATGAAAACAAATTAGTATATGACAGATGAGAATATGAATTATTTGGCATGTCCAAAGGAAATTCTGAAACTTAATCAGTTTTTAAATATTTATAATCTATAATAGTACTTAGTGACATCCTTAATTCATGATAGTACTTCTAACGGTGTGGTGGACCGTGGACACACCAGCATGATGATGCGGTCCAAATGATGCATCTAACTCTCAAAGCGTTTTAATTGTAGGAACCTGACATGGGATGTTCCCACTTCCCATCAAGTTCATCTAGAATTATTTCAATATGGACTTCTAGAATTCTTAGCCATTGCTCATTTATATAACATGATATTCATATTCAAGTGTCAGAATTCAAGTATTTAAAATTAATCTTAAAAAAGAAAAAATATTTTATTTCATTTTTGTTAAAGACAATGATTGTCAAGGAACTTCATATAATAAATTAAAATGATTAAGTAGCACCATTTGACTATATTTTTTTGAAAATATTTTATCATAAAACAATAAATATTCCTTGACATGATCTACATATAATTACATACCAAATTTTTATGAACAACTGATATGAGCCACTCAACATGATCTAAATTGTACACATTATAAAATAGTATGGTTTTTCTTTAAAAAAGAATGGGATCAATCATATACAATTTTCATAATAAGTATGGGGTCAATCTATGATGCCCAAAGTATTTTACCATAAAATATATAACAAAATCACATAGTAATAACTGATATTTTAAAACGGTTGATCCCCATTTGACCTCTCTCTCTCCGCTTTTGCTTATAGATATTAAATAGTTGGATGATTTGATCTATAAACTTTACTCAAAATTAGGAGCAAAGCCAGGCTTTCGGATAATGAGGGTCAAACACATATGAGATCAATCATATAAAAAAATTCAAACTATGAACATCAATTATACAAAAAATTTATTCAAAAAAGAGGGGTCAATGTTACATGACATTTTGTGCTAAATTATATAGAAAAATAAGCATAAATATAAAAAATTTAAAATTAAATGAGATCAATTGACCCCCATTGAATATAAGTAGATCCGCCACGGCTCAAAATACAGAAATTAAGTTAGGAATTCTATGGAGAATAATTGTAGAGGATTTCAGTTGGGGTTTATTTGGGCAGTTTCTGTATAATAAATGCTTGATTGGAATGTCTCAATGAGTAGCTAGTCTTCTCAAACAGCAGATGCATCCCGCAACGAATTCGTATCCTCCGAGTTAACTCGAATTTTGAGTTAAAATCTGAACCGTCCGATTTAGATCTGCACTGATGTTAAAGAGCCTAGCACGTTTCAGACGTGGATCAGATTGGCCTGAATCCTGATCGCACGGTAGGAAGATAAACTCAAACGGTAAGTTACCACGGAGGATCCTGATTCTCATGGGACCCCATAACAAAAAAAAAAAAAATGGTAGCATCTGAAATGGACCAAGGGCCTGAGAGAACGCACACACATCACCTCCTCAACATGATGCGAATGTTGCGCTACCGCTCCTGTTAAGTCCCTAGTTTGCATTTAAGGTCGTTTCAATTGGCATTTTGGCACTTTCTCCGTAGACCCCATTCAGATTTTGGCGCGCATATGTCCTGTACAATCTTTAAAGATTGTGAACTGCGCATGATATGTTCGCAGCATTAATACAAGTCTATACTTTGCTTCCAATTAATTAATTTGTTCAGTTCATTTGTACTGGCGTTCAAGTATACATTTAAAGAGGGAAAATGTGATTTTAAAGGTTCTAAAATTATGATTTAGTCTTCTCTTTAATTTTTTGGAAAATAAAACAGCAAAAAAACCCCTGCTGCCATTATAAGAAACGATTACTAGCTGCATTGTCTAATAATCAGAGACGGATCCATCCAGTGTATACCGGAGGACCAGCCCCTCCCCTCTGGATTTTGAAAAATGAGTTTGATTTAATAAGACCAGATTACTGGAAATTAATTTCGCCCTCTCTTCGTTTTTGTTGTTTTTAATATCTATAATAATACTATTTTGTTTTTTATTATGTAAAAGATTATTCTTGTTGTTTTATTTATTCAATATCTGATTAGTAAGTGGATTTGAATCCGATAGCTGCCCATCCTAACAAAAACTCTGGATCTGCTGCTGCCAATAATGCTAGTTCATCAAATGGTTCCTACATGAAGATTACTAACACCTCAAATTTTATCCACCAATTTTACCAATTTGTCAGAGTTCCTATTACTGCACTCAGAATTACATTGAGATAAAAGGACAATTATAATAGGACCCTTGTTCATCAGATATATATCAAGAACGTTTTCAATCAATTAGTTTACTGTATCATAATCTCAATGACTTCTCAGTTTGTCTCATGGGGCCTAGCTATATGCAAATTGCAACCTATGCAATAAATACATTTATTGACATTGTTTTTCACTTTTTCCCGGTGAATCTTGCATGTATTGCTCAGATAGGGCTGCTTATGAGCCAAGTTGAGTCCAAATTGATTGAAGGTAATTTGAATTCAACTCCTAATTAAACTCATGAGCCGAGTTGAGTCCGAGTTGTTAATTCAGTTCCGAGTTAGAAACTCCAATTTGGAATCAACTCATGAACAACTCGAGTCGAGGCGAGTTGACTCATGCGTGATTCATAATGTAGTACACAGTGAGACAATCTAATTTAATTCTAACAAAAGAAATATTACGTAGTTTATCAAAATAATACACAATTAAAAATAGTACATAATGAGACAATGGCCAATACATAATTAAAAATTATGAAAATATTACATAATTAAAAATTACCAAAAGATAAGGTTTAGTCGTTTGAGAAACGATGATTTTTTTTTGTTTCAAGCGGCAATACAATAGATTGTTGGAAACATATATAAGGTTTGGAGATGCAAAGATTAGGAATATATGGATTAGGGTTTGGTGTAAGTCCAACAGAGTTGGGAGTAACTTGGATTCGACTCATAAATCAACCGAGTCAGTTTCAACTCGAGTTATTAGCGAGTTGAATCTGAATTGATTCCGAACTGAATTTTGAGTCGTGAGCTTTTTGTGCACCCCTATGCGCAGATTCATCTAATCCAAAACTATTTTTTGTGTGGCATACTGGCATTTACTACATGTATATAATTAGGATAGTTGACAAGGATATTTGACACTAAAATTCCCAATTTGCCCCGCATCTTAGGATATGCCTTATCATTCCTGTTAATTTATACTACAAGAGACACATTCAAGAGGAACCTACCAGCTCTCCAGGTCTCATCAACCACAGGTTCAAATTTCAAAAGGTTTGCTATCTAATTGAATAGATCAGGAACATGTATGTACTATGTTTCGAGAAACCTCTCGATCGTCCTCTCTGGGCCAACCACTCGTCCTTGCAAATTGCGACGTTTATATTTTGAAGTAAGAAGAATACAATTTAGCAGCAAGAGAACGATTAATTTATGTTAAATTGATAATGATATGTATATATGGTACAATGTAAGTAATCATTCAGCTCGGAACCATGATATAATTTCTATATGACATTGACCTTGAGCTAGAATGCCCGTCTCATGTGGAAATTAATTACGAGGTTATCAACTCTATTCCGCTTTGACTGGAACTGATCGGAACATCGAATACATC
Source organism: Carex pumila (assembly GCA_033356055.1). Lineage (NCBI taxonomy): Eukaryota > Viridiplantae > Streptophyta > Magnoliopsida > Poales > Cyperaceae > Carex > Carex pumila. The sequence continues at coordinate 204,136 of JARJHM010000092.1, forward strand.
TAATTACCGATTCTGCATCAGCTCAAATTCTTGTTGAAAGAAATTAGCAAAATAAAATGGAATTTTGGTATTAATTTGATTTGTTTATCATACTGTAACTTGAAAAAGTAAAAAAATTCCGATTAGAGCCAAGAATTTTATAGGAAGAATTTAAAGAAATGGAGAAACTATCATTTGCGCATGTAACAGCTTCACAATTAAGACCATGAAACAATGTGCATTAAAAGGCTTTGTAAATTACTGATCAATCGTTACTTCTAAAGTATATATATGCTTCAAATCTTAATTAACGTGCAATAACAATCCCAACACATATCACCTGAAATTTTATTTATTACAATAAATTAACAAACTGAAAACGCTACCAGAATCCATAATTCTTACTCTGAATGCCTTCTGGACTGGGAGCCAATTGAAACCATCGATCCGCGGAAAAAACGAGCAGGCTGACATGGCGGGGTTCGTATATCCCGCTCTCGACCACTCAGCATGGGATGCGTGGCGTCTGTTAGAGATCAAGATGAGATCCAGACCGTCCGATGCATCAGTCTGGAGGACTATAATCGATCAGAGCCAGAGGTGTTGATCGGTTGGAGCCGATGCGGCATTTATTTTTTCTTTCGACGATTGTTTATGCATGTGAATCTTGTGGCCACCCATGTAGAGAGCTTGCATAATTTGACAAAGTTATGGAGTCATGCAGACTGGTCCGGCAGGAAGAAGTATTACGCAGATACGTTTTATCGGGAAATCCACAGAGGATCCAGAAGATCTGGCGTACAGTCCACGTGCACGGGTACTGTTGAGTGCTGACTCAGGGGATGGGGGGGGAAGCAGTAGTGGGGCCCATCAACTCTTTTTGCGGAAGAAATTTGTCGCTCTGTGTCGAGATATTTCATGAAGCTTTTGTACGGTCTGATCTCGAACGAATGGTCCAATATTTTTCGGACTGAATAATTTCTTCCTCCGGTCCTTTTTTACAGAATAAACATGCGCTCTTTACTATTTTGGCGATCCTTAATTTTGCTAAAAGAACCCATGAGTCTATGTCCATGGGTGTTTCATAATTTGACAAGGACGCAGGACCATATAGGCATATATTATTCATCGGAGGGGAGTATTAATAAGAAATTAGATATAATTACAATGTGTAGCCTAATTTTAATAAGTTTTTTTTAAATAAATGGAAGAGGCCCATTATAGTTTTTTTTTTTAAAAAAACAGAAATGACATAATTTTTTGGACTGATAAATACTTTTTAGATACAAGGTTAATTTATACTAAAAATGATAAAGAGAGAGACAAAAATTGCAATCTAAGAGAAAAGAGACAAAGTACTGCAAGTTAAATGAACAAGTTCAGGAATGAAGTTAGACCTTCAAATTATACAAGAGAAAAGATCAATCATATAAAATTTTCATACTATGAATGAAATCAATTTATATTATACGTAGCATTTATTCTAATATATATATGGGTAAAGCTAAGGTTCTATGGGTTGCATAAAGACCTACGGTGCTACAGCTCAATATTTGAGATTTCAAAGTCCAAACAATCCATTCGAACAGTTCATCTTGTTCTCCATATTAATATGTGTTTGGAGACCAAACTTTATATTTTTTTGAAAATTTTTTACCATTTTTTTAGATAGGTAGAAAATCAAATATATGAATGGTGCATAATTTTTTAGATCAATTGATTTTCTATCTATCTAAAAAAATAGTAAATTTTTTCCAAAAAATGTAAAATTTGGTCTCCAAACACATATTAATATGGAGAACAAGATAAACGGTTTAATTCGATTGTTTATATTTTGAAAACTCGAATATTGAGCCATAGCACCGTAGGTCTCTATGCAATCCATAGCACCTTAGCCTTACCCTATATATGTGTGTGTGTGTGTGTGGATGGGTGTGTGCATGCATGCGTGCGTGTGTGTGGGGTCAGGGATAAGCACTTACCTACCTCTAGAATCCAATTTATTTTCAGAACAATAATTATTTATATTTGTGTTTATCCCTGAATGGATATAATGCATACTTCTGGTTTAATTCAAGATCGAGAAGAAGAAATTACACAGAAAAGAAAGTCAACCCAAATTGATTCGTGTAAAAGAAAAAAAAAAAGTAGTCCGATTCGCTAATCTACTTAGAAGAATCATTGATTTGTTAGGGGAAAAAAAAAAGAAATCCACTACTAATTAAGGATATAAATATGTATCATGTCGTGACGAGTCATGCTGTTGCTTGGATCACGTGTGTTGTGTTGTGATCACGACACGTTAATCACGCTGTGATTATGGTACACCGTGTCCAAACGTGACCGGTCACATTTAACTTTTTTTTTTTTATAATGTAAGTTAGTTTATTTAAGATTCACTATTCGGTCAAGAACTAACGGTTCTAATTACACGCAACTCATGTGATCAAGTGTCATGCTGTGACTAAATCTTTTGCCTGACGTGTCTTGTCGTGCCAAATTGTCAATAGATAGTCACATCACGTGAATGATCATAGCATGAAATAGGTGAATCACGATACATAACCAATACACATGCCGTGACTTTTTTAGATCCCATCCACTATTTAGCTCCGATTGGTCAAGAGAAAAAAATATATATATTTATTAATATTTTGCGCCTACCTATAATCAAAATCTTAAATCTGCTTCTGGCTCTAACCATCTGACATGGTTGCATCTCTTGAAGCACGATAATCCATTCTCTGAAACAACATCAAATAATTAAATTCTGAATGCATACTCTGTTTCAGATGAATACTTGTAGTAAGTAGCAACTCATGCATGCAGCATGTTCAAAATTCTAACAAGATTGGAACATTTTTATATCTCGGGAACACGTGTCATCTTTCAGATACGGGAATTAGTAATTGCCACAAAAAAGAAGAATATCGGAATACATCTGTAAACTCTTCACGGCGTTTAATTCAGTGAAATGTAATTCCATGATCCAATAAAAAATACTGCTCACGCTATCACAATTCGTTAATCAGTAAACAGTTTTATCAGTGGTCCGGTGATCTTCTGATCATGATTTGGTAACTTCCGACAGTGATTCAATACTAGTGTTTAGTTAACGGTCCGGGCTGGGCGGTCCAGGTAAAATCCGGGCACAGGCATGGGTAGTCATGGTCAGAGGCGTCACAGGCACACGGGTATAACGGGTCGGGCATCACGGATTTTTTTTCAAAAATTATGCCGTGCCCGTTTAATACCCATGTCTGTCACGGATTCGAGGGTAGCTAGGACGGTCTGGGTACGGGGGGCAGGGCGGTCCGGTCCGGTCTGGGTCCGGATCTGGTTTTTTTTTCTTTGAAAACCAATAAATTATAAATTCAAATTCATACCAATTAAAATTCATTTGACATGGTTATGGTTGTATATTTGAACTCAATAATTTTTGTTATAATAAAATATAAATCAAAAATTTCTTAAATCAATTACTTTAAAATTTGGGAGGGAATTTGGGTTTAAAATTTGAATTTTAAACCAAAAGTGTAAAAAAAAAAAAATCTGCCATGGACACGGACGCACGGGTTCATGAGCATGGACTCACGGGTATGGGTTCAAGGGTATGGGGGTCTGGGTTCTCACGGATTTTTTTTCTTCAAAAAACTGGATCTGGCCCGTTTAATACCCGTGTGCATGTACCCGTGCATACCCATGGCACCAGACACGGTCCGGTTCAAGCACGAGCACGGGCGAATCAGTCCGAATTGAGCCTCCACGGGTTTTTACCAAACACTATTCAATACACTTCTTAATCTGATGGTAATTCGACAAACCTCTAATGATGCTCTGACGAACTTTTGGTATTTAATTTACAATCGTTTATGGTGCATATTATTACCTCTGTCTGTCATTTAAATTATAATTATGATAGATCATATTACCTCTCGTCATTCAATTTATAATTTTATGATGCATCTTATTATCTCTTTTCTATTCAGTTTATATTATATATATAATTATTAATTTATTATGATGGGCACGGCCGCACGGGTGTTGTTAAAGTTCACATTTTATATATAATGCATCTTGTTATTATTTTATAATCAGTTTAGATTTTATAATTATTATGGCGATCGTGACACGTCAAAGTGTATGTTCGCTTTAACGTACAGTCAATTATTTTTAGTAGCTGGCGGGCTGGCGGCGACGTTGATGATATTAATTTTCTAAAATAGCAGAGCTCTGAGCCTCTGAGCTCCCTTTAATTTATAGTCAGTCTCTGCCTACGGGCGTGTTTGAAGCAAAAAGAAAAAAAAAATTATAGTCAGTCTCTTATTGCATAATAAATAGTCAACCTGAGCAGTTTCTTATATACTTATGTGCATATTATTATTATTTTTAGTATATATATTACCTGGCTTTGATTTTATAATGCATCTTATTATAATTCGACTTTGAAACAGATCCAAGGTAACTTTTCCTTTTAAAAATGCCCCCTCAATCCCGTCACCAGTGCGTGCCCTTGCATGTGCTCAACTAAGATATCAAAAGCACATGCAGCAAATTGTCCTCTTTCAATTCAATATACAGCAGAGAGATGCTAGTTGTGAAGTAAAACATTTTTACTTTGCATTTATATTTTTCTTTTTAAAAATCAAATGACCGAACTAATCAACGTGATTTCCACATCAAAATGTGTTTGGAGACCAAATTATATATATATATTTTTGGATTTTTTTTATTATTTTGTTAGATGGGTAAGAAATTGTTGTTTTTGGATGGATTATCATAAAAAATAGTAATTTTCAAAAATTCTAAACAATAGTAATAAATTAAAAAAAAAATGTAAAACTTGATCTCCTAGCACATCACAATATGCAGATTATGTTGAACGGTTTGTATCAATTTTTTGAACTTTTAAAAAAAAAAATGAGAGTGAAGCAAAATAAGACTTTTACTTCGCAACTTACCATAGCCCAACTCTCTCTCTCTCTCTCTCTCTATATATATATATATATATAGTAAGACTACTATACATTGCAATGCATAGGCATTTTTGTGCATTGGATAATAAATCACCGGATTCAAAGTCCAAATGACCGATCCAAACTGTTCATCTTATTTTCCATATTAATATGTGTTTGGAGACCAAATTTTATATTTTTTTGGAATTTTTTTACTATTTATTAAGCCATTTTGAAAATCGCTGATTCAATGGTGCATTTTGATTTTACTGTTATCCTTGGATCAGCGATTTTTAAAGTGGCTTAATAAATAGTAAAAAAGTTCCAAAAAAAATGTAAAATTTGGTCTCCAAACACATATTAATATGGAGAATAAGATGAACGGTTTGAATCGGTCATTTGGACTTTGAATTCGGTGATTTATAGTCCAATGCATGAATATGTCTATGCATTACAATGTATGGTAGCCTTGCTCTCTCTCTCTCTCTCTATATATATATATAGAGAGAGAGAGAGAGAGAGTAACTAATATGCATTCGTAAAGCACTTCGGCCGAAGTGCTTACGGTTCGAATTTGATTTTTCAAAATCCAAACGGTCGATCTGAACCGTTCATCTTGTTCTCCATATTAATATGTGCTGAGAGACTAAATTTTATATTTTTCTGAATTTTTTTACTATTTATTAAGTATTTTACAAAATTGTTGATCCAATGGTAGCTGCTGATTTTACTGTTTTGTTAAGCTACCGTTGGATCAACAATTTTGTAAAATACTTAATAAATAGTAAAAAAATTCAGAAAAATATAAAATTTGGTCTCCAAGCACATATTAATATGGAGAACAAGATCAACGATTCAGATCGACCGTTTGGATTTTGAAAAATCAAATTTGGACCGTAAGCACTTCGGCCGAAGTGCTTACGGATGCATATTAGTCACTCTCTCTCTCTCTCTCTATATATATATATAGAGAGAGAGAGATAGGCTAATGTGCATTCGAATGTATATGGTCCGAAGTGCTTACGGTCCAAATTTGAAATTTCAAAATCCAAACGGTCGATCCGAACCGTTCATCTTGTTCTCCATATTAATATGTGCTTGGAGGCCAAATTTTACATTTTTCTGAATTTTTGTACTATTTATTAAGCCACTTTGAAAATCGCTGATCCAACGGTTTTACTGTTTTGTGCAGCCACCGTTGGATCAACGATTTTCTAAAATACTTAATAAATAGTAAAAAAATTCAGAAAAATGTAAAATTTGGTCTCTAAGCACATATTAATATGGAGAACAAGATGAACGGTTCGGATCGACTGTTTGGATTTTGAATTTTAAATTTGAACCGTAAGTACTTCGGACCATATACATTTGAATGCACATTAGCCTATCTCTCTCTCTCTGTATATATATATATATATAATGTACTGAGAGATCTACGATATCCGATAATGTCACAACACAATTTCAAATATTATTAACTGATCGTGTTTGGTTGTGAAGCAAGAGATAAAATATATATTTTTTTTATTTCACACTTTTTGTCAAATGATAAAGTAAGAGTAAGAGTTGAGTCAATTTGTAATACTTTACTTTATTTTTTTTAATGGATTAACTTTACTCCACATTTACTCTACCTCTAGGATAAAAAAGCAAAGATTTTATTTCTCAACATCTTACTCATCTAAACAAACTAATTTAAGTTGTAACGTAATTAAGCTGTTAAACAAAATGTAAGATATGAGGAGTAAAATAAAATAAGCAACGTAATCATCCTTAAATATAAGTAACAATCAAACCTGATCCTAATGCAGAATTGAACATTACACTAAGCCAGTACAACAGTTTGGCACTTGAATGCAAATTAAGCCTAGCACATTATTCTAGAAACCACGTCTGGAAGCTTTGAGCATTAAATTATCAACCTTTTATCAATTTTCATAGTCAAATGTGGCTAGTAGATCATCTTTCCTAGCTATAACTGGAACAACCATGAAAGCAATTAAGTCCTTTGTATTCTAGTGTCATTAACACTGAAAATTATGACGAGTTTAATAGTTTATGTGCATGCCTGGAAGTTTTCAATGCAATATGGATTTTTTTTTAGTTTTTTCCATAATTTCAACGTATGGCTTTCAGCAACTGAAATGACCCTATTATATATTAATATATTGAGGAAATTTGTTTACAATTCCCCTCGCCCTCTGGATCACGTGGGGAGGAGATCTGTCTCGATAGTTCCTAGTTTGTAGAAAGAAATGGAGAGAGATGTATATATTCTCCTAAACAGTTATTGAAAGATAAAAATATGATTGCATAATAGCATGGATATGGATGTCTCCACTGGCATTTTTTTTTTTTTTTATTTAGCTTGTAGTATATATATACTAAAAGAACTTTTTTCATTTTTTTTATCACATATATATGGTAGTAAAAGAACTGCCGACATAAAATAAACCAGCATTGTTGACAGTGTTGAATTAATAAGAATTCAATAAACAATGGGAACGAATTTGGCCTGACAGACTTCGCATTTTTTTTGCAATGTATTTGTCCAAAGGATATTGGACAAAGTTCATTTAAAGTCAAACTTAAATTAACCATCTGATCTGCGGTCTAAATTCACACATTTAGATTCATGTGGAACGTTAAATTTATTTATATTTAAATCTTTTTGCACGAATCTCAATACATATCGATCCAAATGCATTAAATTTGATTTTGGATAAGATTTGTCCAAAGCTCTTTAACAAAATCCAATTCCATTAATGAAACCTAATCGGAGAAAAAAACAATATTTTATGGTGAAAGCGAGATGACCCTGCCAAAGAGTAGACTTTCTTTGCCTTCTCAGCTTGCTATGTAATTATAATTATGCTTCTCGTTTCGATTTGTGTGCGGAAAGGAATGATGTGATATTGCTCATCGGCTCATTGCTTAGCATATATTGCTTCCATGAATACTATTTGCAGTACTCTCTTGCAGTAATCTAACTTCACCCTCGTTATATATTCTCCTCCTTAATTACAAGTCCCTTTCATTGCACTATACACACGTTTACATATATATGGTCTATTGGTCTTCTTCGTTCAAAATCATTCCTCATTGGCCAGATGTATCTCAGTCTCTCCTGAAAAGTGTTTGACGCATGTACAATAAAAAAAATATTAATTTTGAATTAATGTCCACGAGAGATTTTTTTTTTCTTGAGGAGTTCTGGGTAGTTAATGAAAAGTTAAACTGATGTAATGGGTATTTTCAACCTTATGTAACTATGATATATTTTAATTTATTTAATTTAGAGATGATGTAGTATAAAATAAATTTCAAAAAATATTAATTTTATATAAATATATTGTCGTGAAAAAATATTAAAAGTTTAGATTCGACGATTTATTTTTAAAGTTTACAATATATATACATGAAAAAATTGTTGTGTATATTTAATTATTGATAGTTAAAAAAATTTGGTAGCACCAAAACCATCCTTGAGAAAAAAAAAATTCAAACTGTGTACGTTAATTACTGTTGAAGCATCTCTACTCATATATATATTAGTTGATTTAGCAAATTTCAAGGTCTCGAGATAAGTCCTGGACTTTAACTATTTTTCATGCCTGAACTTGAATATAATTAACAAAATGTGAACACACAAATGAAAAATATACGAATTTATTATGTCTAATAAAAAAAAATGCTAGATTTCTAAAACTAATTCTTCATAAACTCACTTTTATGTATAAATCTCAGGAGAGGGTGACCACATAATCCTTCATAAGAGAAACTTTAATTATTTTTTGAATTTGGAAATGAAAAAAACTACAATTAACAACAACAATAGTAGTAGTAATAATAATAACAACAACAACAATAATAATAGTAATAATAATTAAAAAACAACAACAACAACAACAACAATGATGATGATGATAATGATGATGATGATGATGATGATGATGAGTAAGGCTTAGGTGCTATGGATAGCATAAGGCCTTCCATGGTACGGCCTGAAAAATCTATCGTATACACTTTAAACTTCAATCTATGTAGCTCACTAAATTGGTTATATAATGAAATTGTTGTATACGAATTTTTATTATTTTTAGAATTTTTTGACTATTTTTTTATGATTTATGAAAGATGACAAAAAATGACTTAAAAATAAAAGAAGATTGCCAATATTTTAGGCTATTTTTTCCATCTTTCATAAATCATAAAAAATAGTAAAAATTAGTATTTTACAAGTTAATTATACAAACAATGAACTGCTTAGATTAAAATTTAAAGTTTATACAATAGATTTTTGAGACTATAGCACGGAAGACCTTCTATTATCCTTAGCATCTAAGCCTTACTCAATAATAATTACAACCACAACAATAGTAGTAACAGCAGCAGCAGCAATAGTAGTAATAGTAAAATATTGGCTATATGAAATTTTATTTGCAAAGCCTCATTGTAATCTTGTTAGTTATGTAACTATATGGTTGCGATCTTTGTCATACCATCACCATTAATCCATTATCACTATTAATTACCATAAATATAATAATCAATTATTTTCATCTCCTTATAATTGTTCCGTCAGTATTGTCATACATATATATTATTTTTCATATTTAATACTTTAATTATCTAAAATACCCATATTGTTGAGAGTAAGCTGACATAAATTATTATTTTCGAGCGTATATATTTCTATATTACCAACGAAAGTATCCATGAGGATATCGACATTGTTAAGTACTTTTATCCTCGTGAATAAGACAAATTATTGTATTATAACGTACTGTTGCTGAATCTTAAACATCATTGTTATTGATATCATTTGTAGTTGATGTTATGACTATACCTTATACCTCATAATTATTTAATTACTTAAAAGTTATTTTTTGTCACTAGACCACAAGCTAGTTCCGAGAACGATCAAGTTGAATGGTAATAGCCAAGTCCATATTTTAATTAGATCATAAAAGTCGATATTGATCTGAGTCGTTTATCAAATATTGAATAAAATTATGTATTGTGCGCGCGACTACATCGTAGTGCAACATCAAATGGCTAACTCTACTTCAAGATTCGTGCACTGGTGATAAGCCAAAATTGTATCTATTTAAACCTAGGGTTAGGTATGTAAATTAAGCCAAGTTTTGGTTAAATTAGTTTAAATTAGGTTTAATTAGGTTAGAAATGACCAAAAGTTCAAGTTACTGCCCTAGTTATGTTTGTTTTACAGGTAATCGAGTATTTGGAGCTTAACGGAGCAAAAACGGGCGATTTCGGGCAAGATAACACGAAGAAATGGACCACTGTACAGTTACTGCGGGCCCGTAGCCATTTTACTGCGGGCCCGTAACCTTACCAGGCAGAACACTTCTTCACTGCACAGTTACTGCGGGCCCGTAGCCATTTTATTGCGGGCCCGCAAGACATCTCAGAAAATCCAGCGCAGCAAAACGCACGAGTTACTGCGGGCCCGCAATAAACTTGCTGCGGCCCGCAGTAAAGTCGGTTCAGACCCCGTTTTTGATATTTTTAGTTAGTTATTTTGGGATTTTGAGAAGGGGATATAAAAGGAATGTTACAGAACTGTTTAAGGAGGTTTTTAGAGTCTATTTTTCTGGTTTTAAAAGAGAGAGAAAGGAAAAGCAAAGGAAAAGAAAAGGAAGAGAGAAGAAGGAAGAAGAGATCATTGATCAATCGGTTTTATTGTTTTATTTCCTTTGGAACTCTTTTATTCTTTTGATTTGTGCTTTAGCCATGATTGGCTAAAGGCTTTTCTAGGGTTGATTAAGGTTGTACTTGAAACTTTTGTTATGATTTAGTTGGTTTTATTTTATATATTCTTGTTCTTTGTTGTGATCTATTCTTTATTTTAATTGATTGTGATGACTTAATCGAAATCACATGAAACCCTAGGATTTGGTATTTGCAATTGAGAAATTGAATATTAGGTCCAGACCATAAGGAATAGGGTATTTGATAGGCTAAGTACCGAGAGGTGACGCTTGTCCTATACGGGCTTTACCTAATAGTTTAGAGAATTGTGCCAAGTACCGAGAGGTGAAATATAGTTTTCTAGATTTATTGGGACAGTAAGAACTTAATGACTTTAGATTAGGGTAGCCAAGTACCGAGAGGTGACGTTTATTCTAATTTAAAGATGGTATTAATATAGAGATATCACTTTGTACCTACAACACCCAACTGTGCCTTCATAACTAAAAGAACAAATTTAATAAACCAATTAGTCATAACACTAGTGGATAGGAACCCTAAGAAATCCTAATTCTCATACTTGTTATAAACCGAATTTAGCTTTAAGACTTTAGTTTAATTTAGTGTAATCACAACCAAACCATCCTAAAAACAAACAAAATTCCTTTTATTTTCTTTTACTAAATTAAATTGATTAGGTTAGATTTTGATATTCCGACTTGTCCCTGTGGAGACGATCCTTAAGTACTACTTGACTAGGTTGTACACTTGCAACCGAATTGAGTATCAACTAGGATTTATTACTTGTGTTGTAATAATTCACATCAACTGGTTCAAGATTAATCCTCAGAAATATTGCCTTATAATCTAAAAAACTCATTAAAGATGGAGCAAGGCCTTAATTTTTCTTGCTACTTATTAGAAGGTGCATATATATCAACCTAGCTAGTTGATGTGATTGTTGAGAATCTTACTGTTACACATAAATAATTCAATTCTATATGCCACTATTGATCTACTTATGCTAGAATGGCCATCATGCAAAATTCATCAATTCTTAGGGAGTAGACGCAATACCTGACTCTATTAGAATATTTATACACAGCTTCTCTCAAAAGCGGTTGATGAACTTGTAAGACAGCGGCAAGAAAAACTTCGTGCCGATGTAGAGGTTGAAGCGTCGGCAGCCTCCTTAGTGTTAGGATAAAGCCTTCCAAAGCTACAAGACTGTCCTTGTGAGATTGTGTTCACAATTTCTTAATGATCTCACATCTCTATTTTTTAATGGAGAAGAAGTAGAGAAGGCTACAGAATTGACTAGATGACGGCTAGAAAATTCTGCAACTTTTTGTATATTCTTGTGCTTTGGGGACCAACCTATTTATAGAGAAGAGGAGTTGGCATATTGCCAAACCCTAACTCTAAACAGATTTTCTGGGCTTATGCCAACTTAAAAAAGGTATTTTGTGTTATTGCATCAAAAACCGTGCAGTCGCATCAAAATCCGTGCAGCTGCTGAAAAATCTGTTCCCTTAATTGCAAATTTCAGAATCAGTCCATCAATGATTTGATCTTTGCTTAAATTGTTCTACACATTTGTGGACCACATCCTAATGAATATATTGATTGTCTATTTCCTTATTTTATCACTTTAATTGACAATCATATATGACAGTAAACAATCCATAATTAGATTACATATATGCTCAATGTTGGCATTAAATCCAACGAGGTTGACAATAAATCCAACAGTGATTACTCAAAAAAAAAAAAAATGCAGTAAATAGACAATCGTCTTATTGGATACTTCTCCAATGAGCTAATGCGTATGATATATCTGTTGCACCTGCTGCAGCTCATGACTGCTGCAACTGCTCTTGCTGACGACTTTTCTATCTCTGTCAGAAGTTGATCTCGTTGCCTTTATTTCTGTGCCAACCAGTTCTGTGTTTATAATTATTTATCAGTATCTCCGCTCTATTATATCCCCTCCAATAGAAAGTAAGAAGCTTGGATTTAAATGTACCTAGAAGATTGGCATGACAAATACTCTTGAAGTAGAAGTACATTTTTTCATATAATTTCATATACAATTTGTAAAAAAAAAAGCATGACATTTATATTTAAGGGTTAGAACTTAGAAGCACCAAGAATAAAGAGAAATGTCATCTGATAAGTTTAATTTTCTTCTTTAACATCTTGATTAATGAAGATCATGCATGGGTCACGGGGATATATATGGGTTGTTTTCATTATGAAGAAATTAAGATAATTCTTGGTTTATATAATTTATTGTCATTTTATATATTTATTGTATATTAAATTGCTTCAATAAACCAGATTGAGAATTGTATTGAATATACTTTCAGAGGATCTGGAACCTTTATATTTATTTTCTTCCCAGTGACAGAGAAAAGAAGGCGTTGGATTGCAGACTTACTGCCAATAAAATAAACAATGAATCATGAATGAATCCAAACTGGTGACGCTAACAACAATATCAACAACGGTAAACCCTGTTTTGTGTTTCGAAATGAATACGGTATAAGAAATGAGAGGTTAGGGGTGTCAATGATACCCTTTTAGCCATTTACCTGATCCATACCGTATTCAATAAGGCGCGTGGGTATGGGCTATGTTTTTTTTCATTACCTTATTGGGTATGGATATGAATAAGAATTTTATTTTCGTTAGCTAAATAGGTAAGGGTACGGATAAATGCTATTTCGTACCCGTTACCCTATAGGGTAATTATATAAAATATAATAATATAATAATGTTTGAGAAATAATTAGTGATTATTTTTGTTATTTATTGTATTATTTTTGTTGTAAGAAAAATATTAAACATATTATTTTTATTTGTATGTCATGTTCTTTAATTAAATAATTCAATTTGTTGGAAGATATATTTTTGTTTTTGAATTCTCTTGTTTTATAAAAAAATATAATTTAGTACAAATTGATTTTTACATGTGTCAAAACATTATTTTTATATGTTATGACGTGACTAAAATGATGGAGCACAGCCACATCATGTGTAATCATGTTGTGACAACATGTGACATGATTGATCGTTTAATTTTTGTTTTCGAGTTTAACTTAGTTCAAAGAAAATAATAGCAAAATGTAAAAAAAATAATGAAACTGTTACAAAATTAAAAAAAAAATCAATCATGTTACATATCACGTGATGTGACGTGACTAAGATGGTAGAGGACAATCACGTGACGTGATCGATACACGTGACGTGATGTGATTGGTAGAAACATGGCTAATTTCTTTTTATAATCGTGCCTTTGCTCATTGGTATTGCTTTCAAACTTAACCCTCTTTTTTTTTAATGTGATTTATAATTTAGAAAGTGTACTATTTTTTTTTTCTAAAATGTTACTTAGTTGAGTACCAATTTGTCAACTAGAATTGATACAAATTTTTATTTTTTTAAATTGATGCATGTATTAATTTTTTTAACAGTTAGTTGATGTCAATCTTTTTAGAAAAGAAATATGAACATAAGGTAGTAGGTAGGTCAGAAATTCGCTTGAATTTGTGTATGTACCAATTTCTCAATTAAATTTTAAAATTGATCAATTTATATAAAAACTCCTAAATAATGACATGTACCATAAAAAAAATTGTAACTATATATGCTCTCCTTTTTAATTGTACCATAGAGATTTTTGCCAACCGTAATCCAAGCTTCGCCCCTGGTTGGGGGTGCTAATGCTATGTCGGAATAGAGGGATGAGATCCGACAGTTAAAATCCAAATCAAATAAAAATATGCATCCCTTTTGTTTGGATTGTTTGCATGTAGAGACAGATGTTAAAGTTCAAAATCTGTGTAAGTGAAAGGCTAAATATGTACCTAAGATTATGTGTTTATGTTGAAGAACTCGATCTAAGCATTTCAGCAGTTAATAAATCACCTCAATTAGTTATTGTAAATACTTTCATTTTCTTATCAATATATATATATTGTTAGCGACAATTTGTTGCTGACCTTAAAATAAAAATAACAAATTATCTCAATTAGAGTCAGAATGAGAAAATTATGACTAAAATACCGACACGTATAATGCATGCATGAATTGGATGCAGCCAGAGATGTAGTCGAACGATCTAGCTCGGATTTTGGATGCGCTAGTGTATTTTTATTTTTTAGATATCAAGAGCTTGTGCCTCTACGTAAGTCCTCGCTGGTTATTTATGCCCCGGATACATATATTAACTTATGCCTCTCCACCGATTGCTCTTTAATTTGTTTTCTACAACAACATCATGATTCCCAAAATGACAGATAAAACGAGCATTGAGGATTGTCATATACCTTCTCGACCCCATGCGGAGTTAATAGCAGATCCATTTTCAATCAAGATGATGCAATTGGCTCAATTTTTTTGCTCAACAAAACGATCAAAATACTGTCAGCCCTTGTCTAAGTATAGCCATTAACAAACAGGTATCAACCATTTGCTTATTATATATGTATCAACTTTTAAATTGTTAGAGTTGTCTGATTATCAAATATTAACAAACAAGTATCATTCATTAATTATAAAGCATCACTTATATATGTTCCACATAAGACATGACAATTGGAACTTATGCCATGTAACCTTTAATTAGGACGAAATGGAGAAATTATAACTTTAACCTGCAGTGAATTATGTTAAGGAACAATGACTGCAGTGCTAAATTTATGATAATAATAAAGTCATAGTATAATAGTGAAATAGTTAAAGTGATCTGACGATTATTACGAACTTACATTAATGTAGTTATTAGCTAGCATATATATAATGAATGGTCTGTAATGGACCTGTTGTTTTATCTGGGAAAACGAAAGATTGTCTCCTCTACCTGAGAGCGTGTAGGTGTATGATTAGGGATATATATGAATACTAGATTTTTCTTGTATTTTTATTTCGCTGCATTATGTATTATCTGGAGCTATTTGCCTATTTACATACAACATTTTTGTGCTTTTGCATTATAGACTATCTTTATAATAATAGTACCTGACATGTTTAGAAAATTCTGTAAATATTTTTTTTCTTTTCATCTTTGTCAAACTACATTAGTGGGCATGTTCTCATTACAACAATAAATCTTTTGCGCATTTTGACCTAGATACTTGTTCCATCTTGCTTGGAAGTCACAAACGAGAAAAATTATATAATTCCTATTGACATAAAATACACCTCCCATAGTTCAATTATCGATGTGTCTAATTAGTAATGCCACATGGAAAAGTGCAATTTGATCATAATTTTTAGCTATTGCATTTAGACTAAACATGTACTACAAGAGATACTACATAATCCATACACTCAAATCACCATACTACAAATTCTCCTCTAACAAGAAGAACTGGGGAAAAAGGCTAATTAACATTTCTATTCCAGTGCAGAAACTATTTTCTACTTACTAAATAACATAAAAAGATAGCACAAAACAATAATTGAAGTTGATGGTTGGCTTCAAATTTGCTGAGAGAAGATGAGTAGATGCAAAAGATATTTATATACTTCCATAGGTAAATCTCACAAAACTTACGGGACCTAAATATCTCATGATACAAATAAAATACCGGATATCCATCTCTAAGGTAAAGAATTAGGTCTGATGCAACTCCTCCCCTCATCGCTCCCAACCCTCATTTGCAGTTGTTCCTGTTTCATTTGTTGCTCCAAGTAGAGTTGTACTTGTGGTTGCACTTGAGGCTGCTGCTGTGTTGGCTGCTGAGCTTGCATTTGCAATTGAACTTGCTGTTGCTGAAATGGTCGAGCAAGGAAAACACTGTCGAACAATTGTTGTTGGACCGAAGGCAGTGGATTCTGTTGCTGATGTTGCACTTGTATGTGAGCTGATTGAGGCGAAACCAGCACCACTTGACCTTGCATGGATGGTGCTGGATTGGTATTGAAATGACCGTCATAACCTCCTCTCATACCCTCAATAGTACCATTGAACCTAATCATGTTATGCTCCCTCAATGTTTCCATCGCTAGCATCTGCTGCTGAGCCTCAACCGCATCTCGTAATGAGGCTACAGGATGCGATGGCATTGGAGCGGAGCTCCCAAGGCCTAGGTCCACACCGATCCCCACATTCGGCAACCCATAAGACCCTGCCATGTAGGATGATGACGTGGAACCTGATAAACGATTTTGGTTAATCAGAGGATTTGGTTGATGAAGAAAAGGAGGGTAAGTTGATGGGCTAATGAGATCCGAGAGCTCCTTCTTTGCGGACATGAGCTGGTCTTGTACTTCCTTGATTCTTACTTGAAGAACTGAGATGTAAGCGACACAGCCATATACTGGGTCATTTATCCGTGCATCGGCCTCATAGGCTAGCGAATTGACGGCATCTTCACGTTGATTTGATGGGAGTTCGTTTAGAAGCTTTGCAACATTGCTTGCTCCAAAAATTTTGTGCACATTAGCGAATTTGGACGGCTGGTCGGGAGGGAAATACGGCGCAAAAACACAACCGTTGGTGCACTTGCGGCGAAGGAACTTGCACGCGGCACACGGGCTAGCCATGTCATCCCACCGTCTTTCTTGATGTATATTATTTTGGTTTTGCTGAAAATACAAGAGAAAGAAAAGTTAGAAATGTTAACATGAGTATTATTGCGATCTCTTAATTTTAAAAAAGAAGAGAAAAATGCAACTGATGGGATAGGATATATAATTATTAATTAGGGTTCGGTTATGACTTGAGATTAGGGTTAGGGTTACAGACTTACGATTTGTCGTTTCTTTAATTATTTTGGGGATCCGGAGTTGGCATACAGCGTTAAACAGGAACCAAGAAATGGTAAATAAGTTATATTCTCTCGGCCTTTTCTTCTTCTCTCTGTCTTCTATTTCTTGATCTCTCTGCTATAATTACATCTCGGTCCGGTATAAGGGACAGTACCGGATCGGAATCAGATGTTTTTAATATAAATTGAGAGTAGAGAATTCAGAAGATCTTCTTTCCCCCGCGAAGGGGAAAGAAGAAGAGAGAAAGAACAAATGAAAGAGAGAACGAGATGGAAAAATCAAATAGTTTTGAATCAAAAAAAAAAAAAACCCAGAGAAATGTAGAAAAGGCAAGAAAAAAAAAGAAACCTGGAGCGGGTAGCTCGGAAGGATTTGCGGCGCCGAGAGAGGGGAAAAAGAGATGGGTTTGAGATCCCAATGGGAGCGGAGGCGACGACCAAGTAGAGAGAAAGAAAGAGGAGAGAGAGAAATTTCTAATTTAAGATTTGTTAAATTTGCTAATTGATCAGTCCCATGATATCAAGAAATCAAGACTGGATTGTTGGTTAAAATATTGTCGCTCTGAGTTTACTAAATGGGTGCTAATTTAAGGATTGAGGAGAAAAAAGAAGTGCGCTGGATATATAGAGATGAGAGCTGGAATTTAATGGACGACTCCCTAGCTTCTTTCTCTCTCTAGGTGTCCTACGTCACCACGTGGATTTGATTAGGAAATGTGATATATAACATGGTAAAATCTTAACAATTCCATCAAATTTATTTATCTGCAACGCTGTATTGTTTGTGATTAATTTAATTACCTATAAAATATATGAATTAAAATTGATTCGCTGACAATAAATACAAACTAAAATTTTCATATTATCATATTAATATATAGAGAGAGATCTCTCTCTCTCTCTCTCTATATATATATATATTTGGCAGCTCTAAAGAAAATAGAAGTATAACTTTTTCAGATTTTATCTGGTTGGTTCCTAGCGTTTGGCTTGTTCCAGTCCTAGTACTGCCACTTGCGTAATAATTAAATTTCATAGCAAAATAGTATAATTTCAGCTCTGATGCCCAGTTCAAAACTCAAATATATATTGCTAGTCCAGTGTAAAGGTAAAATATTTAATAATCTGCTGGATAAATATAAAAAAAAACACTTCCAGAATACTCTTTTATATTGCATGGTCAACCTGTATACATCTTAAATTTTTTTGCTCTTTTATTTGAAGGGGATTTGTTTATTGTCAGAGTGAACATGTTCTCACCGTACGGCCGTACGCCTCGTATTCTTTCAATCTACTTGAAATATTATATCTTTACAAAAAAATTACTAGATATAAGTAATTCTATTGTATATTATTACATCACAACCTAGAAAAAAATTATTCATTATTTTTCTGTGTATATATATTATTGAGTAGAACTATTGTGTTTTTAACTTCACTAAGTCTTCTTGTGGACTTAACTTTAAAATTTAACATATTGATTTCAAATAATAAATTCAAACCGTTGAAATTCGTTTATCGATGCATCTACATACAAAAACTTTAAATTTTCGATTTAATTTGTATAAAGTCAAGTGATAAAAAAAAATCAATAAATGAATGCATTGAAATTAATTTGCAAACCTTCTAATTTTGACTGTTTGACTTTATACTAAATTAATTTGAAAATTTAATTTGTTTTTTCATATAAACACAACACTCATAAGGTAGATGAGTTTTTACATTTTGGATTCATCATTTAAAATCAATCTTATAAATTTTAGAATTGATTTCACAAAGAAACTTGATGAACTTAATTAGGAGCACACCCTAGCTAGTTCTACTCTATATTATTATATATCAATTTGTTTTCACTTTGAAAAGTTGTGGATCATGTTGACCATTCTTTCAAATCTTATATACATCATATCTAAATGCTAAAACATTATTTAAAAATAGCACGCTTTCAATAAGTTTGCTTTAATTTGATTCATTAATTTGAACTGCGTCCTACTTGTGCAAACTATAAGAACGTACGTGGTAATAGGATTGACGGGATTGAATTATTTGGTTAATTATGAATAGCACATACGAATCTATATAGGTTGTTTCTATAGAAAGCATTAATTGCTGTCTATAGGTTGTTTCTATAGTTTGTGCACATACGAACATATATGTCTCCAGAAAAAAGGAAATTTCTTTATATAAGTGGAAAAACACAGCATTAATTGCTGTTTCTATAGAAGGCCTAAATATATACAGAGGACGGTTCAAATGCACCCAAATTTTTGTGCATCCAAATGTATCTTATCTTTCAAATTTTTTTTCTCCGTTTTCAAAGTCCAAATAGTCAATCCGAACCGTTAGATGCGATCTATATATTAAGATGTGCTTGGAAACCAAATTTTACATATTTTGAAATTCTTTTACTATTTATTAAACCACTTTGAAAATCGCTAATTCAATGATCCAGAAAATGTAAAATCAACGATTTTCAAAATAGCTTAATAAATAGTAAAAAAATTTCAAAATATGTAAAATTTGGTCTCCAAGAATATTTTAATATATAGATCGTATCTAACGGTTCATATTTACTATTTGGACTTTAAAAACAGAGAAAAAAGATGGGGTGCATTTGAACCCCCTCATATATATATTGGTTAAATTTCTCTCATATTCTTGCACCGACATCGATATATCTAAAAGAAAGAACGTCAATGTTGTGGGTATTCTTTTACCAGTTTAAATGAAAAATATGAACAATTGTGTCAACTAATATTTAAACTTACCTCGAACTTGACAAAATACAATTAGACATGCATTCATCTTTTTATGATTAAGATATTTGTAAATCTAAGATTTTTTGGACACTACCAAATATCACGAAAGCTAGCTATATCCGTTAATTTATCTAATCCCTCAATAAATAACAAATGAATTTTCACACAAATTTTTATAAAATATATATAAAAAGGATAGAAAACATATTTACTTTTTAGTTTTCAAATTTGAATATTTTTAGTGTACGTACATTCATCTTTATACACACACACTATTTACTATATTTGAAATGTGAGTAGGGTTCAAATGTCTCATTCGTGTCTCATCTTATCTCTGATTTTCAAGGTCCTAATTAACAATCTATCCGAATTGCTCAACATAATCTTCATATTAAAATGTGTTTGAGACCAAATTTTTTATGTTTTGTAAAAGATTTACTATTTTTTAGATAGGTACAAAATCAATGTTTTTGAATGGTCCAGAGACAGTGATTTTGTATCTACCTTTATACATACCTTGTTTGGATGGAGTGTAGAGGAATAATGTTAAATGCACCACTAATCACTCTAAAAAATAAAAATAAATGCAATTAAAATTAAATATATGAGTTTAGAAAAATTTGACACATGGAGTGATAACGGAGTTCGGCAAAATAAAAGCCTACGTCTCTGGGGCGTTGCAACCTCTTCTAGGTGCGCATTTCTATACCCAACGAGAAATGATTACAACTTGTGAACCGGTGAACCCTTACAAAGCAACGGGAAGTCACACGGTCAACTAGAGTAGAGAACGAAGTCTCAAAGTTTAGATCCTCAAGAGAAACACTCTAAATCTTACTCTAACCTAATCTAACTCAAGATTAGTGAAGTGAGTTTGAGGTTGTTTGAGAGATATTGAAGTTTTAAGCTCAACCAACAATGAAGAAATTTATCACAGAAAATCGCTTTTTAGAAAATTAGGGTCAACTGTAATAGCTTGGGAAAGAAGCCTTAAGCCCTATTTATAGGGACAACACCAAAATATGCTTTTTGGCCTAAAACGTTACAGACATTTGTTAAAACGTTACAACGTTTTTGTTATATTTTGAAATTTTAAAACATGATTAAATTGGTAAATCGACCATTTGGCTTAAATAAAAATTTTAATTAACTTAACGATCGTTCAAAATTTTTTTGACCCACTAAAACGAATCTAAAATTTCAAAATATAAATAATGTATGAAATTATGTATATTACAATTTAGAGATTTAAAAATAAAATAAAATATAGCACTAGGAATAAAATTATAATTATTCGGTAAATTGACTTAATTAGATTTGTGTGAATAAATATGTAATTAAATTCCAAATAAGAGTATAATTATACGAAATTATTCATACAATTAGATCATAGAATTTATTAAACTAGTTCATTCAGGAATTTTAGAGATTTCATGGAATATATAAAATTATATAAATTGAGAACGAATTATTTGAATCATAAATCTAAAGTTTAACATCCAGAATATTAGAATGAAATTGTAATAAATTTTGCGAGACTTGATTCTAATTTTCGTAAACATATAACATTTTAAAATAATGGATTGAAACCATATATTAAAAATCAGAATTTTTAGAACCATTTGATCTCGAACCAGCACGGTTCTTAAAGCAACCCCATTTAATACAACCCTCGCTCCCTTCTCTCTCTTTCTCTCCTCTCCCTCCCTGTCGTGCAAAGAATTCGTATCCTCTGAGATATCTCAAACTTTGCGTGACTTTTTGGAAAATCTGAACTGTTACAATATGTTCTGCGCGAATCTCAAAGCTCAAATAATACTGGCCCCCTATGTCACCCCGAATAGGCACCGGACACGTCGGTCACACAAAATATGAGATATCTCAGAAGATACGCACTCGTCGTGCAAACCCCCACCCCACAACGCCCCCCTCTCTCCTCTCCTGTTCACGCAAGCCAGGGGCTCCGCCCCTCCCCTCCCCTCTTCCGTCACCGACGAGCCCATAACCCCCGCCCCACTCTCCTCTCTCTGTCCATGACATCCCCTAAAACAGCACCCCTTTCCCCTCCACGCCACCCCCTCCTCTCTCGCTGACCCAAGCCACCACCACAAAAATCTCACTCTCTTCTCTCTCTGACCCGTGGACCCCTTTTGCCAACTAATCTCTCTCTTTTTCGCATTTTTCCACTTATTTCGTGAGAATCTGAAACCCTAGAAATTTGGATTGTGCCGGTATTTGTAATTTCGGTTTCACTTGTGCTTGTGCTTTCTAGTGGTTGCTATGGTGTTTGCTTGTGCTTGATTGAGACAGCCGCGAGGCGAAATCCTTGGAATCGGCCACTTTCTTTCGACCTTCTCTTTTTCGGGTAAATTCTGAAATTTCACTTCTAAATTCTTGAGTTATGCCTGGATGAGTCGATTAGTGCCGTAGATGTGAATTTGCTAATTTTTTAGTGCGGGTTGTTGATTTTCCCGACTCGATTGAATCCTTGACTTGTGAAATTTTTCCTAAAATTAGAGGACTAAATTGTAAAATGGGAATTTTTGGGTTACGAGGAGTTCGGCCGAATTGCGTGAAATAATGGAATTAGGCCTTTGATTTTTAAATTGGATTGAGCAAACTAATTGAGGTGCATTAGACCAAAGAATTTAGTTTAGTTAACTAAAATGTATATTTAGGAAAATGAATAAAAAGAAAAGGAAAATAAAGTGTAATTGTTAAAAAGATAATACTTATGGTAAGGTATAGTTAACGTATTAGTCACAACTAAAACTAATAGGCTGTAAATGGCAAATAGGAATGCATATAGATTGCAACTAATGCACTTGTAATCCATTCATATGGAATTAAGCATATGATGTATTATTAATTATTACCCAACTATCTTCTCTAAGCCGAATAAAAATGAAGAAATCGTATCTAATTACTGGTGGCAATGCAACTTGAATATTACACATTTATTTGACTTTTAAATTAATCAACACTAGGTTATTGAAGTTATGTAGATAACTTATAACCATAACATGACCGACATTACAATAACATAACCATATGACTTAACTTAGTATATAAACCAATATTAATGCGTTGCAGATTTCAATTATATATATATAGAGAGAGAGAGATGGGCTATGGTGCATTGCAATGCATGATCCTCCTTATGCATTGCACTATAAATCATGGATTTTAAAATTCAAAAAAACCGATCCGAACCGTTCATCTTGTTCTTCATATTAATATGTGCTTGGGGACAAAATTTTAGATTTTTTGGAATTTTTTTACTATTTATTAAGCAATTTTGAAAGTAGCTGATCTGATGGTCCAGAAAATTTTACTGTTTTTTTACTGTTTACAGCAAAACAGCAATTTTCAAAAATGCTTAATAAATAGTAAAAAAATTCCAAAAAAATGTAAAATTTGGTTTCCAAGCACATTTTAATATAGATTAAATATCTAACGGTTCGGATCGGTCGTTTAGACTTTAAATATGTGATTTATAGCACAATGCATAAGGAGGTCCATGCATTGCAATGCACCATAGCCCATCTCTCTCTCTCTATATATATATTTGGAAATTATAAGACCTATAAATATACATACCTATTTATACCATACTTGTATACAACTTATGCAAAATTACTTAGATCAATTATCAAATGTCCTACCGAATATTTTTAATGAATTGATAATTGACAAATTAAAATACCCCAACACATTTAAAATAAAATAGAAGTTTCATAATAGATTTTTAATTTAAAACGTTTCTTTTAAATATTTTCGAACTTGCACTAAAACTCATGACTAATTAATAACGGAGAATTAATTAGCAACGAAAAATATTTATTTGACTTGGATTCGAAACGACAAATTATGCGTAGGACTAGACTAGCTATAAAATAATGAATTGCTCGATGTAGAATTAATTAGGAAACACGTAAATTAGATAACCATCTTCTTCTAAATTTTTTATAAAACAAAATTTGTATTTAAATTATAAAATGATTAAAATATGTTAGAATCAAATATTAGTTTAGTAATAATTATACAAATTACATATTTTATTAAAATAGTTGCATTAGTCGAATTTAATACTAAATTTACTTTTGAAAGGAATCGCATTCGATCGGTTACGGAAATGAGAGCTAATTTAAAATAAATTAAACTAAATAAATAGTTAGGACACGTTTAAAAATACCGTAACTCACAGATAATTATTTTACGAATATTTCAACATTTAAAATTTTACAAGCAATATATCTTCAAATTAAATATTAAAAACTATAAGTTAATGTAGATTAAAATTAGATTAATTTAAATCAAAGTGAATGATTAATATCTGACGAAATTATAAATTAAGATTAATGCTAAGCTCGATGGTATGAAAGTAATGATTAATATCTGAAAAATCAGTTCAGTCAGACTGACTGAATTGGAGACTTTTATATAACCGAAATAATCAAGAATTTAACTTTTACAATAATTGGGGTGAGGGTTAGAGTATCTTAGAGTAGGCTCTAATTAGTGTAATTTCATAATTTCAGATCAGTCGACTCCGTACGAGTCCGATCCGTGGACTGATCCGACTAACCAGCGGTTCGGAGCATACGCGAAGCACACTGATTTTGCTAAGGGTTAGCCACAGAGACTCTAACCCTACAAGTGTAGAATATCTAAATTATTCTTTTCGTGGGCATACTCTTACCAGTCGATCCATCTGGCCTGACATCCGCACTTTATTTTTAAGTAGTTGCATTAAAACTTTAGAGCATGTTTATCATTTCTGCACTGTAGGTAGAATTGCGTAAACCCTGAAAAACTTGAATTTACTGTATTTTAGGAGTAGAGTAATTAAATATATTTTATAATATATTATTATAATAGTAGGTTATTAGAGTACCTTCTTCTCGTAGAAGACAATATACTATTATTGTACGTGCATACGCATGCATTGGTGAGAGCTGAGCAGGGCCGAGTGACTTCGTTTCGTCTTGGTGTCACTTGGCACGGGACGACCCGACAGCCACTGAGCTGAGCGTCACTTGATCCTCGAATGGCCTTAGAATTTATATTATATGTATAAATTTTGCTTATATATCCTTTTCGATCATTTTTATCATTTTACGCGAGTAGTTTTGATCTTGAGTTTTGTGGCATTGCTCCATCACGGTTCCGATCTCGAGTTCCGTGGTGGCATGTTTTTACTTAGAGGCTGCACAGTTCCGATCTCGAGTTCTGTGTAGGTCTATTTTACGCTACCGCATGGTTCCGATCTCGAGTTCCATTGCGGATTTGTCTGCACGGTTCCGATCTCGAGTTCTGTGGCAGAGTGAGTGCACAATTCCAATCTCGAGTTCTGTGGCATTGGTTACCTCACCACGGTTCTGATCTCAAGTTCCATGGTGGCATTTTTATTACTCCCCTTCTTAGGATCATGAGTATTTGTATTTTTTGTATTTATACGGAACTCATTAGATCATGCACTCTCCTTCTTTAGATGATGTTAATTTGAGGTGACATAGATTACACTTTGTATGATATGTATGTTTATGTTTATTTATTTATATGTGACTGATGCTTGACATTTTATATTATGCTTCCGCTGTTGTTTTTACTATTATGTTTATCTTAGCCTTGCGTGCTTAATGATTAATTAAGCACAAGGCGAGGTTGATCACACCTTAATTCAGAATTCCTGGTTTGGGATGTGACAGTTTTAGCCCAGTTTGAATTTAGGTTGCTTTTTCTATGAGATCGATCAAAACGTTACGTAACGATTTGCACTGTAAAAACTTGTTCAAAAACATGATTTTTGAAACTTGAAATTTAATAATCGTTACAATGTTTTCAACAAACGTTATAACGTTTTATGATATTTCCTGAGTTTTGATCAAGTCGTTGGTGTTTCTTTACATGCTAAATCGTTATAATATTTTACAAACGTTACCAACGTTTATATCATGTTGAAACAACATCAAACACATTTTATCAAGTTTAAAATATTACAAATTAAATTCTTGATAAATATCTTCATAATTTCTTCAGTTCAAGCCATCTACTTTGTCATTCTAATTGACTTGAACCTGTAATGATCTAAAACAGAAGAAATCGTAAAATTCAAGTAATTGTATGTTTTGCAAATTAGTCAAATAGACGAAAAAATATTATTGCTACAACCAATAGGATGGAAAGAATTTTTTTTACATTGAATCGTGTTTGGTTGATAAAATTATGTTGGAGGTGAAGAATACAGAAGGGAAAATGTTTAACCTTTTATGTTTGTAATCATTAGAATCTATTTACCTCCCAATTTGAGGTGTAACAGATGGAAAAAAAAATTATTGCAAATATTTTTACAGAAAATAACACAAATACCCAACCCTATATCTTATCTATATAATTCTCATCAAAGTTTCTTTGTCACAAAATTATAGCAGCCATCGAATTTCTAATTAACTTTCTAAATTTTATTTAATTAAACAAGAAATAAGACGGAAAGAAAAGTTAAATTTATTTTTTCTCATTAATCATTCAAATATGTTAATCTTCTTTTCTATTCTATTCCATTCTCTTCTATTCTTCACCTCCCCTCCCTACCTCTACTCTCCATCCAAACAAGGTGTTAAAAATGATTAAAAAAAGCTCAGAAAATACAAAATTTGTTCTTCAAGCACATTTTAATATGAAGATCATGTTGAACAGTTTGGATCTCTTGTTTGAATTTTAAAAATAAAGATAAGAATATAATACATGAATGAGGCATAAAACATACAAGGCATTTGATTGGACTCTACTTAAAATATTAATGAATTAAAAACTAAAATTGCAGATGTCTTTCTTCATTACTTAATTTAAATATGTTATGTATCTAACTTGATCCAAAATTTTAATGGTTTAAAAACTTTTCAAATTATTAAATATCAAATCATTTGATAGTGACCAAAAAAAAAAAAAAACTCTTTAAGAAGAAGGGCGGGTAATTTATTAGGCTCGTCTTTTTCGTATAATAAATTAGAGTTGGATTTTGAGCAAACGTCTTTCGCACAGAACACAATATCTAAAACAAACTGTGTGCTAGATGTGGTCTTTGTACAATAATATAATTCTCGAATCAATGATAATCTTGGAAATAGATTCATACTCTGCTATAATACATCTAGAATATTAGAGATTCGTTAATATTTCGAGATAATTGAAAACATATTGATATTAAAAACATATTTAGAAAAATCAAAATTAGGATCAGGATCAAACTCAGGACTTTCTTTCGTCCTGAAATCAACATCAATTATTTAAAACTCTAAACAAAAAGTTTTCCATTAAAAGGAGAGAAAGAAAAAAAATCTGATTATTTAAGTAATTTAAATAAGTAAAGAATCAACAAAGATATCAACAAAAATACCATACATAGTAACATAGTGGATATACGTTAAGAGTTACCCTAAATCAGGTTGTAAAAATTGAACGCATAGTGGATATAACCTAGTTTGTTTTTATTTGCTATTTAAAATTTTCATATGCAAACGAAATATTAGCTTACTATATACTTATATAAAGAAAAACTCAAATTTGTATTATTTTCCCATAAATAGAAAGTTATTTTAAGTTGTTTACTAAAAAAATCGCAAATTTAGTGCAGTGGCACAAGCACTCGTCTTTCTTCGAAAAAACATGTGTTCAATTATCAAAATAGTATCTAAAAGATGCTGAAATGTACCAAAGCTCTTTAATAATAATAAAAAGTTGTTTACACACTGCTAATACTTGTTGTGAAGATTGGAGAAAGCTGTACATTTTTTTATGAAAAATAAAGTAATTATATCTGTACATTTTTTTATGAAAAATAAAATAATTATATCTGTCAAGCTCGGCCATATCTCTTCTCTTATTAAGCATGTATTTATTATGATTCGCTAACAACTATAATTAAAAGATGAAATATTGAACTCAATATCAGCCCTCTGATCAATTAGTTTACATCTTTTTATTTTATGCATATTTTTTATGGTATTTTAAGTGTAGAAGTCTAAATTCGTTTAGACACATATTCGCCAATGCCTCTTTTCTCATTTAAAAAAAAATAGATAATTTCAAATCTTTGATTGTCGGATTCTTATTTTTTATTGGACCTGATTTTTTTTTCTATTTTTAAATATTATTTAAGAAACTGTTGGATTGATTGATGATTGATTGATCATGTACCTTCATTTCTTTTGAATCTATTTTAAAGCATTCATAGATGTTATTGAATAATTATTCTGTCTATTAGTTTATTTTTTTATGAAAATATATTATTTTGTATGAGAATTTTTCTTTTATTCTTTTATATATATTATATTGCAACACACGGATACAATACTATTTAAAATTATAGAATTAAATACTGCCTTCAATATTAATAAAATGCTAATCAAGAAACCTTGTTGATTTCCACCCAAGAAACAGCTGAATGAGTTCGGATTTCGGAACAACCCAAATGTCATTTTGTAAAACTGTTAAAAAAATTCTTGCCTGCGTTTTCAGAAAATTAAATTAAATTAATAAAAATGTAAAGGAAATGGAGCCCTAAATCCCTAATGATTCTCTCACTCCATCTTTA
This sequence comes from Carex pumila, assembly GCA_033356055.1. Lineage (NCBI taxonomy): Eukaryota > Viridiplantae > Streptophyta > Magnoliopsida > Poales > Cyperaceae > Carex > Carex pumila. The sequence goes on from JARJHM010000092.1 coordinate 232,916, forward strand.
CAGATTTTTCTTTAATTGAAATGAAGCAACAAAAATGCAGCAGCATCAGAAATGAATTTTGGACGATGAGACGACGAGTACATTTGTTTTATAATTGGGCTGAAAGCAAATGGGCTGATAGCCCTTGTGGGCCCATTTTCCCGCCATTTAAGCCCCCTCCCTCGATCTTCTCCTGTTTTCAACCTTCATGAAGGGATACTAAACCCAAAACCCACAAGTTATGCTGAAATGGAGCAGCAATCCAGTTCGGCGCCTCCATCGCTTCTTCTCAGCCGTTCGATGCCCACCCGGGGGAGCCGCCGCTGACGTGGAGTCCGTCTCGGGCAGGAGATCCATGCTCCGGCCTCCTCCGACGGTGAAGAGGTGGAGCGTGAATCCAAATAGGTGCAGCTTCATCGGGCAAATAATCGCGCCAGTGAGGGTGTTCAAAGATAGCAGTGACGTTTTTACATTTGTAAAAGTCAAGGGACCTCTCACAAATCAGACGACCTGTCCTTTCGTGTGAGTTTTATTTTATTCTTTTTTTTTAGTATATCATTGTAGTGATACTGATACATTCATGTTTTCTAAATTATATGAAATATAGTCAGATTTATCAAATTTTAGGTGTACTGTTCCAAAATTCGAAAATAACATAACGAGTAATTACATAAATGGACCTTAAAAGCATCATTCATTTACCAGTTGATCCTAAAAGTTTTAAAGGCATCGTTTTGGTAAGAAATATATCTCTATTTTTATACTTTTGCATTAAAATTTATAAAAATATACTTAGAACACAAAAAATTACAAAATTTTGCCTACCCCTCAAAATATTTCTCCAAAATATGTTTCTAATTCTATTTTTTTTTCTCAGAATTTTTTTTAAAATATACTTAATTTTAAAAATAATAATAAAATTATGTCTCACCCTAAAATTTTGCACCATCCTGCTAATCATCCTGTATACGCCACTGATCATTCGTATGCCTTTTTGCTCCTTAAAGTTTCAAAAAGTATCATTTTGGTCATTACAGTTTTAAAATTAGTACCAAATTGGTTACTTTTGACATCCATTGAAAACATTATATTTCGGTCTAACATCATTTTCAAAGTTTCTAAATCAGTATTTACATTAATATAACCCCAAGATGCAGCAGTAAGCCAAATTTGACATTTCATTTTGCACGAGCACATAAGAAAGAAGAGATATGGTATTTGTAAATTTAGAATAACTGTTATGTACTTGTGGGTTTTGGATGGTAAACATGAATTGAATAAGTCGGTTGCTTTATGCTATGAGAATTTGTGCTCAGATAAATAAAAACTACAGAACTTAATACTTATAAACTTGTTAAGCTGGTTGCTGCTATTGTTTAATTATTCCAACAAGTAACTTTTATGCCTCTATGGTACTGCACTTAATCCAACAAATGGAACAGGATTTGTATCTCTATGATGGGAGAGCTTGCGCAAATCTCACTTCAACATCTACAAAAGGAACAATATGTTTATATATCTGGCTATTTATGCTCTTACAAGAAGATCTATTCAAGTTATACCCATCATGTACACTACAAGGTTTGCACCCAGATCTTTGGTTCCTTACATCAAATTGGCATTACTGGTCTGTTAGGGTTCAAATAATTCCCATTTATGCCCTTGAAGTTCATAAAGCTAGGAATATTGTTTAGTTTTGTTTAGTCTATCTATTTATTATCAAACATAATAGAATGGCTAAATTACTTGGAAAAACATAAATTTTTTGAAGTTGAAGCATATTTTTTTGAATGGGTCAAAATGATGTGATTCAAGCTTTCAACTACAAGGACCAAAAATTAAATCTAGACCAGTCATGTAATGTATTTACTTTCATTATGTTTTAGGTTCTCGTACAACAGTTGAATTTTGTTAGAACACGTAGTCAAAATGAAGTTCCATGTACAACTAATGATGAATTGAAGAATGAAGAAATGACACTTGCTGCCTCAACTATGAGTGAGTACATTGTTCTGGTGTCTTTCCACATTTTTTATCTAGATTTCTAATAAACCTTAAAGAAAGAATGACACTATATTATTGTATAGTAATTGATGTTTTGTGCCTGAATTAAAGCTTAGTTAAGACTTAATTTAGGACTATCTCAGAGAAAACTAAAAAAAGCTGGTACTACCCGTTAATGCTGATGCTTAGTGCAAATTATTTCCTTTTCAAATGAGTTCAAATTTGCTAATTGTTTTCTTATTATTAAAACACTTTGGTGTATTAAAAATTGATTGCTGTTTTCTTATTCAGATTCTGGTTCATGTGATGTAAACAAAGAAGAGTTAATAAGAGATCGGCACATACTTTGGCAATTATTTTTTGCAAATCCTTTTGAATGGTGGGACGGAAGAGCAACAAAGGGTTTCTCAAGGCGCCCTGATTTTAAGCACAAGAGCACTGGTGAAGCCTTGTGGATTAGATCTGATGATCCGCCATGGGTGAAAAAACAACTGAATTTGTACGACTCAAAAGTATCTGAAATTAATCTATTTCGAAAAAAAGATGATCATGATCTTTTTGGATGGAAAATACAAGATTTTGATCACTTATAGAAAGAAAAAAAAAATGAAGCAAATATTTGTGTTTGTTCTATTAGAGGATGAAGTAACAAATTTACTTTTCCAATATGAGAAAATGTAAGATAACAATAGAAAAGTCATTTCTAGGAAAAATGTCCTTGCTACTTTAGGTACACAAAAATTAAAGGACACTAGTTAAAGAAGGGTCAAATTGCTACTGTGATATATCATATATATAATCACACGATTCAAGTAGTTCTTGGACTTTTTTATTTGCATCAAAATTAATGAAATTGGTTTCAATTTTACTATTAACATGCGGTGATACTGATTTGCATCTGGTTTCGCTTTTACTATTAACAAACTGAAAGGTAATTATAAGTTTAAACTAAATGATGTAAAAAAAATTTAAAAACAAAAGTCAAGTTGTTGCACAATCAACGCACCAAATGTCTTCGTATAATTTAACTAATAGATAATCATCAGTCAGGGAGGAGTAATCACCAATACACAACAACATTAATTGAACAGACAAGGTCGAGATCAATTTGGTTACGCATCAAAGTAAATGTGAATAAGTGCGTTACTAATCAATCAGGCAATCATGAAGCAATTTCAATAAATGAAGACACGTAAAGACTTGCCACTATTATATTGATTTCGGGGTTTGTATATTTTGCGGTAATTGTGAAAAAAAAGAAATTAGCTAGTATTTACTAGAAAAAAAAGGATTTCTACATAGAAATAGTAGCAAAAGCCATTGGAATCGATATTTGATATATTGGAATAATGCGTTTTGTTATTAATGAAAACTTTATTCTCAATTCTATGAGAATTTTTATGAAAGCCTTTCATTTACTTCTCTTTCATAGAAGCTTCATTTTCTCAGAATGAGTCTTATTTATTAGGGATATAAAAATACTTGAAATCTTATTATTTATCATATCAGAGTTCATTTCAAAAAGATTTTCTCACTTATTAGAGTCTAGAATATCAACAAAATTTGTTTTTGAGTCAATTTCCTTAGTTTTTTCCTTGTCTAATTCTTCCAAGCTTTTAACTCCCCTAAAACTATGCGCTTTTGTAAATTTTGAACCTGCTTCCTTATAGAGTGGCAGGGTACCACTCCTTGTTCTTCCAAAAAAAGATAAAAACAAAAAACAAAAAGAATGCGAAAAAAACAGAAAGGAAAAAGAAAAGAGTGACTGAACTAGTCTGAGTCGGATGTCATCTCTGATGAAGGATCAAAAACACGCACCATTTTTGATAGGTGTTCTCCCATGTCATCCACCTCATCTTTCCCAAATCCCCAATCTCGAAGCACCCCCGCACCCTTTGCTCCTCTTGCCATCCCATGCCTCAAAAGGCTGTTGTATCTGGCCTCTATAAAAGGCTTTATTGCAATGCTTGACCGGAGCCGAGTTGCAATAGGGACTGACTCCACCTCAAGTGGGCCCCTTGAGGGGCCCGCCTCAGGTTGGTCAGCTAGGGTTTCACCATGCCGGCCTGTGGAGGTTTGAAAAATGGATGGAAACGAAAGCGGAATTGGAATTGGGGTAAGAGAGATTGAGAGATGCGATGATTTTGGTTTTGCTCTTAGTCCCTTGTCATACACTCTGCAAAATGAGTCTTTCACTTGAGATATTGAAGCCCGGTCGACACCTAAAAACATAACAAATTAGAAAAATGGAAGCTTGCACAAAGGGTTTTGAAATGTCACCAAGAAAGCTCTAGGACATTTGATGTTCTATATTTAATGACACATGTTACTTCCTCCAACAAGGGCAGCATAGTGGGTATATTCAAGTTTCTCAGGGGCATGGAGTAAATAGTTGGAAGATGAAACAAGTACCTGAATACAGAACACCATTGAATACAAGTGATTCGGCCATGTATAAATCTTCAGAATCATCTCCAATTTCATGACCCAGTGAAAGAAAGCGATTTAGAACATTTCCTTGGTTGCCTTTATCTGTAGCACAAATAAAAATTAAGTTAAATTAATAAACCCACTTGTGAATGCTACTAATAATAAAACAGAAAAATCCTCTTCCTTTTTTTTATCTTTTATAATTCTTTTTTTTTCCCTCTTCTATGTCTGTATTTTTTTTTTCGGTTTATAGAATTTAGAAGACAATTATTAAAAAAAAAAAAAAAGGTAAAATCCTATGTTACTCAGATACTGATTTGGAACGACAGTATATGATGGACCGGCATCTATCAGATATGTATTTGTGCATGATTCGCATACAATACATACCAGATATACCAGCTGGTGTCTCCATAATATTTAATTACTTTTGACCGACTACGGTCTTTGACACGCTCTTGTTCATGCATCAGATGCAGACAAATGCATGATAGCAGCGTCATGGAATCCCATCACTGGGTAATGGCGCTACGCTAAAATATATACGATTTGATATAGTTCCTGCTAGCATCATACCTGATAGTGGAGGAGCTGGCATAGAGATATCCAATATAGCCACCATATTCTGTCTATCTTGGCCAACCAAATTATGTACAATTTCACAAATATCCAGGCACCCCAAAGCATATGCTGTGTTAGAAATGGGGCCTCCCGGCCTAAACCGAAAAGCTGTACCCATCGAATGTATTGCAGAAGCATAAACAGCACTTGAATGGAAGTTTTTCTCATCTTTTGCACACAAAGATGATGACAAACCACCTAAAAATAATTTATAATTATTGTTTAATCTATTTGCATGTGTACTATTATATAACACTAGGATATAACAGCAATTTGGCCAAATCATTAAGATTAGTCCCCAAGTAGAGTAGAAAAAAGGGTAAACAAACCAAATATAGTGGACAACCAATACAGGTCTAGTACATATTGGGTCATAGGTGCCAGACCCAATAGTGAGGTAACTATCACCAATAGAGTATAGACCAGAATTTCACTCGATCCCAAGACCATTTTGATAAAACAAACCATTTTAATTTGAGTGAGTCTATCGTACTATGCATATTATGATTTGGCACCGTGCTACGGCTCTATATTCGAGTTTTCAAATCCTAAGGGTCGATTTGAACCGTTCATCTTGTTCTCCATATTAATATGTGTTTGGAGACCAAACTTTACATTTTTTGAAATTTTTTTACTATATTTTTAGATTGATTGAAAATCACTGTTTTTGGATGGTCCAGAATTTTCAGATCAAGTAATTTTCTAAATATCTAAAAAAATAGTAAAAAAATTTCAAAAAATGTAAAATTTGGTCTCCAAACACATATTAATATGGAGAACAAGATGAACGGTTCAAATCGACCCTTAGGATTTGAAAACTCGAATATAGAGCCGTAGCACGGTAACAACCTGTGATATGCATAGTACCATAGACTCACTCTTTTAATTTTAACAAAATTATTTTCAGATTTCAAATGTTGCTCTGAGCTATAAAATTACTATTCTTAGATTTTTTTTTATGATAACATAGATTTCATTGCAAATTCAGAGCTGAATAGTCAAATTGTCTTGGAACTATTTTGAGGTTGTGTACCTGCTCTTGAACAGTCATTGTTGTAACAATTATGAAAAATGCGGATATAACACAGTAAATGTAAGCATACCAAGAGATGGCAACCCAACTGGTACAACGAGACTAGAATAGGTCGACAGCTTAGAAAGAGAAACCGCATCATGCAAAGATCTTGCGATTGATTTTCTTTGGTTTGAGGCATATGTATAAGAAAATGTATCTCTGACAGTGTACAGTAATACAGGTATGTTTGTGTAGTCATCAGCTATGTTTTCTAAGAATTCAGAAGCCACACTAGAGAAACCACCTGAGTCATCAACCACACATTGAATGCCCTGTTAGAACAAAAAAAGTTTTTTAGTAACTAAATTGTTGGTAATAAAAACAAATTATATCGATCATTGTCTAATGTTGAAGTAGAAGAATAGATTAACCGGTTACAATAAAACTTACTAAATAATAAAGAATATGATATTAAAAAGAAAGAAGATAGCCTTTCTTATATAGTTATTTTCCCTTTTGCAGCTATGAATCCAAATCCAAAATAAACTCAGCACCAAGGTCTCCCTCCCTCTGTGTCATAATTAGGGGTGTAAGCGGAGCGGATAATGCTAAATACCAAATCCATATCCACATTTCAGTGAGCGGACATGGATACGGATAGTAAACGTATGTCAAAATGTAAAATCAAATCCACTTTAAACGTACGGAGCGAATAATCCACGAATACGGATTCGAATACAGATAATGAATAATTGTCAGATAATTGAGTCATATGAACTTTAATATACAAATATTAATTAAGAAAAAAAAAAGTAAAATGGAAAAGAAAGCAGTTTATATATTCGATCAACATTAATCGGTAATAAATGTTGACTTGATCTACTTAATTATCTCATGGAATAAATTAAAAATAAATAAGAAGAACATAATAATTGCAAAGCATTCGGTGTACTAGATCCCAAGGAATAGCTTAAGATTTCAGCTCTGAAGGAAGAGAAGCTCCGGACTCCGGTGATCTTAGTCCCACTGTGGGAATCAAAATGAAGTTGAGCCCTTTATATAATATCCCGCTTAAGTTGAAAGCAAATGAAATGAAGGAAACCTGATATAACTGGTAATAGCCGGATCGGATTTCGAAGCACACCCACGTGATTCCACTTCATTCAATATTAAATTTCGGATCCGGATATATACGGATATCCACTCCATTTATACCCTCAAGGAATTATCCGTATCCATATCCGGGTTATTTCTGCATATGCAAGTACATATCCAGATCCTTATCCGGGATTATCCGAATCCATTTAATCCGGATTTGGATTATAAGCGGATTCGGAGTGGATATCGGTCAAATAATCCGGATCTGTTTACACCCCTACTCATAATAGATTGCTAAAAAAGTATATAAACAAAAATAGAAATAACCTGCACATGATCACATTCTTCCACAAAGAACCTAAGTCTGTCATTCAACTCCTCCATATGCAACCCGCCTGAGAGAACTTCCTTACCGGCACCGAAATTCTCGAAATTTTGAAAATCAGTCCATGTCCCCTTCAACTCGTACAGGCTCTTATGGTGAAACTGGACTTTGCTAAAATCAGACCAAAATTTAACATCTCTTTCCAAACACTCAACTCGATCCTTATCTTCAATATGTGAATCCTCTTCACCTTCTTCAGATAAGCTCTTGAGAAATAGATTTTTCTCATGACGCTTTTCTTCTGATTTAGTTACACCGCCTTTCCTGATTAACATAGAATAATTTTGCCACAAAAAAAATCAGAAGGGAGAGCAATGTTTTATTGTTTTAATAACAATCTTTATACTGTATGAATATCTTGCTGTACAAAATCAGAAAGTTCTTTTAAGAAACTCTGGCTTGATTAGTTTAGGGCTGTGTATATTAAAAAAATTAAGATATTTACCATGCCAGTATATCAGATCTTTCAGAGCAAGAACTGTCACCATATAAAGAGCCAGAAGAACTTAAAGTGCCAAGAGATCCTAAAAAGATAAGAGGTTCTTAAAAAAAACATAAAAGAAGGGGAACAAAAAAAGGATTAAAGAGCAATGATTAAGTACCTTGGGAACCGATGGATATTAACCTAGGGCAGTAGGTGTAGGTACCCTGCAAAACACTTTCAAAATATTAGTTAACTAACAAAAGTAATCACCATTTTTTTACACTTCAGGTGTTAAGTCGACATTGAGATTAATTCAATTTATTTTTATACATTATTTTCAGATATTATTATACTCTCAAACATAGAATTGGAAATTTTTTATACCTGATGAGTCTGACCAGTACGGTAAAGTACATCCATATCCATGCAATTATTCTTGAAAATTGCATCTGCACTATCATCTTCGGCAAGACCAAGCAACTCATCCTACAATGTCAATTTATTCAAAGCAACTAATTTATGTTAGCAGTTCGAGGGATAAAACTGGACAAAATGTCTTCCAACCTAGCTACAGTATGATTCACCTTATGTAACACCTACTGATGACAACAAGACTACACAGGGGACCATATAAAATGGGTGAAGTAGTTGAAAAATAGAAAGATCATCAAGACAAATTACAACCGTAAATTGTGTTACAACTCGTATCTTTTGAAACATTCTTACCCAAGGTATTCTGAATAAACGTTTAAAACTAAAATAGCTTGAAAACCTTAAAAATATAGGAAGGAAAAGGAAAGGTTATTTGAAATGTCAGAAAATTGACCTGAAAATTCCAGAAATGGGAGCCGACATAATTTGCAAAGTCTCCAACTTGAATTGTCACTATCTCCTTCATTTTATGTGGTCAATTGGCTCTTTATTTCTCTGATGATACTTACAGAAAGTTACAAAAGCGTCAATAATTAGTATGCATCTGTCGACCGCTTTAAGAAGATCCTAAAATCTTTTCAGTAATTTACAGTGTGCACTCTACAAATAATAACTGCAATATAATCCTGGCAAAGCTTACAATTCCCTAATACACCCCTGCACTCATTTTCTATTACACACAAGTAAACAGCAAAACAGTATGCATTACTACGTCAGTCTTACTGTTCTGACGAACATTACCTATGATTCTGATTAGCTGATTTGATCAACTGATATCTATAACTAAAATGAGATGATGTTCACAACTGATATCTAAGGTGCGTACATGAGAGAGCAAGGGGATAGTACCTAGAATTAATAGGATTGTCTTGAGAGAGACAAGCTTGATTTGGACCTTTGGCAAGGTAGCCGACTCGAACCGCCGAAACCACTCCTTAATCTTAGTCAGTATCAGCGATGGCAAGTGGTATCACAGTCCGAGAGCGAGGACGGAAAGACCTTTTCTCCTTTTAACGGCAGCACACAGGGGAGGAGAGGAAGTGCCGAAGTGGGAGAGCAAGAGGCAGGAGAGGACGACTGGGCGACAATAGCAGACAGTGTGGGTCGTTACGATCCATAACGGGCCGAATGGGGCCTCTCAATTTCGTGCTGGACGGCAGACCTCTTATGGGCTGCACATCTTCCATCAGCCCATGGTCGTTACGTTCCTCTCCGGCTGTGTTAGCACAGCCGAACGGGTATTGAAAAGTTAAAAGAGTGATCTACATTACCTTACGAAAGGCCGTTAATCTCTGAAAATATGGGCCGTTTCTAGTTCCTTAGAAGAGCCCAGGAGTTTCCACGAGTCCTCTCCTTACAGATTTTTTATTATTAATAGCATTAAAAAAAAAAAAAATTAAACGTATGGCATTATCGGAAATACGTTCTAGTGGAAAAGTATTTGTCAGGTACCGTAAACGATTCTCTTCACTTTACGGTTTGAGAATTACTCTCAGCCGCTTTGGGATTCAGTTATATTATAAATTTATATTTACATATTTTGACACACCATAAATTTATAAGTTATTTTTACAATTTTATAGTCCCGACGATCGATTCGAACCGATCAATATGATATCTATATTAAAATGTGCTTGGAGACCAAATTTTACATTTTTTTTTTGGAATTATTGTTTTTAGATAATTATGGATCATTGAAAAACAACGATTTAAAAAAAAATAGTAAACAAGTTCCAAAAAATTGAAAATTTTGGTCTGCAAGCACATTTCAATATGGAAATCATGTTGAACAGTTCGAATCGACTGTTTAGATTTAAAAATCACAAAAATGACTTATAAGCATATAGTGTCAAAATATGTCACCATAAAATAGTGTAATTGAATTCTTCATCTTAAATTTACATGTATATTAAGATTAGACAATTGTGTTTGGTATGCCAACTATCACACACGAAATTATTTGTGAATAATATTAGTATGTTAAACATTGGCACACTAATTAATATGCTAAATCAAGATAAAAATAAAATAAATTAAAATTTTGTTTTTCAAATCCCATATTAATTCTTTGACAACTAATGTTCAAAACTATACCGATTCAGGAAATTCAAATTAAGATAATTAATTTCAGTCTAATTTTTTACGAATGCGAATGCTCTTATAATTGCTCAGATTGTTGACCACATCAACACTAATAATAAAAACAGAAACATGTATCCTCCTCAACTTCATGTACCTACCTTTAGTTCTTCAAATTCATATTCCAATTGACCTTAAAATGCGGGATTTTGTACAAAACTACTTGGAAAAACTATTATACTAGTACGATATTAATTTTGAGATCTTCAAATTAATGTTCCTTTAGACCTTAGAATTTACACACGATCTTTCCATACACAACTTATTTCGAATGATAATTAACATATCTTTCCATTCATTTTAATAAAAAAAAATGGTAACACGATAAAACAGAATGAAAAGTAGATAGCACAAATACGGTACAAGGGTATGTTCTGTGTTGGAAATGAAGGTGTAAGGAGGGAAAGGGGTCAAGGATATTGACGACAGCGGAATTCGCTAATCTTTGAAGAAAGGAGAGTAACGGCTGACGTTATCATCCAATGGGTAATCAGAGAAGCAACGCTTTGGGAGACGCACTGTAGAGCAGTACCGGTTCCAAGGCTGGTATAGGCTCTTGTCCCAGTTATTTAGGAATCTAAAATACTGTTTTCAGTTTACTGTTTCATCCTGTGCTTTTTACTTAGAAGAGGTGTAAGAGAGATGTATATTTTTATTGTTTTAACGGTGTGTTGCTACTTTGTAAGAACCGTATGGATTTTTAAATATATCCCACCTGGCAGCCTCTGCCAGGTTTTACTCAAAAAAAAAAGATATTGGCACAGTTATTTTAATTTCCTTCCAATTTGACGGGTTCCAATTTAATATTATGTTCGTTTTATTCTTTTTTTCTTCCTGTTATTTTCCTCCCCCAACTTGAGAGCAGACACTAACAGAGAATCCAAGTATATTGAATACAAAATATCCATCAATTTTAATAAAAAAAAAAATCCATCAATAAACACAGTATAAAGTACACATTTCAAAATTAATTTGTGGGGGGTAAAGAAAAATATTTGTAGGTGATGTCTAGTCTAGAACATAATAATTGCGTTAATACCTTTCCCCAAAAAGAAAAAATCAAACAGATCCAGCTAAATAATCAAATCAAAGTTCAATTCTCTCCAACCACGTAGACCTTATAACAAGAAAGGAAGAATCAGTACAAATCCTTGTCAGATTTTAGAAAGATAATTAACACCTAGACTAAATCGATCAGTGTTGTCAGAATCAGTGGATCTTATCCGTATAGATCTGATCTCTACATGCCAACAACATAATACACTTTCTTGTGTCTTCTCTGCACCTTTTGCTTAGATGAAGGGATGCGATAGAAAAGCCACATTATCTGCTAGTCAAGTGGGAGAAATCGTCCACTCTAATTAATTACATCTCACTTATAATTCAATTTTTTTAAGATAAAGTGTTCATTGAATCATTGTTTATGTAGATGTTTTTTTATTATTTTCAAACTTTCCCCGTGAAAACCATCTTTGGTTTTAAATTAGACTAGCACAGATAAGCTGATTAATTCCATTTAGTTGAATGTGTTAATTTGTAGTTCGATGGGAGCTTGTTAGGTTTTAAGCAAGGTCAAAATCAAACAGTACCAAGGAGATCTTAATCGATTTGATTCTTCTTGTTTAATTGGACTAATCTCTCTTAGCCACAATAGCTGATAGAGATGTGCATGTGTTCTTTTGTTGAATTGACCTAATAAGAATGCTTTTAAATGTTGATAGAAGAGAGTTGATAATTCACGCAAAAAAAAAATGCAAAAAGTAAAAGCTAAACTTTTTACTCAACAGCATCCGAACCTCAATCAATAAATTTCTACAACCTCCTCATAATAAACATTTGGATAAAAATCTGAACCAAAAAACGGGGCAAAAAATTCAGCAGCCTAAATCCTCAGTTCATCTCTCCCTTAGTAGAACTAGGGCAAATTATTATTCTAACCCCATATCTGGGTTCTTCATTGTGTTGTGCAAAACCCTATTTAGTCTCTCTCTCTCTCTAATATAATTATATATACACCAAAACGTTGAAACAATTAACATTAAACTGATCACAACAGATTCCTACAATTTCCAGCCATAGCTCTCAGATCTTTCATCTTCTTCATCACAGCTCTCTCCAGTACCTCCAGTAGCAATGGCCAACTGGAGAGGTCCAGTGGGCGACCCTGATTGGGAGGTGCTCTGTTGTGAGGTGGTGCTTTGCTGGTCTTTGCAAGAGGCGTTATTAGTTGGCGTTCTTCTTGTATGCAGCCTATATTTCTGAAATAGTACCAAGAAAAGAATAAATAAATATTTACAAATTATTATCCTTGCAAAAGAGAACATTTCACATGCCCCTTCAAATTTTCCACACAAGTTCTCATTACATATTGACCAAAATATCACTCAACCCTAATTATTCAGTAAGCAGAAAGCAGGAGCATGCATGTTTTAAATAAAAAGATAGTTCATACCAGGATGCAAATTTATAAAAAAAATAATTGTTCAAAGTTAGTTCATACCTGTAAATGGCTTTTCACTTCGTCATTTGTTAGCCCATCTACTTTCATCAGCTCTCTGATTTGCTTTGGAGTAGCCACTGAAAATTTATCAAGTAAAAAAGTTAGACGAAGGTCCCTGATCTGATTCTGGCACTGGAAAATGACCTGATAATATGGTACAAATTTTAAAGTCACATTCTTTGATTTTTAATGAAACAAAGGCAAGATGAACTGATCTTGTCTACGCTCATGAATTTTGTGTTATATAATATGTTAGATATTATCTTGAACTTTTGTCTACTGATAATATAACATATTACCAAGGATATAAGGGACAATTGGATCAATTTTGGCTCAAAAACTGTGATCAAGTTTTCAAATTAGGAAAAAGATATTATCATCTCAATTTAGAGGACACTCAATCAAAGCGCTTATGACCTCACAGATTCCCTTCCATTTATGTGAACAAATCAAAATTCTACCAAAATGAAAGACTTCCAATTTTAAATTTCTCTGACCTTGGGCGCCGCCCAGCTGCTGTAAGGAAGAAACGAACCGCCTGTGCAACTCAGGTGACCAGCACCGCCTCGTCTTTCTCTGTTGTGACTGGGACTGAGATTGAATAGATATTTGAGTTGCACCTGAAGAGGAGTTCTCTGTAACTCCAGTTACACCCTTGTAAGATAACAAGGTGAGATCAGGCACGGTCACATCCACCGTCTCCTCCTTCCTGGGAAGGCCTTTGAACGGCATGAACCCGCATGAAGTACTCTGAATAGTGAATACAAAAAAATATTAGTAAATACAAAAAAAATCATGGGGCTTTATGTAAATTTTTTCCTTTCTAAGATGATACCTTTGTTGATAATCTGCTTTGAGGTTTCTCAGTTCTATTTTCTTCGCTGTGGCTCCATAACTGAGCAGAGCTCATCCAACTCTTCTTATCTTTTGAGTCGTCTTCCACTTTCCCCCCTATATTTTCTTCAAATCTACTTTTTACGGGGATGAACTCCTCAAAGACGCTACCTTTCTGACATCTGTTGAGTTCCTCCTTCAACACACTAATAACTGCAAAACATTTCCAAACAAAACTCATATTAATTAAAACTTGAAATTTCCACCAAATATTACTTGAAAAGCACCAAAGAAATGAGAATTACTGTCGCTTAGGAGATGCATGCTTAGCGGCAGCTCCCTCTTGAAAACTTCTATCTTTCTTCTCTCGACCTCCAAATCTCTGATAAAACCCTCGAGTTTTGTCGTTTTCCCACCTAGTTCTCCGACCTCCATTGTCTCCTTCAAGAACCCATTAATGGTTTTCGAAGCGTAGGGCTTCAGATTGAACCCCATATCCAGCAGGCCAGATCCCATTTCCTTCAACATTTTTCTATAAAATGTTCTCCAATTCTTACGCCTTCTGACTTGAGGTGCAATGTAAGGGAGTAGAATAAGACGAGAGAATATACAGGGTAGATGGTATCTTTTCCATTTATATAGCTGAGTAGGAAGAAACGCGATCCGATCGGACCGGTGTTGGATTGGCTGGACCGTGGTTTTTAGGGATATAATGGTAAATTCCGCTAGGAAGTGGGTTTTATCGTGACAACTCACGCAAGGGCGAGTCGTCGCGTAAAAGAGAAACTCCTTGATGGTGTCTTGATTTACTATATTACTCTCTCAAATACATATCTGCAGCGGGCTTAAATACGGGTTTGTACAACACGTTACATAAATAGTTATAGAAAGAAAAGCGTAGGGAATTTATACTTTTATCGGTAGCTAAAGATCGGCGACGCGTAAGAACTACCGCGGTGACTCGATTCGGATAGATCTTTTCTGTTTTGATCCTCCTAGATTGCTATTCCTATGTTGGAGCTCTTACTCAATTTGTTCTTGAAGAGACAAAATTTACTTATACACCCTTAAAAGTTGCAATATATTTTTTAAGATCCAGTAAGACTTGGTTCGATGTGAACTGCCACTTGGCCAGTATCAACCTCCTCTTTACATCTCAACAGTATCCGAATCCACAATTTAAAATTCAAGATGATCCATCAATTCGAAACAATATGAACCTCAGATGATCTGAAATCCGACCGATTCGATTCCGAAACGATCCAAATTTCACCTAACAAGGAGTTGAAATTATCCATCTCGATTTTAGCTTCAATTTATCTGAACTCATGATTATATTTTTTAAAATATATGCAAATTATTTTGGTAAATACTATATGAGTTGTTTAAAACAGCATCATATTTTAAAGACGACTTATGAATTTTCTTTTCGATTTTTTTAAATTAATTCTGAAAGTCTAAGAAATCAATTTTAGTAAAAGAAAAAAATTACGTATAGTAAAGAAAATACTAATAATCTTTATATAATGGTAGGTCACATTCACATATTCAAAATAAATAAATAAAACTATTTGTGAAGATTAAATAATTAATTAACTTGGTTTTCAATGTTTACTAAAATAATGTTTAATGGTGCTTTAACATATCATATGTGACGTGGAGTGCATCTCCGTCAATAATAAATTTTTGCAATATTCGGCTGGTCGGTCATTTTGTAATATGGAATGCACCACGAGGAAGGTGTAACAGAGAATTTTCTTACACGTGATTGAAGGAATCTCAATTGGCATGATTAATTAAAAAAGGTTTCTCATTTTGTAAGAAAGAAAGGAAGAAAAAATAATTTGGCGTGCCTCACGCCAGCATGCGGAAGGTGAGGAGATAAGGATTCCCTGTAGAAAATTGTAAAAAGGAGGGGCCCAGCTGTGACATCTGGTAGGATTTAAAACGGAGAGAGAAAATGAGATTCTCATGGGTTGACGATGCTAAATGACAAATGCAACCCCACTCACCAGCCGAGATTCCACTCCACCGAAACCGAATGTGTTGTGTGGTTTACATTACACAGTAGAGATTAGGACAATTGTGTGCTTTTTTTCTTGTGAAAAGAAGAGAACTTGGGGGAATCTTTTATAATTTTGGTGCTACTATTTACAACTCTGATTATTCTTTCGTACCATTAAATTTGGTAAAGTGTGCCCAGCCTTTTTTGTTCAAATTCATGCCATCTCACTAACCACTTGTACAGATAAATTTCTCAACCCAATAATTATAACAGTTTCCATTGTATAAAATATATTATAACTCCAGTTTGTATTGACACCAGAATTATATAAAAATATTCCTCAAGTTTTCATCTTTTTGACGGCTTTTAGAGGAAAAATGTTCAAAAAAAAATAGTTGTCGGCTTGTTTAAAATTTGAAGTCTGGAATGTATAATGAGATTAAGCTCATCGTCTCTACCTATATAATTTTTTTTAAATCTGCCTAAGAGGCTAAAATTCCACTAAAAAGAAATTGTGGGACATCACAATCATTTAGCATTATATCCAAGATGAATAAAGGATGGGCAAGAAACTTAGTTGCACCAGCCAATTTCAACCCATTTTTGCTTATGGTTTTTATTATTATTCCAAAAGCGAAATTAGATGGACAAAGCAATACATTAAAGGAAAAAAAAAAAAAGATGTTGTTAAAAAAATCCTTCTGGACAAAATAAACGTAATATTGAAATTTTGGAATATCAACTTTTAAAGAGAAAAAATGTATATTATACCAGGAAGTAATAAATTATATGTGTAAGAAGTATGATCTTAGTGCAGTGACACGAGAAATGCAAGTTCAATGAAGTTAGTTGCAAATAAAATCGGTGCGATACTCCTACTTTTATACACACAAAAATAACATCTAAAAGTTGTTGAAGTGTAATAAACACTTTAAAAAGAAAGGACAAATTACGTGTATAATTAATGAATCACCACATGTAATTGCGTCATAGCGGAAAGCCTGCAAAAATAGCTATAGCAAAAACTATGCTACATAGCGTTTTTTTTTTATAAAAATTATATCATATATTTGTACTAAATATCAACATGATCTAAGTCTCATAGAACAATAAATTAATAAATAACATCAATTTGATTAAAAAATTATAATATTCATATTGAACCAATATAAAGTCCAAATTACGACTCAAAATATCTATAATAATACTAATATCGTAAACTATCAATCTTTTTTTATTCAAAATATATTCAACATCATGATATAATCTATCTTTTTTTCTATTTAAATTTCAAAATAACCTAGACATCATGGCATAATTAACTATCTTAATCTATACAAAATATCCAAACTACCATATAATAAGTATTATTTTGGTACTTCAAGAAATATCTTAATATATTCAATCTGAGCCTTTATTTAAAGCCTATATAAATTGAAAGAAAAAAAAAACTCATGTTGTATAGCGTGTTGGAGCTTCCTTATTTGATTTTATTTGATGAATCTCTTATTTAATAATTAATAGTCTAATATAAAGCTTAGTATGTCAATTGCAAGAAAAAAAAAATCATGGTAAAAATTCAATATGAGCATTTATTTAAAGTCCATATAAATAAATAAAAAAGCTCATGTTGCATAGCGTGCGCTATTTGCGCTACACATTGTGCGCTATAGCGTACTATTATTACTGTTATAGCGTCTGTAGCTCAAATAGTGCATTTTGATGCCATAGCTTAGCGTTTAGGATCCAAAAACACTATAACGCGCTATTTATAACACTAAATTGACTGAAACATTAACTTATGGATGACATGTGATGAAATGTTGTTGATAAATCATCGCAATAATATCATAATATTAGCAACGAAAACTGTAAAAGTCACGTCAATTTTCAAATATTACCAACAAATAATAAACAAAAGTCGAACTTTTTTCTTAATATTCAAATTAATTCTCTAACAAAATTCAAATATTTGAAGTCCCAATCCATATTCATTTATAGCTAAAAAGAACACGACCACAAAAAAAAAACCACGATTTGGAAGTCTGACTCATCCAACGCGATTTGAAAGCCCGGTCTTCATGATCGTGATTTAAATATTTGATCCTTTGATATAAAGCACGACACTATTTTATAAAAAAAAATTACAAAAACTGATTAGTTTAGGATGAATTTTGAAAAATCAATTGTTCTTATTAAGTTCAAAACTAATTCAACCCACAATATTTAGTGAATTTTTTCTTTCTCGTTACCATCAGATAAAAGTTGGTTTGAACTATGATTTCAAATTCTAATATTTCTAAATCTCGAAATTCATTAAATATATTTTAAAAAGTTTAACTTGAAATTTGACATGTGTTAAAAAAAAAAAAATCGGAGAGAGAAAGTTTGTAAGCAAACCACCGTTGTATATGCCATGCTTGCATGAAATATTGAGAAACTCTCCTAATTAATTACAGCCAAATTAAATTCCCTAATATTTGATAGACATCGGAAGTTTATTAACCAAGCGTAATGACCAACTTTTGATGAGTTATTGAACAATAATAGTAAAAGAGATTTATGTTTTCCATTCGTACATCAATATTAAGTGGAACGTTTTACTCTGTTTCGATCAATTAAGTGCCAACTTAAAATTTCAATTTTATACAATTTTTTCTATTAAAATTTCTGATTATTTAGAGGTGCGAGGAACATTGTGATTGGTGGTGGTTAGCAGAAAATTTAAATATTCTTATATTCAACTCAAATCAGAGATTTGCCCAAACAAACAAAAAATCAAATCAAAGTAATATACAAATAAAGCTAGTCCATTATTTTTTATTAAATATTCTACTTTCGACATATATACATTCCACAAAAATAAAAGGATGTTAGCTCGCCCCAGATGCAAGTATATGCTACTGATCGATATATTTGATATAGTTTAAATATCAGTGTTATAAAATACGGCCATACAAACTATTTATTTACGCCGTAAATAAAATAACATATTCTAATTTTTCAAGAATTTCATCTTATTAGACATATGAAATATTTAATATGGCATCTATAATTTGAAAACTTATAATAATATATTAATATTTTCTTTTCTTTTCTTTTTTTTACTAAATTTTTCTAAAAGCCTAATTAGGTTGTTTAAGATATTTTTTCAGAATATACATCTACAAATATTAAAGGTTTAAATAGCGTTTATTACGTCATATAGTCGAATTAACGGCTAAAAAAACAGTGCTATATTCATAGTGTTACTATTGCACGCTATAACGCACAATAATATCGAAAACACCCTAGCTTTTATTGTCCGAAAACACCATATAACACCGCTATATCGTGTTATTTAGAATCCTGACAAATGTTATACAACTGGAAGGTGATTAACTGCATACAAAAAGCTACATCTAAAAATGAAGAGGAACTCAACAAGAACGTATCACTTTTCCCTTATATTCCTTTTATTATATGTGAAACGGTACAACCCCATATCAGAACTGAATTTAGATCCCTTGCATCCAAGTCAACTTTTTGCAATGGGGATATGAGCACTTTTTCTAAATTTAGATCCTCTGTTGCACAGCTCTGCCTACAAATGAAAATACACTGTTTTGTGGCTCCATGATTATAAAATTCACTCGTTAGTTATTGCTCATTAGGACTTGTATGGATAGGCAAATCTACAATCAATTATAGAGAGATATTTAGCTATCTCTATAAATTTTAAAAAAAAATTATGTATCTTGAATCTTAATTAAATTAATTTCTTTTTAAGTTTTTTTATAATCCAGTCCTTCATAAAAAAATCTAAATATGTACTTTTACTTTAGTATAGTAGTTGAAATTTTATGTTGTGATTAGGGACGGACTCACATGGTATCTGGAGGGCAGCTATCTCTTCTAGATTTTGAGTTTTAGTGGATCTATCGGTCCCAACCGACTTTGTCTCTCTTTGAATGTTTGATTTGTAATTCATATTAAATTTAAGATTAAATTAAAATAAATTTCTTGAATTATGATTGATAATTAAAATTATAAGTTAGAGCATCATAAATTACAAGGCAGACAATTAGAAAGTATAAGTTAAAGCATTATTTTTTTATTGAGTATCTATTTAGTTAATGAATTTAAATCAGATTAGCTATTTAAGTTCAATTTGATATTTTTTTGTCTTTTCTGACGAAAATTCTGAATCTATTCCTAATTGTGATCGTAAAGACTTAAGAGTTGAAATTCTATTATCAGTACCGGTAAAGCTACCACATACTGAGCATTTTACTTTTAGGTCCCCAATTAATTTTTTTTAGTTCCTCACCGATCTTGTATATTGAATACAGATTTGCACCATAGGATTTGTAACCGAGAATCCTTGCTCATAGTGGAGATGAGATGATGATCTGTAGAAAGGGGGGGGCCTGATGCTGCTGCGCTTTAAAGGAGCACTCACTTTTGCTAGAAAGTGAATTTGCTGGTAAATGCGCCACTATTGTTTTCCCCGCATTAGGTTACGTGACGCCTAGCCACCTGATCCTCTCTAGATTCCTTGGGACCATTGTTTGGTTTTATTTTTTATTTATTCCTAATAAAGAAGAGCAAAAGAGTAGTTGTAACTTGTAACTTGTAAATTGTAACTATCCGGGAAAAAGAGAGGGTAATACAGAAAAGATATTCTAGGCTGTTCGTTTGTTGTTATCATAGATTCCTGAAAATTCATTGTGAGGTGATTCTTATTTTTCCAGACAGATTTTCTAACTAGTGATATGTGGTGTGAACCGCATTATTATAAAGCACAATTTTATAGATAATAATTTTTTCTCAAAAGATTATTTTCAGAATTTTAAAAGATAACCTTTCTTTAAATGTGAATAAGGTCAACTTTTAAAAATTCGAAATAACAGTAAAAGGATCTTAAATGGTAAAATTTAATATTGATATAATTTTTCAGACATAACTTTTTAATGTTAGTAAATCAACATAAATCCACCAATCTAAGCATTGTTGGTAAACCGTCAACGCAGATATGAGATCATTTCTTCAAATTTAGAAATTTGGGAATTTTGAAAAGAATTAAACCTATCCCTACTTTCGCCGCAGACCACTAGTCACATTGCTAATGGCTCAACGGAAAAGCCGAATTGACTTCTGAGTGGCCGAAGTCTTGTTTCTTCTCCATTTTTTTTTAAAGACGAGCAACGAATGGATCCAAGATTCCTTCTGGATAATATGCGGATCCTTTCCCACTATACTTGAGATTTTAGAAACCTAATTTTTTGCAATTTCACCCTGCATAAATAAGAAATATCAAATCACAGTAGAATCACCGGAAACATTACATTACATAAAAAAAATATAACCTTTATACTTTAACATTTCTTTTACTTGGATTTTAAGACCTGCCTTTCAGATTTCATTGCAATTATTGCAAAACGATATATTTAAGGAATGATTACAGTAACCTTTTTAAACCTTTATACAGACAATTATATCACCTGCTTGCATATATAAACATACGCCAAGTCTGGCAGAGGTTTACGGATTAGAAACATTTTGAGATTTTACAAGGGCAGATGCATAATTTCAAATTTTCCATTGTGTAATAATTTACAGATGCTGGGAACCGCTTAAGAAAAATCACACCAAAGATGAGTAGATGGCTGGGCCAGGGCAGCCCATGGAATTCGCTGCTCGCCGCATCTTTATCTCATTCTTTGAATACTGCCAGAGGTTGGGGTCCATCTCGGGGACACATTTTAGGTGCGCAGGATCCTTTTGGGATTCTCTTGCTTTATTTTGTCTCCGAGCCTTTCTAATGGCATCGGGTATCTTATTTATTTATTTATTTATTTATTTATTTTCCATAGTGATATCGGATAAATTATCTCATATCACATATTAATTATTAAAATCTAGTTTATCTTCTGAAATATTTATTTTCTAATTTATCTGTGTTAGAAGAAACATTCTACTTGACGTGGATATTTTTTTGTTGATGTGAATTAGTTTTTTGAGTGCATATCGATGTAAATTTATTTTTCAATTACATCGGTATTGTATTAATATTCACAAAAATGTATGTATAAAAATACTCTGCCATTCCCAGCCACATGTGCCACTTCTTTGGAATTCGTATCCTCTGCATTAACTCAAAGGGAATCTTTTGAGTTAATGAATTTTGACCATTCGATCTGTTTTAAGATTCGTGTAGACTAGATCTGCACTAATATTAAAGAGCCCTTATATCATAAGCAAAGACTAGATTGGCTCCGTTTAAAATCAGATGGTTTAAATTCATTAACTCAAAAGATTTCTTTTTGAGTTAATGCAGAGGATACGCATTCACTTCTTTGGGTTCTGATTGGCCATGCATCCGAAAGAATTTTTGAAACACTGAAACTCTCGCTCAGCTCATTCATTCCTAAAGCTGGCTCGTTTCACATCCGTTTAACTCGCTTCTTTGGGTTCTGATTGACCTATTCAGAAAATAAAGTGCTCTTGAAGTGATTTGATTAAAACAAATTAAAACAAAAGAAAAAAAAATTAGAACATTAGATAGCACTTTTGGTCCAGTGATAAAGAATAATATCTTTTGTGTGAAAACATATAAATTTATAATCCTGATGAGAAATTTTATATTCATATTAATTTATATTCATATTAATTAAAAGTTGATAAGCAAAATCTCTATTGTTTTATATCAGAAATTAATAACGGATAATTGCCATCTCTCATGTGACTTCTAATCTTCACACACATCATAACAAGATTCCGACCGTTTATTCCAAACTTTGAAAGTATATTAACTTGCTAAAAATTGTGTCCGTCAATCAAACATTTTTTTATGCAATTAATTGTCAAGCACACAAGAGAAATGCAGGTGTCCGCACCCCTCCTCACATTACTGTTTATTTATTTTATTTTATTTTAGAAAGCACATTACTGTTTAATTTGTATTTATATTCTACCTCAAATGGATCTAAATGAAATTGCCAGTTTCTAAATATTTATTAGACTGAGTAAGATATACGATATGTTTATTTTTTTAATATCTATAAAAACAACCACAATAAGATTTAATTATGAAACATTAAAAAAATGCATCATTCATCAAAAAATTAAAAAATAATAATTTAATTAACAATTGATTTATTACAAACAATTTAATTAACAGTTTCTCCAACGATTTCTGCTGTTCAGTTGAAGTTTCAGATCTCTAAGGGATGTGGACTTTGATGGAATGAAAAGAGGCCATGTTGCGTTGAATCATAATGATATCACGAGACAAATTATTTTATTATAAATAATCCTAAGATTCTAATGTCTTGGTCCCCTCCGAATAAAATAGTTACAGTTGAACTTTTATTAAAACAGTGCCTTTTTCAGGCCATATTTCCATATCTCTTACCTGACAATTATTTTAGTAAACATTGAACTGCATTGGAAGCATTTAATTTTTTTTCCAGTGAGTTAAAGCCAGCTTTCCTTTTATGACATACGATTCTATAGACAAGAGAGGACAGCTGTGTTACTAACATTTTATTTTGCATTATTAGTTCTTATTTTTTGTTTGAACAATAATATATAATGCTATTATTTTGTAAATACATGGAATTAGTAGTTAGTGCATGCGTCCAATTCTACAAAGAACCTATATATGTTGACTCTTCGTTAGTTTTAAAAGCCAAATGAAATTAAGAAAATATGCGATCTTATCAGCAAAGAACCGACAAAGATAATATTTTCTTTAGTTTAATTAGGAAGGATTTGATCATTTGATCCCATCTTTAAAGCATAATTGGAGAAGTCAATTAACAAGAATATTGTGCTGTCTGGTTGACATCTAAAGATAAGTTCAATTAATAATTAGAATATTCCATAATTTAGCCCCAGAGAAATTGCTAAGTCATTCCAAGGAAGTGGCACATAACGTGTCAATTATTTTCTTTTGTGCATGTGAATAAGACCGTGTTGTTATGTGAATCTGTTCGCTAATAAGATGCTTCCAGCAAGGAATTAATTAGCATCCATTCATGAATCGAATCTTGATTATTGCAGCCCCAACATTCACAACATAATGTTTAGTCACGTTATAGAATACTTTTCATTTTTTTCTTGTTCTTTTTGTTTGTTTGGGGTGGGAAGAAGGAATCGATTCAGATCTCCTTAGATATATGACCGCATCAGGTTAGATTCGAACCATATATTATGTTATTAGCATGAATCTTGAAGTGATTTCGTGAGTCTAAAAAGATCCGAAATTTTTATATAGTATGATGGGAAGTTTTTTATTTTATTTTATATATATAGAGAGAGAGAAATGTACAAGTCTAGCTTATTAATTTTTATTTAATTGTTCATAAAAGATCATTTATTTGAATTTTTAAACTCAGGAACTCAGGATCTCTCACATCATAAGACATGTCTTTGTCATTAACTTAAAAACTAGTTCTTAGTTTTATTGAAAGCTAACCTAACTAGATTAGGCATGCGAGAGGATCCGGACTTGAGATGAGATGGGATGGGATGGAATGAGAGACACAAGTTGAGGTTGTTATATGTGTTCTAATTTATATTTCCTAAAGTCTTTTGATAAGACCCGGAGGATAGGAGACTGAATGCAGCACCAAGTTTTGTGGACCATTTGCTTACATATTGATCACATCGAACACCTACAGTCCCAATGTGCCCGAAGGGCACTCCAGTATTTAATCCTTCAGTTTCTTTTCGAGAAATTTCTGTGATATTTTGCACAACATGCACTTTTTGATAAAATTTAGTCCACAAACATTTAATAGCTACAGCTTAATTTAAACACCTTACATGCATGAGATCATGTGAAGGGTGAAAAATTGTCTTTGCTTTCTTGGGAAAAAGGGGAGGAAGGTGTGTTAGATTGACTTCAATTTCTGGTGAATGGTTAGCTTGTGCCTTTGTCCAATCCAGTCAAGATTTTTTATAGCATTTGACCCCTATTTAGAAAAAAAAATATCAAAATGTTGAGGATTAAAATCCTTCGAATTAGCTTGCCACTTTGAGACCACAATTGAATTTTTTTGTCCATTTTGATATTCAGATATTTTGAAATAAACCCTATAAATTATTTCAGTAAACATTTTCTTCTTATTGTAGTGTACACAATCTGAAAAACATATGTTTATTTCGTGGTTGTCTGGAAAGTAGTTTTTTAACAATCAATATACTATGTAAATATGATATATTTCTGCACTATTTTCCCTTGCTCTTGGTCGTATGGTTAAAAAAAAAATGATATACGCAGAAAAAAAAATTGTGTATTTTTTTGGGTTACAATTGTTTATCTTAGGAGTAATAACTGAATCTTCTTATCTACATGTCTTTACGTGTACTTCAGATGTATTTATATGTTTTTCCGAAAATATTTATACTTAATTATAAAAGTGTTTATGCACTACGTTACTAAAATATAAATTAAATTGAGACTCTGTATTTATTTAGAGAATTCTAAAATTTATTGAATTAATTTTAAATGACAAATTTAAATTGTTGAAATCAATCTATTTCACAAATAATGCATTTGTGAAAATGCATTTACATGCAAAATTATAAATTTTTGAATTAATCTTGTATAAAGTCAAACGGTTTTAAAAAAAAAAATTTACTGCTAATTTTAATATATTCATTTTTCATTATTTTTGACCATTTGATTTTATACTAAATTAATTCAAAATTTTATAAAACTTACTTATAAACACACTGTTCGATTCTGTTTCATCAGCGAGAATTTTTTGTTTGAAGCCTTTATGAAATCTGAAGTAAAGCTTATCAAGAAGCGGAACCCCCCCACCCCACACACACACACACACAAACCCCTAGTTCTACTCTATATTTATTTAACAGTTCATAAAAAAGTGATAATACTTTCTAATATATATAATTATTTGTGACTTTAAATATAAATCATCTTGACATTAAAAATAAATATTTTTATAGTGCAGTTAAAAATACACAATATCTTTTGTTGAGCCAATGGAAATGAAAATGTCAGTCAAAATATTCTCTCTTTTTTTTTAGAACTCAGTCAAAATATTCAACACATGCGAACTTGGTACTGCTTTCACATGGTCAAAGTGGCATTCAGATTTCAGATTCTGTGTCGCACGCGTAATTTCAATGCAGAATTCGATCTGTCCGGTTATTTTTATAATCTGTGCAACTTCTATTATATTTTCCCTAAAATTCCACCGTATGCTCGCGTTAATTAAAGTAAATAAAGAGCAAAGCAGATTTGAATCCAAGCATGCCTATAACTTACAATGCAACACGGGTACAGTCGCATTCAGTGTGATATTAAATGTACTACTGGTACCTACCACCTTACTAGTACCGTCACTATCGCAGTTATAAATTTTGATCCTAGCATATATGGAACTTCTCAGAAAAAGAAAGAAAGAGTAATTACCCATCAAGTTTATGGTGTATGTCAATCTTTCTAGTGAGGAATATTTTAGAAGACTTGATGGGAAGGAGAAAGAAATTTAAATTTGCCAATAAATGATCTATGGTTGATGAACCTTACAAGTTACATCATTTAAATGATATTTGCCTTGCTGACAATATATACATTTGGCTTTGAGGAAATTTGAATTCAGAGTACTTCCAACTTGTAAGGGCTCAGCCTTTTTATAATTAATGTGCCTTTCGCAATCTTGCAAAGATAGCTCTAAATATCATATTAACTATTTAATTAAAGAGACGTGCATTTGGATATCCTAGAAAAATAGATACAATAAAAATGCGACACGTTAGCCTTAGTTCTGGTCATTCGGTTAATTATTCAGTGTAATGATTCAACACGAAACGGTTCAAATGTTAATGGCCAGAGAATGATTAGATTCTTTAGACATTTTGTGTGCTTTATACAGGTCCACTGAATAATTATCTTATTTTTTATGTTGCTATCATATCTTAATAAAATGCTTTTTACAGAAGCAATAGGATTGAGTTGACCTCATCGGCTCCTCCTCTGACCTATCTTTTTAAGGAAAAGATGAAGCTGATGCTTATCTACCAAATTTGGGGCGTTTGTTCTTTGTTGTAGTTGTGGGATATTCCAATTTTATATTTGCGTAGTTTCTGATGACCCAACTCGTGACTCTTGAGCGCTTGTTCGGCCGTGAATTCCGAATTCAGATCCAGTGCAAATGGGCAATATATACCTAGTCATCCGTTTTAATATGGCACGAATCTCAAAATGAATCTTTCTATCTTTTAATTAGGTTCTTCATTAATTTTGACTCGCCGAGACTATTCCACTAGTCAGAATTAGGCCCTGTTCGATCGCATTACTGTTTCTTTGGAAAAAAAAAAACTTCAGTTTTTTTTTCCACGTAAACAATAAAAAACAGTTCAAATTTTCACTCTTTCTATGCCTACACCCATTCTCATCGGGGCGCAGAACAGAGTCTTATATTTTTTTTTTCGACTTGTTTTTTGATATTTGTTATGTGACGAAACCTACGCGTACAAACATGTGACGAGGTAAGTAAACTAGATCTGATTTTGCATTGTAGTGTAAAATGGACCAGAGTTTCCAAGCCTTCCCTTCAATCACGCATTGGGCTTGGACTTGGAGGCATATGCTAAGAAAAAATGAGGCTTGTGCTTGTTTTCCTAGCAAAGAAAATAAGCATATGATTATAAAATTCATATCACCTGAAGTAACTTAAATTTTGAGTTTCGATCTGAACTGTCAGATCACCTTTAACACAAATATTAAAGAAGTAATGTGCATTTTATCTCTGAGTTTAGATCTAGATCGTTAGTGGGTCATTTTGGCACACACATATATATATATTATTTATAACTACTCTTGACAAAATTAAACTACTAAATAATAATTTGGAGTAAATTATTTGGCAGTCATTGCCAAACTTTTAATTATAAAAGTATATAGAGTAAATATTATCCTACAATAAAATCAAGCATAATGTGAAATGGAGCGTCAGAGAATGCTAATTATTTAATCTGCACATGGTCATCTCACAATATTGATGTAGATTGAGATGATATAATGTCTGAAAGTAATTAAATTTCTCATCTTGTTTGGATTCAATATAAAATACTAACTTGGCGCAACTAAAATTTTTTTTTTTCACGGTAACATTACTTTTCAATTCAATTTCTGTGTCCATGCTTATTCTCAATTGGAGACCGCACAGGGCCTTAAGGAATCAAACAGTGGAGCTCTTGGGCAGTAATTTTTAAAGGTAGAATATTTATCTTCATTGAGAGTGGAAATTAACTAATTAATATTTGTTTAATTAATTAAAAAAGAGGAATTATACTAATTAATACTTTTTAATTAATTAAGTTGTAATTAACTTGTACAATTAAGCAAACACAATTTAATAATACAAAGACTGAAATTGATTAAACAATCATAATTAACTAGCAATACTTAATTTTAATAGATTAAACTAACTTTAAGTTAAGTTTCTATTCTGATGTCTAACATAATCATCACACATAAGCTTAGCAATTTTATCTTCTTGTTTATACAATTATATTGATCATAATTCGTGATTAGTATTAATACACTTAATACATATAGTTTAATTATAGTATTATATTTTTTTATAAAAAAAAATAAAAACAAACCAACATCCTACTAAATTTCTCATACATTTACTGGACACCTATATTTTAAATAAATTTATGAGTTAAATAATTTCAGTTTTAACAAATTAAAATTCTCATTTTCACAAAATTCATATAGTGCCGAACGGGCCCTAAAACTCTCATCTCGCACTTCCATCGATCAGCGTAATTGCTTTTCTCCTATGCCTCGCAAGAATCCAACAAGCATCAAATCGCGGGATATGACCTTCCCTACAGCAAGTTCCGAGGGATTTGATTATCAAAATTATGCTATTTAAATGGCATGTGATGTACTCATGTACCCCTTTATTTTCTTATGGAATTTGAAATATTAGTTATTTAAAGGACGTTGTTATATAAATGCATCTGTTTCTGTTAGGCCCCGTTCGACTACCACTATGCCCGTGAAAAAAAATATATATATATTCTTTCAGAGCGATTTTTTTTCCCATGCGCACAGTGTTTTGGTTATTCGAATTGAACCCGAATCCAAACCTATTTCCGTTCCCGCCTGACAACCGAACAGTACTTTGACCATTCAAATTGGAGAGAGAATGGCGGAGAAAATTGAGGGTTCTTGTTTTTTTTTTCTTCTTTGGAATATGGATTAGTGCAGCGGCCAAGAAAGAGGGAAGAATGAAGAAAATAAACATGGAGAGAAAACTAGACAAGAAGCACGCGACCAGTGAAAATTTTCACATGGATGAAAGAAGACTGAATACCTCCGATAAAAGCAAGGACGGTAGAAAAAAAAATAATTCGCATGAAGGGAGAAGGCTGGAACCCTCTAGTAAATGGACGAGCGTTCCAACGAAGAAGTTCACTCATCTTTAATTCGATCAGCACATCTATTGAATATGAGGATTCATAACGTGAAGTAAATTAGCTCATTTACTTTATGAAGCATAATAGTCCAACTCTTATCTTTGTTGATGGTTGGCGGGTAACCGCCAAGCAAATTTTATAAATAATAAAAGGATTCAATTACACAAATTTTACAAAATAAAACGGAAGCCGACCTTCCACACTAGTGACTATTATTTGGTCTAAATTGCTAGGCCCAATAATTATCCTCTAAGGTCCCTTCCTTGTTGTAAAATTAAAACGCCAAAACCTAAAAAAAGAGAAAAACAGTGCAATAAACTGAGCATAAGCTGAACCGTAATCTCTAATAGTCCAACTCTTATCATCATCATCATCATCATCATCATTTATTCACAATTTAAATATATACTCTAACATCTCAAATAGTATTTGGTTAGCGCGATTCTAAGTAACATAAAATTAGCAACTTTATTTTGCATAATGTGAATTTATACTCTTTTCGTATTGCTCTAATATATTAACTTAAATAGAATCCACTGTATTCTTACATTTTCCTTTTACAATTTAAATAAATCCACTAAGACAAAAATTTCAATAATTTAGAAAAGAAAAAAACTATCCACACAAGTCAACAATTGTCAAAAACAATTTCTAAAAGTAAAATTTAGAGGATGCTAAAAGTATCAAATTGAGCGACTTACAAGTTCGATGCTTTTGCGAAATTTCAACTTATAATGGATTGTAATTAGAAGGTTTTTCTAATGACATGATTTCATAAAACCCGCATTTTTCAGATGCATTGTTAAAAGCATTTTCAACCTCGAATACTTATCTATTAAATTATTTAACTTATTTAATTGAGTTCTTTTCGAATGAGTATATATTCCCCTCAGGGAATACTTCTAGCCGAGTTTTTTTTTTTTGAAAAATCAGGCAGTGGCTGCCAAATAATTGTATTATAAAATAAAAACAGGTTTACAACACAACACAGTAAGCTGTAAAAACATCAAAAGTCTAAAACAATTGAAAATAAAACCCTGCTGCTCTCCTCACTGATTATCACAGATTCTTAATCAAACCCGGACATCAATTATCTACCACAACATCGTCCCATTAAAGTCTAAACAACACATCAACACCACACCACATCAACATCTAACAACACATCATCTAAAACATCTAACAACACAATACGACATCTAACATGACAACTTTTAGCAAACCGACTTCAAATGATCGTCAATCTCTTCTTTCACCTTCTTGCTCTCCGTTGCACCAATTGGCCAACAACATAGAAGATGGGGCATCTATGACAATTTTTTTTTTTTTTTTTAGAGTGGTGAGTGGGGGAGGCCGCGATCGCCGACCTCCCCCAAACTGGCTCAAACTGGCTTAGGGTTTTGAGGTAACTGGTTTAATTAGAGGTAGAGAAACCTGGCTAGAGGCGGGCGGAGCTTAGGTGGCGGCGCTGACGAACTGGGTCTCCTCTCTCTTCTTTCGTCTCGGCCAAAAGAGGTGACTGTTGCTAGGCTGAGCCGGCAGCGGACGGAGCTAAGCGGCGGCTGGTGGTGCTGATCGGCTCAGCAGTGAGGAGAAGGAGGGGCAGAGCAACCTGGGCGGAGACGGAGCTCAGATCTGGGCGGAGCTCGGCCTAGACCATCTCGGATTGAGGAGGGGCGGAGGTCCGATGATTGATCAGAGCTCGGGATTGTGCCCAGCGAGGTCAGACAACCCTACTGGGCAGTGGGAGCTCCGGCGGCGCTCAGATCTGACGGTCCGACTGGTGGCGACTCCCCTCTACCTTAGTTCTCTCAGAAGGCTAGAAGTAGTTTGTGTTGTTCTTCTAGCCGAGTTATTTGTTTATCTTTATCAAAGAATTTTGGCACACTTAAATATTTTTTAGATATTTTTTGTGAGAATTGGACTTCTCTCTTCATAAAAACATGGAGCTAGTATCAGTTCTCAAAGCTCACAGTTCCCAACCGAGCAATTATTTCGAAACCTATTTGAAACATAGAGTATGTTTCAAAATTCACGTCAGATTAAAACAGACGCCTAAGTTCTCATTCTACCCGGTCTCAGATATTGCACTGGATATGAATTCGTTCTTTTCTTGAGTCATGTATTTTTTTTTTCCTTCTCTTATTTATTCTATCCGACATCATCACCATAACCTTCCTTATCTCTTTATGCACACCTCAAATGACGAAAGAGTTTTGACTGCATTTGGGTGACTTCACCAAAGCTTCCATTAACAAACCGGTTTCATAAACTCCATCTGTCACATAGTTTTTTTTTTTTTTTAAATGTCAAGATGGAGGTAGAAACTTTCAAATTAAAACTAATATTTATAAAGGACTTTCCATCCGTTAATTTTTTTCTTAATCCACAATATATGTTCCACGTAAAAAGGTGTTGTGCTTTACCATTAGGATCTAATTTTTCACCCGTCACAGAGATTGTTTAGGAGCCAATTCTCTCCCATCATAGGCCGCAAAAATAGAAATGAATCATCAATTATTGATGAAGTTACTCGTACATAGGAAGTAAGCTTAAACATTGATCGAAGTGATCATAGAAGGAAAACAATACAATTGGGTTGGACATTAAAGTTTATATTAATTTTTATTTTAGATCATATGGTATAACTTTGCTGTAATTTTAAGTCTATACAGGTTGTCTTCTAATAAAATTTTCATGCTCTTATTTAAATCATTGATGCCTTTTAATTTTCAAAGAATTACATCTACAAAATTCGATATTGTAAACTTCATATGTTATAACAGTTTCTATGTGGGTAAACATTTTGTAATTTCGATTAAACGGTTTAAATGTCGAAACAGGTCAATTTAAAAGAATAATTATTTGTGCTAGAGGCATCACACGGAAAGAGATGTTTAAGATATTGATAGAGCTAATTTAATTTCGTACAACACACCAGTAACATATTTATTTTTCTATTAACCGTACGCTGCGTTAGTCAAACTAACTCTGTCAATATGCTTATCAATATCTTTATCCGAAAGAGACAGGCTTTCATTTGTATGTGCTTTGAACCTTATCTATCACTTAACTAATGCAACTTGAATTTTCTCTGCTTCGTGCCGTGGGAATATTTCTTATCCTCCAGGTAAGCCGCATCATTATTTCCATATAAAGATATAATAATTACACCAACTTTCTGCAAGCTCGCTAGCCTGCACTTGAAACTGCGTGCGAAGCGAATAAATTACATTACATAGATTAGACATAAAGGGCAAATAAAAAATTCAAAAGAAAAACACAGTAATTTGTCATATATCACGGCAATAGGAGTAATAGGAGTGGCAACGACTTGTCACGAGTCGGGTTCAATTTGAATTCATTACGAACTAGCTCTTTCAAGTTACAAGCGAGCTGATTTTAAATGTTTGAGTTAAAATTTCAGTTTGAAATCATCACAAGCTGAATCGAGTTAGCTTGCAAGCTAACAAACTGGCTTACTGGATTTCATTGGATCTTTGTTTTAAGAAGAAAATAAATTTTACGAATTTTTTGAACCGAACTAAACTAAGCTGGACCAAGCTGGACAGTGTAAAATGTACACAAATTCACAAATTGATGTCTAACCGAGCTAACTCGCAAACTGGTAACCAAACTAGATCCCAACTTGAACTCGTTAATTCTGAACCAAACTAATGGCAAGCTAGCTCATTAACAACTCAGTCAAGTAATAAGCAAGCGAATCAAGTGTGAGTCATGATTGAACTACAAGCTACTGGCGTGTTTGCCACTCTTGAGGGGTATATATGCAAGTGTGCAGCTAGGAGTAAAGTTGAAAACCTATATAAACACCAATTCTCAAATGTAATTAAACCCTCCATGTGATTTACTCGTGGCTTATTATTCTAGATTCGATGCGACCTTTACCTTGTATTAAAATTACAAATTTCAGGACTTCTAAAATAAAGTTGGAATGAATCCAACTTAGATCCTTATTCTCGAATAAGTGTCCCGTGTCTTGACACATCTGACGTTTCTTTTTATTTATTTTTCTGATTTTTACAATGTTATTGCCACGTTTTTTTGGTGCTTCCATCTGTATTCTGTAAACCCAATTCTCAAACAATCGGGCTTCATGCCCAGACGATGCACGAATAGCGGCCCAAATGAAGCCCACCTTCCGTCAACCCCGCTAGTTCATTCCTTGTTTGACCTATGGCTGTCAGTATGAGCATCAACCCAGGGTGCTGATTGCTGACCATAACAATTGCTCGAATCAAGAGGAACGCACTGTAATCCGAATTCCTTTAGCAGTGTATTGGACATCATAGCATAGAGCCTACTTGTTTTTTTACATGTAAACCCAATTAAGGGCCTAGCTATAACAGCCTTACTTTTAGGAAAATTGACAAATTTAAGAATAGATAATGGAGAAGGGCAAGCAGAGTGAAGAATTATATAAGTATATTTTTTGGTATGTTGTAGATAAGTTTGTTTTTCATTTCACTATGTTACTTCATGCAATGGGCTTATATTAACATGTACATTGATTAAAGCATATTCTTGAATTGTAGAGGTGCATTTTTTTTTCAAGAATATAGGAATTCTATAACTAGATGACCGTGTTTATTTCTCGTTCTTTTCTTTTGTTGGATTTGTTGGTTACAATACAAAACTGGATCAGATTCAACAATTAAAATTGTAGAAATCTCTACCAGTATTTAGGTCTGGTATCAGCTGCTTAAATTTGGGTATCTCCACGCAACTCAACAATCTAGAATGTTCTCATAATGAGTTGAACCTGTTGCACTATATGGTGGTGATTTTTTTTTAATATGGCTTGAGTTGTTCTGTACTTAATGATGAACTTCCTTTCCATGCTAAATTAGACTGAACTTTCTCTTTGTTCTTAAAAACATTTATGTTGTTCAATTAGGTTATGGATGAATCAACAGCAAATTGAGCTTATGTTACATGAACCTCCTGATTCCATTCAGCAACACCTCATTTAGCCGCCTTAAGCCTTCTTGAGCCTCCTATGTTCCTTAATTCTTTTAAACATTAGTTTTTTTAGCGAGAATTAAGATCACCTTCTGTAGCCTCATTTTGTTTGAAATCTTAATCCCTATTTGGCTCTTAAGTCACCTCTACCCCTGGATTTAAGCCTCTTTAGTCTTTACCTACAAATTAAACCGGACATGATCTCCTTAGCATGGATTAAGTTTAATCTACCTGTGTTGCCGAACAACCCTTAGACTTTGGCCTAAACTTTGCAACTGAGGGTCCCACCAGAGCGACCAACATATGTATTATCCTGGTATCAGTTCAGTCAAGTACTGGCTAAAATTTTTTTTTTAGAAAAACTTGATGTACGATTGGTAGCTTAACAAATAATCTTAACACAATTCAATCACAAACACTCCAACTTACCATATAATATTTTGGGTTGTCGAACCAAAATGAGGTATATATGAGAAGTACTGGCTTATCGATTTTCAGATATAAACTCACCAAATTGGGGTGAATTTTTAAGAGTGCAGACTGAATCCTAACAATGCAAGGTGAATTACCAAAATACAGCATGAATTATATGTGCAAAGTAAATTATGAGAATGCAGAGTGAACTATAAGAATTCGGGTTGAATTTCAGAAATGCGTTCTGAATTGTGTAAATGCAGGTTCAGGTCCAGAACGCAAATAAATGACGAAAGCTAATCAAATAAATATTAAGGATTATGATTTCACTATCATACCTTAATTATATTTCTCTAATTATTTTTTAATATTTGAGTTGCGATAATTGGAGAAGTGTTAATGTATTATCCTAAGTTAAATAGTTAATCAACTTCATTGGTTCATATCACACCTAAATTAATTTGGTCTCCTACATTCATGGCTTAACATTCTGCGAGGAGACCTGCCCCGAATAGGAATTCAGACACCCTAAAGTAATCTACATTTTGAGCTTGGATTAGGACCGTCCGATTTGCACTGACACGAATATTGAAGGAACCCATTCATTCCACTTCAAGTCAGATTGGCCCGGATTCTAATCGTACGGTCCAGATATAGACTCAAATTTTGAGTTATTTCAGGGGATCCGACAGAGAGCACAATCTCAAGGCCCTAAATATACGGAGATCATCAACAATGAGGGCGACCGATTCT
The DNA here is from genome assembly GCA_033356055.1 of Carex pumila. Classification (NCBI taxonomy): domain Eukaryota; kingdom Viridiplantae; phylum Streptophyta; class Magnoliopsida; order Poales; family Cyperaceae; genus Carex; species Carex pumila. The sequence goes on from JARJHM010000092.1 coordinate 268,384, forward strand.
ATTAATGCCACAACCATCTCCCTATCGAGAGCTTCTTCGTTCCAGATGCCCTCATAAGTGTGATTATAAGAACTAGACCCTCTTATTATTATTATTTTTGAAGGTTGGCAAAGGCAACAATTGTATTGATAAAAAGTTTATTTACAAATTCTTACTCTATTATTAATTACAAGTATAAAATATAAAAATTCCACAATGCCTTTAAACCGAATTCATCCACTGATAAATATCTAAGGCCGTCCAGTTTATCAAACAATGCACTTCGCAAAGCTTGTTTGAAAAAATCCTTTTGTTTCTCTCTCGCCAGAGGGCCCAGACCCTTGCAACCCAAATCATACTCCAACGTTCCCTCTCTATTACAATCATTCCATGCATTTCCATTGTCCAAAACCGCCGTATACTCTAATTGGTATGGAAGGGGATATTGTGATACGCCAATAGCCCTCTCCAGAATCTTACCGCATAAGGACAGTCCCACGTGACATGATTCTTTGTTTCCAACAAATTTGCCATGCATAAGTGACAATCTGCTTGCACCGTACAACCCCTCATTAGCAAGACCTCTTGAGTCAAGATTTTGTTTTCTAACATAAGCCAAATAAATTTTTTGATCTTCATAGGAATCCTTAGTTTCCAGAGTTTTCCTTGAGTTGATGAAATGATGCCCGTGTGGTGCATTGCCTTGTATGCTGAAGCGCAACTGAATACACCAGAAGCTCGCTTATCAGATCCTCCCATAAGTTTGATTATAAGAAGTAGACCCTCTTAAACCATCAGAACTAGACCATGAAGCTCACTTATCAGATGCCCTCATAAGTGTGATTATAAGATCTTTGCTTAATTTACGAGAAACATTATTAGAAAACTATTAAAAGTTTTCAAATCTTGGCTAGCTCAAATATTAGATACCAACATAAAAAAAAATGTTTGCTTCAAGTCTTGCCCGGTGTTTGGAGGGAAGTTTTATGTCATGTAAGGACGACCTTGCAAGCTTGCACACTGTTAGTCAAAACTTGAAATCCCTTTGCAAAATTTAAGAATGTTCAAAGTACGTACTTGCATCATATAGTGAATTGTGAATAAAAATTCACAACTTGCAAAAATCTATCGCCTTGAGCTTTGGCTGAACTATCTATTTGGCATTTTCACAAATTTAGTTTTGCCTCATCTTTCTGTCGTCTATCTCAAAAGAACTACAAATATTACGCTATGTACTTAATGTATTCTCACTATAACAAAATGCTTGTATCAAGCACAAGTTAATTACAAAAGAGAGGATGCAGATCCCATCAATGACGAACTAAGAATAAAACTGAGAATAAAACTGAGCAAAAAATGGAAACCAATTCTATATTGATAAATAAGAACAAGAGAATACCGCTTCTAGCTCAAGAACGTCGCTCCCTCTCTAGCAGGACCGGTTCTAAAGATTTTGAGATCTGAGACGAAAGAAAATTTTGAACTCTTTATATATACCAGTGTTGTAAAAAATGATCTTAACGGCCAATTATATTTCTATTTAATCATTAACGGCAATCAAACCATTATGAATACACTTATTAGAGTTTTATTAGTGAATTTTTCCAATTAATTGGCCGATTATTCCCAATTATTATGTTTATTCTCATTTGATCATCCGTTTATTCCAGTGATTATTTATTTTTACATTGCCTTTTTTTTCCCCATGACTATGTGATAATAAGTTTTATAAATAATGTATTGCAGTTTTATTTGTGCTTGGCTATACATTCAATGTTTTTATATATATTTTTTTCTTTTTACTTATTTTGAATTAATTGATTAATTCCTTTATTATTTATATACCATATATTTTTCTTGCTTATTGATGTAATTTTTTCAATTAGTACAATATGTTCATATATTAAATTAAGTTGTTATTACAAACTAAATTTAGTGATTTTATGTTGGAATGTTTCATGTCTTTCAAATAATATCTCTTATCAGTATTTGAAAATGCTTAATTCTCGAATTTATTTTTTCATTAAATAAATGTGTTACTTACACATGTAAAGTGCGTGTATATTGTTAAGCGTAATGTTATGTTATAACAATAAAACTAAGTTAAATTAAGTTAAATTTTCCCATAATTCTGATTAATCAGCCGCATACCGATTAATCACTTGATGGTATATTTAATATATACATATTATTATTGTTTTTTAAATATATGCAAAATAATTTTTTTCTTTTGGAGGCCCCTCTTAAATCTTGGGGCCCAAGGCAGTCGCCCTGGCTGCCCAGCACCAGGGCCATCCCTACTCTGTAGCATGACCACACACTTTCAGTGACTATTCTACGCTATATATCTTCGGTGGTGAGAGAACGAGATGGAGCTAGAGGATGATGAATAATAGGTTAGAACTAAGGGTAGGTTATGATGCACTCTAAAATAGCTAGAATAACTATTATTTGAGAATAATGATTTTTAGAAGAGTATGAGAATAATATTGATATGATACTATTCAGAATAGCTAAAATGTTGTTTAAATTGAACGTTTAGAATAACGTTATTCTCGTTGTTCCAAAAAATAATTAAATATGTTTGAATAGATCAGAACAGTGCTATTCTCACTATTGTCAGTACATCCATACATAGCCTAAGGTTAGAGAGTGCAAATCTGCTGCAATTCTTGAACAGATTTCAGGACCCTATAATTCTCTCTCCTCTCTCTTCTTTCTCTCTCCTTAATTTGGAGGAGAGAGAAAAAAGAGAGAGGAGAGAGATAGAGAAGGAGAGAGGATCACAGGATCTTGAAATCTTGCCAAGAATTTCAGCCGATCCTAATTCAAGTTTAGAACTAAGCGGAGGAAGGAAAGAGCGGTTGATAACAAGAGATAGGCCTACGGACTGTACTAGAAGCAAAAAAAAAAAAAAAAAAAACAGAGAGAGAGAGAGAGATGAGCTTTGGGCCTGTTTTTCGAGTGTTGAGCTCATGGGCCAGCTTAATTGTTATGGTTACCTCACAAGTGGGTCAAGTACATCTCCCGTTTAATACTTAAATTCCATTACGAAATTTAAATTTGGAAATTATTTTTTTCCTGTCCGAGCGATAATTTTAAAGATATGTATCAGTGTATAAGGATGGATTAACGATGCTATTAAAATAAAATTAAAATGCAATAAATGATGATGTGTAACTATTTCCTAATACTATGCTATTTCAAATGGGCTATTTGCACACCGTAAAATGCTGATGACTTCCAATTTGAATTGTATCGCAAGTTACGAGGAAAGCCACATTCGCAACTGTAGTATTATCATGGGCGAAACTAAAAAAATTTGATAGGAATAACTAAAAATTAAAATTCAGAATTGTAGTGAGTGAGATTTGAACTAAAGATTTCTCAATTACAAAATAGAACTTTAATTACTATGCTACAATTAAACATTTGTCAATTATTGAGGGTGACTAGAATATATAAAAAAAACTTAAAAAAAAAATTAAATTCCTATACGTATGATTAAAAAATTTAAATTATAGAGGTAGCTTAACCACTTTTAGCTAAGTCATAGATCTATCCTTGAGTATTATTATTATTATTATTTAATTTTTGGAGACCATGGAGATATATTAAGAAAAAATATTTTTGTACTCTATAATTTCCATTTTTTTTAATCATTGTTCATAAGTATTATACTTTAAATATAAGTTATTCATATCAAGGGCAAAAGTACAACTCTCGTGGTGAACTCTCCTTCAAAATCTGGACGTATGGGCAGAAATTCTCTACGGAAGTCAGCTGGTTGGTTTGGGTCCAGTGAGGGTTTGGATCTGAATTGAGGAAGATGGAGGTTGTGGCGGCTAGGTTTTGAGGAGGTTTATATAGAGGTGTGATTAGGGCTGCCTCCAACTTTTGGTTAGGTTGGGTCGGGCCTTTATGAGCCATAATCAATTTAATTTTGTCAATTTGGATTAAAAACAAAAATCTGTTTATGTTGTTTTGATTTTCATCTTCAAAGCTTGACAACACTTGGATTATGGATTCAAAATATAAGATTATTTCCCACATAAGAGTCATAAAGAGTTGTAGGATTTTTCGTTACGATTCTAATGCAACTAGTTTCACCTCAATTGAAATTTTCAGTGAGGAGAAAAGACAAAAATGATCAACAAAGGTCTACAGTCTTCGAACAAAAATGTTTACTGAATTTACAATTTTATGGAGCATCCTACGTTCAAAATTTGGAGTGTCCTTCTACAAGAAAGTTGTAGATCGTGAAGTTATCTTTTCATATATTAAATTTCATTCAAATCCAAATTACTATGAGTGATATGTGATTATAATACTAACTGTTATCCATCTAAAAATTACAATTGAACCTAAATTTGAAAGGTTATCGAAAGGAGTAACTAAAATCAAGGTTTTAAATAAAAATTTGATTTATATTTACTTCATAATTGTTGAGGCCATGTAAAGAAGATATTTATTTCAGAAATTAGATGCGATATTATTTGAATTTTTATGTGTGTGATTCTAGCTCAAGACGTGTATATATAATTAATTTGTTTCTCGTTTAGACTTAATATTTGTTATTTTATTTTATTATATTTTTTTTGTATCAAATATCATATCTAAAAATATCGTGGTGTTACAATGAAACAAAATCCTCTGCTCCCAGAGTCTCTGTAGGGTGGAATCGATTACTGTTTAGGGTTTAACTTTTTGGTACTGTTTTTAAATGAGCTTCATCCGCAGAGACTCTGAGAACAGGAATTTCCTGCCCCCCGGGAAGCAGAGGATTCGGTCTCGTGTTACAATACCAGTACTCGGGCAACTATTTTAATTCATGTGAAATCAGCTAAAACAACAATAACTACGCCTAGGATAATTGGTTGAACAGAGAACATAATAATTCATCGTCGACCCTGGGAGCGCTGCCATTAAGAGGTCACAGTTGCTACCGAATCCCTATTAACTCGTGTTATTTTGTAAAGCCTTGGAAATTTTAACTCATGTTACTGTGGTATTTATATTTATGTCATGTGTGTGTATGGAAATTCACATTAAGTAGTTATTCAACTAGCTAGGTTTAGAATGGTATTTATATTTATGTTTTTTTGTTTCTTGCACGGTTCGGTTAGTTTATGGGTTTAGAATTGCTCGGATTAGTCTAGGGAAAAAAATACATCAAAAACTGTGCTAAAACTCTCTTTATCCTGGTCTGGGTTTTGACTACGATCCGGATTGGTTCCACGGTTAGTCTGATCTGAATCTGAACGGATCGTTTTTTTTCAAAACACTAAATTAGGTATTGTCCACTTCTGACCGCTTTGTCCCGCTTTGTTTCTAATCGAATAGATGCGGATATCTGATCCGTTACCTGATTCTGAACCGAATATGTTTCCGTATCGCAAGAAGGTCTGTCTTTCTCATGCGAGACAAACATCCAAATCCTCTGCAAAGGAATTTATATCGTTTGCATTGATTCAAAATTTTAGTTAATAAAGAATAAATCCGGACCGTCGGATCGATATTGGCATGAATTTTAGAGGAGCACCGTGCATTCACCTCAGATATAATTAGTCCGAATTCGAATCGGACAGTCGAGATGATTAACTCCAAATCTAAGTTCATACCCAAGATATGGATTCTGTGCAAAGGATATACTATAACGAACAGTTATATGGGCTCTTCGGAATCTGAACGGTCATGTTACCCTTCCAGATTGCGAGTTGTGCAACAGTCCTACATGATAGTCAACGACACATTTTAAAAAAATAATAATAATAATAAATTAAGAGTGAGTCTATGGTACTATGCATATTACGATTTGGCACCGTGCTACGGCTCTATATTCGAGTTTTCAAATTCTAACGGTCGATCTGAACCGTTCATCTTGTTCTCCATATTAATATGTGTTTGGAGACTAAATTTTATATTTTTTGAAATTTTTTACTATTTTTTTAGATTTATTGAAAATTACTATTTTTGGATGGTCCAGAATTTTCAGATCAAGTAATTTTCTAAATATCTAAAAAAATAGTAAAAAAATTTCAAAAAATGTAAAATTTGGTCTCCAAACACATATTAATATGGAGAACAAGATGAATGGTTTGGATTGACCATTAGGATTTGAAAACTCTAATATAGAGCCGTAGCACGGTAACAACCCGTGATATTCATAGTACCATAGACTCACTCATAAATTAATTCATATCAACTAAAATAACTCAAATTTTGAGTTTAGATTCGGAAGATTAAATTATTACTCTACTTCGGATTGAAATGGTTCAAATTTTTATTGAACAGGCCGGATTTAAACACAAAAATTTCAGTTACTTCTCAGAAAATGGCGGTGCAGCTTGCAAAATATACAAACTCAAATTCAGGTTACATGAGTTCGTGATCGGATTAATTTTTTTTTAAAGAAAATTTGTAGGTCAAATTACTCATTTTAATATTCACAAGGAATTTGTGTATTTGAGTTTCGAACTTGCAACCTCTCATTCAAAGACTAGTTTTCTCATATTCAAATTAGTTATTAAGTAAAACAAGTTAAAGACCGGAAAACTAAAGACAGCGAGGCCATCATAATTAAATTCATAACTGTTATTTGATTCAGCACCGAATTTAGAATATTTACTGGGATTCTCGAGAATTTGAAATTTAACGATGAACAGTCCACGAATTGATTTGTAACTTTGCACCCTTATTATTTGCCTTTCATCTAAACGCAAATGTATTAAGCACGATTATTTTAGAAATGTAATATAACTATCGAAGGATCATTAACAGTAGTTTAACTTAACGATTTAGCAATTGTAAAATATAACTTATAATTTTATAATCCAATTTTCATACTATATTACATCGTGTATATTAAAAACAATTAAATTTGATGCGAGTTTTATTATTCATCAAATAATTTGAAATTTCTGCAACGCTCTATATTTAATAGTTTTTGACGAAATATCAATTAATACTGAAATTTCATAAAATTCGTTACATAACAAAATTTTAAAACGTTAATAACATGTATATATATTTATATAATATTTATTTAAAAATAGTATTAATTTATTAAAATAATCATTTGAAAAGATAGCAATCTAAAAAGAATGCCCAAAAGGAGAATATTTGGGAAGACGGTGAGCGGAGTGGATATATCTTGCTGGAAGCTCTGCAATTTGAACAGACACCATGAGTGTAAAATGCCAAAAATTTTAAAAATATAATTTCTCAAAAAATAATAAATCAAAAGACCACGATTATGTGGAATTTCGAAAAATAGCATTATCACATCTAGAAAAAGCGGTCACTTTTCTAGTGCTGGATGCGACCACTTTTTTACCTTCTCGTGCGGCAATTCAGTCTGAACAAAAAAAAAATGGTGGTGGTCGCATCTAGGAGATGTAGCCATGGCCTCATCCTCTAGATGCGGCTCGCAAAAATATGACTGCACTTAGGGGATGCGGCCGTGTTAAAATTCAAATTTTTCAGAAAATGTGGAGTTTTGGTTTATTGTTTTTTGGGTTATGGTATTTTTAAAAATTTCGGTGTAAAATGTAAATATGTAATAGCTGAGAAGTCTCTACCGACGCAGCCACAGATGATCTCAGATATCTTATAACACGTGTCACGGGCTGCGGCCTTTTCTCATGCACCTGCGACCCGTCAGGCCGTCACTGCTTGTCATTTATTTATCCTTAAAAGATCTCTATATTAATGCCTACGTTGCACACTTTTTGTATTTTTCAACAGACCGATGGTCTTTTTACTGTTTCTAGTAGATACTCTTGTTCCCCACTCAAATATCCTCTAATTGTTAGCTCCTGGAGCACAGTCGCACATGAACACCACAAACCACTGTTGTGTGGTCCCCGCATACTACACCTAGACAAACTAAGATATTTCTCATAGCTTCTTAATGCTACTCTATTGGCAGCCAAAAATCACACTCCTCGAAAAACGGGAAGTTATCTTCTTTGATATCTTAAAACAATGTACCATTTTACCCTTTGGTTCCGGGCACTTGCCACAAGCTGCGCACTCCCTCTTCCATCAAAAAGAACCCTGTTCACTAAGAAGACCGTAGCGTGCTAGAGAGAGAGGGGTTCTTTGCATGACGATAGCATCTAAGCTGTTCTTCCTTCAGAGGCCTCGCGCTGGACGCAGCTCGCCACCTGATGAGACGGATCTCGGTCCCCTCTCGCCGCCTCGCCGCCCCAAAGCTCGATCTAGCTCCGGCGATCATCGTCGCTTAGTATCGTCTCACTCTGGAAAGATTCCAATCAGCAATCGTCTCCAGAACTCTGTAATATTTTGTATACTATTATATATGTTGTTTTATTACAGTTTGTACTTGGAGGGTTGTCTGGCGATTGTTAACACGATTGTTAGGCCTTTTTAGTAATATTACTGTTCAAATTTTGAAACATAAGAAAGGAATTTAGTAAGTTGGTGGATGAATGCTATTCTTTTTCTGACTCTGTAGTCTGTACGCTAATAAATGGTGGTCCTGCTTTATCGCTTAATTTTTTATAAAATCTACTTTAAAATCAAATCTGACCATGACCTGAAACTAAATTCAATTGAACTTACTATCTATTTTGGATCAGTTCATGCATATTCTAACTTAGAACCAAAATTTGCAATTATAATGGTGCATGGTTTATAAGATCTGTCCAGCATGTTCTCAGACAGCAATTTCATATTTAGTAATATAAAAAGGAGTAGCGATGGAAATAGCATCAGGAATTATAAATAGGAAGATCATAGAAAATGTCTGTGTTTTCTTTTCTGTATATGAACTTCCTACTTGTAAAATTTTAAGGTTTGCAAATAGGAATTCTATTCCTCCTTAATCTCATTTTTGTATTAGTCATTCCTGATCCAATAGATGATATGGCAATATTCAGTTATTTTGTAAGATAATTACCTGCAGTTCTAAAAAAAGGACACTAATAAGTGTTTCAAGCTGTTTCTTTCACTTTCAACTTCTTAGTTTTCCATAATAAATGATAATCATCTAAGGACTGTGTATAAATCTGTTAAATTCAGAGTATAGTTGATATAAGGTTCATGTCAATCTCAAGTCTCAATATTTACTTTGATTCTTCTCTTCTCAATGGAAATTGGAGATTCTGTCTTGATCCTGGCCATATGATTTCAGATCAGAACGCTCTGATTGGAAGAGTCTTCCTTTGTTACTGTTTACTTTGAATCAAAATTAATGCATGTGGTTCTAAATTGAGATTTTAAATGTAGTGTTTGACACCATTTTTCTAGGTTCTGGAATTGATATGTCACTTAGTTGCACCTTTCAGGTCAAATTAAGCCAAAAAGAGACTGAGCTGTGGCTTAATTTTTTATTATTAGTTGGCTCATGACAGATTTTTCTTGTATCAGAGACATATTCTGGTAAATGATGAAGTTTATAGAAGCAAAGATGACTTGGAGGAAAGGCTTCCCAACTCAGTTAGGCAGGCAAGGGAAAGGCTTGTGCTCAGACTTAGAGGCGTCAACATCTCTACATCTAGGTTAGTCCGTCATACACTTCTTTAAATGCATTTGGCTTTGTAATAAAGTTAATTATTAGTTTTGCTATAAATATGATTATGCCAAATACCAAGATTTATTAATACTGTACTATCTTTACCGTAGGGAAACTGACATTGACTTGAGCAACCAGCTAATCATGTGTCAATCACAATCTGATGTGGCACCCTTTAACTGTGAATCTACCAAAACACCTATCCCGGATATCTCTCATGCCATCCATGGCCTCAAGTGCATAATCTTTAGAGCTGCAAATGAGTGTGAAATTATGGGAACTTACTTTGGGGAGTGTTCCATATGTTTGGAGAAGTTTCTAGAAGGAGACGAGCTGGCGCAGCTGAACTGCAAGCATGCTTTTCATTCTAGATGTCTGACATGGTGGGTCCCAGCTCACAGTAACTGCCCTTACTGCCGAACTCCTGTAGCATAATCCTCTGTTGAGTGCTTGCCTTCATGTCTCGTTGTTAGTAATATTAGGGATCTTATGGTCATCTAATGTTGTTAGTGAACTCCGTATACAAATTTGTGTGCTCTTTTTTCTCTCTTTACTTGTAGTATTTGTATGCGAACTTGTTTGTACATCAAATTTTGTTTTGTCTATTTTTTTTATTCCAATTCAAAAAAAAAAAAAAAATTGGTTAAGACAACCGTGCACAACACCATTAATTGCTTTAGAGCATTGAGAGTTGAGACTTCCGTTTACTAGAACACAAGTCACAACCAAACAGATTGCTGAGCATTTATAGCCCTCATTAATGGTCGCCAAACATAAGCAATATGGCCTGTGATGAACATCATTGTAAAAGAATAAAATGTTTTTACGGACTGTATGATATGTATCAAGCGGCCCAAATTTCTCTCTGCTACAATTTATAGAATCATAATAAAAGAGGAACATCAAACATGCCTAGCAAATCTGCAATCTTATGCATTGGACAATTCCACGCGTGTCCAAAATCTAAAGCTCTGTGGCCTACCGTTTTCCATCATATCGGACTGTTAGATAACCAGGCCTACTAGCAGCGGTCCACCGTTGCATAAAACCAACAGATAAAGTTTTGAAGATTTAGGAACAATACTGGTAAATTATTTCTCGTACCTTTACAAGTTCAAAGCCAGCCATTATGATGAGAGAAAGGGAAGCCGACACAACAAACTCACATGGTGCCTTAAATGGGAGTTATACGGCCCAATTCAAGGGGATTACCAAATCAAGCCCATGTAATAATTGATTTAGGTTCAGCAACGAGCAATCAAGTTAAGTAAGCCTTCTTTCTTTGCCAACTGAATTAAACTTGACGGTGCAAATTTACATTACGTTTTTCTTTGATACCACTTTCACCTAAGGTTAACTTGGACCGTTTAAGTATTTTTTTTACATTGACAAGCGTATATACGTTACACTGTTAAACTTTATCATATATACTTTCCCTTGGCGCAAACATTTGATTTATTACCCGTTCAATTAACCTTAAGTTGGGACCAGGATAATGCAATGTAACGAAATACAGATAGAAAGCACAAGAAACCAAAATCAATCAACAAAAATATAATGCAAGTCTCAGTGTTCATAAAGAAAGAATAGAATCCAAAGTAACAAAACATATGTCCAAGAGAGCCCAAATACACAGAAATAAACCAATCAAAAGAAGACAAATCGGGCCCCACCACGACAGCTCACTGGCACCACCGGAGTCTGTAACTCAACAAAGTACATATAACAAAATGGCAGGATAGAATGAGATAAATAAATGACATAAACAAATGTCTAAGTAAAATAAACCCTAATTTCATTAAATAAAATCATCCTCGAGTTACATCGCCAAAGCCATAGAAATAGCGAGCACCACTCCCGAGCATAGTGCTCCTGCGAATGTCTTCCTCTCGGCTCCGCTCTGCAGAAAAATTACCACATAACACTCAGTAAAAGTTAATTTATGAAAAGGCATCTTGGCAAACGTGAAGAAAGATAAACGACGAATTAGAAGAGAACTCGTGTCCATAAAGAACAGGCAGGCCTTTATTAGTTCCGCATCTCAATAAAGCTTCAAGGCCCGTGAGATCTAACGGTGCATATTACTTTACCTAAGGTGGTATCAAAGCAACGGCGCGTTATCTAACGGTCAGGATTCTTTGATTTGACTAGTGGAAAAGGACATCACCTCGACGATAATTTCGTACAGGACCTGAAAGTTGAAAGTTGAAACCGGAACCAAACAGACCCTATAAACCAGATTTAAATCTAATCATTCAGATCCGCTCGGACCTATGATGGGTCCATCCCCGGCGTAATGTAGCTTTTACCAAAGAAATTCACTAACGTACGCTAAGGAAAACAAGCGTCAAAACCGACCAGCGTCAAACGCCGCGTCCTAGGCAATTATTCGGAAAATCGGATCTGATAGTTACATTCACTGGCGCACGATAATAACAGCTAGGACGCATATATGTTAACGTGCGCCATGGAAGATAACACAAAAAAGAGAGATCAGAGATATCTATACCGTTTCGTCAGAGGCGGCGCCACCAGGTCCAGGCGAAGCGGCCTCGCTGGAACTAGCTGGTGACTCAGCAGTGGAAGGAGAGATAGCTGGTGCCTTTGATGGTGCCTTCTTCTTCTTGCCCTTTGGTGCTGCCGGTGCAGGCGCCTCAACCACAGTCGACGGTGCCTCAGCCACGGGTGCAGCGGCTGATGGAATGTCAGCCACTGGAGCAACAGCCGGAGGCAATGTGGCAGGGGGAGATGCTGCCGGAGGCTGGGCTGCTGCAGGAGGGGTTGCGACTGGAGCGGCAGCTGGAGGGGTGGTAACAACTGGAGGAGAGGCGGCTGGAGGAGTGGTAGCAACTGGAGGAGAGGCGGCTGGAGGGGTAGTAGCAACTGGAGGAGAGGCGGCTTGTGGGGGAGAGGCAGCTTGTGGGGGAGAAGCTACTGGGGGAGTGGCAACTGAAGGGGTACTCGTAGGAGCCTGGGCAGGAGCAGTGGCTTTGTTGGATTTAGTGGGGGCGGAGGCCGGGGGTTGCATTGTGGAGGTTGTTGGTGAGGTGGCAGGGGGGTTAGTGGTGGGCTTGGATTGGGTTGGTGCTGAGGCGGAGGAAGAGGAGGTGGAGGGAGCACTGGCTGGGGATTGAGCAAAGGTGCTGGAGGTGAGTGTGAGGCAGAGGAGAACAATGGCTAGAGATGCGCGTCTGTCCATGATTGAAAGCGAGAAAATGTTGTAGATGCGCAAGAGAAAGAGAGAGACGGGGAGATGAGAAAGTTTGAGTGTGCAAAGAGAGTGAAGTGAGAGGGTTTAAAGGGTGAGAAACGAACAAAAGTGGGTGAAGGTGGTGAGGCAAGCATCCAGCAGGCGTCGTACCATCGCATGTGATAACTATCTGGACCTGGTTTTTACATCTACGATGAGCCGCCGTTCCTTTTGGATCTTTTTAATCATGCGATATTGCTTCGTTGTCATTCGTTATATCATGAACGTGGTTTATTTAATTAGATTAAAATAAACTTGTTGAGTTTTATAATGAAAATATTTACATGTTTTATAAAGGAGATTACGTAGTTTGATAAAAACGATGTTCAGGGATGATAGCTATCTTTTAATTTTTCTACCTTTATTTTATCAAAAGCATTTTCATAATATCTTATTGCTTGATGTATGTGTTTATCTAATTATCCGCTGCACTTTTTTGATAACTTCGTGTTACTTGACTTGCAGGCAAGTTTTTATATATCATTTTATTTTCCAAGTTTGTTCAAAATACATCTTAAAGATTACTACTTTTTGTTACAATTATATCAACAACTTCACAAGTAAAGTTCTCACTATCGATTATGTGATTATACCATATTAGTAAAACTTCTATTTCCAAATGACAAAAGCTAGGTCCACGTACGTTTTTATATTTGGGCTTACATAAATGGTTCGAAACGAAAAACTAGGGCCGGGCTCAACGGATAGTTGTGGTCACAGAGTCACAGGCTGGCAGACAAAGTGGGGCCCATTGTGTGGAAGGAGGGCCCACGGGGTATTAGCTGCCCGTGAAACGGGTCGGGACAGAGAGGAGGAGTCCTGGCTGGATCAAAGCCGTTGGACTGTTGGAGGCTGTAACGATTGGAATTGAGGTGTGGAGGAGTTGTTGGGTGGGGCCCTGTGTCTAGAGACGTTGGGTTGGTGCCCTTGTTGTCCTCCCGTTTGCTAGCCTAGCTAAATCTGACTGTAGGTCTACCTAAATTCTCATACTATTAGTTATTTCCAATTACTTCTTGTTACTCTGCATAACGACTTTTACAATTCTTTTTTACGGACGTTTATTTATTATAGATTATGATCTAATGTTATCATTAAAATTTTCATTAGAGATTAATTTTACATTACTTTTGGTGTGCAAACGGATCGGGTAGTGGTAAACTATATTTGTATATGTTTTTTATTTTTCGGATACGGATATGGGTTGATATTAGACAGATACATATACAAATCGAATATTAAAGGGATACAGATCGGATATCCGATTTTTTATAACAATGAATAATATAATTTTTCATAATATATATTAAACTATATGATACATACCTACTATGCGGATACAGATAATTAAATTTTAAAAGATATTCAGATATCAAAAATTCGTATCTATTTTTGTAATACTGATTCCAATACGATCGGTTAATATATGATATGTTTCATGTTTGCATCTCTATAGTACTCATCTCATTTGACTCTAAACTATATAGAAAAAATAAAAATAAAAATATATAAAAAATAAATAAAAATGAATCGGAGTCAATTGATTGCGATTTTCTCTTGTTGGATCTGCCTTGAGTTTGACAATCTTAACTACCGTAAAAAATAACATGTAATTTTAAAATCTCACAAATAAAGTGTAATATATACTTTATACACTTCGTGTTCTTCAAAAATGACTTCTTTGTTTTTTTTTGATAAAAGTGGTCTATGGCTCTATGCCACCTATTTCATTAGAAACTAGAATGTCTTACAAAAAGTGACTTAATATGAGTGTTGTCAAATAACATAAAACTTGCAATGGTTCATATTCAACGAAACTTTATGAAACATCAAATCATTTTTAATATTGCAAGATTGCTACACAACTAATCTATAAAAATAACAAAGTGTCTGCAATTTTATTTCCTTTTAAGAAAATGTCGTCAAAAAATTGTAAGTTTGTAACCCATATATTTACGATGAACTTAAAATGGATAAAATGCGTCGGGGAATATAACATATTAAACCAATTCATCTTAAGAATTGAGAAACCTAATACTTATGAGTCCAGAAATGTCCTCATTCAAGTGCTTGGTTTTCAAATTTAAAAACTAATGAATAAATTGTCGCTATCAAAAAATTAATTCAACTATCAAACCGTTAACAAGCCTTATTAGTCGTACTGTAGGTTATCGAATACTACATACCATTCATCAATGATCAATCATCACCCGTATCAGATTATACATAGCTGGTGCAGGATTCGCGTTTGTATCCCGCAAGCCAGCGGGCATGCATGGACGTAGCTGGTGTATTGTAACATGTTATTTGTGTTTACTGTCGAATCGATACGACTATTGATTCAAGGTACGTGGTACCTTGTACGTGTATCTTCAAAACGTCAATCCGAGCCGTTCAAGTTGATATTCATATTAAATTGTAATTCTATTAAATACATTATGTATCACATATGACAAAATATAAAAAAGTTATAATTTTATATCCATTTATAATTTACTTCTATTATTTGAAAATTGTAAATTATTAATTAAATGCATGATATAAAATATATTTTTCTTTTATTACGAATAATAAAATTTATTTCATCATAAATTACAAAACAAAATAATTATATAAAATATTGCTCAAAACAATTTAATAATAATAATCACGATGATAATGAAATTATATAGTTATATATAAAAAAAATCATATGTAATTTTATAATTATTAATTACTCAGTAAAATAACGAGTACGGAATTGTTCTTAAACATAGACTTGCTAAAAAAAAAATCTCACCTACATTCAAGCCGATAAACTAACAAAATAGAATCTCACCGATACCATTTTATCAAATGCACCGTTATCTGTTTTATCACGACCATTTTTATTAATAACCCAAAAATAATAATTATTTACCAAAATATCCACAATTTGTGAGAAATTTCAAATCTAACCAAACCGCCAGGATCCCTGGCGATCCAGTTCTATAGCAAACCGCCAGAGACACTAGCGGTTCGCTAGGGACCAGACCACTGGTATCCCTGGCGGTCCACTAGCTGTCCTGCAAAATTAGCATTTTCTCTCTCCAGCACACACTGCAAAGAAGGAGAAAGAGAGAACGCAGGCGATTGTTTGGGCAATTTCAGACAATTTTCTAGGTGACTAAATCTACAGGTAATTTTTTTTTTCATTCCTTTGTAATTATTTTATAATTAGTCTATGTTTACTGTACAATTAGTCTATATTTGTGGTTCTATTGAACAGGATGGACAATAGCGAAAAAAATATTCATGCTGCCAAATGTCACTGTATGCAATACTTCTTTTGAAAAGAGTTGGTGTCAAATATCCCATTGAAAATCCACCCCTTTCAGACGATGACTTTGTTGAAAATCCATATGGATATGGTCTGAAAAAAAAAATTCATGAAGACCCTCCAACTCCAGACTTTGTTCCATGTACTTATACTAGTAAGGCGAGCACATCGTCGGGTGTCACCAATCAGAAGCCGACAGCTAAGAATACTGCTGTTAAGAATCCGGCTGCTAAGAAGTCAGTTGGTAAGAAGCCGACTGCTAAGAAACAGGATTTTAAATTCGTCAATTTAGTTTTTCCGTTGTGAGATGTTTCTTAATGTATTTTATCATCTTGTCATACAATTTATCATTTATCTCCGAATTAATTATTGAATATGCTAGATAATATAACTGTAGTTCTAAAATAGTCTAACATAGTCTAACAAATAAAGTTCACGAATACAATTAAAGTTCAATGATACAACTGAAGTTCACCAATATTCATAACTTAGTTCAAACCAAACATAATAAGTTCACCCAAGCAAAATAATAAATTCATCTTTCACGACATCGGAATAAACCCAATAGACGAGAAGATTTTTTGGTGCCAGCTGCAGATGCGGCAGTACTTGTAGACCCTTGGCTACTAGATGATTGGGTCGCAAGAGGTGGTTGTGTTCTACCAATTACTTCAGCAACAACTCTCGCATTTTCTCTTTGACTGTGTTCGTTTATAGCATCTGAACATAACAACAGAATTCAGTTATTAATATAATAAAATCATAAATTAATTCTGAAAAATGCTACATTCCTGCGCTATGCCTGTCAAAAACGGAACGACGAGCCTGATTTCCCGATGGCCTCCACCACCCATCTCGTCCATGGTCATTATAGCACGTTTGTGTCTCCTCCTCCCCTTTCTTATCCATCCTTCTGAAGAGAGTATTCTATCACCGACATACACAGGCCACTCATGCTGGTTGGGATAAGAATGGAAAGATCCACCCTAAGTAGAAGCAAGGTAATCGGTACGATACATGTCAGGGACATAGTGATCCTCGCAGAAGTTTCTGACTCGGTATACTGCCATCACGTGACTACAAGGTATTTGTGTTAGTTGGGGTCCTTGGCATGTGCAGGCCACCTCTCTTACCTCTCCGAATTGCACTACGTACTTGAAAACCCTCTTCACAAACTCCATAATGTCATCTGGTCTACGGCTGAAAGGAACGTACTCATTTGGAATGTGCCCTTTGAATTCTGTACCATCATTACCCATCGGGATCATGGTCATAGTTGCACATTTGTTCCTGTGTTTTCTTAGTTTCTCCTCCACCCTTGTTGAAAATGACTGGTTCATCCTTATTAAATATGCAGCCTTAGCACGCCGTTCATGAAACTAGGTATTTAACTTGTAGAAAGTGTCTTCTACAAATGCAGTCACAGGCAATGTCCGGCTCTCCTTGAAGACTGCATTCAGCGATTCAGAACCGTTGGTGGTCATAATTCCCCAACGGTAACCTCCATCACGTGCTTGATATATTTTCTCATATGCTGGTGGCTCTTGGACATCTCTGGGATTATTTTTGCCCACCTTCATTAAGTAGAGATTTGCTTTCGGCATATACTACATATAAATAAGGAAATAAAATAATATAAGTAAACAATTAAAATAAAAATATGTCCACAAAGTACAATAAGACATGTAAACAATTAACAAACACATACCTTTGCAAATTCTCTACTCATCTCTTCCACCCGTCTCGGCTTCTTTTTTTTTGCAATTACGTCTGAATGTTTCCAGGACCCATGTATCGTGTTCGGTTGCCTTGCTAAGGTTCTCCGCAACATGTTGCATACACAACCTGTGCACACACTCACCAGTATGTGTTGACCAACCGTATTCTTCAAGATCAAAAACATATTTTATTCCTTTGTGCTGGTCTGATATTACAGAGAAAAACTTTGTTGGCCCAACCACTCGTCTTCTTAAAAACTGCATAAAGAATCTCCAGTTCTCACCATCCTCTTTCTTAACAATTGCAAAGGCCAAAGGCAACAACTGGTTCTCAGCATGATATGCACATGCTATCAGTAGCCTCCCCTCATAACGGCCAGACATGAAGCATGCATCAATGTTGATAACGGCTCTGATGAATGGCACAGCTTGGATACAAGGACCAAAAGCCCATGCTATGCCCTTCAATTTTTGAATTCCCTCTATTAGTACTCCATTACTGTCATAAATGGGGCCATGCCACCGCTGAAATACAATGCCAAGATTTGTACTTGCCATGGCCTGGAGCAATGGTGCCAGATAGTTGTATGAATTTTTTCAACTACCGAATATTCTGCAAATCGCAAGTTCACGATCTCTCCACAACCTGTTATATTTTGGGATTACATGTATGTATTTGTGTCTGACGGCCATAACCACAGGGGCAATTAGTGATGCTGTCAGATTTGAATGATCTGACCTTGTGGACGCAGACTTGCATGTATCAGGTGGTTCACACTTTTTAATTATCCATGCTTCCCCCGAACCCGCAGGGGTTGCATAAAGGCGAAACTCACAACGAGGGACATTTTTGCATATCACAACCAATCTTTTTTATTCCCTTCTTTGTAGTATACATTCCCAGTTGCCGTGAACATGAGTCTCATAGATTTTATTTACAAGTTCATTTATGTTGGTATAAAGTTGCCCTGGGGCAAGTTCACGATTATATACAACACGAGGACCAAAGAAACTAATGTCAGCCTCTTCAAAAGCTGTGGTATCGTTGAATGTGGCGACCGGATGCCTATTCCCCCGACCTCTGATTGGAAATTTTTCTTCCCTGGACAAACCTGGTACATTTGCATCACTATCTGATAAGTTATCAGATTCCCAAATTCCTTGGTATTCATCTCCAGTTTCCATTTCTCTTTCCAGTATGGCATCAATAGCATCAACATCAATATTAGTATCATTTCGATTAACGGATAACTGTACCAGTACTGACTCTGGTATAGCTGGAAATGTAGGAATTATGGGTGCCTGTCTGGGTGGTGGTGGTACAACTTCAGTAAACTCAAGGGAGTTATGGTACCCCAGGTTGTCATAACAAGGACTGTAGTACCCCTAGTTGTCATGAGGGGAGTGGTGGTACCCCTAGTTGTCATGAGGGAGTGGTGGTATCCCTGGCTGTCATAAGCCAAATTGTCATAACCTTAAGGTCCAGTAGGGGGAGCCCTAGAAGGTCTAGGCCCAGCCGCACTAAAAGGTCTAGCCCCGGCCTGGGAAACCCTCCTGGAATATAAGTCTATCATCGCGACCCCCCTAGACTCAAATTATTGGTACACAGCCTTCCACAACTCCTCATCTGTTATAGGAAAACTCACAAAGTAAAGTCTACCCCCCAGCCCGTTGTGTGTCAATTCGGGTAGCCAATTCTAAGTCATACCAGTTGGGGTTTACACCAGTCTTTTCATAATACTAGTTGCTTGAGTTCAATAAATGTGGTTCTTTCATTAACCTACAAGCCGAATGAGGCATCTTTCGAGTAATACACGCCCTCTACACCCTTAGTTAGTTTACCGCCCACGTACAGTGCAACCAGCATTTTTTCCTTAACAAACTACATTTAAAAAAAAATTCATAAGAATTACAGTATAATAGATTCATTCTTTTTTCAATTTAAAAGTTAATTCTAATATTAATTAAAGACTAATTTATAGTTTTACATGTATAATAATTATTAATTAAAAATTAAACAAAAAATAATTAAATAAAAAATAAAATACCCGTAGCAATCACCTAAAATCACTTCAAAATCACCAAAATCGCTCTCTCTTTCTTCTTTGTGGTTTAACAAATGAATACAGTGTGTGCTGGAGAAAGAAAGCGTGTAAGACAGCTAGTGGACCGCCACGGATACCAGCAGTCTGGTCCCTAGCGGACCGCTAGTGTCTCTGGCGGTTTGCTATAGAACTAGACCGCCAGAGATCCTGACGGTTTGGTTAGATTTGAAATTTCTCAAAAATTGTGGATATTTTGGTAAATAATTTTTTTTTTTTTTGGTTATTAATAAGAATGGTTGGTTTTATCATAAGAATTACATGGAGGTTTCAAATACCTCTATTTCTTAAAACTTTAATAACTCAAAATTTGAAACTTCAAAGTTAAAATAAAACTGTTGAATATGATTTACATTATTTTATTTATGTACATGTAAAATTTATGACATTTTAACTTTGTTTCAATTATCATCAAGACTCAAGAGATAGTAAAAAATGTACTAATGTAGATAATTTCTAAACGTTAATTATTCAACTTGTTAATTTACATAAAAATAAAAATAAAATATGTAAAATTGACATAAAAATAAAATGAAATATGTAATATTTTATGAGCATACAAAGAAAATAAACGGTTTTATTTTGACATTTATAATTAAAATTTTAAGTTATTAATATTTTGACATTTATAATTTAAATTTTAAATAATTAATATTTTTGAATGTCAAAGTATGATAAAGGAGAAATTTTTTATTTATAGAAATTGAGAAAAAGGTAGAGAGAGAAACAGAAAAAATGCAGAGTTTGTGATATTGGTAGAAAGATCGGTACATATTCTACTGATTCTAACAATCAAAACAGTTAGGATAGGTAGAATATGTACCCATTCTAACCTATTCTGAATCTTCTGCGGCACCATCTTCAAAACATGAATGACAACAGTTCAATTCTGGATCTTTTGCGACACCGTCTTTACAATCTGCAAAATAGAAAAATTATAGGTTAGGATGGGTACAAATTCTACCTATTCTAACTGTTTTAATTGTTATAATCAGTAATTTTTGTACCGATATTTCTATCAATATCACAAACTATGTATTCTTTTTGTTTCTCTCTCTACCTTTTTCTTAAGTTTTATGAATAAAAAATTTCCTGAATTTGACAAATACACCGTTACCTATTTTATCAGATGCGGTACAGTCGGTAATCGAATTAAAAAATATATAATTGAGAGTTTGAGACAGATAGCGCCTAGCGGGGTACTAAATGCATAATCAGTTAATCACTATCCATTATATAGAAAGCGGTGGTAGTGTGGTACCATGTAAAGTAAAAATTCCGTGTGGGACAAACAAAACGCTAATCCAGCTCCGGATCTCCCACTTTTGTTTTTTTCTTTTCCTTTTGATAAACTTTTATGGGGCCCGTGGCCCCTTCATTCATTGCAACAACAATAAAATAATATGAACTCTTCTGCCATGGAATCGGAATTAGCCCAATAATATTTTTTCTCATGGAGGTACTCCATACAGCTCACATTGATGTGATGAATAAAACAAACGAAATATGATGAAGGTAGGAACATTTATTAGTATGATGATATTATCTACTCGAAATATATTATTTTTCAAAATGAAAAAAAAGCATAAACATTATTGAAAATATGTGCATATAAGTAACATATTTTATTTCTAAGATCTTAGAATTTTCATATTACTATACTCGCTATTATATCGAATACAATTTTTATATTTGTATTTATCAGAGGCGGAACTAGAAAATTTAGATAAAAATGACTGCGAAATAAAATATAAAATACATAATGTAGAAGGTAAAATTTGAATTTGAAGTTCTCTCACTACTCAATGAGCTACTTGTTGTTTGATGAAAAAGACTAAACTATATACAAAATTTAAGTAACAGAAAATTCAATTAAATTGCAATATATATTAACAAATTTAGAATTATGATAATATCTTAGTCATCTTTTGAGTACACTGAGATTCACCTCAGATATTCATCGTTTTTCTTCATTAAATTCCGTTGCCATCTTTAACTTCCGAAAGAGATTTAGACCTTTGTTAGGAAACCTCAAGCAATGGATCTCTCTATTTATTTTTAAATTCAACTATAGAAAAGAACTCAGGGGCGGATTCAGTATTTTCATCGGAGGAAGCAAAAAAATATCAAATCAGATTTAAACCCATTAACTAATTAGATACTTGATAAAAAATAATATTTTGACTTATAATTTCTGATCCTATAACTTATAATTAATATTACCAATCATTATTCAAGAAATTTCTTTTTATTTTAACACTAAATTTAACCCGAATTACAAATCAAACATTCAGAGCGGGGACAAAAAAAATTTCAGAGAGGGACAAAGTCGATCAGTACCAATCGATCGCCACTAAAACTCTAAATCTAGGGGGAGTGCCCCCCACCCCCCCGCGCGCTACAGTAGATCCGCCCCTGAAAAAACTAGATCTTTGCGAATGAATAAACAGAAGACAAACCACGCTGATTTCAATTTAGCACAAATCCAAACAAATTATATCTCCTTTCTTATATTAAGCACGTAGATATGCTGATCGCCAATAATTCTAATTAAAATATGAAATTCAAATTGAGTATTAACCATCCAATCAGATAATCTACCTTTCTTACATTCAATTCATCTATTTGATGGTTTTTTACGTGTAAAAGTCTAAATTTAATTAGACACGTACTCCCCATACGTATTGTGCACATAAAATAATTAGAATTAAAATAGAATGGACTTAAATTAGTGGATCTACAATGAGAAAGCTATCGACATCTTACTTCTTCTTTTTTGTTCTCCTGGAAATTTTCCATTGATTTCAGTCCTCCTTCAATACATGTAATCTCATGAATAAGAAATATTTTCTACATCTATCTCAAAAAAAAAAAAATATATATATATATATAGAGAGAGAGAGAGAGAGAGAGATAGGCTAATGTGCATTCAAATGTATATAGTCCGAAGTGTTTACGGTCCAAATTTGAAATTTCAAAATCCAAACGGTCGATCCGAACCGTTCATCTTGTTCTCCATATTAATATGTCCTTGGAGGCCAAATTTTACATTTTTATGAATTTTTTTACTATTTATTAAGTCACTTTGAAAATCGCTAATCCAACGGTTTTACTGTTTTGTGCAGCCACCGTTGGATCAACGATTTTGTAAAATACTTAATAAATAGTAAAAAAAATCAGAAAAATGTAAAATTTGGTCTCCAAGCACATATTAATATGGAGAACAAGATGAATGGTTCGAATCGACCGTTTGGATTTTGAAATTTCAAATTTGAACCGTAAGCACTTCGGACCATATACATTCGAATGCACATTAGCCTATCTCTCTCTCTCTCTCTCTATATATATATATATATGTTGGGTTTCGGATACCACTTTTGGGGTTTTGCGGTAACCAAAACTCGTTTAGGCTTAAGGTGCGGAATGACCGTAGAACAAAAATTTCTACGGCCAACTTAAGCTCAGGATTAAACGGGGTATGTCAGGAAACTTTCCAAGGCGGTCCACCTTCAGTATTCCTTTGGCATCAAAACCCAATTTAATCCTTTTACAGATCTACTCCATGATTGATTTCTAAAACTTTAATCTACTTACCAATTAAATAGATTAATATAACATATTTATACCTTGTTTCCAAATCACAGTTGGAATGCAGACCGAGCGTGTAGAGCTACATCACGGAAGGAATCGACTCGTCTCGGAGCATCAGACGTCTGATGCCTCTATCGGTTATCCACCAGGACTAACCAGAGAGCGGTTAATTTCTTCTGCCAGAAATACCGTAAACCGCGGAATTCTGCAAAAACACTATTCACGGGGAAAAGACGAAAACCCGTAAACACGAATTTTCGGTTACTCAGTTTCATCAAATGAGCAAAACTGACATACCGCTAAATTCGGTAAAACACTATTCATCGATCCCGTAAATATACTCCACAACAACCCGCAAGATTATACGTCAACTACGTATAACTTTCTTTTCTCAACCGAAACACTATTTGGGAGAGAAACCGAGAAAGAGAGAAAATACCGATTCGATTCTGCACGAAACGATACAAGTGAATTAGTGATTTTTCTCTCTACATGCACCCCTCTATTTATAGGCTTTTGAGGAGGTTCACAAAAGACCGAAATACCCCTCAACATATGCCTATTTACAAGGTATGCCATTGACACCTCATCCTTTTATATGTGAAATGACCAAAATACCCCTTCCACACCCTTCCACACTCTTCTCCATGTTTCTACACATGCAAGGTGGCATAGGTGTGAAATGACCATTTTGCCCTTGTGGATAGGATTGATGACATGTCATCTGGATAGGATCAATGACACGTCATGCGGATAAGCACGAATCTAAAAAGACCCGAATGCCCTCGGTCCGAAGACAAATAATATTCGTATAATTATTCTGAACAATTATATATATATTTTTCTTGCGGTTATTTGTTTCGGTATCGATGACGTGTCATCTGGATAGGATCGATGACATGTCATGCGAATAAGAACGAATCTGAAAAGATCCGAATGCCCTCGGCCCGAACACAAATAATATTCGTATAATTATTCTGAATAATTATATATATTTTTCTTGCGGTTGTTGCTTCGGTAATTTATACAATGTGTCCTGCACATTTATAAATTAACCGGTTAACTTTTATACAACGTGTCACACACGTTTATAAATTAACCAGTGTTTTTGCTTGTTATTTTTACATAACATTTATAATTTAATTATAACACGTATAATTAATTATAACCATCTTATCATTGATCATAACCAATTTATAATCAATCAAAATAAGATTCTCCAATTAGCTCCTATATGGTGTGACCCAATAGGATCTGTGTTATGTTGGTAAATAGAGTTAAAACTGTTTTAAGTTCTATAATCATGGGTGGCGTCTGGCAACACATCATGACCATCCAATTACACAGATGATGCTGTACTGTACAATATCACGATCCAGTAAACAATTTACTTGTGTTTGTTCTTCTGTCTCATAGCTATCAGATCAGTTTCAAGGTAGATGTGTGTCATCCTTGCTAACTGAATCTTTTCTTGATCTTGAGCAGATTATCAAATATAATTACTCTTGTAATTATACCGCTAGCAGATAATCTAACTCTATCAAGGGGGCCCAGTGATGCTATAGCTCGTATAGAGATACGAGGGACAAATAGTACTTTTGGTAGACTATCACTTCCTCGGCTAAGCTATACATATGGGAATGCTACCGTTATGACTGCTTTTTACGGACAGCGGTAAATAGCAATCACACATACATATTTCTTAGTGGGAACAATAAATACCTCATACTTTAGAACGTGACACTGAATGAGAAACATTAATGACACGAACACAATTCTATTTAATGTCTCATTCGGGGTCTGTCAAATTCCATGTTCCTAGAACATGTATCTATGTGATTAAAATGACATCTCGTGTCAGGTGGTTTGTAAAACTTAACCATCTTTTAATCCACATACTAACCTTTTCGCGGTAATTAGTGTTCCTGCTAATTACCTTGGTTAGTGACCTTTTAAGAGTATATATCATCTATATTATGGAGTTTCACAATTTCAGTCATGAACTCGAAATGATCCATAAATGCAATAATACTCAAGGCAACAAAATGATATTAATCATCCAATTCATGAACAAAGCTTTATGATAAATTATCGTATTATTGACTTCTAGATTATTACAAACTAACAATATATATATATATATTTTTTTTTTCTACATGCCATGAAACTGGTAATAGGTAATCATTCCTTTAATTGGCTACATGTCATGAACCGATTTTTTTATTTATATCCAACAAATAAATAAAATTTTTAAAAATATCTAAATCCTGACTGAAATTTGAAAACTATCCACACCGGTGCTCCAATAACCGGAATAGGCCCTTCTTTCTGGTCAATCAATTCCCGGATTTAAAGAAATGATCCGGTTAATGGTTAACCAGAAATGAGTAACCAGTTATTGGTATACCGAAATTTTAATATAAGTCCGGTTAATGGTGCACTGGTTTTTTTTTGTATTAAAATATTAGAAATGTTGAATATATTTCTTTGAAAAATAGATGGAATACAATATAATTTGAATTATTAGAAAGACTACAATAAATAACCTGGATCAATATTTTTCAGCGAATTTTTCGCAGCTGTAAGAAAAATTAATATATTTATTTATGTGCTATTGAAAAAAAAATAAAAATGCTTGGATTGTGAGTTATTGATCCTGGTTCAAAAGTCACTTCTAAGTAATCCAGAAAATATTGTGATATTTCTAGTACATTTAATTTATTAAAAGTTGTATCTATTTTGAGATTTTTTTTTTGAAAAAACAATCATTAAATAAATTAAAGTTTTTGTTTTTGTTTTTTTTCAAAAATAGATATAACTTTTTATAAATTAAATGTACTAGAAGGATTACAATATTTTCTGAATTACTTAGAAGTGACTTTTGAACCGGGATCAATAACTCACAATCCAAGCATTTTTATTTTCTTCCAATAACACATAAATAAATATATTAATTTTTCTTACAGCCGCGAAAAATTCGGCCTGAAAAATATTGATCCGGGTTATTTGTTGCAGTCTTTCTAATAAATCAAATTATATTATATTCCATCTATTTTCAAAGAAATATATTCAACATTTCTAATATTTTAATATAAAAAATAAAAAAAAATCTGTTTTCAGAAAAAAAAAAAATCAAAACCGGTGCACCATTAACCAGACTTATATTAAAATTTCGGTATACCAATAACTGGTTACTCATTTCCGGTTAACCATTAAGCGGACCATTTCTTTAATCTGGGAATTGGTTGACCGGAAAGAAGGGCCTATTCTGGTTATTGGAGCACCGGTTTGGGTAGTTTTCGAATTTTAGTCAGAATTTGGATATTTTTTAAAATTTTATTTATTTTTTGAATATAAATGAAAAAATCGGTGCCATGAAACTAATAATTCTAGATAGACAATTTCATTACATCAATGCTACATTTAAGTTGTACATGTACTTTTAAAAAAATGTCACAATTTAAGTTAAGAGCCACAATATTTAGATGACATGGAACTATTGAGAAATCAATTATTTGTGGTCTTATTAATCTTCTACAATTTAAATTTCCTACTTTTAAGTTATACCAGAGTTTACAGAATCTTTAACGATTCCCCAAATATATTTTATTCCTGCACTGCATGCATTCTTTTGCTGAGCAACTTCCTCTTAGCATTATGAGATAAAATTTAGGCCAATTAGAGAATAACGTAGCTTCACGATCCAATATGTCGATCTATACAATTACTTCATCCTCTGTGTTGAATGAAAAAAAAAATTATTATTTGTTCCTATTCATCTTCGAATTTAGTATACATTTTTCATTTGTGTTGTAAATAATTCTGAATATATATATATATATATTTATGCACTGACATATACAAAAAGTTGTTAAATTCAAACAAGCATTTGTTGTTATATATGTTACTACTATTTATTATTTATTTCTCTGTTCAATCTTATAATATGTCTCTCTTGCAATGCATGATCGCGATATTAGTTCAATCTTATATAAATTAATTAATTTCTTGAATTATCTTGCGCCGGAAAGTTCTAATTGTTGCCACGCCAAATTTGGTATTGAATTGTTTTCTATGTAAACATCCCTAACTGCATCCAGTTTGTAGCCCGTAATGAAGAAGAAAAAAACCATCACGCGAAAATGAAAGCAACAAAACAGTGATTTTGTATACAGTAATAGGACAAGTAGTACGACAACAGCAACTAAATAATACGCTTAATTAATATCTACAACAACCAAATCATAAGCTTAAAATTAATATAAACCTTTCTTATTTTACAAATTTCGTTATTGTAATGTTCCAATGTTTTCAGAGCAAGTGATCAAAGGTGTAACTAGGAAACTAAAGAAATTTAAAATGAAATATTAAATTATTTCTGCCCAACAAGATATTCTAGTTTTGTTTTACGCATGAATTCGAAAAAAAATAATTCCTACATGGATCGTTACAATAGTCTCCCAGTTTTTTTTTTTTTATCCAAATGGTCACTATGCAATTTTGACTTGATCAACTGTGGAAATAGCGCCAACTTTTTTATTTTGATTTAACCAACAATAACAGTCACCAAATTCTTTTTAATGATTTCAACCACTTTCTCAAAATAAAAAGTAAAAACAAAATTAAATAGTAAGTTTAGGAAAATAAATGGCCATACATACATGTGTAATACATTAATATTAATAATCAAAATTATCGAAGAAATGTTGTTAGAAAAAATGAACAAATATGTAAAGCACACTCAAAATGCCTCAGAGAATCAAAATGTCCAGGCTCATACAATGTATCTTAGAACTCAAAATCACATTTAATCTCAAACCAGTTCACCAAAAAAATCCATAGCAAGTTGGACGCAAATCACTAGAAACCTGTTGAATTTATGCAATTTATGAGAAGAGATTATTTTGGAAAAACAAATATTTCATTCAGTTCTGATTCTTTACACTGTTTTTATTGCTATATATATTACAAACATCTAAGCTACTGTTTTGTTACCGTTTGTACCTTATACCTATGTACAGTATACCTATTTATTGAATATATGCAAGGAGGCCCCTTTACTTCCTTGATTTAATCTTAGCCTTCTATTTCTAGATTTATAATGATTATTAATCTGAGATCCTAGATCCTATTTCTCAACAAAACCTCATGTTTTAGATCCAAAAAAATGGCCTGAAAGAGTTGAATTGGACACAAGTTATTCTCTTCTACGATTTTCTAGGAATGAAATTTGCTACTCTCCAAAAAACCTTGCTATCCCTGCATAGCGACAAGATTCACGTATTATATCCGAATTATATATGAATAATTCATTTTTTGATGATGTCGAACCGAACGCCAAATTATTCAATTGACCGAACTTTGACCGAATTAATCCCGAATAATACACGAATTTTATGAACTTTTTCCGAATTTTATGAATTATTCACAAATTTTTCCCGTAACATATTTTTTTTTCCTCTCTTTCAGAATTGAGATCTCTAGTCCGGATAATTCCGAACCATTTCCCAATTATATCCGAATCATAAATTTTTGACCTCACCTCACCGAACCCGAATAATTCATTTGTCACTATAATCCATGCTGTCCTCTCTATCTCTCCTTCTTTTTCAAAGAGAGAGATAGCAGAAAAGTGATGAACACCCGATGTTATTCTTTTTAAATAACAGCAGATTCGAATCTGATTTTCTAATAGTTGGTATTCACAATTTCAAATTTTAATATATATTATTTTATCCACCAATTAAGAGGCAATACCATGTTACCAACAGTCTAGAACTTTAAATATAAATTATTTTAAATTAATCTCGAACTTTTGATGAAAATCTTATCTATTTAATAACTCCAAATCTATTATATTATAAAAAAAAAAATCCTGCGTCTAAATATATATAAAGTAAATAAAATATAATCAATGAAACCAGATCAAGAGAGGTGGATATCGAAAACGATGATGAACATGGGCGGACCCACAAATATAACAGGAGACGGAAATTTCTTACTTTTGAAATTTGAAAAAATAGATTTTTGTCCATATGTAATATTTAAACCCAGATTAGTAAAATGTCTATTAAATATTAGTGGACCAGGCTTTTGTTGAATTCGTATCCTCTGAGATATCTCAAACTTTGTGTGACTTTATGGAAAATCCTAACCGTTTAAAGACGTTCTGCACGAATCTCAAAGCCTACATGACACTGACCCCCTACATCACCCCCGAATAGGCACCAGACACGTCGGACACACAAAAGTTGAGATATCTAAGAGGATAATGCACCTGCTTTTGTTTGGGGTTTGAAAATCACTACCCAAAATTTCCTCGTCATGCATCGTTCGCTTTAGAGAACAATTCGCAAAGAACACAAAAAAAAAAAAAAAAAAAAAAAAAAGAAGAAGAAGAAGAGAGAGACAATAAGGCGGGGAAAGAGAAACAAGGCGGCCGGGCAGGCGAATGGCGAGATACAATGGCGGACGGAACTCACTACCATCCAATGATTATCTGCTGAAATCTTGCTAAAATTGGGCTTTTAAAAATATTTTGCTCACTCCTGACTTGATAGTGGCTCCATTAACAGAGCGTGGATAGGTGAAGTTGCTTGTTAATTCGAGATAATAACCGCGCATTATTTGATGTTGTGCAATTATTTTTCACTGTATACAAAGCTTATCCGATTTTCCAAGTTGAAATACTAAATTTCAACCAATACTTCTTATATTAATAAGATCTTGAAGAACAGAGGAAGCAATAATGACAGGCCACACAATCCCCGGTACGATGGATATGGAAACCCCAACAAAGCAACGAGCAAGAAATTCATTCTCTTAGAAAAAATGGGCCGATTAAAATATGAACAAAGTTGTGATTTGAGAAACAGAACCTACCTAAAGGATCCAGCCCAATTACAGTCTTGCCTCGTTATTTATTTGTTCTGTTTGATTCCTCATTATTTAGTAACCCAATAATAAATCGTAGATTATGGAGATAAAATTGAAAGCCACGCTAACTTCACATTGCAGATTTTGGTCTGATAATTCAGCCCAGGTGCTTAAAAAGAGCTATCGGACTTGGTACCAGGGAAATATATGATAATTATTTGATTATTCCTATTTGTTTGTTATTCATTAATCTTAACATATAAGAGTAGTGTACAAATAGGTCTAAATTTTCAACATGTAAGGACCGAATACATGTAATACTAATTTTAAATAGATAAGAGTATGAAAACGCCTCCAGCCAATCTAATCGAGTAGAGATTCAACTAGAAGTCAATTAAGCTATTGAGTTTGGAATAATAATAATTCAAATTAAGTTCAAACTTTATGGGTCTCAATCATTAACTTCTTTATTTTTTCTAAAAATAAAAATAAAATATCTAATCATTGTTCTTTCCTCGTGGAAATATAATTAATTAACAATATTGTTGGTCTTATAATAAAGTAAAAAAAAAAATTTACATATTATCTCAGAATAATGTAAAAGATTTCAAATTATAACCAACCAAATTAAATCCTACCATACAAATACTCTGTTGGAATAATAACCCTTTTGCTCGAACGCAAAAGCAAATTTGCATCCTTCAAACTAATCGGAGTAGAATGTAGATGAAAAAAACATAAGAAATATAGATTCATCATGACTTGGAGAAGTTCAGCTCCCATGTTTAAAATCGGTAAAAATGTAGAAATTTGACCAGAGTTGTGTCAGGAGTTCTCATAAGTAGGGCTGCACAAAAATACTCCTGACTTTTAACTCTCTCAGAATCAATTTGTATTCAACTTGTCAACAATTCAAGTTGAAATTGACTCGAGTTCATTAACTTTATTGTTTCACGAGTTTAATCCAATTTATCTCTAACTTGGTTCGGAATCAACTCAATTAACTCATTAACTTAGTAAACTATATAATATTTTGTTATACTTTGTACTCTAGTAATTTGATAAATTTTGTACTACTTAATTATGTATTTGCGACTGTTTCATTATGTAAAGTTTTAAATTGTGTACTATTTTAATAAACTATGTACTATTTATTTTGTTAAACTTTGTTTTAATAATTTTTAATGTGATAAACGATGTAATATTTACGTGTCACGAGTCGACTCGAGTTGTTCGCAAGTTGAATTCAAGTTGGAGTTTCTGACTCAAAACTGAATTAGTAATTCGGACTCAACTCAGCTTGTGAGTTCACGAGCTAAATCCAAATTATCCTTAATTCATACTAACCTCGGTTCATAAGCAACCCTATTCATAAGCTAAGAAATACTGTATTTTTTTTCCTCTCCTTTCAGAAACTCCATGACAATTAATTTTCTCAGCTAACAAGCTAAGGATTGTATTTTCTTCCTCTCCTTTCAGAAACTTCCTCATGATAATTAATTTTCTCAGTTAACGAATAATTCCAATTCAAAATTCAATTCCATAATGTCTTCAATAAAACATTTTCATTGAACTCTCAAGTTTGATTCAGACTAAGGAGTAACTTGGAGAATAATACTTTTCTTTTTATTTAAAACCAGACATTTCCTCGACAAGAAAATAATAATGAAACCAGACATGACATTAGTTCTAAGAAGTGCAAATGAAGGGCTTGGTTATAAATTTTTAGTGAGACTATGTACTATGCATAGCGTGGATTGATTTGTACTATGGATCAATATATTTATTTCTCTTATAAAATTCAAACAATTAATCTAAAGTGCTAAACTGTTCAAAATGATTTTCATATGAAAAAAGTATTTGTGTCTAGAATTTTTAGATTAGTTCATTTTCTACCTATCTAAAAATATAGTAATATATTTTTTTAAATATAAAATTTAATGTAAAAGTAGATTTTCATACAAAGATTGTGTGGAACTGTCTAGATCAATAGGTGGGACATTTAAAACAGAGATGTTGATCTAGAGTACAGATCAATACCAAAGTCTCACTCATAAATTTTCATGTAAGTTTACTTTTTGCACTTTTCTAATATTAAATTTTGTTTTAATTCTGCATGCCACTATTTTCTTGTTCCTGGAAAATACCACTACAATCTCTATTTCTCTCTGCCTCGCACGTCCCTGAACATGAAAATTAAACCAAATATAAACTCATTTAAGAAATTCTAGATCGAAAATACAAATTACATTTTTTTTTCACATATGGCTTTGTATAAAAATGTAAAGAAATAAAACTTGCTAGATCGAAAATACGAATTTCAGCTCAGGCGTTGATTGCCACGAAGAGCAAATGAAACAGGCTTGGGCTGTTGGGCACAGATTGACTTGCTAATACCGGCCCCGTTTTGCGGCCTGCATATTTGTCTACAACGGTAGTGAAAAGAGAAATTCAAAAGCAAACTTATTCTGATTTCAGATATTGGTGTTATTTTTTTTTTGGGTATATTCCATGGCCCGTAGGCCTAATATTGGTGTTAGTCTTTTACTTTTCTCGTGTTACCTTGAAATAAAAACATGCCAATGCACAACAGGGGTGAAGATTGAAGTCTGAACTCTGAAGAGGATGGCTGGATGGCAGGATAAATTTGCTGCGCCACGTTGTTAGGATACTAAAATAAAGGATAGCATGGTGGAAACTTAACTGAACTCATATGTGAATTGTTTATTTGTTACGTTGCTCAAAAGAACACCACGATTCGAACGCATGTTTAAAGTTATGAAGACAACTAGATGTCATTTCTAATAGTACTTATTCAAATTCTAGACATTTTGCTATTTTCTAAGAAACAGAAATATATGTTTCTTTTTGTTGTGAAAAGCGTTCAGCAAGAAAAAATAAATTATAATTATAATAGAATATCAACTTGGAACTCACATTTTAATAGATCTTATGGAATTCGGTAAGATAATAAGATTAAGAATTGAAACTTAATGTAAATAAAAATGCATATCTAGGGTGTCAACGGATAAAATACGAGTTGGATGGAAGCATTTTCATATCCATACTACTCCTATAAATTGTCTTTATCTATATCTATTCTTATTTGCTACAAATTATCTTATTCATACTTTATTCTTACTCGTTATGGTTATTGGATAACGAAACAGTAGTAGTTAAATGACGAGTAATACTAATATAATAATTTTATTATTATTTATTAAAAATACATTAAAACATATATATTCATTTCACACATATAGTGTCTTATTGAAAAAATAATTCTGATCATGTTAAGTGTAAGTAAACTAATTAAAATACTCTCTTCAATGCCTATTAATATATATATATTTTTTATAATTACCCGATCAGGTAACAAATACGAACTGAGCTTTATCCGTACCCAATGTTTTAAAATGTAGTTTTGTTCATGCATGCAGAAGGCCATTGCATACCGCATAAGAGTATGCGGATTTTAAAATAAAAATTCACGTATATATATTCATATTCATATTCATATAGTTTAATTGATTTTCACATAACCAACATGAAGTGTACCTTATTGTATATACAAATTACAATAATTTGGGATGGGATGGTAAAACTCTGCATAATACATATGAACTTTTAATTACATGCGCTGCATATTACGTTTTTAATCCGCATATTCGTATATTTGGACCGCATGCTTAAAACTGCATGGGAGGGACTACGTGTCATTCTGAGCACAGCTGCTGACTGTATAAACATATGCGGCTACATTTTAAAACACTGTTCTTACCATTACTCTTTTAGATAACGAAAAAATCTTTATATGCATCTGTACCCGATAAATTTATAAAATCTTATCTATATCTGCCTTATCAAATTCATTACGGATTGAATAAACGAATGAAAGAGTGCCATTGACACCCCTTAAACCCTTATACATGTTGTATGTAAAGATCACATTATTCCTACGTTGACGTTGCCTTACAATATGACTTGTCAAAATAAAATATTTGTCGGCCGAACTATTAATTGAACTAATTGAACTATTTTAATGATAAATAAATTGACAAAATCAAAGTAATATATTAATCGTTTTCCTTAATGCCTGGTGGTAAGTAAATTGCACACAATAGTGCACGACCAATTATGAAATTACGATTAAAATTATTTTTGCATATTACGATAAGAGAAAGAAATTACCATGAACATAACTGACGTGGAAAAAATTATATAACGAAGTTATCATCAATCTAGAGCCATATCAACATGAAATTTTGCCAATATGTAAGGCTCGACAAATACGCTCAAAGACATCCTTAGTATTTTTCTATTATTCCCTGCATATAGCGAATTAAAAATTTTAAAAATGAGACCAATATGCAAGGCAACAATCTGTACGATTTTTTTTTTAAATATAACTCATTTTAATTATTTTAACAGAAAAAGCACCTTGTGTGAATTTTTTATAAAAATAATCTCTGCTGATCTCTTAAATCGGTGTAGCAAGAAACTATTTTCTGCACCGATTCTAGAGATCGGTGCAGCCATTTTGGCATCCAATTCTAGAGATAAATATAAAATTTATTATAAAAATGGTTCCGTTATTTTTATAACAACTTCGCACACCATGCTTGTTCCGTTAAAAGGGTTAAAAAGAGTTATATTTAAAAAAGAAATCTAATCTGTGGCTTTGACATTGTATGACACGTGTATGCAGACAGCTATAATATGGTTCAATAAGGCATCTAAAACAGCCATCATAGTGCCTCAGTTTGTGAGAACATAAAGCGTGCATTTGCAATTGTACCAACGCACGACAAAAATTTAAGGGAAGAATAGTCATCAGCAATTGATTACCAAAGTACCATAAAAGATTAAAAAAAAACTAACCAACAAGATAAGAATAAAGCAAAATTTAATTTGAATACTTCTAAATAACAAGAAACTTAGCTTTCCTCAAGTTTTCTGGAAACTAAATGAGTACCACTATAAGGCGATTAAGTTTACAAAACCAAGGAAAAAAGCTAACATCACCCTTGCATGTTATAGCTTTAGACAATTACAAATGAAAAGCAACTAAAATCTGACCCACCACCTAAAAATAGTGAGTAAATCAGATCAATTTACCGGCATTGACCTTTTCACACCGGCATGAAAATTAGTCCACAAAGAAAGGCCATAGGTGCTTTTCTTTTTTTCAGATAAATTTGTTGGGAGGACCTGCAAAATTAAAAATAGAAGAAACCCCCATTTCTTTTGCTCAAACCAAAACCCTAGCACCAAATTAACCAAACCATCGAGGCCCAATCCCACCAATTAAGCCCTATTTACAGAAGATTAGGTTGAATTTTGCTTACCCAAATCCCCTTCCATCACCACTCCTACACCTAATTATGTTAGCCAACTTAAAATATTAAAAAAAATTAGAAACTCTAAACAAATTAAACCTGAACTTTCCAGCTAACACCACCATCAGACCCATCAGAGGCCGCAGCAACCTTGGCCCGATTAGTGGGGCCCAAGGATAACACCATCTTATTTTTCTCCTCCCCCTGGTTGAAATCTAGGGTTTCACTTACTGATCCGCATTTCAAATCATTAGGTGGAATGAAACAATCAATCGACAAGCCCGGCACATTAAATGCCACTTCCTCAATTGACCATGCCTCTTCCATTCGAGTCTTTGTATGACTCATGGCAGACTCACCAAACCTAAAAAGAGTTACAGCTGATCGCCCTGAGTGCGCCACCATGGCACCTTCGACTGGTCGGTACTCATCAATGAAGGAATTGATAGTCGTCTCCCAGTAAATGGCATCTCCACCAGCAGTGGATTGAATGCGAGTCAGGTGAGAGTCCTCCAAGTGAATTAAGAGCCCGGTACGCTGACTGAAATAACCAAAGAGCACATGACGAATAATTTCGGCAGGTCCCTCACTACGCAATTTTAGGGTTTCTGGGTCAGTGCAGAGTTTTAGGATGAAGCAGTCCTCGCCATTGATTTTTCTTTCCCCAATGCACCGTGACTCAGAGAACATGCTTGCAGTGGTCAAAGGATCCAAACCCTAGAAATGTTCAAATAATATTTAAAGTTTATCAAGTGAAGTTGCTTACGTCACACACTATACTTTGAATAGGGTGGATATGAGAAAACACTAAACAATGCATGAGTTTGGCACCATGCAAACAAATTAAATGTACTTCATGATTTCCGTATAAAATAGTACAAAAAAGGAAATTACATAATGAATTAATTACGGATGGTGTCCCATACCTCTCCGACAAACCAACGGAAAGAGAGAGGTCTCTGATGCATTTATTATGTTCACCGATGATGATATTTCCATGCCATGCAAGACTAACAAGTATTGCACATACAAAAGGTGTACGTGATATTCTAGATTTTGCAACACCAACAAAAACAATTTCCCAAAAGGCATCAATAATATATTAATAAAATTGTTTGTCTGCTGGAAAAGATACAAGTTACGGAAGTCACCTAACTGCAATATCTCCAAACTGCAAAATCAGTACCGGCCCTAATATTCTAATTTCTACCCGAAGTCTAAAATACAGATCTGATTTTCCACACTTATTAAGAGATTGTCAATTGCAGGGTAAAAGAAAAAACATGTTAGAGAAGTAAAATTAAATTACCTGCAGTGCACGTCTAAGAGGTCTGACGGGTCCCTTGGCTGCATGTGCACCTAGCCACGGAGTGTGACGCCACACAAGCCGTCCGTTACACCCAGCATGAACCTTACTCCCACCAAGTGCGAGTTCAATGTACCACATCTCAGGCGCCATCTGCCACAGCACAAATCGGCCAGCCTCTGACGACTTTGCGGGGTGACGATTCTTAATCACCTTGTTAGCTGTCTCAAACTCTGTTGCCACCATCCTCACCTTCCCCATTGCGTACAAATTTTTGATCAAGCTTAACAGTTTTTGCCCCCCTGAGGCTGCAATGTATTGCTGGAGGATGTATTGTGCAGATGAGGTCTCCTGTTTGAAGGGAAATTAGGAAAATGTTATAGTCACCCTTGAAAAGTAATATTCAAATTTGATTGTGGTGCTGAATCTTTGGAAAGGCAAACACTGCAGTGCAAAAGTATATTCTGGGTTAGGTAAAAATATCTCACAATTTAGTTTAGGTGTATTCGAAGGTGTTATTGAGAGGCAAGAAATGCTACTACATGCATGCATCATGTCACCTCTTTTAGGGAAGCAATCTTCCTTTATTATTTGGAATGATACTGAATAGATTTAATTCAGAAAATTTCAAATCAAAAGAAAATCAATTAAGCTGTTGCCAGTAACAGATCTAGAAACCATGGATAGAGGCATTGCCCTGCAGCACCTTATATATGTTCCAGAGTTTTTAACTAAAGCATGAAAAATCCTAATAAGTTTAGGCAAAAATAGAAATAATTTGCGGACACATTTCTCATTTGAACAATACTACCATTAATCCATTATACAGAAACCATTGAAATAAAACAAAAAAATTCAGAAAGTGAAATAACAAGTATTGTACTTCAAACTTCAAAGTGGGCAGAGAAATCTCACAATGGGAGTATCCTTCACACTGAGATGAGGCAACGGCTCGGCTGCACAGACATGGACCGGCGCGAGTGGGGCCCCCATTACCCCTAACAACAGCCTCAGATCCGACCTGCGGGGCCCAACTCCGCCATTCGACACACTCTGAGCACGGTTGAGCTGTCCCTTGACCCACCTGCTCCACCTTTCCTTCTTCTCCCCTCCGCCTCTCTCGTTCAAACCAGGATCTGGTCCCTCCATGAGTGGCGCCAGCGCCTCTCCGGCACCTACGAGAACTCCAGCACCGGATCTAGGGGGAGCCGCCTCCATCTCCGCTGTCTTCGATCGCCTTGACCTCCCTGGAGAGAGCCCCCTTGTTACCTCTTCTTTCAGCGCCGCAAAAAACCCTTGCTTCTTCTCCATTTGAGATAACTATAGACTAAACGAGGAGAAGTTTAAAAAAAATCGGCTTAAAAGGAAGAAGGGCTCATGGAGAGTGAGAGCTGTTCCCTTCGCTACTTTTAGGAAGAGACTGGGGTTGCGA
This sequence comes from Carex pumila, assembly GCA_033356055.1. Classification (NCBI taxonomy): domain Eukaryota; kingdom Viridiplantae; phylum Streptophyta; class Magnoliopsida; order Poales; family Cyperaceae; genus Carex; species Carex pumila. The sequence continues at coordinate 306,810 of JARJHM010000092.1, forward strand.
ATAAGGAAAAAGACAGGGACGGGATAAGAAAAGGCAAAAAGTTGAGAGCTGCGAGGACGAGAGTGAGAGTGAGAATGAGAGTGAGCGAAACAAAGCAAGAGAAGTGAGTGCTCATACGGTTTTATGGTGACGTGATTAGGTCACCGCCAGGTAATGCTTACCGCCGAGAATCGGGTTTGGTGTCTCCCTCCACTTTGCGCTTGGATAACAATACAATGTACAGGAGGCAGTACAGCGGAATTTATTCGGATTTGTATTCTTTCTGAATTAATGTATGTCACTTGTTTAGCTGTACCAGACCTAAATTCAAAAATATTTCAGAAGATATATACTATATTAAGAAAATTGAAATTATATATTTTGATAGCATAACAATTAAAGTTTTAGTAAATTTATGTTGTAGCATGTAATGTTACTATTGATATAAGAATCTTTTATTGATAATTTTCTACAAGTAGTTACTTCATGTGCTATGAATTATTGACATAAATGATGTACGGATTTAAGAATTATAACTGGAAAGGAATTCTTTCTTCTTCACTTGCTAAAACAAAGCCTGAGGAGCAGTGCACCGGAGTCCAAAGACTAGACTACCAGCAGCGGTGAGGAGAATCAAGTTCAGTGGGGTCCAGAAGGCCGCACGCAGAACCGGGAAAACTTCTGACGGCGCCGTTAGAGAAGCTTCCCCTCCGGTAACGCGTAGTCTGACGGCTCAACCCATAGTTCTGTTCTTCTGTATCCGTCTATTGTATATCTTTTCATGAAGTGCATAAATTTCTTAAACTCAAACACCGATGTGTTCATCTATCTGCCACAGAGAAACCAGAATTCCAAAAACGCGTTCCAAGTTTCAACAACGGAAAGGTTATGATTCCGTCAGGGCACGTGACCAGCGCCATCTACTTGGATTATTTAGTATAGTAATCAGTAAGATACTTTTGTAAGCTCTGATTAATCCAGCTGTACGCTGTACTGTACCTCATTCTTTTAATTTAAGAAACATCGTTCCCCTGCAAAGCGTGACATAATCTCGTGGTTAATGATAGCTTTTATTGCTCTAGATTTATATCAGAAATGCTTCATCCTACCATATATAGACGCTACTTTAAACTGTCATCTACCATTTCTTACCTGATTAATTTATGGAAGGTTCAAAGCAGAGGCCATGATATTTTAATACCATAAGTTATAACAATATTTACTTTCTTATTTTCATCAAAAAAATATTTTCTTTCTATAATAATATTTAAATATTTAAAATTCAAATCCTTTTAACGAGACATTCACGTAAAGGTATGTAATTTTTTTTTTCATTTAATACAGGATTTTATTAAAAATTGTAGACCAATTAAATATATGGGTTAGTTTTAGTATATTAATTGTTTGAGCCCTTAATATTGTACAAATGAAGTTAAAATATTACAAAAAGTTTATGTTGATGCACCTCTTCTGAACTACTCGGATTACACAATTTTGAATGTTTTTTTCTTGAAATTTTGAATGTTAATCTTAAATGAAGTAGTCAATAAACAATAAAATTAAATTTATCATATCGTAATGTCATAACATAAACATTGTAAAAGAGAATAATTATCCTTGGAAGCATCAGTGAGATTTGATGCATTTCAAATTTAATATTGTAGAATTTTCTCTTTGCATAAAACTTTAGTTTTATACATCACTAATATATAGCTGAGATTGGCATTTAAAAAACGTTGCATTGACCAATTCATAAAAAAAAATGTAGAGACACATCTTAATCCGATTGTAGATCTTAATTTTGACCTCGTGGCTCTTAATTTCAATAGACGTCAGCCTTTGTGTGATGCTTTCTGGATATTTGCACAAAAAATATATATAATTTGGTCAATTTGCATGTGATGCTTTAAGTGAACATACACGAGCGCTCGTTGCTTGAGAAAAGACTTTTAATTGTTAGTTGCAGGCAATATTTATTTTTTAGTAATATTTGAAGATCAAGTTACTCGACTGGTTAATATTTATAAATAATTATTTTTTTTGAATTTTGACTTTATAATTTTTGACACACAAAAAATTTTTAATTTGTCATTAAATAAAAAATTAATTCTCATACTTGCAAAACAAATTATCATCCATGTTAATACTATGCAATTCGTAAATTTTCATTTAGAAATTTCGCATGCAAAGATTATATAATTTTTAAAATGAAATATTTAGCATCGTATTTTAGTAGTCGTATATATATTAAAATTTTCACATACATACAAGCACTATAATGACGTGCTATTTATTGTGAAAATCATAGATGATACCACATTGAGAACCACAATGATATTAAATATTATATCTGACAATATTGATACTTCATCATAGTTCGTGCTATAAACACACATTTTACTCGGTACAAAATGTAAATTATAGTCTCATTAACGTTCTTTTTTTATAACTTTAACAATATGTTTTCGATTTTCAAATCTCATTTAATTAGTTTCAAACAACAAATTCAAATTATTCAAACTAACCTCTTTAATGAGAATTTTATTTCCATATAAAAAAAATCAAGTTTCTAAATAGTGATTATCACATCATTGCGGAAAGACTATCACACCGAAAATAGCTGATAACGCTATAGCTTTTAAGGTATGAAAAAGCTATAGTGCCACTATAACTAGCTATCAAGAACACTATAAAGTTTTTAAAAAATACGAATTTATTTACCATTATGTCGAGCCGTTAAAAAAATGAAGGCTTTTAATAAAATAGTTCATTAAGATGAGCACTAAAAAAAATATTTTGGAGACCAAAAGCTTATTGTTGAAGTTCTAAAGGAAACACATTATCTGGACTCTCTGTGTGTTTATGTGCGTGTGTATATTTATAGAGAGTACACGAGCTAAGGTCACAGTGACATGACTGATGCATTGGTACTACCAAGTCAATTTTAGCATTTTGAAAGTTCAAAAAATCAATCTGGATCTCTATGTGTTCTCCATATTAAAATGTGCTTGGAGACCAAAATTTTCTTTTTTACTATTTTTTTAGTGATTTTTAAATCCTAAAAAAAATTCTACAAAATGTAAAATTTGATATCCGTGTACATTTTAATACGGAGAACAAGTTGAATACTTCAAATTAATTTTTTGAACTTTAAAATCACAAAACTAATTGATAGTACCAAAATCTTAATCATTTATGACCCCCCGCCCCCCCTCTCTCTACATACATACATAGTATAGTTTTTTATTTCTAATAGTTCTTCATTTACAAATGTTATACATTTAAGTGTACTAATTTGACAACTTTTGCGTTGTCATTAAAAAATATTGAGATAAACCATTCACTCTTTTTCAAACTGGATGTGTCTATGACTTGGCACACAACACTTGGTAGTTGGTGGAAGCTACACCAATCAGTCAATCACTGCGTCAATACAAAAATCTCGGAAGAACAACATGACAACATTTTTCTGACATTTTACATTGTTAATTCGTATAACCAAATTGTGTCATGCATCTTTATTTTGCTCCATTTAAAAAAATATAATACAGTACTGTATCTGTAACTGTAGTGTCATTTATTAAATATGGAGGCCTGTCCTCTTTTCTTAAAATAAAAAAAATGCTTTTGCATGGTAAAGAAAAGGGTAAATAAATAAATAAATGTCATGTCTGGGTACCAAAATGGGAGCCCTCTAAGAGGAAGCTGGAGGCACGTGAGTTGCAAAAGAATGGGGGCGCCTTAATGAACACTCTAACTAGATCTAAATAACCCAACTTCATTACTTTATTAATTTGGGTACAGTTTAGTTGGAACATGACATAATGTAGGCTTTAGATGATAATTAGTCCTTTTGGGGCAAAGATTTTCTGACGATGACTGTCATGCATTTTTTATGTCGTGGTGTTCATTAGTCTCCATCAGTGGATGCCTGGATGGTGTTGGCTTTTGTTATTTATTGATCAATTAATTAGATAGTTGGTGAGAGATTGAGAGGTGAGGTTATGATATATCTCAACGAGACAAAAGGGTTGGTGGCAAGGATTTGTTTGTTTTAGAAATTTTCTCTGGTTATCAATTACTGTGTCTACCAGAATTTATTTTTCAAAATATGGGCCTTATTTTTTGTGAGGACTTAAATGCCCTATTGCTTCCTGTCTCAATTGTACTTCAATATTTTTATATTTGATTTTAAAATTCAAACAAAAGATCCGAACTCTTCAACATGATATCCATGTTAAAATGTGCTTAGGGATTAAATTTTAGATTTTTTTTGAATTTTTTTGCTATTTTTTAAGATAGTTACAATGATATTGTATCAATATTTTTCAAAAAGTTATGGACCATCAAAAAACAATGATATTGTATCTATCTTAAAAATAGTAAAAAAAAATCCAAAAATATAAAATATGATCCCAAGTACATTTTAATGTGGATATCATGTTAAGCGGTTCATACCTTTTGTTTAGACTTTGAAATGAAAAATAAAGATATCGAGATATCATTGGGGCATTTGAGGGCTCAAATGCCACATTACTTCATGCCCCAATCGTACATTAACATCTTTATCTTTCATTTTAAAATTCAAATTGATGATCCGAACCGCTCAATATGATATCCATGTTAAAATATGATTGGAGATCAAATTTTATATTTTTTGGGATTTTTTTTACTAATTTTTAAGATAGGTACAAAAATCATTTTTTTTTAGAAAATTGTGGATCATCTAAAATAAGTGATTTTGTACATATCTTAACAAATAGTAAAAGATTTTAAAAAAAATATAAAATTTAGTCTCCAATTATATTTTAACGTGGATATTATATTGAGCGGTTCAGATCGTCATTTTGAACTTTTAAATGAAAGATAAAGATGTCGGGGTATAATTGGGGCATGAAGCAATGGAGCATTTGAGCCCTCCAAATAAAAATATTCCATTAATTTATCATTAATGAAAATTATCCGAAGTAATTGTTTGACATAATTTATTTAAAAATATGAAGTGAAATTCAAAGAGAGAGAGAAAAATGTAATTTGTTAATGATTATTCATTTTTAACACAAATATACTACTGTCCTGATGAGGGTATTGTGTTTTGAAAGTTAGAGTTAAATTAATAAAATATGTAAGTCATACCGTTAATTATTTTAAATACAGTTCAAATCTGTTTGGCCGAATTTTATCTAAATTCGTGACTAATCAAATCACAGGTTTGAACCATCTAATTCGAGCATTTTTAGATGATTGATTTATACAAGTTTTGTGGATTTCATTAAAAAAATATATATGTAAACATAGTATTAGTATCATATGTATATAAAATTATAGGTATAAAATTCATATCAAGAACAAATTTTATATATACATAGATTAAGTGGAATTTTAGTAATTATTTTCAAGATACATTCTATCAAGATTTAATCAATTAAAATAAAAATCTAATTATCTAAATCTACAATTTCTACAAATCTTTTGAATCAAGTAAGTCAAATTAATTAGTTTATTGGGTTACTTTGACCACTAGCTCATAACAGTTTACCATAATAAAGATTACTTGAAGAAAAGAACCCACAGAGGAAGCAGCCAAATGGATATGAGAAAGTGGGGAGGACCAGAAAGAGATTTTTATGGATTTAGTCATTTATCAGTTGGTATAATTTGTCTTGTACATGTACAATAACTATATGACATTCTACATGTCTAAGCTTATTATTTTATTGATATGATCTATCTAAGTTTGGATATATATACGAGGAGGGTTCAAATGCTTTCATTTTTTTGTGCCTCCGTCATGTTTTTATTTTTTAAAACTTTAATAATTTAAAAACTTAAAAGTCAAAATAAAATTGTTGGATATGATCTACATCATTTTCTTTACACATGTGTAAAAAGTTATGACATTTCAATTTTTTTTTTTATTGTCATCAATAGCTTGTAAAAAATGCACTAATGCGAATGATTTCTAGGAGTTGATTTTTGAACTTATTGATTCACATATAATCAAAATTAAAATGTAATATTTTCTTATGAGCACGTAGAGAAAATAATATAGATCACATCTAATAATTTTATTTTGACTTTTACATTTTAAATTTTGAGTTATTACAGTTTTAAAAAATGAAGACATAATGGAGGCACAAAAAATAAAGACATTTGAACCCTTATATACATATGCTAGTATTGTGTCCGTGCGTTGCAACGGAAACAAATTAAGATTGAACATAACGATAAATAATAAATAGAAACAACAACAAACGAAAAAATGGATCAAATATAAAATAAAAATTGGATATAATAAATAAACAGTATACAGAGTTGCCCAACCTAATATCAATGCCAAAATTATAGCTTGCCTCTTATGTAGAGAGATTTATGAATTTCATCCTCATTTATATATTATATAGTTTATTATTCTTATACACAACAACATTTATTATAAATTACGTACATTGTAAATAAGACGGACAGATGCAGTAGAACACCCATGATTAGTATAAGGATATTATGGTCCATATAATGTGATTCATCAATATAATGATATTCAGGTAATTAATTCTGCTTAAGATTTTATTTTTTTGTCTCAGTGCACCTGATGTAACTTGATTCTTATATTATTATTTTTTCCAAATAAATATCACTGCTGCCTGTTTCTTAGATTGGGTATCACCAATAAACTAATTTATTAAGAAAAACAAAAGTGCTTCGAAATCTTACTATTCAATATGTTGAAACCTGATTTTGAAAAAAAAGGAGAATATTTCAAAATTCCAGAATCTTCCTCACACAATCTACAAAAAAAAAAAATCCTAATATATCTGCAAATTGTTTCCTTACATGTTACTGTATGCTTTTAAGTCGTAGCTGATAAAAGAAGCATATGAATTTTATCTACAGATTAGAAATATATGATAATTCTCATTCTTATGGGCTTGGGTTTGGAGTGATCTATATAGGAACAAAATTGAAAAATATATTATAGATTTTTTTTACTAGTTCGGAAAGATCAGATAATTTTCATTTTCATTGGTGAAAATATAGCAAGAGATGTACGTAGATAGTAAAAAGGAGAAATAAGAAAACAAAGAAAAAAGTTGCTAAAAAACCGGAGTCTATTTAATTTTAATTGTAACGTATTGTGTGACAAAGTGCGTGGCGATTATATTTTTAACTAAATTTAGACTTTTATATGTAAAAAAGATGCATTTAATCAAAAGAAGTCATATTATTTGATTGAAGGGTTGATATTAAATCCAAAATTGTATTTTTCAATCTGAACCATTGACGAATCAGGACAATTACGTGCATAATATAAGAAAATAGAGAAATAGAGATATATAGGAGGACATGAATTACTTATCTGTGCATTGAAACATATGTTGCCAGAGCCAAACTGCCCTTGTTCCCCTTTATCAAAGTCTTTCCCTGTGCCGCAGTTTGTTTATACAGAAAATTTGATCAGAGATTTCATAAATTTCTTGAATAAATGACCTGACCTAAACACCCACGGAATTTAGAGAATTTTTTATTTATAGAAATATTATTAAATAATAGAGGAAAGGAGAAATGGTGTTTTAAAATTTTTATGTACAGAAAGATTGGTAAATTAAAGTTTCATCTATCCAAAAAGTTTTTTTTTGTTTTTTTCAATTGCTTTGGATCCTCTACGGCTTACATCTTGCGAAGAAAAAAAAATTCTCTATGAATACAAATTTAAATCGAAAATCAAGATATTCTCCTCTCTTCCTCTATTATTTTATAATATTTCCTATGAATAAAAATTTCTCCAGAATCTCACTACTATGCAGTGTATAAAAATCACATGTATCATTTTGCATGTATTGGGTAATAAATATGTTTTTTTTTTTTGAAAAAAAAATAAGAATCATATCTGATCTAATGACCATGACTATTTTTATGTGTGAGATGTTAGTGTCAACCCTCGTATAATGTTCAGAATAAAAATAAAATTGTACAAGGACTTTGATCGTCTTCTAATGCCCAAAATATATTAAAAAAATTGTTTAGTTAGATTTAATCATACTTGTACGACGTTATTATTTTAATCACCCGGTACATGGAAATTTAGGTTGATAGAGGGCCTTAATTAATGTTTAGGTAAAATTCAGAAATTATCTTTTGATTAAAAAAAACAACTTGACAATTGGCATCATACAATTTTATATGGTAATTAATTACAATCTCACATGGTATACAGGGACCATCTAAACAACCAATTAATAAACTGTGGAGTGCAGACATGTGGGGCCTTTTGGTGCTATAGTCTCCACCATTAAATGTGATTAGATCCAAGTAAATATGATTGTGATGAGAGGCCTAGGCTTGTAGGCTAATTATGTTATATATGCATAATGCATCGGCCTTTCATGTAGAGCCAACATTATTTTTTAAATATGCTCAGGGTGATAATATTACAACCATTAAGAATCTCGAATTTACAACAAATTGGTCCTTTAAAAACCTTTAATTCATATGTCAATCAGACAGTTCAAACTTTGATGTTGTTCACAACGACATATCTAAAAAGTCATAAAAGAATGAACATGACATTCAATTGTTGTAAGTCTATAATACTGTTATTGATGGATATAACTCTAAGATTAGAGAGCTTTTCAAGAAACTAAGGGGCATTGAACTTGTCAAATACCTTTTCATTTGTAAAGTTTAAAACAATTTTTTTTAATCTTTTTTTTGTCCATATTTTACATCTATCCAAACTTTTTTTATCCTCTTGGTTGTTCTAGACACAAAAATAAATGCGATTTCTTAGACACCATTTAATTGGCTATGTACACACCAGCGACCAGCGAGGCAGCGATACCTTTGAGCCAATTAATTTTTACCATGTTCTTTCAAACAAAATTATAAAAATTAATTATAATATTATGTCCTATCCGTATGATATTTTCCTAAACCAAAATTTGTTGCAAAAGATTTACTTTGAACAAAGACGTGTGCTGCGAGTTGTGCGGCCATTTTTATTAATACCCAAAAAAAAAAATATTTTTATCAAAATAACTTGAAATTTGGTTTTTTTTTTTTAAATCTGACCAGACCGCCAGAATTACTGGCGGTCCAATTCCATACCAGACTGCCAGGGATCTGGGCGGTCCACTATGGACCAGACCGCCAGTGATCCTGGCGGTCCAGTATGCTGCCATAAAAAATCCCTCTATCTCTCTCTCCAGCACACAGTATCATTTTATTAAACCACAGAGAAAAAAGAGTTGGCGATTTTGGCGATTTTGAAGTGATTTTAGGCGATTTAGAAGCGATTGCTACAGGTATTTTATTTTTTATTTAATTATTTTCTGTTTAATTTTTAATTAATAATTATTATACACGCAGTCTGTAAATACTATAAATTAGTCTTTAATTAATATTATAATTAACTTTTAAATTGCAAAAAATAATGAATCTATTACACTGTAATTCTTACGAAATTTTTTTTAAAATGTAGTTTGTTAAGGAAAAAATGCTGGTTGCACTGTACGTGGGCGGTAAGCTAACTAAGGGTGTAGATGGCGTGTATTACTCGAAAGATGCCTCATTCGGCTTGCAAGTTAATGAAAGAACCACATTTATTGAACTTAAGCAACTAGTATACGAAAAGACTGGTATAAACCCCAACCGGTATGACTTAGAATTACCTACCCAAATTGACACACAACGGGCTGGGGCGGGTAGACCTTACTTTGTGAGTTTTCCTATAACAGATGAGGAGTTGTGGAAGGCTGTGTACCAACAATTTGAGTCTGGGGGGGTCGCGATGATAGACTTATATTCCAAAAGGGTTCCCCAGGCTGGGGCTATACCTTTTAGTGCGGCTGGAGCTGGACCTTCTAGGGCCCCCCCTGCTGGACCTTCAGGTTATGACAATTCGGCTTATGACAGCCAGGGGTACCACCACTCCCCTCATGACAGCCAGGGGTACCACCACTCCCCTCATGACAACCAGGGGTACCACAGTCCCTGTTATGACAACCCGGGGTACCATAACTCCCGTGAGTTTACTGAAGTTGTACCCCCACCACCACCACCCAAACAGACACCCATAATCCCTACATTTCCAGCTATACCAGAGTCAGTATCGATATAGTTATCCGTTAATCGAAATGATATTAATATTGATGTTGATGCTATTGATGCCATACCGAAAAGGGAAATGAAAACTGGAGATGAATACCAAGGAATTTGGGAATCTGATAACTTATCAGATGGTGATGCAAATGTACCAGGTTTGTCCAGGGAAGAAAAATTTCCAATCAGGGGTCGGGGGAATAGGCATCCTGTCGCCACATTCAACGATACCACAGCTTTTGAAGAGGCTGACATTAGTTTCTTTGGTCCTCGTGTTGAATACAATCGTGAACTTGCCCCAGGGCAAGTCTATACCAACATAGATGAACTTGTAAAGAAAATCTATGAGACTCATGTTCACGGCAACTGGGAATGTATATTACAAAGAAGGGAATAAAAAAGATTGGTTGTGATATGCAGGAATGCCCCTTGTTGCGAGTTTCGCCTTTATGCAACCCCTGCGGGTTCGGGGGAAGCATGGATAATTAAAAAGTGTGAAGCACCTCATACATGCAAGTCTGCATCCACAAGGACAAACCATTCAAATCTGACAGCATCACTAATTGCCGATGCAATTGAGGCAGACATTAAGTTGGACCCATCGATGAGCATCAATGCGGTGGCTTTGGCCGTCAGACACAAAAACATACATCTAATCCCAAAATATAACAGGTTGTGGAGAGGTCGTGAACTTGCGATTTGCAGAATATTCGGTAGTTGGAAGGATTCATACGACTATCTGGCACCATTGCTCCGGGCTATGCCAAGTACAAATCCCGGCACTGTATTTCAGCGGTGGCATGGCCCCATTTATGACAAGAATGGAGTACTAATAGAGGGAGTTCAACAATTCAAGGGCATAGCATGGGCTTTTGGTCCTTGTATCCAAGCTGTGCCATTCATCAGACCCGTTATCAGCATTGATGCATGCTTCATGTCTGGCCGTTACAAGGGGAGGCTACTGATAGCATGTGCATATGATACTGAGAACCAGCTGTTGCCTTTGGCGTTTGCAATTGTTCAGAAAGAGGATGGTGAGAACTGGGGATTCTTTATGCAGTTTCTAAGAAGACGGGTGGTTGGGCCAACAAAGTTTTTCTCTGTAATATCATACCAGCACAAAGGAATAAAATATGTTTTTGATCATGAAGAATACGGTTGGTCAACACACACTGGCGAGTGTATGCACAGGTTGTGTATGCAACACGTTGCAGAGAACCTTACCAAGGCAACCGGACACGATACATGGGTCCTGGAAACATTCAGACGTAATTGCAAAAAAAAAGAAGCCGAGACGGGTGGAAGAGATGAGTAGAGAATTTGCAAAGGTATGTGTTTGTTAATTGTTTACATGTCTTATTGTACTTTGTGGACATATTTTTATTTTAATTGTTTACTTATATTATTTTATTTCCTTATTTATATGTAGTATATGCCGAAAGCAAATCTCTACTTAATGAAGGTGGGCAAAAATAATCCCAGAGATGTCCAAGAGCCACCAGCATACGAGAAAATATATCAAGCACATGATGGAGGTTACCGTTGGGGAATTATGACCACCAACGGTTCTGAATCGCTGAATCCAGTCTTCAAGGAGAGCCAGACATTGCCTGTGGCTGCAGTTGTAGAAGACACTTTCTACAAGTTAAATACCTGATTTCATGAACGGCGTGCTAAGGCTGCAGAATTAATAAGGATGAACCAGTCATTTTCAACAAAGGTGGAGGAGAAACTAAGAAAACACAGGAACAAAGGTGCAACTATGACCGTGATCCCGATGGGTAATGATGGTACAGAATTTGAAGTGCACAATCCAAATGAGTACGTTCCTTCCAGCCGTAGACCAGATGGCACTATGGAGTTTGTGAAGAGGGCTTTCAAGTACGTAGTGCAATTCCGAGAGGCAAGAGAGGTGACCTGTACATGCCAAGGACCCCAACTAACACACATACCTTATAGTCATGTGATGGCGGTATGCCGAGTGAGAAACTTCTGCGAGGATCACTATGTCGCTGACATGTATCGTACCGATTACCTTGCTTCTACTTGGGGTGGATCTTTCCATTCTTATCGCAACCAGCATGAGTGGCCTGCGCATGTTGGTGATAGAATACTTCCTTTAGAAGGATGGATAAGGAAGGGGAGGAGGAAACACAAACGTGCTATAATGACCATGGACGAGATGCGTGGTAGGAGGCCATCGAGAAATCAGGCTCGCCGTTCCGTTTCTGACAGGCGCAGGGCAGGTATGTAGCATTTTTCAGAATTAATTTGTGATTTTATTATATTAATAGCTGAATTCTGTTGTTATGCTCAGATGCCATAAACGAACACAATGAAAGAGAAAATGCGAGAGTTGTTGCTGAAGCAACTGGTAGAACACAATCACCTCTTGCGACCCAATCATCTAGTAGCCAAGGGTCTACAAGTACTGCCGCACCTGCAGCTGGCACCAGAAAATCTTCTTGTCTATTGGGTTTATTCCGACGTCGTGAAAAATGAACTTATTATTTTGCTTGGGTGAACTTATTCTGTTTGGTTTGAACTAAGTTATGAATATTGGTGAACTTCAGTTCTATAATTGAACTGTAATTGTATTCGTGAACTTTACTTATTAGACTATGTTATACTACTTTAGAACTACAGTTATATTATCTAGCATATTCAATAATTAATTCAGAGATAAATGATAATTTGTCTGACAAGATGATAAAATACATTAAGAAACATCTCACAACGGAAAAACTAAATTGACGAATTTAAAATCCTATTTCTTAGCAGTCGGCTTCTTACCAACTGACTTCTTAGTAGTCGGATTCTTAACAGCAGTATTCTTAGCCGCCGGCTTCTGATTCGTGACACCCGACGATGTGCTCGCCTTACTAGTATGAGTACATGGAACAAATTATGGGGTTGGAGGGTCTTCATGAATTTTTTTTTTCAGACCATATCCATATGGATTTTCAACAAAGTCATCGTCTGAAAGGGATGGATTTTCAATGGGATATTTGACACCAACTCTTTTCAAAATAAGTATTGCATCACAGTGACATTTGGCAGCATGAGTATCTCTTTCGCTATTGTCCATCATGTTCAACAGAATTACAAACATAGACTAATTGTACAGTAAACATACAGTAATTATAAAATAATTACAAAGGAATGAAAAAAAAAAACCTGTAGATGTAGTAGCCTAGAAAATCGTCTGAAATCGCCCAAACAATCGCCTGCGCTCTCTTTCTCCTTCTTTGCAGTGTGTGCTGGAGAGAGAAAATGATGATTTTATAGGACAGCTAGTGGACCGCCATAGACACCAGCAGTCTGGTCCCTAGCATCTGTTTTGGTGAACTTCAGTTGTATCGTTGAACTTTAATTGTATTCGTGAACTTTACTTGTTAGACTATGTTAGAGTATATTTATAAGTGATGTCATAACTCTTTATAACTTTGATGTAATTTGATTTGATTTGTCAAAAAAAAAATAGCAGACTGTTTCAATTTTGTATAATTTTGGGCGATTTTGAGGCGATTGCTACAGGTATAAGACCGTTTCGATGGAATTACTTAGTTTTAACACTTGATTAGTTATGATTTGACGAAACAGATATGTTGTAATTTCAGAAGACCGTTTCGACGTAAAGCAGAAAAAACATAAAAACCAACATGAAATATAAAATAAAACTGCAATCATAACAATACTACAGTCCAAAATACATCATAAAAAACTGCAATCATAATAAATACATCATAAGAAAACTGCAATCATCTCTTATGCTTCTTCCCCGAGGGACTGAATCTAGCAGCTGCTTTACCTTTGAGCTCCCTGTCCGGCTGCACATGCCTCAGTAACACATAAAAAGTGCTATAAACCGATACTCCTTTTCTATTTTTTCATTCAAATATCATATAAATGCTATGTTTTAAGAAACGTGCATTTCATATCATATATTTTATTTTTACTATTTATAATTAATACAAATTAAAGGCACTAACTATTTTTTTTTAAATTTGATCAATCACGGTTAATTAAATTTGTTTATCTTGTGGTCTTTTTCTAATATAGAATAAATTATGAAATTATAAAATTATAAAAATTGTGGGTATTTACCAAAATAACCCAAAAAAAGGTAAATCCTAACTCTAACCCTAAATTTTTATTAATGACCCAAAATTGAAGCAATTCGACAAATTTGATCATAATTTTACAATTTCAAAGCCGATATCCAACCAATTAACACAATTAACATAATTAACACAATTCATTTACAACTAATTTTACATAACCAGCCAATTAACACAATTCATTTACAAATTTAACCAATTAACCATAACCCTAAACCCTAATCGGGTCGCCTTCCGGAAAAATCAACAACCCGGCAAGGTCACAAGCAATTCAGAACAACTAATTCATAACGAGTTTTGATTTAGATAATTACCTGAGAGAGCTTGAACACACAACGAGTCAGCGAGTTACGGTCGGTTTCGAGATCCTTCGCTTCGCCTCCAAAAATTTCAGAAATCACCAAATCACGGTCAATGCACCACAAAGACACCACTACGAGAGAGAGAGGGGCAAAACGAGTCGAAATAGGTTAGAGAGAGGGAGAGAGAGACAGAAAGAGAGAGAGAGGGAGAGAGAGAGAGGCATAAGAGAGAGAGAGGGAGAGAGAGGGTGCACCTGGCGGAGCTGGGTGGCGGCGCTGGCGGAGCTGGGCGGGGCGGGATGGGCGCGGGCTGGCGGAGCGGCTTCTGTTTTTTTTTTTCTTTATGGCTCGCTACACAGAGAAGGGAAGGGGGCGGAAGGGGGGCGGATTAATTCATACTGGACCGCCAGGGATCCTGGCCGTCTGGTCCCTACTGGACCGCCCAGGGTCCTGGCGGTCTGGTATTGGAACTGGACCGCCAGTAATCCTGGCGGTCTGGTTAGATTTAAAAAAAATAAAAAATTTCAGGTTGTTTTGATAAAAATGTTTTTTTTTTGGGTATTAATAAAAATTGCCGCGAGTTGTGCAAGGCGGCTGCGCTGCAGATATATCATAGATTCATATATTCAATTCATCTGGTCAATTCTCTACAAGGGATGAGCCAGACAGATACAGGTTAAATCAAAAAGATTCTTCACTTAAAAAGTTGTGTACCTTTTCAACCTAGCCTAATGGTTCTTTTTTCCTGTCTATACTCTAAATTGAGTGCGATTGATACAACTTTGATCGTACAACAACGGTACAATAAATTCGATCGTACCGGGGGTAGTTCTTTCATTTCCAGCTGGGTGGTACAGGCTGAACAAAGAAGGACAAGAAAGAGGGGACAGAGAAGGAAATATAACAAAATTTGGGAAACAAAAGAGAAAGAGAGAGAGAGAAGGGAAGAAGGTACATATTTCTTATTATTTTGCTTTCTGTCTTTTGACATTTTGGTATCTAAGCTAAAATGGCAATTGTTATATTAAAAAAAAAAAAAAAGAGAGAGAGAGACTTGATTTACAAGCATTGTCATTTGTCACATGCATTATATAGTATACAGGTAACTGGTAATATTGAAAGGACAATGGTGGTTAATCTGCTTTCTCTTTTGGGCGCAGCTTAAAGTGCTAGATCAAATTAATATAATAAATACATGCAGCTTGTTCTAACGAAAGCAATTTATCCAGCCTGTTATGATATGATTATAAACATCACAACTTTTTCACCATCAATTTTGATACCACTCATAAAATATGTGTGTGTATATTTGTACAGAGAGAGAGAGTAATATGCATTCGGTAACATATGGACCGATATGGTTCAAATTTAAAATTTTAAAATTCAAAAAGTCGATCTGAACCGTTCATCTTATTCTCCATATTAATATGTTCTTGGAGACCGAATTTTATATTTTTCTGAAGTTTTTTACTATTTATTAAGTCACTTTAAAAATTGTTGATTCAACGGTGGCTGCTGATTTTACTATTTGGTTAAGCCACCGTTGGATTAACAATTTTCAAAGTGGATTAATAAATAGTAAAAAAATTCAGAAAAATATAAAATTTGGTCTCCAAACACATATTAATATGGAGAACAATATGAACGTTTAGATTGACTTTTTGAATTTTAAAATTTCAAATTTGAACCGTATGCATATCGATCCATATGCTACTTATCAAAACCAGCCTCTTATTCACCGAATAAAATCTATTGTTTTTCTTTGAAAAAACATAAATCTACTTTTGTCATCCAATTGGTAATTTTCGTCAAATTTGCGCATGAAAAAATATGAATGGATGAGAAAAAAACTTATTAAAAAGTACCATATTCTCTTCCTTGATTTAGGAGTTCAAATCCTATGAGATTACATAATATTTTTGTTATATTCTAACTGTATGGGCCCCTTTAATATTTATGCGGATTTTGATTGGATGGTCCGAATCTAAACAAAAATATTTTGTTATGTAGATGATATGAATTTTCGATATAGTGCAAAAAACTAATGTACTTTATATAATGATCGCTTCTATAAAAATTCCTTATGAGTATTAATTTGTTTGATGGCTTGACCGTTAACTCTCGTACAGAAAAAAAAATACAACTGTTGAACATATCTCTTTAGTTCTTAATCGAATTATCACAGTTAGGAATACAATTTTCAGATAATTAGATAAAAAAATTATATTGTCACTTCTAATTTTTTATTTAGAGCTCAGTTAGTCTAATAACAGTGTCATTTCAGTTTATAGAACATCAATTTCAAAATCTATTAAATCAACTATAAATGATGAATTCAAACTAATATACTTTATTAGTTATGCATTTACATGTAAATTTTATAATTTTTTGAATTTGTAATTAATTTGTTAATAAGTCGATCAAATCGATTTTGAGTTGAGCAGTATCAATCGAGCTAGCGAACTCAAACTAACTCAAACTTGAATCGTATTCTAAATCTGCACGAACTTAATCAATTTTTTGTTTTGTTTTTAAAGCAGTAGTAGCTTAATTAGCTACCCGATTTAAAAAATTACAGCAAATGCATTTATTGCCCCCATGCATCTGCACGAGCTTAATCATTAGTGCAATTTTGTTTTTATTAATTTTCATGATATCTACCAACTTTATTAAGAAATTAAAAAAATGCCAAAAAAATTGAGCATCTTATGTTATAAAATATTGAGTGTATAATTAATCCAAATTGAATAATATAATTATGTGTAAATTTATTTTAAATCGAGCTCGAGTGAATCAACTCAAACAATTTCAAACTCGAGGTAGTCAAAAATTCTAATCAAAAGAAACTGTTAATTTAAAATTTTATTTTTTACAAAGAAATATTATTAATAGCTCATGTCATAAAATATAATTACATTACGTTTATTCATCCAGCCGCCTTATCTCAATTTTCTGATTTCAACTTAAGCAAACCAATATGGCAATATGCTACCGTTGTGACTACAGTGTGAACTAAATTGAAGCTTGAACAGTTAAACTCCTATGATTTCTTGATAGCCTGGCTCTTTTATAGGTCATTCATGCACATGATATGTTAGCTATTATAATTTATAAGCATGATAACATATATTTTTTTTTCTATGTACATAAAGCTACAAAATGCCTGTTCCTGTGCAACTTTGGTAACAACAGCACACAGTGTTCAGAGTTCAGACAACGACTAGCTATAGTTATATGCAATGAATTAGACAAGAAAGAAACAAATTAGGTGGGATGTCAAAATGAAGATAGAAAAGTTTTTAGGTGGAGAGTAGATGACTTTCTTTTTAGGGAAAGGTGGATTTGGAAATGAAATGAAACATGGCTACAGTGTTGTTGTGTGTGTTGGTAGGTGCGTTCGACAAAACCCACTCAGTAGTCTAGCCGTTGATTGCGGAATCAGGGATGGATACATTGTCATTATCAATGGCTGCTTGCTTCATGTTAATGTTGACTGTATATTTCATATCAGAATAGGGAATTTTATTTTTATAAACCATTATTAGAAAAAAGATTTTTATGAAAACAACATGATTAATTTTTTTTTTTTTACAAAAATTATAATAACTGAAATATTATTTCTGTCCTATCCGTTTTCACATATTGCAAAAAAAAAAAAATACGTTGAAAAATTGTAAAGTACTTAGAACTGAATTGCCATTTTGGTCCCCCCCTCCAAAAAAAAAAAATTGAGACTGAAATCGCATTTTAGTTCTTATGATTTTTTTTAAAAAAAAGTAATCATGTTGGTTTCATAAATTTTTTTTTTAATTATGGTTTATAAAAAAATTCCATATTAGGTACCTGATCTTGTTAGATTATAACCGGATTGTTATTGGGTACTTACAAGGCGGATTCAGAATTTTTGTTGGGGGGTAAAAAAATATCAAATCGGATTTAAGTTCATTAAATAATTAGGTTTTCGATAAAAAATAATGTTTTGACTCATACTTTCTAATAGTCTAACTCGTAATTTCTTATTCTCTGACCTATAATTATAATTACCAATTATAATTCAAGAATTTTATTTTAATTTTAACCTTAAATTTAATATGAATTACAAATTAAATATCCAAAGGAGGCAAAAGAAATTCAGAAGGGAACAAAGTCGATGGGAATGTTAGATTATATCTTGACCGTTCAATATAAGTGCCAAAATTTTAAAATCTTTTAATGGAATTCTCCGTTTTTTTTTTCCCGATTCGACCAAGGTATTATGAACAAATAAATATGATATATATATATATATATATATATATATTACAAGTAATTCTTCAAATTGAAAAGAAGGTATTACGGGAAGGTTAATGTAATAATATGAACTTCGACTAAAGTTTATTTAGGTTCCGTGTATAGTAATTCTACATTGATATTCAAATATTTTTGTGGGGAAGGGGAACTATATAACGAAGCAGCTGAAGACACGAGTAAAGCTAATATACACTTAAGTGTACTAATGAATCCATACACTTAACCCTAGGACCGTACAATTAGCTTTGAGATTCGTGTACCATGATTTTTAAAAAATTTATACAACTTTTAAAGAATCTACACGAATCTCAAAGCTAATCGTACGGTCCTAAAGTTAAGTGTATGGGTTCATTGGTACACTTAAGTGTATATTAGCTTTACTCCTGAAGACACTATTATTACCAGATAAGCTACTTTAATAATGAAGCAAGCTAGTTATGCATTGGTAATGACAACCGAGATCAATTTTATGGACGATGCAATTATAAGGTGTGCAATTAACAGATTATTAAAAATAAATAATTAAACGTGACAACATGATTTATAGTACTATAAGGGTGGAGCCAAACTTCTAAATAATGAAAGATCAAACGTTAATGCAACTCAAACATATAGAGAGAGAAAAAAAAAACATAAATAATAGACTGTAAATAGAAATTAATTTTACAATTTTCATAACATTTCAATCTAAGTTATATAGAAAATTTTATACAAGTACATAAATTTTGAAATAAACACGAGTGAATTGAACCCATTCGTCAACTTTCAATTCATCCATGTATTCAAGCATTATAAACTGAGTAGAATTACGACGTTTTTGAGCTCATCAAACCCTTTCGTATTTTCATGAGTAGAAATTTGTGATTAAAGATTTCCAGTATTACAACCCAATATCACAAAATGAAGATTTATTGGGTCGTGCAAAATAAGAGAAAAGAAACAACACAATCCCCATTGATTCCCAAATAAGTTTCCACGATGAGAATAAAATGAGTTTCATGATTCTGTTGCTATTCAAGCGGATGACTCTGTTGCTATTCAATGGTACGTCTCACGTTTTGAGCAGATGCTTTTGTCCAACAGATCTAGTTACCGTTCATCGATCCATCTCTCATTACTCCAATTGAACAGGTGCTTCCGTTTAACGGATCTGGTCATTGCTTTTTGATCCGCTTTGACTCTTCGGGTTCAACTGAGGATGTTGTAAATTCGCTCCGTCCACCGTAGTATCTAATATTAGTATATAAGGTACGTGTTGTTGTGGTTGTAGCCGATGATGATAATGATGATATGTTTTCTTCTTCCTTTTTCCATTGTTGCAGCCTCCTGTGAGGTGATTGTCTTGGTCCAATCGACTCAACTTTCAGTATGGTTTGATTCAATGCCTCCTCGGCTGAGTAATGACCGTCCTGATTTAGTTGATTCAGTTCACTGTCTGGTTTGATTCAGTGCCTCTTAGGCTGAAAGTGGTGACTGTCATAGTCCGGTCTGCTTTAGTTCCTGGTCTAGTCTGATTCAGTGCCTCTTAGATACGCACTCTTATAGGCGATGTTGACAAAGGTGTAGTCACACTCGCTCTAATGTGTTTGTGTATCAAGAGAAGAGAATGGACAGGCCAATTGACTTGCTAATATGGTGCGAATTGAACATTTTGCAACTACTTATTTTACTTTCTCTCTTCTCTTTAATTTTTAGCAGTGATAGATTTTACTAGTTCAATATATAGAATACTATCTTTGTGTAATATAAATACCTATGTTAGAACAAGATTGTAATTTACTCTGATATTAAATGAAATTGTCTAAGGGCTTACAACCAAAAAAAAAAAATGAGTTTCATGATTGAAAGGCCACAACGAAACTAAATATTAAAGCAATTCACAAGCAACACAAAATGAGTCATAAAAAGCTTTTTACTTTAATGTGTTGAACTAGAAGTCTGGAAGGGGTAAAAAGGAACCACAACAACGGGGACTTTTACTGCATTAATTAATTTTGATACATGTGGTAAAATAATTTCTTTGAAGTAAATAGCATCAAAATTAAACGGGGCGGATGTCAGTATGAATGCGATAAAAAAAATATTATATTAGTGACCTTTTATCCCATACTAAAAAAACTTAATATTTTTTTATTATACTAATGTCGAACTTGATTAAAAAAAAATTTGTAACCCTATCAGTCCTTCCTAAATCCACTCCTCGAACTAAATTATTTTATGTACATCACCGTCCTACACAGAACATTTTAATTTTATAGATATTAATTTAAAAAAAGGAAAGTTTCATGTATACGGTATACCCCTCAAAATTTCAAAATTACATATTTTCCCCTTCCAAAATTCTTAATATCATATATATCCTTCTAAATTTCAAAAATTCACAAATTTACCTATTTTATTGTCTTTTATATTAAAACTCATTTTCAAATTGATGAAGTATCTATTTTATTCTAATTGGTCGGTTCAAGGGCAAATGATCCAATTTTTTTATAAATACCCAAAAGAAATATAAAATTATGAAATCTACCCACTGTCTGATTGAAATTCAAAAAATACCCAATTCGGTTAACCAATAACCGGATTTGGGAAAAACTTCCGGTTAACCATTAACTGGTTACCCATTAACCATTCAAAACAATATATCCGGTTAATGGTTAACCGGAAAGTTGTTGGTTTTTTTTTTTTTTTAAAACAGAAAATTTTTATTTTTTTTATTTTTTGTATTGAAATATTAGAAATGTTGAATATATTTCTTTGAAAATAGATGAAATACAATATAATTTGATTTATTAGAAAGACTGCAACAAATAACCGGATTAATATTTTTCATGCCGGATTTTTCACGACTGTAAAAAAAATTAATATTTTTTTTTATGTATTATTGGAAAAAAATAAAAATGCTTAAATTATGAGTTATTGATCCCGGTTCAAAAGTCACTTCTATGTAATATAGAAAATATTATAATCCTTGTAGGGCATTTAATTTATAAAAAGTTGTATCTATTTCTGAAAAAAAATATAAACTTTAAGTTATTTAATAATTGTTATTAAAAAAGAATTATCAAAATAGATACAACTTTTTATAAATTAAATGCCCTAGAAGGATTACAATATTTTCGGGATTACATAAAAGTGACTTTTGAACCGGGATCAATAACTTAGAATTTAAGCATTTTTATTTTTTTTCCAATAACACATAAAGAAATATATTAATTTTTCTTACAGCCGCGAAAAATCCGGCCTGAAAAATATTGATCCGGTTATTTGTTACAGTCTTTCTAATAAATCAAATTATATTGTATTTCATCTATTTTCAAAGAAATATATTCAACATTTCTAATATTTTAATATGAAAAAAATTTTAATTTTTTGTTTTATAAAAAAAAAAACCAACAACTTTTCGGTTAACCATTAACCGGATATATTGTTTTGAATAGTTAATGGGTAACCGGTTAATGGTTAACCAAAAGTTTTTCCCAAATCCGATTATTGGTTAACCGGATTGGGTATTTTTCGAATTTCAATCAGACAATGGATAGATTTCGTAATTTTATATTTCTTTTGGGTATTTATAAAAAAATCGGCAAATGATGATTTCTCGACTCTGACTTTTACACAAGCAAATATCTAAATGTCACAGTCTAAGTATTAGAAGTATAGAAATGATATATTTGCCATTGGAAACCATCCAATTATAAGATTGTCAATTTTCTAAAACATGCTATATTTTTTTTATTTTTTTTTAATGAAGGGTAAATGGATGTTTCATAAATTTAAAATGAGTTTTAATAGAATAGATCAATAGACATTAAATTAAAACGGACAAAATCGATGAGTTTTGAAGTTTAGAATATTGTATTATGAATTTTAGAGGGGAAATACCAAAATTTCCAAGTTTTTGAGGGGTATACATGAAATTTTGTCAAAAAATAATATAGCAAAGAAGATGAACGGTGGTGATATTTCAAATCTATTGAAGAAATTGAAATGTTGATTCAGCTACTTTATGCGATTCTAAATAAACCAAAACAATAATTCAATTCTTTTAATTTATAATAATTGTATTAATCTCTTCACTCCTGTTCTTCCTTTTTCCCGCACCCTCTCTACTCAATATTAACTTCCTTGACAGCCTTTATCCCCCCATTTATTCCGCTAATAATTTTCATTTATCCCCGCATTAAATTAGACTGTCATTTAATAATGTACAATCCCTGCATTAATTATGCTATCCTCTAATAACTATCCCCGCATTAATTATATTGTCCTAAAATAACAATCCATGCATTAATTATATTTTTCTTTAATAACAATTCCTGCTAACATAAAGTATTTATATATGTAACATAAAATATTTATGCATGTAACATAAATTATTTATCCATATAACATAAAGTATTTATCATTATACTTGAGAAGTATTTATCATGGATGTTTTACTAAAAGTTGCAGCTATGTCTATGAAGTATTTATCCATGTAACATAAAATATTTATCATTATGTCTGAGGAGTATTTGTTTTTGATGTTTTACTGAAAGTTGCAATTATGTATGAGAAGTATTTATCATTATGTCTGAGAAGCCCCTCTTTCCGGTTATTTAGTCACCAAATTCAAAAATTGGTTCGGTGACTAAATAACCAGCTTTTTGTTTTACAAAACAATTTTTTTTTTATTTTTCTTATTGAAATATTATAAATATTTAATATATTTCTTTGAAAATAGATGTAATACAATATAATTTTATTTATTAGAAAGAATGGGACAATTAACTCAGATCAATATTTTTCAGACTGAATTTTTCACAGTTGTAAGAAAAATTAATATATTTCTTTATGTGTTATTGGAAAAAATAAATTGTTGGTCCTAAAGGCACCTAGAGGGAGGGGGGGAGGGGGGGGATAGGGCATTTTTAAATTTTAATATAAGTTATAAAGTTTGAGTGTATCATAAAGTTATTTTTGGCGGAAACTTAGAATAACTTTGTCATAAACTAAAAATATAAAATAAATAAAGTAAATAGTAGAGTTTAGAGACACTTGATGTTGGGGTTTTGACGGTTCAAACCCATTGATTAGCTTAATTGCGGAAAGTGTGTAAAACAAAATTTTACGATTTAAGCTAAGAATTAAACGAGGTATGTCAGAAAACTTTCCAAGGCGGTCCACCTTCAGTATTCCTTCGGCATCAAAACCTCATTTAATTCATTTACAGATCTACTCCATAATTGATTTCTAAAACATTAAATCTATCTACCAACTAAATAGATTAATATAACATGATTTATACCTTGTTTCCAAATCACAGTTGGAATGCAGAATAAGCGAGAAGAGCTACACCAAGGAAGGAATCGACTCGCAGTATCACACGTGTGATACCTCTATTGGTTATCCACCAGGACTAACCGGAGAGCGGTTTATTTCTTCTGCCAGAAATACCGTAAACCGCGAAATTCTGCAGAAACACTATTCACCAAGAAAAGGAAGAAATAAATATATTTGTGTCCCGAGGTTACTTGGTATCGCTTAAAAGCTAAACCGCAGGATTTCGCAAAATATATTATTTTCCTAATCTCGAAATAACCGAAATCAAGGAAGAGAGAAAAACCGATTAACGAAGTAATCAGATTAACACGTGAATTAATAAGTTTTCTCTCTACCCTCACCCCTCTATTTATAGTGTTTTGAGGAGGTTCGCAAAAGACCGAAATACCCCTCAAAACAAATCTATTTACCAAAATACCTTGACACCTCATCCTTTAATATGTGAAAAGACCGAAATGCCCCTTCCACACTCTTCTCCATGCTTCTAGACCCTTCTACACCCTAAGGTGTCATGCAAGGTGGCATAGGTGTGAAATGACCATTTTGCCATTGGCCCATTAAGGCATGAATAGTAAAAGGCTTTGATTTTGGGCTTTTAATTTTAATTAAGGCTTTGATTATTTTGGGCTTTTAAACCCATAATTCAAATCCATAATTAACAAATTAAAATCCAAATCAAATATATATAATTGTCATGTACAATTATATTTCTTTTCGGTTGTTGTTCGGTAACTTTTATACAACGTAACATGTACGTTTATAAATTAACCGTTGTTTCTGCTTATCATTCTAAATGACATTTATAATTTAATTATATCACGTATAATTAATTATAACCATCTTAATATTAATTATAATTAATTTATAATTAATCAGTAAGATTTTCCGAGTAGCTCCTATATGGTGCGACCCAATAGGATCTGTGTTATGTTGGTAAACAGAGTTAAAACTATTTTAACTTCTGTTAGTCATGGGTGGCATCTGGCAACACATCATGACCATCCAATTACACAGATGATGCTGTACTGTACAATATCACGATCCAGTAAATAATTTTCTTGTGTCAGTTCTTCTGTCTCATAGCTATCAGATCAGTTTTAAGGTAGATATGTGTCATCCTTGTTAACTGTATCTTTTCTTGATCTTGAGTAGATTATCAAATATAATTACTCTTGTAATTATACTGCATGCAGATAATTTAACTCTACCAAGGGGCCCAGTGATGCTATAGCTCGTATAGAGATACGAGGGACAAGTAGTATTCTTGGTAGACTATCACTTCCTCAGCTAAGTTATACATATGGAAATGTTACCGTTATGGCTGCTTTTTACGAACAGCGTTAGATAACACTTACTCATATATATTTCTTAGTGGGAACGATAAATACCTCATACTGTAGAACTTTGACACTGAATGAAAACATAAATGACACGAACACAATTCTATTTAATGTTTCATTCGGGGTCTGTCAAATACCATGTTCCTAGAACATGTATCATGTGATTAAAATGACATCTCATGTCAGGTGGTTTGTAAAACTTAACCATCTTTTAATCCACATACTAACCTTATAGCGGTAATTAGTGTTCCTGCTAATTACCTTGGTCAGTGACCTTTTAAGAGTATATATTATCTATATTATGGAGTTTCACAATTTCAGTCATGAACTCGAAATGATCCACAAATGCAATAATACTCAAGGCAACAAAATGATATATAAATAAACATTCAATTCATGAACAAAACTTTATGATTAACTTATCGTATTATTGACTTCTAGATTATTACAAACTAACATTTGACACGAGAGTTGTTTACGGAGTTTGGCACTAACGCCTACATCTCCGGGGCCTGCGACTTTCGAGATGTCGGACCTTTTTTTCCCCAAAGAGAAAGGATTACAAAGTGGAATCGGTGAGCTCTTACAATCTTCTAGGAAGTCACACAGCCCGAACAAGGAGCACTAAGGCTTAGGTTGGTTAATCCGATTCGTGAGGACTCAAGGATTGCCGGGTGAGCACTTTAGCTCAAAGTAATAAATGGGTTGATCACGCAAGATCACTCTAGGAGTTGCATAATTTATTGAATAAGCTTGAGATTGATTTTGAGTATTGAAGTTTAAGCACACAAGCAACAATGATTTTTTTCTAGATCTGTAAGTACAAAATATTGAAGTTGGGGGTGGCTAGAGTGTCAAACCAAACCTTGGAATAACTTGTATTTATAGAGAGCTGTCAAAAAGGAAGTAAGTGATCCCGACCGTTGCAACAGTTCATGGACCGGTACAACAGTAGGGTAGTTCGAACATGTTTGGATATGCAACGATCAAGGATCGTTGTAACGGTTCCCACAATGGAAGTTCTCTGACTTATCTTCCGGTTAAGGCCACTTGAATTAATTTAATGTGGTGCAGTCATCTTTGCAGTTTGATTTATTCCGTTGCAACGGTTTAGTAGGCCTCACTTAGTTCAGTCTCAAATTTATTTTAACAATTTTACAAATTAATTGTCCTTAATCTTGAGTTATACTTTTGCTATCCATGCTCTTGCGTTTCATAACCACATCCTTGATGTTATATTGTAGTTCATCAATTCATCCTCGATGTGTATTTATTATATCTCCAGTTGTCATGAACCTGTACATGTCTCAAGAAGAAAAATTATAAAATGCAATTATGTATGTTTTGCAAATCCAGTCAAATGAGTAAGTCGAGGGCTCCAAAAGCCAACATAAATATGATTTAAATGTGAGTTATTGATCGCGGCTCAAAAGTTTCTAGATAAATAAAGTAAATATTGTCATCTTTCTAGTACATTTAATTTCTAAAAAGTTATATCTATTGTTGAAAAAAACACTTTAAGTTATTTAATGATTGTTATTTAAAAAAAATTCTCAAAATAGATACAACTTTTTAGAAATTAAATGTACTAGAAGGATCATAATATTTTCTGTATTACCTAGAAGTGACTTTTGAACTGCGATCAATAACTCACATTCAAAACATATTTTTTTTTCTAATAACACATAAAGAAATATATTAATTTTTCTTACAGCCATGAAAAATTCGGTCTGAAAAATATTGATTCGAGTTATTTGTCGCAATCTCTATAATAAATCAAATTATATTGTATTCCATCTATTTTCAAAGAAATATATAAATATTTCTAATATTTCAATACAAAAATAATTAATTAAAAAAATGTTTTGTAAAAAAAGAAGAAGTAAATTTTTTGAAATCGGTTATTTAATCACCAGACCAATTTCTGAATCCAATGACTAAATAATCAGAAAGAGGGGCTTGATCCGGTTATTTAGTTACGGAAGGGGTAGATTTCAAATTCTTACGAAAAGTTGGTAGATTTTATAATTTTTTTAATTTTTTTTTAGTATTATAAAAATTTCGAAAGGAACAAACAGGAACAGAGTCAAGTACTGAAGTACTATAAGACTTTTAAATATAGTACTACTCCAACTGTCAAATGTAAAATTAGTTATTTATTTATTAGAATAGCGCCCGTCGGAAATACAACCAAACTTCTACAGGATTTTATTACAACTGGACAACTTTGTTACCTCATGCTACGTCCCACTTGAGCTTCTCTCTTATTTATTTATTTATTTTTTATTTTTTTTGGGGGGGGGGGGGGGGGGGGGGGGGGGGGGTATTATTTCCTATTGAATTATTTACCATTCTAATAACTTGAACATTATTTACAATTCCCATGCATTGACATTCATTATTAACAACATAGGTCGTCTCACGGGTTTCTCATTTTTCTTATCTTTTTTTTTTTTTTTTTTCTCCAAACAACTAGCCAGGATACCTGGATCTATATGCACCTCGATTAGGTATGAAGAATCAACTATACTGTTTAAAGTCAATGGCAACAATATATATACATTTCCTAATTAATTAATACCTTGATGGTTGCGCCTATTTTTCATTTTATATTAGTACCCTGGACTTGATTAATTAAATCACCATCTCTCTTATTTATACATGCTGCATATATTCTAATAAAAAATTATGTGGTGGATTTCGTTATCAGCAATTTGTTCATGGGGAGTATCTGTATTTTATTTATTTTGCTGAGACAGTTTTATGCATAGCTTGTTATCAAAGAAATAAGCGCTCTTCATAAAAAATTTTCCATTTTTTTTTTTACTTTTAGACAATAAGAGTTGATTTTGTTGTGATAGATAGTGGCGTAGTCAGGATTTGAGTCAAGAGTGAGTAAAAAGTTTCGGATTACTGAGTTACCGGATTAGTGGGCAAAATTAACTTATATACTTAAATCATTCGAATCAATCTCACCAAATTCTAAATTATATTTAAACATAAATTAAGAAAAACATTAACACTCAACAATTTTAGTCAATTATCAATCACAATTTACAATTTAATTTATTTGATTAGATTGTCAAATGACAGAAGTAGACAATCTACTTTTCAAAAGTAGGCAGGCCAACATATTTATACTACTTCATATCTGATTTTAAAATTTCAAAGGTAGACAATTGTCTACCTGTGTTATATGGTGGCTCCGTCACTGGTGATAGATCCAACACTTATAGTAGGAGATTAGATTTCGTTAGAATATTGTTCGTGGTAGTAAATGTTGGATATTAAATTTAACTTATATTTTACAATAGAGAGTTAATATTGATTGTCTTAAAAAAATATATGATAAAATAAACAAATTTAAATATAGATTTAGTTTACAATATTGCTCCGCAATTCTTTTAACCTTATGTCTATTAAAAATAATTATTTGAATCTAGATCGTTTGTGGTGCAGAGACAAGATCTTAGTGAAGAGAAAAAGGAACTAAGTCATCTTGTAAATTGAAAGTTTGTAATTTTGTTAATTAATTTTTTTCAATTTTTATATGTATCAATACTTTCAATCTTCTTTTAAAATAAAATTATATTAGAATGTTTTAGTGAGGATCTACAGGTCAAAGTTTTCTACCACTTATTGGTTGCAACTTGCAATCGACCGGGTCATATCTACCATCATGATATTATCAGACTATATAAATCTGAATTATTATGCTTTTCAGAACATTTTAATTGTCACGTCTTTTAAGCCCATCTCTGTTTCAGTTAGTTTTGTGTCAATTTATTGATCATTGATGCCTCGATGTACCTTTTTAATATATATATATATATATATATAGAGTGGGGTTAAAATGCACCCTCTTTTTTGTGCTCCAAACGTGCACCATTTCCTCGTTTCTTCATTTTTAAAGTTCAAATAGTTAATTTGAATCTACCAACGTGTTCTACATATTAAAATGTGCTTGGAGACCAAATTTTACATTTTTTGGAAATTTTTTACTATTTTTTCAGAATTTTTTATTGAACTTAACAATAATAAAAAATTCAGCACAGTGATGATTTTCAAAAATTCTGAAAAAATAGTAAAAAATTTTCAAAAAATGTAAAATTTGGTCTCTAAGCACATTTTAATATGTAGAACATGTTGGTAGATTCAAATCAACTATTTGAATTTTAAAAATAAAGAAACGAGAGGAGGGTGCACGTTTGGAGCACAAAAAGGAGGGTGCATTTTAACCCCACTCATATATATATAATTTTCGTAAGGAATGGAATATAGCTAGTTGTCTAGTAGCAGATATTTTTGCATCAGTGCCCCAAGTCAAAGGGAACTGCCTTTTAAATATGAATGGGAGTACACTATTGTATCATGCAAGGTGCATATTGATTTGTAACATGGATTTACAGTTTTATTTTTTAAAGTTTAAACAGTCGATCTGATAGTTAAATTTATATTTTTTTTTCAAAACTTGTTACTGTTTTTTTTTATATAAAGGTAAATGTTTTTTTTTTTCAAAACTTTACTATTTCTCTTGCCTTTTACATTTATAAAAATAATCACTATTTTAAAAAAACATTAATCATATCATTGGATAGTCCGGAATTTTTAAATCAGTTGATTCTCTAGTTATGTAAAAAGAAAAATAGAATTTAAATAATATAAAGTTTAATAATCAAGTATATATTTATATAAAAATTATATTGAATAGTTTAATTAACTGTTTGAATTTTAAAGGCGGTAATATAAATTTATAGTACGAACCAATGTACTATTTGTTCGCTATGTATTGTACTCGTCGATGCTTGCAGCTGTTTCCGGCCTCCGATAACTTTTTCTTTTCGTGGCATATTTGTTTTTGCCTTTTGTTTCGATTATATTCTTTGTACTTCAATTAATAACTCGAGCGATCATAAAATTAATGGGCTACGCATACTATTCGATTTGGATAAAGATCACTCAAAATTATTTTATCCAATAATCATCGCCAGATATTTTCATCAACCCGATTCAAGATCCAATAAGCTATCGGTTCTTAATTTCTTATCGTCGTGGATAATTCCATGACCTAAATTATTATCATTTTTACATCTTCAAATTAGATTAAAAAAATGAGCTCCCCGTGATATAAATTTATATCTTTATTTTTAAAGTTAAAATAATCGATTCAAATTGTTCAGTACGATCTTTATATAAAATTTAACAAAATTTAACATTTATTTTTCTTTTTTTTATAAATAGAAAATTACTTGATCTAGATATTCTAAACTATTTGAAGATAATAATTTTCTATTTATTTAAAAAATATTACTTTTTTCTCAAATGTAAAATTTGATTTTCAAATAATTATTTATATAAATTAAGATTAGAAACATTTGTTTTCAATTCTAAATTGGTTGTTGTTGGTTTCTACTATCATGTTGCTACATTGGCATATATTTAACAACATAACATTTGAAAAGTCTTTTCTAAAAAATAAGGGACTGAAACCGCATATTACTAGGCATCGAGTCAGTTTATACATGTAATGAAGATAGTGTTGAACAATTTGAATTGACTATTTAATTTATGAATAAAAGTAAAAATTAATACACGAGTCGTCTTATAATATAATTAAATTGAATCACCGGCACAAAATTTAAAACTTCATTATGACCGTAGATTTCGAGACAAAAGTTACAAGATTGTATATGTTCCATCTAACTATGGGTGCAAATGTGTCAGATACGGATTAGATAGGGGTAAAATTATATCCGTATTTGTTTTTATTTTTCGGATACGGATTGGATATTAAACGGTTGCAGATCGAAATATCCGTAGATATATACATAAATATTTATATAATATATATTAAATTATATAGTATCTATCTACTATTTTGATACGAATAATTAAAATTTAAAATTATATCTGTATCCGTATTCGCACAGATGTTCAAATATTGAATATCCGTATTTTAATTTTCAGATTTGGATCCAGATACGATGGAATAATATCCGATCCGTTTGCACCACTACATCTAACTCAAATCCCAATTAAGATAAGCCCATCAAGGAAGGCGTCTAAGCAAAAACATGGGCCTGCAATTTAAGGTTTAGGTTTAAAGTTTAAACTGTACAGATGTGATGCACAAAAGTTGGTTGGGTTCATAAATTGGAGCAGGATCGATCCTATATGGAGTGAGAATCCTCTGTGGTACAGGACCGTGTAGAATACTCTCAGCCGATGAAAATCACTTCAAAACTTATTTAGGATACAAGAGATCCGCTTTGAGAGTCGTGTCAAAATAAAACAGACCTGTCAGATCTCATTCTACAGAGTCCGGTACCGTGTTGGATCTGAATTCCCCCGTACGATCGGTATGGGTCAGGCATGAGTGCGTATCCTCTGAGATATCTCAACTTTTGCGTGACCGACGTGTCCGGTGCCTATTCGGGGGTGATGTAGGGGTCAGTGTCATGTGGGCTTTGAGATTCGTGCAGAACGTCTTTAAACGGTTAGGATTTTCCATAAAGTCACGCAAAGTTTGAGATATCTCAGAGGATACGAATTCGTCAGGCATTGCTCCAACAATTTGTTTCTACTTGGTCTCAACCGGGCAGATGTCGCATGCATGCATGATTGAATTTTGACGATAATGACAATGATGATAGTGCCCCAAGGATACATTAAATGCGAAAATTGTTCTCCTTAAATGTTCTGAGCCTCTGACCATTAAAACACATCTGGGTCCGATCGCATTCAAAATGATCCGGATCCAGAAACCTGGCATTAAAAAATTAGCATTATTCCATTGAAGCTGGGGCTGCAAACGGATCGGATAGTGGTAAAACCATATCCGTATCTGTTTTTATTTTTCTGATACGGATTCGGATAGCATATTAGACGAATACAGATACGAATATCCGTTTTTTGTAATAGCAAATAGCATAAATTTTTTCATAATATATTAAACTATATAATATATATCTATCATTCGGGTATGGATAATTAAAATTTAAAACCATATCTGTATCCGTATCCGCACGAATATTCGGATATCAGATATCCGAATTAAATTTTTGAATACGGATACGGATACGGTCGGATAATGTTCGACCCGTTTGCACCCCTAATTGAAGCACACCACCGGTTCTTTGTTGTACCCAGTGTTGTAAATAACGATATGCCGTATGCGGTTGTTGAACAGATAAGGTACCACCAAACGATTTGTCGAGAATAATTGGTCATAATTTAAAATAATCGGCTGATTAGTCGGAAAAAATTGTGACGATTTGTTCACCGCTAACGACTAATTGACCGATTAATCAGTCTAAACGGACGTTTCTTACAATACTGGTTGTACTACATTGTTACAATTATACTAGCATGACAAAACTAGAAAATTTAGATTAGAGAACCGAAATGTAAAATACAAAATATGTGGTAGGTGAAATTGATATTGAAGCTATTTTTCTTATCAATTTAAATGTTGGAGCTTCAAGCTTTAAACCTTTTTTAAAAAAAAATGATATTGAAGTTTCCCTGACTTCAAAGTGTAATTATAATAAGTTACAATAATATATTTAGTATTTTATGAGAGGAGTTGAACCACTTAAAAAATGGAAAAAATAAGTTAATTTTGATATTACTGTTAAAAAATACTACATCAATCTTTTTCAAGGGGGGTATTGCTAGAAGAGAAATTTGCAATGTAACTCGAGATCATCTCATTTTATCATTTATATAAGAAAGAACGAAGAGTCGTCTTAGATCTGCCCACCCAATTTTAACTAATTCAATTTATCTTTTTGATCAAATTTCGGATTTGAAGACTAAAATTGTTGACAGTTATTTGGTGAACTACCCAGTTAATTTCTTAGCTTTATAGTAAATCTTCTATGGCGATTTTGAACGAACGACTCTATTAAAAAAAAAAAAACTTTAATTCTGTAGGTCCAAACAGTTTTATTAGAAATATTGACAAATAGAACTATGTGATCTGATGTGTTTATTTTTAATCATTAACTCTGTCAACGCATAAAATTTTATGCCCCAATATTAAACTTCGCTCCATGTGTAATTAAACCATTTAATAAATTCATTTCAAGACATCATGCTTATTAAATATTCACCATAAATAATATTATTTAAAAACAAGTTGGTCCATACACACTACAGTAGTGTGTTTGGACACATTTGTATTAGATAGGTGTAAACTATTGGGTACTTAAATGTAATTTCTCTTGGTGAAACATGAGACATGGTCAATTCAAAAGGGCATAGCAAATGCAACTTTGATGCACATGCACTTTTAAGGCACACAGAAGAGGTGGGGTTTCAGATTTTAGTGTACATGTTTTCATCACATGAGCTAGGTGGATCCTTACTATAGTGTGCCATGCATGCACACTTTTAATTCAATATCATTTGTGCTGGTTATCTAATCTGATATCTTTCTCTCTTTATATCATGCTCTGTATTCTGAATCTTTATTTAGAGGCCCCCCTTCTACAAGGCAGTTGCAACAAAAGTGCAAAATGGTGGGTTAAAAATCTAAGGATATTTTTAAGTTTACATCCTCCATTTCACGATTTTCATCCAGAAAATCACCATATTTAAATTTAGCTGGTACACACACAAATTTTTTTTTTTTGTCTAGCTAATTACATATAAATTAATTTAATTTAATCCATGAAATTATCTTTATTTTGAAAAATATGTTCATTTACAATCGGTCTTTTAAGTCTCCTCATGGATATCCTGTTCAGATTAATTATTTAAAATTTTCACAAAATCTAAGACCTAACAAAGTTTAGTCCAATCAAAATAATCCGCTTGATAAACCGAACATTATAACCCAACTAAAAAATATTAAAAAATAAATTAATGGAAGGGAGAAACAACATTAATGGAAGGGAAATGAAAGGGTACGTGACCGGGAGAGGTTTTTCCTCCGTATAGTAAACTTAAGATTTTTCCTCCATAAAGTAAACTTACACCCCAAATCGAGAGGGAGGGGGGACAAATCTCAGTGAAGTTGTACACGGAGTTTCCTTTGATTCCTCTTGCAATAGTGGAGTTCTTCTTTCGTCTCACTCCGATTTTGCTCCTTCTAGAGCTGGTGAACATCACTGGACAATTACGATCACGCGCTGTTTCACCTTTGCTCTCTTTCACTTCCTCTGTGAATCCCTTTCTGAAGCACAGTCTAATTAACCAAACACAAAAAGAAAGAAAAAAAATCTAAAATCTAATAAAATGTTGTATCGAAACTTGAATGAGCCGTCTATTTTATCCGAAAATAATATAAATTGCATTTTATTCGATCTAAACCGTACTTGTCACGTTCTATTCTTTCAGCTTGGTTTTGGAGAGAAATTAAACCTGATCAGTGGTACTACAAATTTGAAGAGGACCATATCTATTTTGATCTTTGTTGACGAATCTGAAGTCCTTACATACTACTGCTGTGCTGTAAGTTGCGGATAGGAGGAGGATGGTCGGTGGCTTTATTTAAAGCAAATGCAAACAGATTAAACACTGTTCATAATTTTCTTTAGATTTAAAAGTTGGTATCATTAAAGATCGATACGGAGTGCTATTTTTTGTTTTTATGGGCACGATATGGGGCACCTGTGTTCGACTTATTTTATCTTTAGGTGTAAGATTTTAATGAGTGAGGCTATTGTACTGTATATAGCGCAGTTTGGTTCTACACTTCTACTATGGATCAATGTTTCTATTTTAAAAGTTTAAACAGACAATCTATATCTATATCGTTCAACGTGATTTTTATATAAAAATACACTTATTGATCAAAATTTACATTTTCTTACAAATTTTTTTACTAACATTTTAGATAGATAGAATATCATTTAATTTTTTAAAAAAATTAGACCTTTCAAAAGTAGTAATTTTGTATCTATCTAAAAAAAATAATAAAATTTTCAAGAAATTCAAATGTAATCTGCAAGTACATTTTTATACGGATATAATGTTTAAAAGGTTTAGATCCACTACTTGAACTTTGAAATGAATTGATATATAGTACAAACTAATCCGCACTATGTATAGTACTGTAACTTCACATTCTATAAAAATTAAAGTATACGAAGATATTTCACTGTTTAGTTGAAGTGTTCTTCACTACTGCACAGCACTGAGTTGTGAGTTCCATACCAGAATGAATTATTTCTTTTCACTGCGGGTAATCTTTTGTAAGGTCAACGTGTTTTAAAAATTTGAGACTGATAGTTGGGATGCCAAGCTAGACCAATGAAGGATGTAATAAGTGCCATTTTTGGCAGGTTATACTTATAAATGCATGAGAGAGACGCTACGCAAGAAGTAGCATTGGATAGTGGCACAACAGAAAATTATGGCTGGTGGTTTTTATTTATGCTAAAAACACAATATGTAAATTAATAAATACTACTACCAGAGTACCAGATATACTGACTCACCGTACGTGTGTACAGAGGCTCCTGTCTCCAAGACTTCAATTCAAAGGAAGCAAAGATCTTTAAAATTGTTATATTTTTATTTTCTGGTACAAAGGTGGCCTTATGCCCATATTAACTTGGTATAATTTAATATGTTTTACCTGTATTAATTTATTATTATAGGTCTTTATTAAAAGATGTAAAAGTCAAAGATTCCTTTCCTCTGTGAAAATTGGGCAGTGGGCTAAGGAATGAATGGACTCTGGCAGCCTGATTAATCAGCTACTGAGAGAACTGGATACACTTCCAATTTATTATTTAATGTATTAATTTTTCACTTGCAATTATATATTAAGGGATCAAGCCCAAAAACAAAAAATACCCAGCCTACTGAGAAAATCTGACCGTTAGCTGTCCTGAACTACACGACAAAGCTCTTTCACCAAGACGCAGCTGTGTACTCAGCTCTTCTTCTTTGTAAATTTGCAGAGAACCCCAACTATTTTTAACTGATTTTGAAAGTGGACTCTCATTTTGGTGCAAATGTTTTGTTCAAAATGAGGGTTAATTGACCGTTAGCATCGTTTCAGAGTCCCAAGTTCAAAAATTAGCTTAGATTAATGTGATGAACAATTTACAAGATTTTGTAGCCGTATCAATGGTCCCGTTCATTTTGGAGACCAAACTGGAAGGTTTTGATCTTGACCCTAATGTAATTACAATGTTCTCATAGTTTTGGTTAATCTGGCGATGTACCAGCAAATATTGAAAGGCCTTGTTGATAATTAGACAAATTGTCAAGGGATGGCGGTATCTCTCATCTTATCTTTCATTTTTTTTAAGGAAATGACCGTACATATTTCAAATAAGAGACCCACTTGGATAGTTTAGTTTAGTTTACAAGTCTTTGGTATTGTTAAAGTGGGCCAATGTTATAGTTGGAAACAATTTGGGCCGTGGATCAAACTTGTGGCCCAGAAATGTATGAAGGCCGATTATAATCTTCATCCTCTTTTTATCCTAACAAATTTGTGGATGCTTATAAAATCTTCCTTTTTCTCATCAACAGAGTTGGCTATGATAATACGAACGGATCATGACCAAATCGTATCCATGCCTGCTTTTAATTTTTAGACACTGATTTTGTATTTTTTATACATATCGTCTCAGATATAGATACAAACTTAATAGTAAATGAATATGTATAAGAATCTAATATTAAACTAAGACGGATATAAATATATTTTGCATACTAATAAAACTGTAACTCGTTTCAAAGAAAAATGCACATATTATATACAAAATTTTGAATACAATTATCGACAAGTGATATATGGGCCTCCAAATGAATTGGTTTCTTCAGAGTCTGACATACTTATCAATATTTGTCTTCAATTTTTTGAATTCATCATTCGAACTCTTTCAAAATACGCACCCGCTTGAGTCGGAATGAACCCTCAATTTACTATTTCAGTCAGAATACACAATTGCTTGAGATGAATTTAACACATACAGATATATTTTCTGCATATTTTTTGAAATTAGATAAAAAACGTGTAGAAATATTTGAATGAGATTTCTGGTTATACATATAATATCTATGTATCATGTTTGGTTTCATGCTCAAAAATCTCCTTTTTTTTTCTCTCTTTTAATCTACCTTTAGTATCCTTTAATTTACATCTAGTTATCGTCATTTGGGATGTGTTATGTGCCAGACATCTACAGTAGAGAGCGGTACATTTATTATTTCAATGTTCATATGTGGTGCTGTCTGGCAGGGTGTAGGAAGCAGACTGGGGCACGGTGCCATTGCGTCTGGACAATCCGTACAAGAAATTTGGCAAAACTCATTGGCTGATATTAGGTGGATGCTGGTTAAATGGAAACAGCGCAATGAGACCATATTCAGAGACAAGAGACTGCACCACAAATGCTGGTGATCGGATCTGGCAAGAGGTGCAGATGTGGCGTAAATACTGTCAGCATAAGTGATCTCTTAACAAAGAAGAAGTGCTTTCTTTATTTCATCATTATAATAAAAGTGATATCATCATTCTTATAAGAAAAAAACAATAGACCTGATTAAACTCGCTAAATATGACTTAAATTATATATATATATTGTTCGAATGTCGAAACACATGACCTCCACAATAAAAACTAATTAAGAAATCCAAACCATTAACCTATTTTATAAGACAATTATATTTTTTTTACAAACACATTTAAATACATGTTTGCCTATATAAAGCCGGCGCGCTGCCAAAATTATGCTCTGATCCTGGAGTGTGGGGCGGTCTGTTGGATGGTTCACGCGTACAAATTTTGAAGCAAATCGGACGGCTCAACTTATATTAGCCATTTACTTTCTATCGCTTATTAAAAATATATAGCTACATCTATTCCCATAATAAATTCCTTATATATCCCTGGCATGCAGACAAGCCCATCTTTCACCCCTGTATTGTATCAGATCAGATCATGGCTGTTCTAGAATCAGAAAACAAGGTTACAGTCAATTGGTCGGAGCTTTATCCTGATATACTGTAATTGATCTCAAAGAAGCTCCCAGAGCTCTCTGATTTCATTCACTTCTGTGCTGTGTGCCGATGCTGCCATGCTGCTGCTCATCTTCCCCCATTTTCGACCTCCCACACCCGCTTCCTTGGCTTCTCATTATATTCCCTTGCCATATTTCCAGAGAAAAGGAGAGAAAGCCATCTTATGATCTTCGATTCTACTCTCTCCTCCCAAAACTTCTTCACCCTGTCTGGTTCTCCGAACAACACCTACCGTACTTTTGCTCATCGGAATTTACTCGTGATGCAATCCCTGTCTCTGCGATCACATTTCAACCCTGTCACATGCAAAAAGGTGTGCCTTCTATGAAACTAAGTTGGTTTGATGAAGTCCACATCAATAGAAATACAGATATTCTGTATTGATCTATAGTGTGTCTAATTCCAGAATCTCTTATTTGCGACTTTGGGATGCGAACTGGAGTGCAATATATGCGCCGGATCCTCTGTACATGCTAACCTACTACAAGGGTTTTTATTTCAATGTGGACAAATCTGACTGGATCACTGAATCTTATGATGCCAATACCAGTGAATATGTACTTGAGATACCACCTCATGTCTGTAAGAGCAACTTTAAGGGCTTCCATTATCTGGGGAGCTATATGGGGTTTGTAGACTGACAACTGTAAGGATCTCATTTTGTTCCTTGAGAAGCTCTGCGGAACAGGCTTGTCAGTTAGTGGTACGGACCATGGATTAAAAGGAAGCTGTATTTACCCTTTTTTAATTTTTGAAGTCAAATTATATCAGAGAAAAAAAAATTATGAATGTTATATCATGTTCCATTAGAACATACAATGTGTTATTTGAGATATCTACTGTAGAAGTAGGCCAACATCTCTATTGGCAAATAGGAGGTTTACAAATTCATGGCCCAGTACTTATCACTTCTTGGACTGTAATTGCAACCTTGTTAGTGTTCGTCATCATAGCTATTCGGAATCCACAAACCATTCTGACTAATGGTCGGAATTTCTTTGAATTTATTCAGGACTTAATTACTTCCATGTCGTTGGTCTAGAATCCACTCTCTTCTGTATATATGACATGGAAGTTAACAGAGTTGAAGAACTTGCTAGTTTGCTTCAGCCGAAGGGTTCTTACTTGGTGTTGGTTTGTTCCCGGTCTCCAGTAGTTACTGAATTCACAACCGTGCAACAACTATATATACAAAGTATTCATCTCATTAAAGTATATTTCAGAGAAAATCTCTTCTATTTCCGATTTAATTTGTTTTTGTATGTTCAACATAAATATAAGAGGCACAAAATTTGTTGTTGCTGGCCCTTCAATGGGCTATATATACTACATTTTTTTTTTGTTCTTTTTCCTTTTTGGCATGCGTGACATTTTCTTCTTGAGATCCCAAATACACTACCAGTAGCCAAGTAACCAACTGATATTTTCCCTCTTCTCTGAGTGCTAGTCATTTTAAACCACAAAAGCTCAGTTACCTGCAACTTTTTTCATACGGTCCTATGCATGCAAAGTGTGGTATGATGCAAGCAAAGTTCAAAATTATATAAATGACATGATATCAAAATGTTTGTTGTGTGAATTCCTTTTCTTTGGAATTATACAGGTTATGAAAAATAATGTAGAAGCGTATATTAGGCTAATATATCCAAAAAGTTCAAACCAACAATGACAAATATAAAATTAGAAGTACAAGGAACATCTTACTCATACTATGCTGGTACAACAAAAAGATCTGTGTAGATGTATTTGCTAGTGTATTGCGCCTGTACTGATCATGTTAGATACTTGCCTACTTCTGAAAGTAGTTAACTTGGAGATATGCCAGTTGATTTAGCTTAAATTTTTGTGATTAAAAATTTATCTGACAGCTCAGTTGTACTTCTTCTCTGGGTTGTTTGTTCATTTTTTTTAAACAAGCACCGAAGAGAAGCTGCTTTAAAAATAATGTGGTGTCTCTGCTCAACTCGTGACAAAAGTGGTTGGATCGTGTGCGGCACCTGGGTGGCGCTGGCACAACACTGGATCTCCCACCTACTCAGTACTCCCCACAAAATATAACAAAGACATCCTACCATACCACATTGGTATCTGGTTTGAAATCAGTGTCAGACTGTCAGTAGATGACCGTACTGCACTAGTGTGAAGGGCACATCTGATCCTAGAAAACTTAGGATCATATTTCAAAATATGGTGTTATTATCGTGCATAAACAGTGTTGCTGGTATTCCTGTTTTTTCAAATCTAATTATTAAATTGTTTCGAAATGCGTGCACAAAAAAGTTTTGAAAAAGTTGCTTTGAGATTCGTTCCCGAAAAAAATTGAACTTGGATCCAAAAAAGCAGAGATAGCAGAGTTGTTGTTCACAAGAAGAGAATAACAGTAGATTTCAGTCCGACAACTTGATCGTAGAAACTATAGTGCATGGTCAATTTGATGGGCTAAACATATTGACAGAGCCATTTTGACTTTCCTCAGCACATGAGTCAATATAGAGAAAAGGAAAAAGCATATGATAAGTGTGCTGTATGAAGTCAAACCAGCTCTGTCAATATTTTTGCCCAATTTGATGTTAACTTTGTGTTACAATTTTGAGACCATTTCATCTATAATGGATTTTTGCAACCCTGGATTTTATATTTAAAGTTTTAGTTTGTCATATCCATGTAAAGCCTTCATTTAATAAAAGAAAAAAATACACAAACAATTCAGACAGAAATGAGACTAAATCTCTGCTAAGCCTTGTTACTAACAAAAGGGAGAGTTTGTAAATGACTATAACAAGAAAACCCAAAATACAAAAAGTATTTTAGCTTTTATAGTTCGACCCCCTCCCCAAATTAC
Organism: Carex pumila; assembly: GCA_033356055.1. NCBI lineage: Eukaryota > Viridiplantae > Streptophyta > Magnoliopsida > Poales > Cyperaceae > Carex > Carex pumila. The sequence goes on from JARJHM010000092.1 coordinate 348,091, forward strand.
AAACCAAACACTGAATTATTCCCTACAAATGCATTACAAATATGAAGCGACAATAAAATGCCTAAAACAAGTCAACTAGCTCAAGTTGAAGCGTAGAAAGTCACTTCAGCAGTTTCCTGAAATTATTCAATTCTAGCCATATGTATATGTACATATTTTGTATACCGTATCAGTAAAAGAATCCTTCTATCAAACCAAACATTGAGCTCTTCAATCCATTTTTCACTTTTAAACCCAGGCAACATTCTCACCATATAATTTTCTTGTCCATGAGATTCCTCCAAGTATTCTGAGGAAAAAAAATTATGCACAAGAAGAACCCACATTTTTGTATGTTTTTTTCCCGTGTGTATTGGCAAAAATTGTAGGAACAATATCCTAAGCGACACCTCATCATGAAAATCTCTTTCGGATTGTTGAGATGAACCAATTTGGCATGTAAGTATCGCGTACTATGAGGTACACTATAAAAGTGACATATAATAGTATGGCTAGAGATATAAGGGATCCGAATAATAGGCCATTTATTTCCTTAGAAAAGAAATCCAATAATAAGTATGCATTTATTATAATCAGCAGTGCCGCCACAGTCCATGTTACCACCTATGTAAAAGAAAAATTCAAAATTTTCAAAACTAACTTTATCCAAATAAACAATTAAATTACATATTACTGAGACATACCATAAACACACTCTGATTAAAGACTACATGCAGACAACATAACTAGCCAATCATGTAGATTTCATTTATTTATAGACCCACCTCTACTGATATATTTTTTTCTTTTTATACTGATGAATGCTGAGAGGTTTAGTTGCAAAGGAAAATGTAATTTAGTTGTATATTAAAATTAATTATCAAAAAAAGTTGTATTAAGACAACAACTTCCCTAGTAATTTATATTTTAGACTAATTCAGTTTTGTCACTGTCAAATGGCAAATGGACACTGATATTTGTTTCAATTAGGGGTATTGTGGGAGGGCATTTTGACAGAACCAAAATTAAAAATTCCATATTAAATGAGAAATAAAATCACTTGCCTTCATACGAGAACCAATTCTGAACACCCCCATGATCTCCTCCTTAGAAACCAATGTCAGAAGTGGCACCAATGCAAATGGAATTTGCACAGATTGAAGTACATTTAACCACTCGTTCAACACATCAAGTTCGGAATTTGTTGCATCAAAAAAGATTGCAACAATAATTGTAGGGATGATTGCAGCGCTCCTTGTTATCAAGGCCCGAAGCCATTTCTTCAGCTTAATGTCCAAAAACCCACCCATAATGAACTGACCCGCATATGTACCTGTTATGGTGCTACTCTGGCCTGCCGCCAATAACCCAATACCCCATATGTATAAAATTGGCAGTGTTCCGCCTCCAAATTTATCGTTTAAATATTGGCCTGCATTTTCAAGCCCAATACTTTTGGCCTCATTTGTGCCAAAAAAGCCCTTCGCAAAGACTGTTGTGACAAATAGGTTTATTGCGAAAGAAATAACTAGGGCTAAAGTTGACTCAATCGAATAGTATTTTAGGGCTTCACGGACCCGACTTTGCTTTTTAGGGTTTACTTTTCGAGATTGAACCAAAGCTGAGTGGAGAAATACATTGTGCGGCATGATTACACAGCCAACCACACCAACAGCTTGTCTTATGGTTCTTGAGCTCAGTTTTGGCACCAAAAGACCTGAAATTGTAGAAGCATAGAACTTACTACATTGTTGCATGTTCTACAAATTGCAATTTCACCCCTAATTTGTTAGACAGATTGAATAGTTCTCATTAACGGGAGAAATTTAACATTTGTACAGGGGAGTTTTGGTCGACCAATATATCAATAAAAAGGACCTTTTTAGATAATTTTTATAAATATCCAGTTTGACTCACTAAACAAAATGCAAACCAGAGCTCAGAGGTTCACCAATTGCAACAAATTCAGGCAGGGGCGGAACTAGGAAATTGAGATAGAGGGGACTGGATGAATAAGCGTCATGTAATTTTATTTTATGAAGGGGGCTAATAGTGATATTTTTTGTAAAACATAAAATTTTCAAGGTAAAAGTTGCAAAAATTTTTAAGGATAGGGGAGCTTAGCCCCCTTTTCTTACCATGTAGTTCTGCCACTGAATTCAGGGGTAAAAGCACAGTTTCAGGGTAATCGTGAACTAGATGAAGAAAATTTACCAGCCAAGGTTCAAGAGCTGTTTTACCCTAGGGTGAAATTTAACATTTGTGCAGACTTAAGTAATTTTTAGGTGATGAGAAAACGTAGAGATGTAAAGGTGAAAACTTTACCAATCAAGAGTTCCTTTTGACTGGGTTGGGTTTCGCGGAACATCCAGGCAAAGGAAATGGCCATAGTTGCTATTAGAAGAGCAAAAACTGCCTCCAGTTTTCTCACACCATAATTTTCAAGAAAAAGAAATATAAAACTGCCACAAAATAACACATTAAAAAACATGTCAGTTACTCAGTCATAAATAAGTACATAGAAAACATATATGGATGCCCTTTAATAAAGAATTCTGAAGTATCATCTTGAGAATTGCACCGCTTGATCTGTTGTGGTACAATACCAGTATGTCCTGGTTCTTGATCAGCTTAACTGGGCTCTATATACTAACTTTCAGCTAAGACCCCCATAAGCAACCAACAGAGGTTAAGTTTGTGCCAACACAAGCTGCCTTGGGTTGGTACTGTATTACGGTATTTACTCCTTGGTTCACTGGTATTGTTGGAAATAGGATTGTATGTAGAACAGTATCTGACAAAGATCTGGGGAAATTCACTATCGGAGGCACTTCATGCTAGCACAAAGGCACCAATAAATAATTGTGGATCATTGTATATTATTAGGTCAGTGGAAGCCTAGTCATACAGTAGTGTCCTACAAAATAATACCAAGTCTCAATTTTTAAAATATTTAAGCAAAACTAGCCTAGACAACCATATAAAACCAAGTTTTATTAAAATTCGAAATAAAATATTCCTACTTAATAAATAAATCTGTTCTCAGTTTGGAAAAGGTCAGAAATAAAAAAAGGGGGGAAACTGAGCAAACAAAGCACCTATCAAGCGAGCTAAACAAACAACTCCACATCAACTAAAGCAAGCAAATTTAACTAGTTTGACCTCAAATCTATGATAGCTCAAGACCTCAATTCTATGGCAAAATATGCAGAGAGTCACCAAATTCATGCTTAGATAGATGAAAGTAGCAACCTGCTATAAAGAATGGCACAGAGGAGTCCAAATCAGACAATAGGTGAATATTAAACCCAGCATGAAAAGGACTGAATATGAAGTACCATGTACTTGGTACCATACCTATCTGAAGAAATTTTATCTAACATCACGGATGTCAAACATTAATAGTTTTTAAGAAAAAAATAATCCCTGCTAAAACTTTTCAAATCAATGAGCATAGATTTGATGCTAAAATCCATAGGATTACATCAAATTACCTCTGACACTTGGAACTAGATATAGAGTAATTGAAAATAAGTCATGTTGAATATTTGGAAACCCAGTAAGAGACACCCTGGTTCATCAAAGATCAAAGCTTTTCACTTATCAAGAGCCGGTCTAATTAAAACTTATAAAAAATCAACAAACTCCAAGAAATCTCACCAATCCATGGCAGTAATTACAACGCCAGCCCAAAGGGGCAGAAACCCCCGACTCAAAATCTTAATCGCAATCGCGCTTCCAATTACCTCTTGTATGTCTGCCCCAATCATGGCTATCTCCGCCATTGACCAGAGAACCAACCTTGCCCAGTTGGGGTACTCCTCTCTACACAGCTCCGCTAAGTGTCTCCCAGTCGCCACCCCAAGCCGAGCCGAAAGCAACTGTATCAACAGCCCCATCGCCGTGGCCCACATCAGCAGCCAGAGCAAGGAATACCCCGCAATTGCCCCGGCTTGGAGATCTCCTTCTAAATTCCCCGGATCTAGAAACGCTATGCTCATTAAAAACCCAGGTCCCATGAAAAGCCACAGTTTTTTCCACGAGAATGGGGGGTCGGATCCAGGTATCACGCCTGGATTCTCTTCTCCATCCTCGTCATCGCTATGGTTCCCGTCTCTAGCTAGATCAATGACGACCTTCTCCCCAGGCTCATAAGCGCGTTCCTCTTCTTCATCGGAATCTACGAAGAAGTTGCTTTTGCTGACTGGGAGGAGGGAGAGGTGCTCCGATTGATCTTCGTCGGAGGGGATAGTAGCGGGTTGCATCGGGTGGAGAGGGAATGAGCTGGGGAGAGACTTCTGGGGAGGAGTTGGGGTATCGGAAGCACCAAGCGGGGAGAGCATGCTGGAAAGAGAAAGGGCTCGTGTCAAAGCGTAGGCCTCCGTCTCTCTCTCTCTCGCTCTCGCTCTCAAATCTCAATTTTTATCGTTTCTTTGTCCTCCAAGATTCGGACTCCATCTCGCGGGAAAAAAATAATCAGACATCACGACCCGGAGTCCAGAGATGATAAAGGAACAAGCTGTCGGGATCATCAGAGTATTCCATAGACCAAGAGACTGAAAATGGGTCCCATATTACATAGCAGTAGACCTTGTCTTTGTCTAATATGTGAGTTGCGGGCAGTGTTTTAAAAGAGTCAAACCATGGTGTTGGTGATTTTTTAGTTCATAAGTTATTTTTCCATACAAATATTATAAAAATATATATAAATAAATTAATTTATAATTTTTTAGCTTTAACGTTTGAATTTATACTAAATTAATATAAAATTTTGAAAATTTTATATATAGATATATCACTCGTAAAGTCATAATGTATATAGATTTTAACATTTTAGATCCGTTATTTCAAACTAATTTAATAAATTTTAGAGTTAAATTAAAAAAAAAAAACTCGGTCAACTTAAAAACACCCTCGTTCTACTTGTTTTAAAATATGTGTACATTTCAGAACATTCGAGTGACATAGAGCTGGTTCAAATATTTTCTATGTGACCGTTAAATATGTTAACTCTACATTTCTATTTAAACTGGTGATGAAGGACAAGTTATAATCGTTTACTATAAAGAGACGGTATTAGGAAACATCCATATAATTATATTCGAGATTTTTGAGTAATTAATTAGAGTAAGGGTTTACTTACAATATTTTTTGTAAGTTACAACATTTTAAAATAATTTGATTTTGTAATTTTAAAAATTCAAACAATCGATCCAACTTGTCTAACATAATATATATATTAAAATATATTTAGAGATAAAATTTTACATTCTGTTAACTTCTTTATTATTTATTAAGTATTTTACAAAATTATTGTTTTCAGACAATTCTGAACTACTAAAAAATAACACTTTTGTATAATACTTAATAAATAGTAAGAAAATGAAAAAAAAATTGTAATTTTTTTTCCTCCAAACATATTATAATATTGATACTATATTGAATAGTTGAGATTAAATATTTTGACTTTTAAAATTACAAAACCAAACTATTATTGTATGTGTTGCAACTTACAAATATTGTAAGTGAATCTCTCCCCAATTAATTACGGGACAACATCACCTGAGTCAAATTATCTGCTATTGTCTATTCTAGCTTTGATATGACGTTTGACTAGCATATAACTATGTTCAGTTAACTAATATATAATATATATTTATATACAATAATTAACTAATATTGTTTAACATTTACTTAATTATAACCAATATTTACGAGCTATTAACGTAATTAAAGCTATTTTATAAATAAACCGGCCCTTTAGAATTTAGAATGGAGGGCTCATAATGTTCAATTTTTAAATTGGGAGCAATTAGTACTTCATCACGAGTATTATTTGCGTTCTAAGAGCGCGCTCCAAATGAAGGGAGGCGGAGAGAAGGAATAGCAAAATTTCTGTGCAAAGGGAAAAACTTCCGAAATTTGGTCAGCATCAATTTACTTGCTCTAAAAGAGAAGAATTGAAGAGGGAGCGAAGAAGAAAGAGAGAGAGTGCACACTGTTTGAAGAGAAAAGATAAGACAATAAAATCTGTCACTCCAATATCAAAGTGTAAATTTTAATGTTCCGAAAGTACGCTACCCGTCACTCAGTCTCCCCCTTCCCTTTAATGAGATTTGTCTTGCGATACTGGAACACACCCTAAAGATAAACCTCCTGAGTTCTGATTGAAAGTGGGCCACAACAGCACCTGCCAGGGTGACTAGTGCGTGTCCTCTGAGATATCTCAACTTTTGTGTGACTGACGTGTCCAGTGCCTATTCGGGGGTGATGTAGAGGGTCAGTGTCATGTGGGCTTTGAGATTCGTGCAGAACGTCTTTAAACGGTTAGGATTTTCCATAAAGTCACGCAAAGTTTGAGATATCTCAGAGGATACGAATTCCCAGGGTGACCACGAGGCGTGAGCCATTTTGCTGCTCATTTTGAGTTCCTATGTGGCTGACATGGTGCAGATCATGTATCGAGTCGTAACACGGACCCACAGGCTAGGGTACAGGCGTACAGCTCAACGCAGAAGTTCGGTGATTTGAGAAAATGCATTGGTTAAGTTTACAACTTTTGTTTATATCTGCACTGTAACTCTGTAAAAAAAACACAATTAAATATTTTTTTAATATAAGATGGCAACAGGATCTACTTTAGAACTCGTATTAGAGTGAGTCTATGGTACTATGCATATTACAATTTGTTACTGTGTTACGGCTTTATATTTAAGTTTTTAAAATCTAATGGTCGATCCAAACCGTTCATCTTGTTTTCCATAATAATATGTATTTGGAGATCAAATTTTACATTTTTTGAAATTTTTTTACTATTTTTTTAGATTTATTGAAAATCACTGTTTTTGGATGGTCAAGAATTTTCAGATCAAGTGATTTTCTAAATATCTAAAAAAAATAGTAAATTTTTTTCAAAAAATGTAAAATTTAGTCTCCAAATACATATTAATATGGAGAACAAAATGAACGGTTCGGATCGACCGTTAGAATTTGAAAACTCGAATATAAAGCCATAGCACAGTAACAGCCTGTGATATGCATAGTACCATAGACTCACTCATATTATATTCATAATAAAAAATAGAGTAGTTCGTTACTCAAGTAATGATATTTATTTTAGATTATATTATAAAATAACCTTACTTATATAATAATTTAAGTTATAATAGCCCTATTATAGTGTAGGTTAGGGGTCAAGCCTCTAATGAATCTAATAATTAAAGATATTTATAAACTGTAAGTTAGTTACTCGCAAGTCTATTTTTTTAATAAAATATTTCATCTAATTCCTCACACGCCAAAATTTGATGTATCTATGCCTAAAATCCTCTGCAATTTCTCGTTTAATTACACAATATTAAGTGAAATCAAAGGTATCAGGATAATCCTTAAAATGTAAGTTTGGGTGGATATTTGTTCAAATTAAGAGTTTCAAGTACCGTTTGTTCGGCCATTTTTATTAATATCCCTAAAAAAAAAGAAAATTTTACAAATGTTCATGTTTCCAATATTTTATCAAATCTGCCCTGACCGTCTGGACCTGGGGTGGCCCAAATAACTAGTGAGGCGCTTGGGCCTAGGGCAGCCCATACCTCAAGTGAGGCGCCCCATGCTGTGGCGGTCCATGCCTTTATTTTTATTTTTTTTTAAAGAGAGAAATTTTAGTATTTTTTATTTGAATAATTTTGTGAAAAAAAATTTAGGGTTTATGTATGTGTATGTGTATGCCAAAAAATAAAATATTTGATATATTTACGGAGTGATGTCATAAATTTTTATAACTATGATTTTTTTATTTTTATTTTTTTGGTGAACCATATGTATAATATACACACATACACATATACACATACACATACACATATACATTCACATACACATATACACATATACATATATAGTTCTAAAAATAGTTTAACATAGTTCAACAATAAAAAGTTCAAAAGTACAATCAAAAGCGCAATAAAAGTTCATAACATAGTTCAAACTAAATAAATCAATTCGCATAAGCAAAATACTACAACAACAAATTGGGGGCTAAGCCTTACGAGCTGACGAGCTTGCTCCATTCTTTTCCTCAGCCCGACGGACGCACGCAGGACACTCTCACGTAGTGAGACGAGCGTCATTCAGCAGATCTGCATGCGGGTCCATGCAATTGGGATGAACAGCTTTGCCACATTTATAACAAAAGAACATATCCACCATATCTCCCTTCAGCTCACATAAGCAACACTGTCCCCATCCAGGTGGAGGGACCTTGTCCACCCAGCCCTCCATCAGCATTTTTCTAATTGATGGATCAAGAGTGCTAAGAAATTCTTCATTATTTTTGGGTGAAAACATTCTCTCCACATTCCTCACCACGTAGGCTTCAGCCGTCCAAAAATTATTAATAAGTGTTTTTTTTGCTTCGCGTTCGGTTTCAGTTCTTTCTCTATTTATTTCAACTTTGGGTGCCATTATAATTAGGTTTCAAATGACAGCAATTGATTAGGAAAGCTAATTATGGACGTAATTAAAGACTAACTATACAGTAATCAACGGCTAATTAGAAAATAATTACAAAATATTTAATTTTTAGAAAAAAATAATTAAAAAAATATTTCAAATACCTGTAGCTGTAGTCGCTCAGAAAATTGCCCGAAATCACCTTCAGTTTCCTCTCCCTTCTCTCTGCCTTTGAAGTGAGAGGTAGACTGATGTTGAAGTGAGAAGAGAGAGAGAAAAAACGAATAAACATGCATCTCTAGTGGACTGCTCGTGGCCTAGGCGGTCAGGACCCAAGCAAACCGCCCCTATCATAGGCGGTCTGCTAGGAGTGTGTCACAAAGAAAAATTACGGTTTCAATATAATTTCTTAGTTTCAATGTAATTACTTGAAGTGTACTATTACGCTTTTGATTGTATTGTTGAACTTTAATTGTATTGTTGAAGTCGGAATATGTATTATTAAAATGCGTTGTAATAAAGAAATGTAAAGTGCAAACAAACATAATACCAACATGAATATAAAATTAAAAAAAACATAATGTGAACATAAGGCACGCCAACATAATCATAAATGTATAATACAGCAATCCCATAGTGAAAATATTACAGTCAGAAGTATATCACAATAAACAAAATTTCTACAATCATTATCTTCGTCTCCTTCCAGATAGAGACAACCTAGGAGCCGCTATGCCCTTGCCATGCCTGTGCGGCTGCACGCGCCTCTGCGGACTCACATCTCCCAAATCCTCCTCGTTAGGTCCCATATCCTCATCCTCGTCCCCCATATACATGTGCTGCGTACCTGTACTAGTTGCCCATGGATCAAATCCAGCAGCTGCTGCATTGGCGGGCTGTGTACGCAGCTCCCATGGATCTTGCTCCCATGTCGGAGGATATGTGGAAGGAGCCAGTGTGCCAAATAATGCAGAGACAAAGCCATCTGCAGTCTGAGACGAGCTCCCACCAGCTTCAAAGTCATGTGCCATCTCCACCCCATATCGTGGTCTATGGGAGCCGTACACCTTTGCATCTGTGTCGAATGAGGCCAGCTCGTCCACGCTAAAGCTAGGATCAGCATTCCAATGAGGTGCTCCATCCTAAATACAAATAATGTTAGTTTTTTTACATACAAAGAACTCTGCAACAAATAATGGTATAATTGGCAACTGACCGTGCCAACCTCTACTGGAACTCCGTATTTATTTTTATAAGCATCCCATCCTCGGGTAAGCAACACCCAGTCATGGAACGCCCAACTTGAGTCATCATCTGCTTAATTACAAGTTAACTGTGTTAGAACGAACAATTCAACGAAAAATTGAATATTGTGTGTGTCGTACTTTTTAATTTTGAAATGTAATTACCTGCAGGAGGTGGCGGCATATCGTGACTGTAGATGGCCTCTGGCTGGTAGTTCGGATTTCATGGTGCAGACTTTATCTCCCGCCAATTGATGTTCTCCCCAGCATCGCGTAGCATGCCACGAGGCGGCCTTCAAAACCGCCTGTCTCCACGATAGGTGCACTGTGCTGGAGCATCTGGCATCCTATATATCGCCAAGCATCCCGCGCCATGCAGACCAAGCTGTGTCCAACTCCTCTCGTAGCAGCCAACAGCTGCACACAACATGATTATGCCAACTGTAAGTAACTAAAATTTGTAATTTTAAATTAAAGTATGTTTCTATTGTACTTACCACACGAGCATTGATCGGACCCCAAGGCATAAAATTGCTGGATGAATCCATCAGTCTACGTTGAAGGGTCTCGCCATAATGTCCCGTCAGGTAGACTGACGGCATGCCCCATCTCTGGTACCATACGGCATATCTCAGATCCCCGGGACCAGCACCCAATGAATCAGTAGATGGCGGGCTCCATAACTGCTGCTCCAGATGTCGAGCCCAGTTGTATTGCACGACGAAATGCTGGCTCCAGTTGACTTTTGACTTATTGTGCACCGTTCTGCAAGTGCAATTAATTAAAAATAAGAGAAACAGTGGATATATTAAAGTGATAGTGAAATTAAGTAGGCGGTACTTACTTATGGAACTTGCCGGTAGCATCTTTGCCCATCAGGGGGTGCTTTGGGATGAAAGCATCCAAGCCAAACTGTCGAGATACTCGATCGGGGTAGTGATACTCAACTATCCAAACACAGACGACCGGTCCACGATAATACCATAACTGTGTCTGCTCTAATGTCAGGGGGCTCAGCCATCCACGATGATACCATGGACGATACGAAAACCAATGATATTTGCATCTCGGAGCATCTGGAGCTGACCCCAGACGTAAGAACCCCCCTTGCCCTTGTCTTCATATTCGTGATGACTGCCCTATATAGCAGCATACGCGGGGCATCTATCTGGGTCAGGACCTCCCCACCGGGGATGTGGCAATGGTATAACTGGCCGATTTATGGGCAGATGTGACCACGACCAGTGCTGGAGCAGAAGAAGTGGTCCAAAAAGCTGTTTATTCTTGACCTGAAAATATAACTTAAAATAAAAACTGGGTGCTTCTTATCCAACCTTCAATAACAACGTATATTGATACAGACTTACCAGACAAGCATGACAGAGGCCTCTGTATAAGTGGGCGAGGATAGCTCCACCCCAGTTCCATCTGGATTCTTTCTCCAGGTCCCTCAGCAAAGAGAGATACATAATCGGAACCGCGTCACCGCTGGAATCCTCGAACATGACAGCACCGCACAAATCCAGCACATACGCCCTAGTATACCTGCAATATAAAATAATCAATATAAATAATTGAGATTGTAATAGTACTACTAAGTTAATTTAAAGAGTGCAATAGTACCTCCTGACCGCCTCAATGTCAGCAGTCTCAGGAAATATCTGATTCTCGAAGAAGTGAGACCGGAGTGCCTTTAGAGAAATACAGTACCCGGAATAGCGGAACTCCTCCTCCTCCTCCCCCTTCTTTTTCTTATATTTCTTCTGCAGAGTCTTCAGATCACACCCTAACAACTCCGGTACCATCCTCTGCAGCTCTGAATGGTCTTAGATGCCACCTATGGGGTTGCCATCGATACGTAAACCCCATAAAGCGCTCACATCACCAAGGGTGACTGTCATCTCCCCGACCGGGAGATGAAATGTATGAGTCTCATGTCACCATCTCTCCGCTAGACCATGCATAAGAAACACATCGATCTTACTCTGCGGCATGGTGGCAAGCTGATACAACCCGAGGTTCAAGATGTATCACTGCATTTCTTTATGGAGAACGAATGGAATCTCAGACCTGCGGTGCCTCACCGTAAGCATGACATCATCCTGTAATTATTATCAACTTGTCAAACTCAAATCGTGCCATTTTTTTAGTAATTCAACAGAATGTCATTTTTTAAAGTATAAAAATCACATACCTCAAAAGATGCCAATGAGATGCGGTGCTTAACATGATGGGTCCATAGGAGAGGACTAAATGTGTCAGGATCGTGCACACCATCTGGAAAATCGGCCTGAGATGACGGATCCGCTCCAGTGATGCGTCCAAAGGGTATGGTGCAAAGTTTCAGTACAATGATGTACTTTTTAAACCTTTAACACACGTTGAATTGAATTGCAAGTGCACAATTCTATCAAAGTAGTATTTGAGGTATCGATCCACAGGGAGTTTGATAAAAACTTAGTTTAAACTTTAGTAATAAATTTCAGAAAAATAAAATAAAGTAAAGTGCAATAAAAGTAAATTGGGGGGTTTGTTCTAACAATTCCTAGATTTGGGTTCAATACCCGAATAGAGGGTTTAAAACAATAAAAGTAAATGAAAATAAAAGAAAGGAATTGGTTTGCTTTTATGATGAGAAGATCTAGGGGTATTCGGTCTACAATCCCTTGCTAACTCTATTAATTCAGTATTTGTTTGAATTCATGTATGATTTGACGAGGTTTCTAACCTAATATGTTATTAAGGGTTACTTTCGTAAATTAACAACGTGCCTAGGTAATTCGGACTTCTCGATTAGGTTCCTCACCCTAGCTACCTAGACCCATTGAGCGCTTGTAGTCTCTCTTCTCCTCAAATATTGGTACTTCGCAATTAAGTCCATCATACCAATACCCGATTCAAAGTGAGATGTCCTAATTAGGGTTTGGCTTCTCGATTAGGTTCTTCACCAAATTCCTAACCTTAATTTCTATAGTTCCGGCTTAGATTAAGATTGGTTACAATCTTAATCTAAACCTAGGGTATTTGCATTCATAATTCGGTACTATCCTATTGATCGCAGTCAATTTTGGTTCTTTCGAATCCAAAACGGGATACTACAATTCAAGTACTAACTATGTAATTAACACAAATGATTAAATCACAGAAATTAACATTAAATCCCATAAAACAATTATAATAAAAACAAATAACCGAATAAAATAAAATTAAACAAGTTCATGCATTGACCTAAACCCCTAGAGAGAGAACTACTCTCTCATGGAGAGATCCATTACAAAAATTGACAAAGTAAGAAGAAATGAAATAAAGGAAATAATTACACCCTTTGACAAATCAAAAATCTCTATCTTGCCTACTTCTTGCTCAGGAAACCCTTCTTCTCCTTGGCTGAAAGCTTTCCTTTTCCCCAGAATTTATTGCTAAGAATTGTGTGTGTGTGTAGAGAGAGAATGAAAGAATGAGTGATGATGAATGGAGAGTGAACCCCCTCTTTTATAGCCAAGGATCATGTCCAATTCAGAGCCTAGAAAGTGGAGTTAGTGGGCGCTATATTTGGATTGTTTCCCAGGATTTTCTGTCCACATTTAACTGCAATACACGTCCATGAGGTGCCAGAAATAGAAAAACTGTCAAAACCGTGCAATTTTTGGCTTTCTGCGGGTCCAGTGCGGCTTACCCAATCCGCACTGCGGGTTGTTTGATCCGCACTGCGGGTTGTTTGATCCGCACTGCGGGTTAAAACTACTTCTCTGAAGTCTCTGAAATCGGCTAAGTGTTGAATGCGGCTTGACTAATCCGCACTGCGGGTTGGTATCAATCCGCACTACGCTCGGACTTTTTCCTGTGCAATGCTTGGATGTTGGAAATGTGGCTAAGTACTCAGTGCGGCTTGACTAATCCGCACTGCGGGTAGATTGATCCGCACTGAGGGATATTTTCGCCATTTTTCATCATTTCCTGCAATGAAAAGGCAAACAACCGAAGTAAATTGATTCTAGGTGTATTTAAATCACTTTATATTAAAAATACAAGATATTTAAGGTTGTTTTAGGATAAAATCTAGATCGATTGCGTATATAATTTATGCTTATCATCCAGTCGGATCCTGTGGATCCCTGCCAGTCGTATCGGCCTGAGACGACGGGCCCTCTCCAGTCGGATCCACCGAGGACGTGCCCGCTCCACTCGGATTCACAGCACCCGTTGCAGGCTCAGCTCGTACTCCCTACCGTCTAACTCTACGCATACTACATTTACCAAAAAATATTAATCAAAACATACAATTTATATAATTTTACATTTTTTGAAATTTTTTTACTATTTTTTTATATTTATTGAAAATCACTATTTCGGATGGTCCACAATTTTCAGATCAAGTGATTTTCTAAATATCTAAAAAAATCGTGCAAAAATTACAAAAATATACCATTTGGTCTCCAAACACATATTAATATGGAGAACAACATGAACGGTTCGGATCATATACATGCAATTATTTTGGCTTTATTTTTTTAGATTTATTGAAAATCATATACATGCAATTTAATTACATGCAATTATTTTGGGTTTACTTTTTTTTAGATTTATTGGAAATCATATACATGCAATTATTTTGGGTTTACTTTTTTTAGATTTATTGAAAATCATATACATGCAATTTATTGAACCATCTGACATTCAACCAATTTTACCATAAATCATAATCCTAACTTTGAGCAATTGAACCAATACGAGCTATTCGAGCATTTAACCAATTAAAGCATCCAACCAATTCAAGTTTCCAATTCGAGCAATTGAACTATAAATGAATCAAATTGAATCGAATCACATTTAACAATTCAAGCAATTCAATCCTAAACTCTAATCGAATCGAATCGAATCAAATCATAATCAACAATCAATTTAAACTAATTGAATCGAAATACATTCACAACTAAACTAATCGAATCGAATCACATTCACAATTAAACGCTAACCCTAATCCTAAATTAAATTAATAGAATAGCAAAAAAAAAAATACATTTAACAAAGGAGGCAGCGGCTCAAGCCTCGGTGGTGTCACGGCTCAAGGCTTGGTGGTGCAACGACTCAAAGCTCGGTGGTGCAGCGGCTCAACAATCGGTGGTGGTGCAACGAGTGAGGGAGAGAGAGACCGAGGAAAATGAGAACGTTGCGGTGGGGTGGTGGGGCGCCGGCCAGCGGGGCGGAGCAAAGTTTTCTTTTTTTTGGTTCGGATGCAACACAGAGAAGGGGGAGAGGGGCGCTGGGGGTAGTCTTTTGCTTTTACCCGAACGGGTATGACCCGTTGTACCCGACCCGTACCCATTACCCGAGGTACCCGTACCCATGCCTGGGTATAGGCGGGTAAACGAGTACACGGGTACGGGTTTGAGACGGACCGAACTCATTGATTCGGGAACAAACCCGTCCAACCCGTACCCGAAACCCGTCTACCCGCACCCGTTTTACCCGTACCCGCACCCGTTTACCCGACTAACTTTATCCTTTTACCCGTTTACCCTTTACCCGTTTACCCGTTTCATTTGAAATTTGAATTTTTTTGTCACCGGTTCAGACAAACCGGGCCCGGACCGGTCAAATCACACCCTGCCGAACCCACCCGGGTCAAATCCCGTTTTTTTTTTGTTTTTTATTTTGAATTTAATTCCCCCCTCCAATTTTTTCTTTAAATACACCCCCTCTAACTCTCTTTCTCTCCACATTCTATCTCAAACTCTCATTATCTCAATTTTCATTATTTTCAATTTCTCTATTTATTTTTAAAAAAAAATTATATAGTTGTAATTTAATTCATTCTACAAATACGCAAACGGAATTACGAAGGTATCGAAATTACAAAGTTTGGCACCTCCCGCAAGATTTTTCCGCGAGATTTAAAGATTAGATTTATTTTATGTTAGATTAATTTATTTTTGTAGAGTAAATTTAGTTTAAGTTAGATTTATTAAAAGTTAAGTAATTAGATTTGTTAGATTTGTTAAATTTGTTAAGTAATTAGATTTGTTAGATTTATTTTATATTAGATTTGTTAAATTTGTTAAGTAATTAGATTTGTTAAATTTGTTAAATAATTACATTTCTTAGATTTATTTTATGTTAGGATTGATAGATTTATTGAATATGTTAGATTTATTTAGTTTATGTTAGATTTGTTAGATGTGAAGTAATATATGTTTTGAATATGTTAGTTTTTTTTTAATTCGGATTTATTTTTAATAGGTTAGAAAAGATGTTAGTTTTTTTTTTAAATTTGTGACGTAATTAGATTTGTTTTTTCAATATGTTAGATTTTTTTTAAAATTTGTGAAGTAATTAGATTTATTTTTTGAATATGTTAGATTTTTTTTTTGAAATTCGGATTTATTTTTAATAGGTTAGAAAAGATGTTAGTTTTTTTTTTAAATTTGTGAAGTAATTAGATTTGTTTTTTGAATATGCTAGATTTTTTTTTGAAATTCGGATTTATTTTTAATAGGTTAGAAAAGATGTTAGATTTTTTTTTAAAATTTGTGAAGTAATTAGATTTGTTTTTTGAATATGTTATATTTTTTTTCTTTGAAATTCGGATTTATTTTTAATAGGTTAGAAAAGATGTTAGATTTTTTTTTTTAAATTTGTGAAGTAATTAGATTTTTTTTTAAAATTCGGATTTATTTTTAATAGGTTAGAAAAGATGTTAGATTTTTTTTTAAATAGATTAGATTTATTTTTCTATTTTTAATTTCTGTTTTTAATTTCTGTTTTTAATTAGAATGAGAATTTGAAAATAAAATAAAATGACTTGCTTAAAGAAATAAATAAATATATTTGTACTTAGCCGTATAAATATACAAATTTTCGCACGAATAATTTTTATATATAAGGTACAAATTTTATTCATTTATAAATTATAAAGTTGCAACTTGATAATTTCATGTTTATATATACTCTATTTGATATCGAACTATTCATATTATAAAAGTCGAATTATAAACATGTAATAATATTCGTACGACACTGTAAAAAAAAAAAAAACGAAAAAAAAAACATTAAACAAAACAGAAAAGAAAATAAAAAAAAGGAAAAACAAAACAGAAAAAAACTAAAAAAACAGAAAAAAAAACATTAAACAAAACAGAAAAAACAGGAAAAAAAACGGAAAAACAAAACAGAAAAAGAAAATATTAAACAAAACAGGAAAAAAAATAAAAAAACGGAAAAACAAAACAGAAAAAAAAACTAAAAAAAAAGAAAAAAAAACAGAAGAAAAAAAACCGAAAGAAAAACAGAAAGAAAAAAAAAATACCCGTACCCTATCCGCCCTACCCGACTACCCGTACCCGTTACCCGGGACGGGCACGGGTTTGAAACGGGTAGGGTACACTTTTTTAAAACCCTACCCGACTACCCGCCCAACCCGTACCCGCCCTACCCGACTACCCGCCCTACCCGTACCCGAGGTACCCGTACCCTACCCGAATTCAATCCACTAGCTGGGGGGGGGGGGGTGAATTAATGGGGTATGACCCGCCCCAACATGGGGTGCCTCACTTGAGGCTTGGACCGCCTCAGTTGAGGTATGGGCCGCCCTAGGCCCTAGCGCCTCACTGGTTATTTGGGCCGCCCCAGGTCCAGGCGGTCAGGGCAAATTTGATAAAATATTAGAGACATGGGCATTTGTAAAATTTTCTGTTTTTTTAGGAATATTAATAAAAATGGCCGCCACTTGTTCAAATGCAAAAGTGAAGAAAAATTTATAAAAAAAATTATCACAGCTTTTTTGGCTCCCTTTAAATATCTTTTCAGTTCTTTAAATGTTTTCACTTTCTTTTTTCTAAAAGGCCATTATTTAAGTTGAGTCATGCTCATTGACTCATTGTTCCACACATTTAGCGTCACATTTATTTTGTCGCCTGGAGAATAATACCTTCACGCATCAATTATATTTTTTCAATTCAGTACAACGAGACTTGACATTCATAAAATACTAAAATAGATACGCAAAACAAAAAACGCAATGCAATGCAAATAAAATCTTTAAAGGTCGACTCTCTCACAACCGTTCAATTTGATTTGATAAAACTTTAATTGGTTTGAGCTAGTGGAGACGGCTCATATTAAAATTCAATAAACATCTGTCATTTAAGGTGTTTCCTCTTTTTCTAAATTATGAACTTTTAATAGTGCTATGCCCATTGATAGAAAAGCAACTACCAAATTTCTTCACTATTAAAAAGGACTTTCCAAGTTTCTCAAATTTCATTGGCTAAAGGGAGTGAAGGGAAACTTTTTCTTTTTGGCAAGAGAAGCCCAAAAAGATGGAATATGTATAAATATTTGCAAAATGCCAAAGTATATAAATAGAGAGTTTTATCTATGACCATCTTGGGATGGCATGGGAACAATTGTAGACTAAAATACAAAATGTGTTGGAAAGGCTGAAACTTTTGAAAGATCAGTGTTGTAAATAATGGTATGTGGTTATTAAATATATAGGGTATTGTCAAATGATTAATTAGAAGTAATTGAGAATAATCGAGAATAATTAGCTATAATCGAAAATAATTGACTGATTAATAAAAAAATTTATAACAATTTGAGTAAAACTAATATACACTTAAGTGTACCGTACACTTAACCTTAGGACATTACGATTTTTTTAAAAGTCGTGTAGATTATTCAAAAGTTGTGCAGCGCGAATCTCAAAGCTAATCCTAGAGTTCTAGGGTTAAGTGTATGGTTCAATCCGTACACTTAAGTGTATATTAGATTGACTCTAAAAGAGTAAAGCTAATATACACTTAAGTGTACCAATGAACCCATACACTTAATCCTAGAACCGTACGATTAGCTTTGAGATTCGTGTATCACGACTTTTAAAGAAGCTACACGACTTTTAAAGATTCTACACAAATTTCAAAGCGAACCGTACGGTTCTAGAGTTAAGTGTATGGGTTCATTGGTACACTTAAGTGTATATTAGCTTTACTCAAAATAAAAATTAACGTTCAATAATTACATTTTTAGTAAAGATTGGAGATTAAGCCACTCGACTATTTATTATCCACTAATAATTATTTTTTTAGATTTCGAACCTTTGAATTCCAATATAGAGATCATTTTTTTGCCACTAGATCAAATGCTAGTTCTCAACGTGAAATAATTATTAGTTTTCAATTTTGTCTCTTTCTGATTACCTTATAGATCGGGCTAAGTACAATGCTATTGATGATGCTTTTATGGCAGCTAATCCATCTACTACTGATTCTGGTTCTTCTTTTGTTAGTACCTCTACTTGTTTTATGGTTAGGGTTGATTAGTATGTGCTTGTCAGGTTATTTTGATGTGCTTTGTTTTGTTGGATATACCGTGCTTTAGATATGCTGGCAATATGTTATGCCTTTATGTTTTATGACATTAGCTTTAGATATCATTTTGGTGCTTCACACTTTGAGAATATTTATCATTTCTAGTTTTCTATATTTCTAATGAAATAGATGGCTTGCCACTTTTATTGAAAAAAATAAATCAATTTTGTCATTATATGCACAACAAGGTGAAAATCAACCTCTACAAATTATTGTGTTTTTTTTTAATTCTTAATAATAATAAAACATAGAAAAATTATAGAAATTATATGCAACAGTTTTATTTCATGTTTACGTTTTAAATTTTAAGTTTTTTTTTTAAATGAAGGCATGATACATACATTAAAAATTAAAAATAAAGAAATGTGAACCTTCTGTTAATATAATATTGAATCAACGACGTATTTACATTATTTCTTTTACTAAGGTATAATTGGAAATTTCAATTTATAACTTAGTCCAAGGTCACGAGTCTTAACCGGAGATGATCCAATCAACACCAGAGTACGTTGCGGTATCATAACGCGTAGAATAACACTTTCAGCGGAGCCAAAATTATTTTTGTGCTTATTTAGGGTGCGTTTGAGACTGTTTCAATCCATCCAAACATATTCAGGAATAGTAAGAATAGCGTTGTTTTCGTTGTTCTCGCTATTTCTACAAAAACATGGAATAGCAAATGAACTCTCTCAAAGCCTCAATCCCTACAGTAGCTATTCTAAATGTTCATTTCAAACAACTTCCAAATAGCTTTGAGTCAGCGCTATTCTTAAATAGTAGCTGTTCTCGCTATTCTTAATCTACTATTCTCAACAGTAGCTATTCTCGCTATTCTCTATTGCATCCAAACGCACCTCTAGAGAATAGCGACAATAGCTACTGTTGAGAATAATAGATTAAGAATAGTGAGAATAGCTACTATTTAAGAATAACGCTAACTCAAAACTATTCGGAAATTGTTTGGATTGAACATTTCAAATAGCTACTGTAGGAATTGAGATTTTGAGAGAGTTCATTTGTTATTCCATATTTTTGTAGAAATAGCGAGAACAGCACTATTCTCGTTGTTCCTAAGTATGTTTGGATGGATCGGAACAGCACTATTCCCGCTATTCTCGCTGCATCCAAACATACCCTTAGATTATAGGGTTCTTTTTTTTAAAGACTCATGTCAGGTTAGAACTAACGAAGTAACGATGCAATTAACAAATGAGGCTTATCACAAGTGTGTGTTGCGCCACAGGAACCGAACAATCAGTAACGAAGCATTAGATAAAGTGATCCAAAAATGTTATGAAAACAAATCGGATTTAAATAAATAGACAGTGCAAAACTAAGAGTGATTGTCCAATTTTTCCAGGTGTTCTAATTTGATGATTCCTTGTGATTCTAATCTCAACCGTTCATATGTTTTGAGATTCATACACACAAATTAATTTCTTTTGAGATTCATGTATGTCAATAAAAAATGGTTGGAATTGGAATCGCAGAACCTGCAATCCTTTGAAATTGCAGCAGATTTGCTTTCCATTCCGGTTCTCCATCCCAGAGACGCATGGTAGCGAACCCCATTAAGAGGTGGGAAATAAATCTGCTGTGATTCTAAAGGGATCGCAAAACTCTGTTATTTCATATCCATCTATTTATCTGTTTAGAGATTCGTGTATAAAAAGTAAGTATTATTGAGATTTGTGTATTTCAAAAAGTGAAATGTTAGATTTGGAATTGCGGGATCCTGCGATCTCTTTAGAATCACAGCAGATTTCTTTCCCTAGGAGGTGTGCCTCATCATGTGCAGGATGATACATTTTCTACTAGTCAAATGCAACACGAAACATAACAACGCAAGATTTTTTTTGTTTCCAAACCTATTAAACGATTTAATGACTCGCGACACCATTTGATACATAAATGTTGTTTATTGGACAAAAAGAAGTGGAAAGTAAAAAACTACGTGTAAACCTCGTGATGGAGGTAGCACGCGGATCTTGATAGAGATGGATGGTTCAGATCACCCGTCCCCTGCTTCAAGGGGACAGAATTAAGGTGAACTTTTATTCAATTTTCATTCGATATTAGACGAGACAAACCGTATTGACCGCAGATCCGGCCCAATCTGGTTTTCAGTGAAGCCCAAATTGATAAGAAGATCGAGGCCTGTATGGAGATGTAATCAGCGCGACAAATTTTCCAACACAACGGATATCACCGTATGAGTATTGACTGTTTCATATGCAAAATCTGTAATAGATTCAATTATCCAAACAATTATGTATGATTCAGTAGCTTGTGCTGTTCTGCAGCTCTGCTCCACAGACAAAGAAAGAATTATATTTTTACTGTTTCGGTAGGAACCGAATTGTTTAGAGAAAATTCCGAAGGTCATATCTCCATTCTTATATTAAATACATAGATGTTATGATCAGTTAATATTTGTGATTAAGAGATGAAATTTTAGATTGAACATCAACTTTCAATTAAATAATCTATCTTTTTCTGATTCTATTTGTCCTTTTAATTTTTTTTACGTGTAGAAGTCCAAATTTATTTAGTCACGTACTTGTCACATGCAAATTGTATTATTTTTTGTGATTAGTCCTCATTTCTTTCCATTTTTAAATGTTATTTGAGGAACTTTTTAATTGATTCCTAATCGAAATGTATAAAAAGTTTCTAAAGACGTTATTTCTTAAAATTTTCCCCTTTAAGAGTTTTTTTACACATTTCAACATCTTTCGGAACTTTTAACTTTTAAATACGTACTTGTAGTTTAGTGGTTAAAATTTTATTTTGTGATTATAAAGACTTATTCAAAATTTAATTGTCACAAATTATGCATTTTACTTTATATTCACCTCCCAATCTAAATTTTAGTTTCGTAATTGATAAAAGATCATATTTGGCAAGTAACGTTTTATTAGTAGGTCGTATCTACGGAATCAATTAAAGGGAATGGGTTAATTGGTCTCCATCTATTTTTTTCATAAATTTTTTATAATTAGATATAATTTTTTATATAATTTAGAATTATAAAATTAATCTCTATTTTTATAAAAAATATATATATATATAATTAACCTTTATTATGTATCTGATTCTATAGTTTTAAAATCTAACTCCATTTTTAGATCCTATCATATAAGACAATGGTCATGCTCGTAATATGAACCAATCATAGAATGGTGTGACAATTGTTTCGAACTCCAAAGCATATCGATATTGCAAACATGAGTTAGGCTAATGTAACACTAGTGTTATATCAAACTAAATAACACCACATTTTAAATCCTTAGATCTGTTTTAAGATTCGTAATATCCGCTTTTACTGTTCAAGCATTCATTTTGTACGAATCTTAAAGCAGATCTAAGGGTTTAAAATGTGGTGTTATTTAGTTTGATATAACACTAGTGTCATATTAGCCTAACTCTGCAAACATTTATTTCACTAATAATTTTTGGGACATGTTCAGTACAAACATATATATAATTAATATTAGACAGTGAACGCGATAATTGATTAAATAAATTTGAATCATGTTTAAACTTTTAAATATTCCGTCCATTATTCGTGTACATGTCAGTCCCCCATTGTGACTTCTGAGTATTTGTTAGCAGTCCTCGTCCAGTTTTTATTATCCTAATTAATAGTCATTTTCTATAGCATCACATACATTCAAAGAAAACGAAATATTTCTCTAAGATTGGAAAAATGAACAGAGATTTGGGGATTTATCAGTTTAAATTTGGAACCTGCTGACTGCGTATGATCTTTTTTTAATGCTCAAGTGTAATAGTAGAGTTAACATCAATCTTTGCTTTTTCTGCCATCAAAGCAAATATGGATTTGATAGAGGTTTCTGGATCTAGAGTAAGGGGAAAATCATTTTTAATAGTCTGGAGTAAGTTATGTTTACAACTTATTTTATATTTAAACCTTTGACCTACTATTTTTTTTTCAAATTCAATTAATTTTTATTTCACATGGATAATTGATTAGCCTCCTAAATTACGGCAAAAAAAATAAAAAACCAAGTGATTTTGTATTGAAAAAAATTATATAATTGCTTGTCTTTCTGACTATTTATGCTTTGAACTGATTTTCAAAAAAAGAAAACCAGTTATGACCACTGAACAGAGCATCTGATCTTTTTTTTTTTTTTTTTAATTTTACAAACAAAATCACGGTCATGTTGTGTAACTGACGCGTGGGTCCATCTAGAACTTACAACAAACTTCATAAATTATGAGATAGAAGTTGGTGGAGACGTCAGCATGCGTTGTTTTAAATTTCATAAAAACAATTAAAACAATTAAAAAGGAACTGATTTCTTCTATAACATTAATAAATAAATAAATTATTACTTAAATACAAGCTTCTAAATAGTGAAGCTATAGCGGTTTTGGACCCAGAAAACTAAGCTACGGGCTAAAACTGCGCTAATCAAGCTACAACCGCTATAGCGGTAATAGCGATCCGCTATAGCGCGTAGCGGCAATAGCGGTCCGCTATGCTACATGAGTTATGGTTTTGCAATTTTTTTTTTCTGGAAACATGATTTTGCAATTTTAATGGGCCTTAATGTCTAGATTGGTTTTTTTTTTTTTTACTTTATTAAGCTATATCAATACAATGGAACATGTGCGGGCTATACCGCTATATCAATTAAATTTTGTATCATGCATTAATATATGGTAGTGGTATATTTTGAATATAAAATATATTGATAGTTTTTGAATTAGAGATATTTTGAATGACAATTTGAACTTTGTATTGGTTTAATATGAATATTAGAACTTCTTAATTAATTTGATACTTTTTTTCTTGATGAGACATTTTTACTAGAGCAGGGTTAAAATGCACCACTGTTTTTTGTCCCAACCATGCCCCATCTCTATATCTCCGTTTACAAAGTTCAAATAGTCGATCCGAACCGTTCATCTTGTTCTACATATTAAAATGTGCTTAGAGACCAAATTTTATATTTTTTGGAACTTTTTTTTACTATTTTTTTAGATAGGTACAAAATCACTATTTTTGGATGGTCCAGATGTAGTGATTTTGTACCTATCTAAAAAAATAGTAAAAAAATTTCAAAAAATATAAAATTTGGTCTCTAAGTACATTTTAATATGTAGAACAAGATGAACGGTTCGGATCAACTATTTAAACTTTGTAAACGGAGATATAAAGATGGGGCATGGTTGGGGCAAAAAACAATGGTGCATTTTAACCCTACTCTTTTTACTATTAGTAGAAATATAAAATATAATTTTTGAAACAAAAAACGCTATTTATAATAGCTTTCGCTATAGCTCCGCTATTCGCTAAAGCTTTTTTTTTTGTCTCCCCGCTATACCGCTATAAACGCTATTTAGAAGCTTGCTTAAATACGTAATATAACAGATGAGAAGGGATCCGCTTACATCTTTCTCGGCAATACCGAATTACATTCTATATTTTCAACTTTTTAAAGTCGAAATGATTGATCTAAATCGTTCAACATGATAGATATATTAAAATGTGCTTTCATATCAAAATTTACATTTTTTTGAATTTTTTTACTATTTATTAAGTATATTATAATATCGTCGTTTTCAGGTCATTGAATTTTTGTACTCATCTTAATAAATAGTAAAAAGTTTAAAAAAAATGTAAAATTTAATCTGCAAGCATATTTTAATGTATCTATTATGTTGAATAATTTAGATAGAGAATTTAGACTTTAAAAATGTATGATGTAATTCAGTGTCACTGAAAAAGAATGCACGTGTAAAAATAGGACAGACATTGATATTGTACGTTCATTTTAAAATAAAAATGCTCACAATATTAGCTTCCTGTTTCTATGCTGGTTGTGTTATAGTCAGCAAATATAACCTAGTTACTGATAATTAAATCCAAAACTATTCAAACATTAAATAAAATTTTAACCACTAAATAAAAATAAAAAAATCAATTAAAATTTAAATTATAAAGAAACTTAGTCATCTTTGTCTAAGCCTTAAATCTGTTCTATTTAAACGTATTTACCACCTTAAATCTGTTCCTGAACCGTATCACTATTTAGACGTATTTAATATTGACATCAACGTCCTTAATTTTAAAAATTAAAACATGCATTACGGACTTACAGTATCACACCATGTATTTAATTAATTTGTTTTATGACATAATAAAAAAAGTCGGACAAAAGAAAGGACTTGCGAATTAATGACAGTGACGGAATCGGAAACAAAATGAAAAACCTGATGCTGCCAGCCTGGCCCATTGGTGGCCATGTGGAATTCCAAATCCTCTCCAGTTTTGCAAAAGCTGTGATTTCTCCGGTTTGAGACGAGCGGTTCAGGGTGTCCGAGGGCCCGAGGCTCTTTAAATTCACAGTTTCAATTGGAGAGCAACGGATCTCTTGTTTTAACGTTGCCTATAGTGTAAAGTGAGGTCATCTTAATATAAGATTAAATTTTCGATCTGAAGAGAACAAAAAAGCAAACAGATCTCGCATTAGAAAATATCCAGGCCATATCTGACACCAAATAAAAAAATCAATAAACTAGATAGGTATTCTGTTTCCAATAATTGACCAAACATGTTATGCTCAGTCTACTCGGGAGAGTAACAAGGATACTTTTGATAAAATATTATGGAGTAAAGTTAAAGTGTGATGTGCTCATTAAGAGAGTTTGGTGAACATAATTTTAAAAATATATTATATCGACTTTAAATATTGAAATTTATGTACTTTATGAGTGATGCATGTACACGCAAAATTTTGAAACTTTCGAGCTTATTTGCTATAAGGTCAAGCGGTCAAAGAAATGAATATTTTATAAGTTAATTTATAAGTTGTTTTATATATTCAATTTTTATTATTTTTTTGGTCGTTTGACTGTGTAGTAAATAAACTCGAAACTTTCAAAATTTTGCATATATATGCATCACTCATGAAATACATGAATTTCAACAGTTTGAATTCAATATTTGAAGTTGATTCGATATACTTTTAAAATTGTGCTCACCAAATTTTTTTAGTGAGCAAATCACACATCCTAGCTTTACTCAATATTATGTATCTACGTAAAATGTTTCTCGTAGAAACCCCAAATTAAATAAAGAGAAAAACAAAAATAGACGGTTAGATCTTGACTTCTGACCGTCCATATTAATTCCCAGGGCCCAGGCTGCACGAAGAAATGCGTCGACGTGGACGTCAAAGAGCCTCCTAGCTGGATTTTTTGACCGTCTTTTCTGCTCCGTAGACCTCATGCGCCCCTGGCCACCTGTGATTTTTGTGTTGCTCCTGGAGCATAGTAACAACTCAATGCACCGCAGTGATATTGATTATTTGAACAGATACTTAGATTTTTTTTTTTTTATAATTTCAAGTTCGCAAGCATTTTATATTGTACAACCTTGTATTATGTTGGTGTTATGTAATTGTTGAATTTAAAAAAAATCAAATTATATATATGGTTTAACTTTTTTAGTAGAAAATTAAAAATTGAAGATACAATTTTACACGTGGTATTAAAAAAAGAGGAACTGAATTGCGAGTTATGGCACGAGCTTTCGTCTCTTTTAAGTGAGATGCATATTTAATTTTTAAAAATAATATTTAAAAGATACTAGATTGAACTATAACATTTTAGTAATAATAATAATAATTAATTTGATACGTGTAATAAGTGTGTTTTAAAAAATTTGAGATCAGATTTACTCAACGAATCCTTGTTGCTCTATTATTTCAGAAGACAACCGTATCTGATATATGTTTGTAAATGGATTTATGTACACATCAATCGTGACATAATTAAAAACATTTATACTATAGAAACATTGTTTTAGTTTGAAAATTTGAAAATATTAATTTAAAGTTGTAATTAGAAACATCCATTTTGTTTTATTATAAGATATCTACTTATCTATTTTTTTTAATAATGAATAGATTAATTTTCTTTAAGATTACTGAACCACCACTATGTATACCATGTCATCATGATGTAAGTGATATACTAATTTCAACTTCATGCAATTTTCCTTTTCTAAAAGACGAGCTCTAATCATTTGATTATAGCAAATTTCATTAATAATATATGTATTCAATTCATATTTATTTTTTCAATCTTTTCCAAATATTTATGAATTTATTGGATTGTAATAATATCAAGCTATCTATCACTATTATATTATTATTATTGATGAATATACAAAAAAAATACTTATTCTATAAATATCAATGTTTTGATATAATATTTGCATTACGAAATACCGACTTATTTTTAAATTATATCCATATTATATTTGAATCATAAATTTTAAACTTGTCGAATTACTTCTTAATATCAAACTTATCACTAAGGATACAATTTCACATAATTTCTCGAAGAAAATATTAGCAGAAAACGCAGAACAGTGAAACACAGTATGCCGGTGCACCGAGCGCAACTAACAGCTCCTCGCGACAAACAAGTGAAATGGGAAACTGAATGCGGTAAAAGAAATCGGAGATAAGTAGAGAGGGTAGAGAAGAAAACAAGGCCGAGAGAAGAGAAGCGTGCGACTTGGGCATGCCGACCGTCGTTGCGGGGTTCACCCCTCTGGATCTACTCCTACGCGGACGCACCTCCGCCGTACAACTCCCCTCCCTCCCTGCTCGCTTCGGGACCTATCTTCCTTCTGTCATATCCAACAAAAGATCGCACCATTCTCTAGTGGTTGTCTCTTCCTCTTCTTCTTCTTCTTTTTCGTCTTCCTCATCTTCTCCTTTTGATGGCGGTCTTGATGCAAAGGAGAAGTACAGTAGCTTCAACAAGGTACTCTTATTTTAGCCGAATTTGATTCGAATATGTGAATTGTGCCCATAGTTCATGCAGTTCAATTGAGGGATTAGGCAAATTAGCTATTTTTATTCCTACACAATTGACCTGAAATTGAAGTCTGTTTCAACTCGGGGTCACTATTCCAGAGTTGATGATTTTAAGATAAGGCAGCTAATTTTCACTTGAAACGCCTGTTCTAAGCTTTGCTCTTTGATCGTCCTTAGGGATCAAGTTTGATTGATTATAGGCAAAAGTAGCTCGATTTTCACTGATTCTAGGCAGTTGCAGAAAGAAGCTTCGTTAGTGGTGTCAATTAAGAGAATTTTAAGAATATTTATGAAACAAACTGAAAATTCATAAAATTACAAGGCTTTTTGTGAAAATTCAAATTCCCACTGAAGTTTCACTGGTTTCGCCTCTGATTTCAGGTCTAAAGATGTATTGAAAAGATAGAATTTCTCTATGTCCTTTATGTCTCTGAGTTAACTTGAGTTTGTTAAACTCAGTTAGAGTGAGAAATCATTTACTAGGTGTTTGTGAGTAATCAAATATCGGTTGTAGCTAAATATATACAATGGGTTTTTGTGATAATTGGTTGAAACATATCGGAACCTTCTGTTGCAGTGTCCAGAAAAGTCCTCATTATATTTTACTGTCAAATCAAGCTTTTAAAAGACTTTTAGTGGCATTTAACAATGGGGTGTCATTTAACGGTTTAAACTCCATTTAATGGCTTTCAAACAGCCGGATCTTTTTTGGAGCATTTTAACCTTAGGGGATCCAAAAACCATTTGAGCGGTTTAATTATGTTTTTTTAAAAGCTTGCTTCAGATAGATGATAGTGAACCATTTGACTCAAATGTGATACAAAAAGAAAAACATGCAAAAACAACGTGCTAATATTTGGTCTTTATGGCATTTTCTTTTTTTATTTGATTTGTTGAAGAAAACATTTTGTTGACAAATTAGAATAAAATATAAGCAGCGCTACAATAAGTTTAACCTGCACATAATTTTTAAACTACAACAACGTGCTAATGTACTTTGTTCTCTGTAATTACACTTTACACTTTCTTGATTTTGTAATGTATCCTTTGACATTGGGATATTCTGACAGTGAGCATTTCCAATTTTTGTAGAAATCAATCCTGTCAAACTTGATACAAGACATAGAACCGCTTGATGTGAGTATCATACAGAAGGATGTACCAGCTGAGACTGTTGATGCTATGAAAAGAACTATTTCTAGTATGTTGGGTCTGCTCCCATCAGATCAGTTTCACGTAGTAGTTGAGGCCTTGTGGGGTCCGCTTTTCAAGCTTCTTGTCTCCTCTATGACGACCGGGTATGACATTAGAATTTGATTTCTTGCAAACTTGCAAAAGAGCCTGCAAATTTATTATTTGAAAATTAGTTTCAACTTTATTGGAAAAAATGAGTTAGATATTTACCTTGAGGTTGTTTTTAACACCATGAGTTTACACATCCCTGAGAGAATTTCGTTGTGATAAGATTACAAAAATCAACTTGTCTAGAAGAGATTGATCATTTATGATTTTAAATAGCAAAATTAAGAGAATTATCATATGATGCTTTTAAAGATTTGTTTGATTATATTCTCGTATAGTTGCTTAGATTTTTGAAGCAGCAAAGCAAATGTCGCAAGACCCAAATTAACATGGACAATTTGTTTATTTCTTATTTAAGGGGAACTTGTTTGCAATTAATGAAAAGAAAATTGATTTCTATAACTGCCTTCTAATGGAGAGGCTTTTAAAATTCGTCAAATCGTTTTATTTTACAAATGTACTTATCTTATGTTTCATTTGTATTTTTCCAGGTATACCCTTAGAAATGCTGAATACAGGCTATCTTTTGAACGGAACCTGGATTTTTCAGAAGAGGAGTCTGATGATCCAAAGAAAGATACTGGGGATAAAATGCTCTCCACTGAAAGCGCCCAAATTAGGTTATCCAAAGAAGTTTGTAGAAAGGTTGAATCAGATTTTGAGAAGAAAAATGAAGAGAGTGTAGATCAAGATATAGGCATAGAAGGGCTTGGAGAGATGAGTTCGGAAGCCAGAGATTATATTATTCAGATGCAATCTCGTATAAATTCCATGAAAAAAGTATATTTTTTTAATCCCAAATCTACAATATTTGCATGATCAATAATGTTAAGTTAGAAATTTTCTTGTGAAACCTAGACTGTCATAGCACTGGTAGTAGATTGCTAATGGGTATTTTACTTGCCGTATGCACTATTAGTATGGTAAGATCATCTGACAATCCCTGTGCTGATACTCTTGATATGGAGCACTCGATTCTCAAGCAGTTGATTTTCCCTCATTGCCAAAATAGTAAAGCAATTAAACAAAAATAAGAACAGCTTTGTTAAAATCATATGCACTTCTGGCAGGTAAATGCACTGTATGCGTCTTTCTCATAAAATAAGGTAATCTATGCTGATCCTATATAGTGTCGTACTAGTACAGGAGACCTTGACAGATTGCTTTACATAAGTTGAGATTTCTACATTAACAAAATACATGTTACAAATACATTCGTATGTCGCTACCACATTAATTATCTTATCTATTTTGAATTGCAGGAATTGCATAATGTGAAGAGAAAAAATTCAGCACTACAGATGCAACAGTTTGTAGGAGAGGAGAAGAATGACTTGCTAGACTACCTACGATCCCTAAATCCTGAGAAGGTGTTCTGTCTTTTTGGGCTTGTTTAAGTGTTGCCTTTGTTTTTTTTTCTACTAAATCTTCTCGTTCCTTTAGATACTCGATAGCCTTGAATTTTTTTCTTTTTCTTTTAGTTTGAAATATTGAAGGGATTCTGTTAATTGTTAACATGAATAAATCTAAGATATATGTAAGAATGGAAGAAAAATATTTTATTTTAATTTATTACATTATTATTTTTATTTGAGTAGGTAGCAGAGCTGTCAGAACCAACATGCCCAGGGGTAGAAGAGGCAATTCACTCAGTGGCGCATGGTTTACTTGCAACTTTATCCCCAAAGATGCGGGCACCACTTCCTGAGAAGACTAAAGATCAGACCTTAGATGTCAGGAAAGATGATTATGCAGAGATTTTGGAAAATACTTCACTCCAATTCCAACCTCTTATTTCTGTCCCTAGAGATTATCTCGCTCGGCTATTATTCTGGTAAAGTATTTATTTATAATATGCTTTAGCTATTTGCTGATGTTGTTCTTTTTTGGTTTCTTCTTAATTTTCATTTTCGAGGGGAGGATGGGGGATTGATTAGGGGTTCAGATTTATTCTCCTTATTCTGAACTGATCTTCCATTAGAAGAAACTCAGGATAACTTATTCCAAGTTATCGCTGACCTTCTTTATTCTACAAAGAGAAAATGCAATGAGAATTACCCTTTTTTATTTAAGTAATAAGCAAGAGTGGCAACGAAGAAATTCCCTGTTAATTCACCATGAGCCAACTCTTTTTTAATTTGGTCCTCTCCTTTTATGCTGGCACCACCACTGAGCTTCTCTTTTGGTCCAAATCAAGTCACTCTATTTGTTTCAAACTAAAATTACAAACATAATCCGATTTGCTTCAGCAGATATAAGGTCTTTTAAGACATGTTAAATTGTAACCACGGAAGTTGTCTGCCCCATCTTTTCTTTAAATAGGGAATTGGTTTGTAAAAGTTAGAAAGTTTGAAATCTAATTATGTAAAGCATGTTTCCATATAATTCACCATGACAGCACAGATTTTTGACTTGTTTTCAGTTGAATGTATTTATATTTCAATAATTGACACGTTGATTCATAATTTTATATCCATGAGCAACTTGAATCTAAACTGAATACCGGGGCCTGATGTGAGGTTACTTTATCCTTCTGTCATTTTTCAATAATATCATATTTCTGTTGATCTTATTTCATCTATAGGTGTATGCTATTGGGCCACTATGTAAGAGGTTTGGAGTACAGACTTGAGCTAATGCAGCTTATGACAATATCCAGTGGAGTGGGACCCAGTTCTCAAAACCAGAGTTTATGAAAGTGTTTAAATTTCCATCCTGTTCTCTTCCCTCACCCTGTGGGCCTCGTTCTTGCTAGGAAGCCATTTCAGAAAGTATATGCCCCTCACCCAAACTAGCAGCAAACATGTGTGGTTTTTTGAAAAGGGGGAGTTTTGTAAATAGTTCAGAGAAGGGTAATCTTGAATATCTTCCAGAAGTGGGAATATGGCAGAGTAAAGATTTTCATGTGGAGGGGTTGGATTGTTATGTTGGATTGATTTTCATGTTGATTTCTATCAATTAGTTATCGGATGTAATAAGAAGTTCACTTTGTGCTTGTTTACTTAAAAAATTAGGTGAAAAAGGCTACTAATGAAGGCGAACCTTGTTGGAGTACATTGCTGGCTTGCTGTTAGAGAAACTGCAGGCGGAACTATACCTTTAAAACAAAAGGTGGTACCTGCATGTAGTTGCACCTGTCATCGTAACTTTTTGTTTTTTGAATAAACAATGAGGCTTTGTGGTACACTGTTTTCTATGTCGACCAACTGATTAGTCAAAATAACAATTGTCTCCGGTCCATTCCAGCCATATTCAACAATACTGCTCCTGGTTAAGGATACTGAGAGGCTTATTTTTTGTCCTTTTAGGAAATTTTAAGCACGTAGGCATCGGTAGTGCCTCTACAAAACAAAGAAGAAAATAATAAACAATAAGGCAAGAAACCACCTGAAATTTAGCTCAAAATTACAATACCTCCAAGGGTCTATTCGGGTTTTACCAGAAACAATGACCTTATGAATATTTAATATCATTTGATGTTCAACAGTTCTATTTTAATGTATGTCAAGTTTTGATGGTAAGGCTTGTTTTATGTATCAGATAAATAAATGCAGCCAATTGAATATGCGACTAATGGAATTGAACGGTACAAGAATTGGTCGAACATAAGGCTAAAATTAATCAAACAAAGCATAATCGAACAATATAAATAATTTTATTGACACGATCCAAATGTGTGCAAAGTTCAGGACTGAACAAACAAATTTCAAATATAATAAGTTAATTTTTAAGTTTTCAAAGAGAATGAAACTCATGGACAAGCTGGTAAATTATGTTCGTCATGGAAGCAAACCCTTATTTCAATGTCTAAAAGAAGTCAATTTCTTCTCTCTATTCATTTCGCGCTTGACTATGATTGTTGAGTCCTTCAACGATCTTCACCATATTCCTCGTCTCATCCGGCATATGCACAATATAATCTGGATCAATTTCCACAGTCCAAGAAGTATCGCTAGAGGCAGAGAAATTTGCATTGAATGGTAATCAATTGACACTTATTTATTTTATTTTTTTATATTTATATTTGATTTTTTATATAATTTAGAGTAAAATGTCATAGTTATTATACAATTTATTTCTATTTTTAACATGAAAAATTATATGACTATCTCTATTCAATTTTGATTTTTCATAGTTTGAAAATCTGGCTCCTCCTTTAAATATGGTCATTACAATATACAATAAAACTGTGTAAAAATACATGATGCATAAACTGTGTTTGCTAAGTATCAATTTTGTTCGTATGTTGTGACATTTAAAATGAAAAGTCGTACTTTTAATATATAGTACATGAACTAAGTCATTTATATTATTTAGGTTCTAAATTTTCTCATGAATTTTTTCACTTTAAAAATATTATATTCAAATATAAAAAAATGTACTCAACCAATCCGGTTTTCATAAAAATTAAGAGCTATTGCGGTATTGCCTAAAACATTCTCAGAGGAGGAATCTGCGGGGACATCGAAGGCTCTTTCAAATTCCTTCTAAGTGGATAGAAAAGGAAATCCACTGAGGTTTTGTTACTGTATTCAATTTGAATGGTGTTTCCTTTTTTTTATAAGAAACCCTTCTCGAACCTTCTAGACCCGGCTCGTCCGATTCGTTAGAGTATCTCCAATAGTGATTGAGATTATAGATTACTTATGCTGATGTGTTAAAAGAAATTATTTTTTAAATATGAGTTGGTCAAATGTTTAATTCTTATTGGCCAAGTATTTAATTATCAATTATTTAGTTAATTATACTAATGTAGAGGTGAATTGCTTAATTTTTAAAATTTTTATAATTATTATTTAACAATTAATTTTAATTGCTGAATTGGAGATGCAACAGTAATGCCTTGCCGTTGACCGTTGTGTTCTAACTTCTCCGATTGAAGTTTGTAGGGAATGATGTCCGACCACTTGGAAGGAAGGGACAGAGAAATGTACGAGAAATAGTTGACGGAGAAACAAACAGAAAGCAAGCATTGTGTTTTAAATTTAGCCAAACCAAGTTAAAGAGTTTAATTTGGAATTAACTTGCTCGCACTCAGATTCATTTGCAAATTGCAATCCAACCCATGTTACCGTCAATAGACGCGAAGCAGACGGAAAGGAGATGTTTTAACCAAACCAGCCCTGAGTTGGTGTTTGGTTAGTAGCTCTGGTACATTGCTATCTTGCTCAAAATGTTTAAAAGATACTAATCGGGAAAATACTTTTCTTTAGATTTGCCTATATCGTGAAGGAGAAAGAGAGATGAGGGCATATTTGTTATTTTTGTTTTAAAAATAATTAAATAGAATGTTAAATAAATGAAAGAAAAATAAAACAAATAATATTGAATTTTAATGGAGATATTGGATATTATAGTGTTATCATGGAAAATTGGCTATTTTGAAAATTTCTATGGATACACTGGAAATTTTTTCTTTTCGTAAGAGTGTGCTCCGCAATTAAGGATGAAAACCTTCATTAATAGAAGGGGAAGGAAAATGCTCACCCCCAAACAGTAATCTTTACACCCCGATTTAGGGGTCAAAATTGTCGCTAAAAATCACTAAGTGTTCACCTCCGCTTCCTCTCCAATTTTTTAATTATAGAGCAGGTGAAACCTTTGGACAGTTGCAGTCTGAGGTACCGTTCACCTCTGCACAGTATATTTTCCTTCTTCTCTCTCCGCGTAACCTCAATTGGAGCACACCCTAAATAGTTCGGTTTGATAGTGGTGTTATTTTTTTTCGGTTACTTGTCTTGATGTCACTTGCTAAAATTTAAAACATGGATCTGTATCAAATATTTTGAAAAAAAAATTAATTAATTTTATATTTGATATTTGTAAGGCGGGGCACGAATCCTATGCCGACTCGAGGCCGAATCCGTATCCTCTCAGGTATTGCACAATTATTGCAGAGGATCACTTACTTTACTGCTTGAGATTAAATCTCAACCGGGTTGAAATTCGGGTCACTGTAGGGGATGTATTTTTGAGCTCTGAGATTCGTGCCAAGTTAAAAAGTACGGTTCAGATCTAGTAATTATAAAAGAGTCCCCTATCAGGTATTGGAGAGGATGTGAATTCCTCGAGGCCGCGGTGGGCAGGAATCTTAAATATTCTATTTATACTTTGACCTGTCGTGATATTCGGTCACATAGTAAGCATCGTATTCAATTAGGAAAATTATCGAATATCAAAATAATATTACTTTTCATGTTTTTTTTTTTTAAATGAATTGCTGATATGTTTAATTTTAGTCAAAGCCAGGCAGCGGCTGCCATATTGTTTAATTTTAAAAATTAATTTATGTAAATCGAATTTTGTGTCAAACAATGTTTAATATAATTTTAGCTGTATTGAACTATAAAGCTATCTCAACGTGTAATTAGAAATATTTTACAGCACTAGAGTTTCTATTAAAGAATCATCCAATTAATTAGTTGTATGTTGGGCTGCAAACGAATCCAACCGAATCAAACTTATTTTAGTTCGAGTTTGGTTTAAATTAATTTCGAACTAAGTTTTGTTTGAATTAATTTCAAAACAATTTTTTTAAAACTCAATTATGAATCTTTTACGAATTTTTTTACGACAAGAAAGAGTGATCGTAGTCACCGAAAACAAAATGTAAAAGTCATCTAGGGTTTTAGAATTAAGAACGAGGATTATGATTTACAAATTATGACTTATGGTTGGGTGACCTTATATTTTAACTTTTAAGTTATCATGGAAATTAACGATTCACATTATTTTGAATTCCAAATTAGAATAGTTTGTGAATCTATTTCGAACGAATCAGGTTCGGTTTAAATTTGGTTTTAATTAATTTTGAACTATTTTGAATCGACCTTTTTATGAATTTTTTCG
The DNA here is from genome assembly GCA_033356055.1 of Carex pumila. NCBI lineage: Eukaryota > Viridiplantae > Streptophyta > Magnoliopsida > Poales > Cyperaceae > Carex > Carex pumila. The sequence goes on from JARJHM010000092.1 coordinate 384,148, forward strand.
AATTAAACTCGAATTGAATCACGAACTACGAATTTTTTGTGTAGCCCTAGTTGTATGCACGATGTAGTTAATTAGTTGCTTGCCTATCCTTCTTCGAATTTCGGGAGCGAGATTCAAAAAATGCAATTATATTTCTCGTCACATTGTTCAATCATTTTATGAACTTTAAAATTGATTGAACATTTCAATAAATCCAATCGGCAGTCGCTGCCAATTCTTCTTCTTCTCCAAACAAAAAAAAAATTCTCCAGAGATACATCTTCGTTAAATGATACGGTTGTATCCGAATCTTAATTAGCCAACACCATGGTAAATTTTATAGTTTAGTTACTACGAAAAAAAATTAACGGGACGTTTAATTTTAAGGTTTAAAGACAGAAAAGACAGAAATTCAAATAGAAAAAAAAAAAAAAACTGAGATTAATTTAAAAGTACTATAATCATGCAATTAATTATGGTTACATTCATAAATTTATTTAACTAATAACATTGGGTTTTCAAAAGCAATTTTATTTTAAAAAAAACTTTCTATTTACGAAACTGACATACATTTTGAAGCTACCAAAAAAATTACCTCATAAAATTTGAAATTGGAACGAAAGTACTAATAAAATTATCAAGACGCTCATGTAAACTTCACCTCTGCGATATCACTTTTGATGCAAAAAATCAGTATAATAAAATTCAGTCTATGTATGCGGCCCGCATATTTTTTTCGATTGCAATTCGAATACAAAATATGTATACAGTTAAATATGCATTCTGTATTTTTGACCGCATACTTAGCCACATATTACCGCATATTATTACATATTTATTTTATGACACCGCATATTATGAGATATTTATATATATAAATTCACATAAAAATTCGCATATATAATCACACACAATATATGCGATTTGTAATGATCTTCTACCACACACCAAGTAGAAATCACATTTAAAAAAATTACAAAAAACTATCGTGGATTCGTGGCCCGTCAGTTGAAGTCACTAATTACCATCCGAATCGGATAATCGTGAATAAATAGCATTTCTAGCGACAACATTATGATATTTCTCGAGGGCATCCGTGGAATTACCTCCAAAAACAAGATCTCAATTAGTTCCCGCCGAGTGGGCATCCACAACGGTACCGGATCATATAGAATACTCCCTGCCGAGCCAAAATAACTTCGGAAATTCGGATTCTACGTACAATATAGAGGTCTGCTTTGGGATTCGTAAAAGGATAAAACAGACGATTCAGATCTCATTCTACATGGTCCGGTACCACGTTGGATCTTGATTCGTTCCCGCCCGGGGCTCCACTGAGAATGGCTCCAAATCCAATCCAAACCATTTCGCGACCCTTTTCTCCAAATCCATATGATCCTCTTTTTTGTTCTCTCCAATTTTTGAATTTCGTCTCTCTGTCAATTTTCGAAAATAGTTTCCCTCTCTCCCCCGGATTTACCAAAAAATGGCGCTCTCTCTCAGTGCCTACAAAACCAATCCCTTCCTCCCAGATTTCTTTCGCTTAATCCCTCTCCATTTTCTCTTAAACCCTAACCCCATCTAAGATTCCACCTCCGAGGGAAGTAGCCATGGCGGATAAAGAGAACATCCCTCCTCGCTTCACTCGCGCTGCAGCCAAGCGCGCCTCAGTCTCGGATGCCTCGATCTCTCAACCTCAAACGAAGAAGAAGCGAGTCGCGCTCGGCGAGTTGCCCAGTCTGTCCAACGCCGTGACTTCAAGGTCTGGCGCTGTTCAGTCGAAGCTTAAAAAAAGCAGATCTGAGAAGAAAGAGCAAGGCTTGGAGCTCGAGAAGTGTTCTTCCAAGGAGATCGAGAAGACCTGTGTTTCTACCACTGACACCGCCGATGCAGAAAGCGAGGTTGAAGATCCACAGATGGTTGCACCGTATGCTTCAGATATATACGAGTATCTACGATCAATGGAGGTACACTGCTTAATTTTAAGGTTTAAACGTTAACTAAGGGAACTATAAAATATAGAATACAGGTCTTGGTTCCTGATTCATTTTTTTTCTCCAATTAGATTGCATTTCTGTTTAGTTTCTAGTTACTGAAATAAGAACTTTCTATTGTAAGTGCATCCTGGCATTTTTCTGCAATAAACCATCGATTCTAGCAGTTTCCATGAAATGCAACTTCTTAGTCTGTTTCCATTTTTTCTGATTATAGTTTAATCAGAAGGTTAAATGTTACTCATAAAATTAGGAAAAATAATCAGAAGGATAAATGGCAATTTTGTATTAAATTTTTTTCAACTCAAATCATTATTCTCCAATAACTGTGACCTTTTTTTTGTATTGCCAGTTGTGTGAACAAACTCTATTTCTGTTCTGGTTTGAAGACACTGGAACAATTCCAACCAAATACTGGAACATTTCTTATCTTAATAAATTTCTTTTTTGTTTTCGTGCAGGTGGAACCAAAGAGAAGGCCATTGTCAAACTACATTGAAACAATTCAAGTAGATGTGACAGCAAATATGAGAGGGGTCTTGGTTGATTGGTTGGTTGAAGTGTCCGAAGAGTACAAACTTGTATCAGATACCCTGTACCTGACAATTTCATACATAGACCGGTTCCTCTCTTACAATTCTATTAGCAGACAAAGGCTTCAGCTCCTTGGTGTCTCTTCAATGCTTATTGCATCGTAAGTGTGAAATTAGTTTGTTTTGTTTCCTCAAGTTAGTACTGTCAGTGATTTAGTAGTCTTGTTGGGTTATTTGTTTGGTTGAATACAGTTTAGGAGATATTGACTATTTTGTTTCATTTCTATTTCATTGCTGGGATGGAAACTGGGTTGAGACAAGAAAAAAAAGAAACAGAACTAGAAGTCACGCTTAACTAATGTATATAACTTCCACTCGCATGTTTAATAAATTCAAATCACTAGCTGTGGTGATTTGGTTATTTTTGGTTGGCTTCCTCTTGGTCTATGAGTTGTATGTTCATAAACAGATAAATTGTTTGGGATCACACCAATGTGATAAAAAGTATGGTGTTATTTTATAAATCTGGTAGTACATTTTTGCTGAGTTGTCTTACTGATGGGGCTTTCTTTTGGCTTATTTTATATAGGAAATATGAAGAAATAGTTCCGCCCCATGTTGAGGATTTCTGTTATATCACTGACAATACCTATGATAAGCAAGAGGTTAGCATATTTTTCTTAATCCCTCTTTTTAACCACTTTGAAAAAAACATGGATATGTTTTAACAGTTGTTTCTTTGCATTCAGGTTGTGAAAATGGAGAGTGATGTGTTGAAGTTTCTGAATTTTGAAATGGGAAACCCTACTATCAAGACTTTCCTTCGGAGGTTCATAAAGGCTGGTCAGGATGACAGCAAGGTAGTTGTCTTGTCCAATTTGGTTTCTCATAAACTGATCTTGATATGCCTTAAAACTAATATCTATTTTTAATTTTGTAGGGTTTGGATCTGGCATTGGAATTCTTGGCATATTACCTAGCTGAATTGAGTCTCATTGATTATGGTTGTATCAAGTTTTTACCTTCAGTTGTTGCTGCTTCAGCTGTTTACTTGGCAAGGTTCACCATTGATCCATCAAACCATCCTTGGGTAAGTTTTATTTTTTTTTCTTTCTTTCTTGCATTTCTGATGAAATTTCTGTTTGTTTCAGAAAATATATTTCAGGGACTTTATGTACAGGTGTTGTGAAGATTTAGATGAAGTAAACTAATTATGTTTTCTGTGAAATTACCAGAGTAAAAAGCTGGAGACCAGTACCGGGTACAAGGTGAGAGAGTTGAAGGAATGCATATATGCATTACATGAACTGCAATTGAATAAGAGATGTTCTTCCTTGAGCGCTATTAGAGAGAAATACAAGCAAAATAGGGTATGCTTTGTTTTTATAATATTTGGTGTCAGTGTTGACTCTGGAAAGTATCAAAAGTCAAAACAAACCATTTCTGCCATTTCTATCTGGATCAATTGTCGTGCAGAGATACATTTTAGTCTCCCAATTTTTGAAAAATGCTACAGGCAACATTTTCCACTTTTTCTTGGGAATGAACAATGTCCTTTAATCCCCTATGATATATGGAAAATGACATCATGTGTAAGGTGGTATAGTTCAATAAGATGGTAGTTTTTGTTATATATGAAGAGTAAGAGGAATTTTGAGGTTTTGGCGATTTGAGAAGAATTTTTCATTTAGAGTCTTGTTTGTAATATTGTGAGTCTGATAATGGTGATATAATTCTTTGAAACAGTTCAAGTGTGCATCTACACTGCTCCCTCACCAAGAGATCCCAAGTCTTTTCTTTGATGAACTGGACAGACAATTGTGAAATTGTTCAAGAAACTTAAAAATTGGAAGGAGATGCTCCCAGAGGATAGTGTGAATTAATATTTGCATGTTCAAAGGAGACGAGTGGTGGTTTTTGTCTATTTAGGTAGAACTAAGTCAACTAACCTTAAGAGAGCTAGCAGTGAAGTATATCTTTTTTTTCCCTTTTTATGGATACATTTAAAGATGGCTGTATGATAACTAGGCTATTTTCTGGGCTTTGTTCCTTTCACCTTATGTTTTTGCTTGTCCTTGACTTTTCAAATTTTTCTATACGGTCTGGATTTGTCCAAGTGATCACTTGCTGATTAGAAGCATTTGACCCTATAAAAAGAGATTAGGCACGTGTTTGTATTGAAGCTCATCCTATACCTGATTGATTCTATAAAACTAATTCCGTATCTTAGTACTTCAACTAATTACAAATATGCAAAATAGAACTAGTCTAAGAAATTATAGTGTGTTTGGTTACTTTGGTAGCCCCTTTGAAATAGGTATGTAAAGCTCTATTTGAGGCTAGTACACAGTTTTAAAATGAAAAATATTCTCTACTTGTTACGAGAGGATTAGTTTGATTCATCAAGCAGTTCCCTGGTTAACTAAATTATTTGCTATAAGCTACTTCTCTCAAGAAAAGGGGTGCAAAATTTTATTTAGAAATAATTATAATTAATTGGCAGCATAAAAATATACAGACTACACTATACAACTCAATCACAGCCTGAGACTCAGATCAATTTTACTAGTGTCAGCAGATCTATCAGGTGTCTCTTGCATCACCCGAAAGCTTCCTGGCCACGTTGAACCGTCTCTCTGCTCCAATCCAAAGGGCACCCAATTCAAATTTGTTTCACCAAAGTTTCCAATTTGGATCTCTTGATCAATCTTTTGCAAAATTTGCTGGGGTGGTTTGACCCTTATCGACTGCATAAAGGCGGCATGAGCTTCTAAAGGTAAACCCCCCATAACCATCCGTTGTGCATGGTAATATGACCTCTTTGCAGCACCTCTTTCTCTTTTGTGTGCATTCTGGTGTCCACCTAGTGCTTGCGAGCTGTAAAATTTTCTCATGCAAAAATTGCAAGAGAAAACTTTTGTTGGTACTGGTTTGGACCTGGAATCTGAACAGTTGGAGGAATTCTCTGGTGAGGTGGACCCACTTGCCAGAGAGAGTTTTAACCAATTAGATAGAGGCTCCTTTTCGTCTTGTGAACACTCCTTGTTGACTGATGACACCTCTAGGTGTTCTTCATGTGCCATGTCTTGAATTTCAATTTTGTGCTATGAGAGAGAGAGAGGGACAGAGAAGTAGAAAGGAGACAGGAGTTAGTGTTAGGAGCTGGTATCTATTTCCCTTTAAAAGGAGAGGGAGAAGTGGAATTTTAATTTTGTTTTGTGATTAGTTAAAAAGGGTTTCTAGTTCAAAGTGAGTTGACGTCTCTGCTATTAGCTTCTATTGGAAAGAAAACTAAATTAAAAAATGGCTAATTGTGCAGTTTACAATTTTGAGTCAATTACAGTGTGTATAGGCTTAGTTGAAGTGGGGTGTTTTTAGGTTCTTATCTCTTCCAAAATTGGCCCCCACAATTTGGTGCTAATTATTCCAGGGGCAATGTTTTTGTCATGTTTTACTATACCCCATATCTCTTTCAGATTCTGTAAACATCTTTTCACCAGTTAGGCTAATCACACATTCAATTGTTTTCTTTCATTCTTTTTGTTTTTTTATTTCTGTGGAAGCAACTATAGAAGGTACACTGCCAACTTCAACTAGTCAATTCTCTGTACCTTCTTTCAACTGGCTTAGACTTATGTATTCTTTTTTGTTTGAGATTTTTCTTTTGAGAAAAAGACTTGGTGTATTCTGATTAGGGGTGGCAACGAGCTGGCTTGCTCAGCTTGTTAATTATGGACCAAGCTACAGCCGAGTGAGCTAGACCTAGGACATTTGAGTTAAAATCTCAGCTTGAAATTGTGACAAACTAGCTCAAGGGAGGGCCGGAGGGCCAAGTGATTATGATCATAAATTCATAATAATCTAAAATAGAAGCTTTAATATAGTTATTACAACTTAAACTAGAAAAGTGCAATTTATGCAATGACGTGAATTACTTCTTGAAAATACAATGACTTCTTTACATGTTGTGCATTGTACTACATAGCCAGATGCTTCTTTTGCTTATGCAAAATAGTCATACTAAGACTAAATATGAAACAAATAGAAATTTGATATTATTCAGCACCTTGATGCAAATAAAATAATTATAATATGTACTCGGCTGCCTTAATTTTCGCTGTTATCCGGCCCGGATTAAGGAAAATTCACATATCCGCACCTTTTAAAAGCTATATGTTTTTTTTTGTCTCTGTATTATGATTTATTTATTTAAAAAATACTTGACATTTTTTTGATGGATAACTATGCTGAATATGTATGAGATGAAACAAATAATTATTCATTGGAAAATTTGTTGCGTTCACCTCTAAGCTAAGTGTCCGGTTTAGTATTCATTCCTCAATGAGGCTAGTATCCAATAAAAAAAATATATATGTTGCACATGCAAGTACAACATATTTTTAGTTAACAATAAGCTAGTTCATTGAAAACACTTAATTAATTGTTTTTAAAAATAAGCTGGTTCTTTCTAGCATATATTAATAAATAAAAAATAACCGGGTGGCTCCGTCATACGTCCTATCTTGGAGAGAATAGGCCGTATATAAACTTCAAGTTGCTAATTCGTCCTATCTCGAGGAGCCAGACTGGGAATAAATAGTTACAGTGATTAGTTCCTGTGGTAGAAAGGAATTGAGGTATTCAGATTCTTAGAATTATGCAGGTTCAAGTAAATTGGAATTGCAATAAGGATTGTTTTAATTGAAGAAATCATGAATATATTTATCAAGAATTCAAATTGTAATATTTTAAACTTGATAAAATGTATTTGATGTTGTTTTAACAGGGAACAAACATTGGTAATGTTTGTAAAATATTATAACGTTTCAGCCTGTAAAGAAACGCTGAGGAACAGCTTGTTCAAACTCAGAAAGAATAACAAACGTTGGTAACGTTTGTCAATCGTTACAATGATTTAATTAAATTAACACTGTAACATTTGATAAACGTTATAACGATTTAAATCAAATTCAACCTTCAGGAATTCATGTCTTTGATCAAGTTTTTACAATGCAAAATGTTATGTAACATTTTACAATCGTTGGTAACGTTTTGACCAATTTCGCAGAAAAATAAAACTTAGAATTCAAAATTGAACTAAAACATTGTAACGTTTTATAAAACGTTAGTAATGTTTTAGGTCAAATTGCTCTTTCTGGAACTATCTCTATAAATAGAGCTGTGGGGTCTCTTCCCCAATTATATCTGAGCTGACCCTAAATTTCAAAAACACTATTTTTCTGTGAGCTTGGTTACTCCATTTTTGTGAGAGCATAAAACTTCAAAATTCCTCAAACAACCTCAAACCAATTTCACCAATTTTGAGTTAGATTAGGTTAGAGTGATCTTTTGAGTGTTTATCTTGAGTAGCTTAAACTTAGAGACTTCGTTTTCTTCTCAAGTTGGCTGTATGACTTCCCGGTTGGATTATAAGGGCTCACCGGCTCACAAGTTGTAAATCTTTCTCGTTGGGTATAGAAAGCCGCACCTAGAAGAGGTTGCAATGCCCCGGAGACATAGGCTTTTGTTTTGTCGAACTCCGTTAACATCTGGCATGTCAAATTTCTCTAAACGCATATATTTACTTTTAATTGCATTTATTTTTAGTTTTTGGAGTGATTAACGGTACATTTAGAATAACAAAGTGGTATCAGAGCAAGTTATTGAAATTAAGACACACTTAATTGGAGTTAGATCAACTTGATAAATGACACCCTATAGATGTGTGAAGGAACCCCTAGTTTTTGGTAATAAAACAAACAAATTTCATGCATTGGAAGAAAACCATGATTAATTACTTAAACGTTCTTGAGATTTGAGATGTGGTTGACAAGGGATATACACCAAAACTCACTACCATTACTACCGATAGTACCGTTGATGTTAAAGTAGAAACTACGGAATCTAAACAAACCAAGAAAGATAATGGTCTTGCAACCAATGTCATATTTTATTTGGTTAGTGAATCGGTTGCCTTAATCTTTGGTAGCTCATCAATCCCAAAAGAAATATGAGATACCCTTGTAAATCGGTATGAGATAAATACTCAAATCAAAAGAACCAATATAACTAGTTTATAAGCCAAATTTGAAACCTTTAAGGTTGAAGATGGCGAAAGCATTGAGGATATGTATATTAGACTTATGCATATCCAAAATGAATTTACCGAACTGGGAGAACCGCTTTCTAACAAGAAAATTGTAGGAAAACTATTGAGAGTGATGTTAATGAGAGACAAATGATCCGGCTTAGTGAGTGCACTAGAAGCAATTCAAGGCACACACGATTTATTCACATTGAATGACCTCTACACACACTTCCCAAGTAATCCGAAGAGCTAAAGCAAAGCTCAAAATCCAAAACCGTGGCCTTCCCGGTACAAAACCGCAACCCTCATAGCTCCTCAAACACCTGTCTTTCAAATGATCAATTTATAAATAAAATTGATCATAAAATCTCCAAAGATGCCCTTCTCTTGTCAAAGATGTTCCAAGACATGCTTTGATTTCGAAAGGAAATACAACAAGGAACGAGAAGAGAAAAATAAAAGAGATGTGCTTTGCATGTCATAGAGAAAGGGCACACCATCCAAACTTGCTTCAAACTCTTTCCCCAAATGAAGAACATGGATGGTGAAGGGCAACAAGATAGAAGACCAAGGCAAAAGTATGACGGGTACAAAGGGAAGAACAAGGCCAAAGCCATGCAAGCCTCGTTTTTGGATGATAGCGAGGTGCAGCAATCCGACATGGAGTAAAAAAATGAATAAGAAACCAACCTTGTATTGATGACAAGTGTAGATGAAGAGTCTTCAACAATTGATCTCGACTTAATCATCTTTAGCAAGAACATCACCGATGAGACCATCATTGAATTCTTCAAGGACCTTGTCAAATCAAGGAACACCAACAAGGAGGATGGTGAAATCAAAGCCTCAGCTAGCTCCGCTAATGAGGTACATTTAAATTTTGGTCTTGATGGTATTGAAACCGATGATGAATTGATCGATGAGGAAGAATGTGGTGAAAAATATAATGGTCCATTTCATGATACCAAAAATGACTTGTATATCAATCGGTTAGAAACCAATGATGCAAACATTTTCACCAATGAAATCCTAATGCATTATGATGATGAATCTAGGTTGCAATATCTTCTTGATAAGTCCAATAAAACATTGATTGAAAAGAAAGTATTATTCAAAAATTGCTTGCTAAAAATAGCATGTTAAAATGTGAAGCTAGGAATTTAAAAGCATCACACATAGGTAAATTAAGTATTTTAAAACTTAAAATTCAAACTTTAGAAACCAAAAATAGAGCATTAAGGTTTCCTAGTGATCTTTCAAAAAATGAGGATATACTCAAACTTCAAACACTAAAAATTACAAATATAAGTTCAATTGTGATCAATACTCTACTTAACAATTTTTCACTACAAAGGGTAAGACTCCCTTAAGAGTCACCCAAAGTGAAGCATTCTCATGCCTCAAATGCTAAATAAGATCAAAAGTTATCAAATTATGCATTTATGTACAAGTATATTAATAAAAATTATAAAAATAAAAATAATTTTGAAAACAATGATAAAAGCACATTCAATCCAAAAAAGTCAAACAAAACTTATTTTAAAGGACCGGATGGATTGTTTTATAAAATAAAAAATAAAAAATGCTTTACAAAACCAAACTCAAAGAAGGAGTTTGGTAAGAGATGTTCTCTAACATCATAACAAACCTAAGAGTGTTTCATCCAGTGTCATACATAGGTCTTTTGATACAAAGAAAAAAAATTCATGAAGCAAAAAGAAAATACTAAGCACTTTCAAGCAAGATTCTATTACTCAAAAATCAACAATTATTTTTTGTAATTATTGTTGCAAAATTGGTTATACCTCATTAGAATGTAAGCTTAGGAATGGAGGCAACAACTCAAATGTTGTTTGAGTTCCTAAAGCTACATTAACTTGGATGCATATTTAATCTCCTCATTATAATTGCCAAACACTAAAGGGGAGATTAAAACAAGGTATATGTTAGTTACTAACTCAACAATAACTAATATATATTTTGTTGGTGTGCTTGATTATAACCCAAAAAAAAAGTGTTTGGATCATTGATAGTAGATGCTCACACCATATGACTGGTGACAAATCTATTTTCAAATTCTTAGAACCATATGATGGATATACAGTTACCTTTAGTAATAATAAAAAGAAAAGCTCTATTGTTGGAATAGAGACAATTGGTAAACAATACTTAACCATTTCTAATGTATATCTTGTTGAAGGGTTAAATTATAACTTACTTAGTGTTAGTAAGTTATGTGATTCCAGCTATTATGCAAAATTTGATATTGATGCTTGTCATTTAGTTAGGTCTTTGGATGACATATTAATATACACGGGTAAAAGAAATAAAAATATTTATTACTTGTATTTTACTCATTTTGATTCTGGTGAGACATGTCTAAGTGCTATAACTATGAGCTCATGGTTATGACATAATATATTAGAATATGTTTTAATTGATACCATTAGAAAATTGATTAAATTGGACCTCGTACGCGGGTTACCAACCCATAAGTGGGAGCTTGAAGGACTATGCAATGCATGTCTCCAATGTAAACAAATCAAAAGTAGTTTCAAATCCAAAGACCATGTTTCTACCGATCAACCCTTACAAGTACTACACATGGATTTGTTTGGACCAATTGGTGTACCAAGTTTGGCCAAAAAGAAATATGCATATGTAATTGTAGATAACTATAGTCGCTTTACTTGGATTTTGTTCCTACAACACAAAGATGAAGCAATTAGTCATTTCATTGAATTTTGTAAATGTGTTGAAAATGAAAGGGGATAAAAAATCATTAGGACTAGAAGTAACCATGGGAGAAAATTTGAAAATGCAAAATTTGATCAACTTTGCTTTAAAAGGAGATATAAACATGAATATTCGACTCCTCACACACCTCAATAAAATGGGGTAGTTGAAAGGAATAACTGAACCTTAGTTGAGCTATTGTAACAACCCAAAATTTTTGAGACATAATTATTTATGCTTAAATATTATTTTCATATAATATTGAAACGACTATTATACGTCTAGTATCTCATTTTTAATCCGATACTAATGAGGCGACACTAATTGTACATTCTCCACCAGTGACGGAGGCCCTCTATGCTACGCCTAGCATATTAACATTTTCCTTTTAAAAATATATAGTTACATGGTCGTATTTTTGACGGATGTATTAAAAATAATTAATTTTGTGCTTAAACTAATTATCTAATAAGCATTTTTTTTAGAATAAGTTAAATCAAAAGCATTAAATTACTTGATGAGTATTGAACAGAAAAAAAATGAAATAAAAGTTCCATCTTCGTAATACTTGATCAATCCACTCAAAAATGAAATAAAAATAATTTTTAAGATTCGATTGCATCTTTCTCACTATAACATGAAATAACAATCATAATGCCACTTCGGAATAACATGTGATACTTATTTTGAAAAATTTGCACACAATGGTTTGACAATTATTTAATTATCTAAGTGTAAAAATACAACAATTATTTAATTAAAAAAAATAAATAAATGGCTACGTCTTAAAATGAACCTAAGGTGAGAAAGGGAGATTCTGACTCTTATTAGTTCTGTTTACATTTTTAAGTTATGCTTCCCTGCCTTGTTAAACCATAATTATTACATGAAAGAAAAAGAGACGAGGCTTTAGGATATTTCTTCACTGACATAAAAGGTGTTACTGGCCTGTTTTACATCTTGGAATAGGATTCTTGTATAGATTTGACTATATGTTTGTGATTTAGAAATCTGAAGATTCATCATTTCAACAAAAGGGGTCAGGACCCATAGCAAAGCTGGAGGCGATTACCAAATTATATATTATTTCTTTTTCAACCAGTCAGAGACTTAACATATAATCAAATCTAACAAATCCAATGGGATCAGATCGGAAACTTTTTATATTAATTAATTGTTAGTTTTGAGCCCAATATGGCCCCCTATAAAGTTTTGAATCTACGGTTCCGCATGCTACTCTTATATATATAAATATATATAATAGTTAGTGCTGGTTCTTGGCTCTTGCTTCGGAAGAATATATCTTGATTGTTTTCTTTGAAATTAATGCGGTCCCTGTTGGCATATTTGTGGCATATTTTACTCATCATGGCACTTTAAAGTGCATTTTCTTTTGTGGGATAGTTTGTCTTGTGTTAGTCAGTTGCATGCTGAAGGCAACCGTAATAGTACATATCACCAATCCAAAAGATTCGGGTAAATATTTTAACAGAGCAATTTTGACTTCATGCAATGCAATGACTATATGAAACCTACTTTAATTCTATAGTATGTGCGCTGCATGAAGGCACAACTGTTATGTTAAAATCTTTACCCAAAGATACCTCAACCAGCTACCAAATCCAAGAGCTCAAACTTATTGTCTGATAGAAAAGTGCATGATTTTATATTTTAATTAATTAAAGAGTTAAGAGTGAGGTTATGGTAATATGCATATTAGAGAGTAGTCCATGCTATGGACTCATATATTCATTTTCAGAGTCCAAACAGTTAATTTGAATAATTCAACATGATTTGTGTATGAAAATGTAGTTGTTAATCAAACTTTACATTTTTTTTAATAGATAGAAAATTATTTGATTTAAAAATTATGGACTGTTCTAAAGTAGTAATTTTCTACCTATCTCAAAAAGTAATAAAAAAAATTCTAAAAATGATAAATTTGATCTCCATACATATTTTATATAGATATATTTAATGGTTCGGATTAGGGGCGGAACTAGAAAATTTAAATAGGAAGGGCTAATCTATTAAATGTAATATGTGAAAAAAAAAATGTGACTAGTGGGAATTGAACTCATGGCCTCACACATAACAACTAGAACTCAAAACCACTAGACTACCAAGAAATATTTGTTATTTTGTGAGGGGTGTTAGACTATATAAAAGTTCATAAAAACTCAAAAATTTAATAAACATAATTAATAATTTTAAAATTATAGAGTGGCTTACTGACTTAGAACCCCTGACCTATACATAAATCCACCCCTGATTCGGATCAACTGGTTTGAACTTTATAGAGATATGAATTCAGAGTACCAGTCCATCCATAATATGCATAATGTAATAGCCTCATTTGAAGAATTTTACTAGAGAAAAGGTTTTTGTCCACTGGATTTTGTCCACCATTTGTCCACAACCTTATCCACTCTCATCTAAATGTATTTTTACAGTATACAAGATTCAATTGAAAATTTTCAGTATTATTTAAAAATTTTACAGTATACGAGATTCAATTTTACAGTATATATTTTACAGTATGCAAGATTCAATTAAAAATTCTACTGTATACAAGATTTAATTTTTACAGTATACAAGATTCAATTGAAAATTCTACTGTATACAAGATTCAATTTTACAGTATACAAGATTTAATTGTAAATTTTATTGTGTAGAAGATTCAATTTTACATTATACAAGATTCAATTGAAAATTTTACTGTATACAAGATTCAATTTTACAGTATACAAGATTCAATTTTATAGTATACAAGATTCAACTCAGTGCGGATGCTAATAATTAACTCTAATTGCCAATAACTGCTAATAACTAACTCTAACTGCCAATAACTTCCTATAACTGTAATTTCTGAAAGTACAGTTTGAAAGTATATTTATTTTGTCATGTTGTGTAAGTTGTAATCTTTTTCTAACTATCATGGAATCACTTCAAATAGTTGCTGGATGTTTTGTGATTAACTGATATATTTTATGTGATATATTGTATAATTATATAGCATGTAGAAGTAATTTTACAGTATTCGCGCAAGTCAAAGCTGTGGACAAATGGTGGACAAAAAGCTGTGGACAATTAGACGCTTCTTTCTCATAGGTTACTAGTTGCTATATGAGACTAGCAATTATGAGCATGTTAATAATTCTACTAGTTGCTACATGAGACTAGTAATTATAAGCATATTAATAATTCTAATAGTTGCTATATGAGACTAGCAATTATAAGCATATTAATAATTCTACTAGTTGCTACATGAGACTAGCAATTATAAGCATATTAATAATTCCATTTATAAATAACTAATTAGTTAATCATCTAATTATAAATTATGAGTAGGGTTCAAATAACCTGTTGTCTGTCATGTTAATTTCAATCGCTCCTCACATAATTATCTTTTTTTTTAAAGTCCAAACAGTTGATTCAAACCGCTCAATATGATCTCCATATTAATTGTCTTTGGAGACCAAATTTTACATATTTTGTAATTTTTTTACTATTTTTTAAACAGGTAGAAAATTATTTTTTAATAAAATAACAAAAGAATTCAATTCAATGCATGCAAACTTGTCTCCGTTCAATTTAAAATGAAAAGAAAACAGTAATATGCTAGAAACATCATCATCAAGTCATCTTGTAATTTAAGCAAAATATATCAACATCAAAATGGAAACAAATTAAAATTAGCATTTCTGCAGCAAAAAAAATATACACGTCCTCTGAAGTTACGTTATGATCTCATGTATATATTACTTTATGATCTCATGCATATGTAATTTACAAGAAATAAATGATATTTGTAAACTGTAATCACGTCTAATTATAGGTTTAAAATCAACTTAAGAGTGGAACCCTCGTATTATTAATTAAAAAAATATATCGCATTAACTTTTTTTTCTCATAATTTCTCACGCTAAAATCGTATAAAATTGTGTGCTGACTTATCAAATGGTGCAAATTGGAACATCCGTGCATGTGTTGATGTATTGATTTGATGCCTCTAATTTTAAGTAAAATTAAGCTTGATTGGTGCTAGCTAGCGTAAGCAAGATAAGAAAGGGAGATGCATTAAGGCTTATTTCCACACAAAACAAGTCATATATTCTTTTAGGGAACATAACCAGTTTGAGTCACTTTCTATAAGATATGGGATGTATCAAGTTTATATTATCTTTGTGCCAATTATGACTCATTTCTCTAGTGGTAGTTCCAAATGCCTCTGATTTGATAATATTTTATTGATTTTGAGCAGGTCTTTTGTTTCAAGTACCCAGTAAATGTTGTCCAATCCCTCCTATCCTTGTTTCCCGAAATTTTTATTAATAATATAAAAAAAAAATCAAAACACCTTCAAAATGGAGGAATTCTACATTTACTTAGCTGCTAAACCAATCTATGGCCTATTTATATGGGGGACACATATTGGTTTAGAGATTCCTCAAAAGTCCGAAAAATGTGCTATTATAGTGCATTTTTTTAAGCTTTTGAGGGACCTCTAAGCTAATCTGCGCCCCCCATAAATGAGCTCCAGATTAACTTAACGGCCCAGATAAATATGGGATTTCCCCATTTTGAGGGGTTTTTTTTTTTTTTGAAAAGGTATAAATAAAAATTTCGGTCTTGTTTCAGTTAAATTGTTTAAGTGCAACGGTAAGTTTCATTATGATTTCACAAATAGTGGTAATTAATGGATTTTTGCTATAAGTTCTTTAATTATTTTCGTTTCCTTTCATTTCTTTGTTAGGTATAATTGATAATATGATTCATAGAAAAGTACTCATTTTTAAGAAACTGAATCTTAAAACCACAAGTATCTTGTTACTTTTTTTTAATAGGAAAAAATAAAAATGTAGAATTAAATTGATGTGAAATCTTCAGAGAAAATTTAGAAAATGACTAGGATGCTGATAATAAGATTATGCATTTGCACATCTGCTATTTGCTATTACTGGATCCAATTTATAGTGGAAGGGGATGGCAAGTCCTTTTCGGCGTCTAAGCGTCGTTATTGGCAAGAAAGACATGTTCCCCCTTTACCCGCATCAGGCCCTCCTCCACCGCCTCCTCTGCCTTCCATACCGCTTGCCTCAGGCCCTACTCCACTGCCTCCTCTGCCTCCTATGCCGCACCCCTCTATCTTTGTATCTGGTATGCCCCCTACTGGTCAGCTGTATATTAGTCAGCCACCTCCTGGTAAGGCCTCTCCTCAACCACTGGTTGGAGCTTCCTTGCCCTCTTTTCAGTCTCAGCAGCCACCTGTTCTTTCTAATCAATTTTCCCTTTTAAGCTCTCTATCCGACCCTCTACCTGTTGAAGTGTAGGGATTTCATGTATATGCCTATGGTGAGAATTAAAAAATTTTCCAATCACCACTT
This sequence comes from Carex pumila, assembly GCA_033356055.1. Classification (NCBI taxonomy): domain Eukaryota; kingdom Viridiplantae; phylum Streptophyta; class Magnoliopsida; order Poales; family Cyperaceae; genus Carex; species Carex pumila. Next base: position 400,865 of record JARJHM010000092.1, read on the forward strand.
GGCTCAATACACAAAAGACGTTATTTATATGACAATAGCAAACAAGAAACTTCTTAATAATTTCATTAAGCACCTAATGTGTACTAAATAAAAATAAATAAATTTATTTATTTCTTATACAAAAGGAGATGATAATTTATACCTAAAGAGATTGTCAAATCTCTTGTTAGAGGAAAGTTGATTTCCCTTCTAGATCTCTTGGAACCGCCGTTCTCTTGGAATCACCTCTTGGTTCACTTTGAACCTAAACAACGAACTACCACACCTCTTAGATAGATGGATGTGAAGTTCAAGGCTTAGATACAACCACCTCTTGATCTTTAAATCAACAAACTATTTGATTTCTTGGTGGCTAAACCTAACAAGAGAAGATGAGAGAGCAACTTTCTCAACTTTTGGTCAAGGAGAAAGGAAAAACGTGGCTGCTCAAAGGAGATGATTTTGGCAAGTGTTATAGGCAGAAAATTAGCTTATTTTTCTCCAAAATGAGCCCCCTTAAATAGGCAAGGGTTAGGGCAACCATTTGTGTAAGGTTTGAATCAATTACACAAATGCCACTAGCCTTGTTTAGCCATCTCATGCTCTCTTTAATCTCATCTTATGATTGGTTTAATAAATTAATTTATGAACAAATAATATTATTCATATTATTCTATTATACAATATTTATATTATTCTTATAATGTATTCAAACATTATACCAAATAATATTTGCATAACTTCATAAATTTATTTATGGTCTAAGCATGTCATATTATGACATTTTATTTTAGCATTTCATCACATGTATTTTATCTTATACATCATTATGAAATGTAAAATACTTGTTGTTTCTCTTCAGTTGGTGTGACCGTATAGAGGATCTATGTCATCTTGGCAATAATATAAAACTTTATATTATTGACTATAAGAGGTTCTATCATTACATTATAGTTATCCAAACGACATAGTAATCATTTACTCAATCCACTAATTTTGTGTCTATCCTTGTCACATGATATTATGAATAATATGCAAAATAGGATCGTGTCATTTTTGCATTATATTCGTTTTCTTGGTCTCTCAAGTGAATTATAATTATAACTACATCAGTTATATTGCATGCGATATAATTTCACTTTACCAAGGGGCCCAGTAATATCATAACTCAAATTGAGGGACAATGATAATATTAACATATAGATTTCTCCCGCACAAGTTGTACACAACGAACTGCTATTTTATTCCTATCATAAGATAGTATTTAAATAGCAATCACATTATATGCTTCTCATGTGAAAAACCTACACATCTCATATCTAAGATTCTAAAGACACAATGAAAACATTAATGACACAAAACACAATCCATATAATGTTCCATTCATTTAGGTCATGTTCAATATATAAAATACATATTTTATATATTCATGTAATTAAATGATAATCCTTTATTAACATTTATAGAACTTCAATGTACTTTAATCTACATGACAATCTTTCTCGGTAATTAATGTTCCTCCTTAATTACCACGATTGTGAACTTATTTAGTGATTAAATGTTTGTCATCTTAGGAGTTCTATGATTCAAGACCAAGAGCATCTTCTTGAATACTTTCAAAGATATAACATATAAATCTCAAGGAACAAGAATAATAATAATATTCGTAATAAAATCATGAACAACACATAAATTATTATTAAAAGATAACTTTCAAAACACACATCCTTCATGAAGTTGGTTCTAATATTTTCGAGCATGACCCATGGGTTTATTCCTTAGAGGATTTATCCCCTCCTCCTCCTCCTCTTCTTGTGGATCCTAAAGACCCATGTGAGAATGCTCTTCGTAATGATGCTGAACGCAAGAGGAAATGAAAACATCATGACATCTCCTCTGAGGAAGAGCCTAGAAATAGTCTTCGTGTCAAACTGAACCATCTAGCAGGTACTAAGGAAGTTACAGCTGGTGGTGGGGCTTCTACCTCTTCTACTAAGTCTACTAAAGCTACCACAGGTACTCAATTTTTAATTGACCAATTCCCTTACTCTTTTTTATCTGATCTAGATTTAGTAAAATTGTATAATATTAGTGGTTTTCAATTAGGTGATAGTCTAGAAGATAATATTCAAATAGTTCGAGCTTTGAGATCTTTATCTAAACCTAAATTTTTGTCAGTTTTATCTAATAGTGTTCCTATTGGTTAGATTTTTGCTTCTTCTGTTTCATCAGATATTAAAGGTTCTCAAGGCTTAGGTATTAATGAAATTCCCGAGTCTAATCAAATTGGGGCACTTGTTAGTTCTAATGGTTAAGTTCCTAAATTGGAACGCTAGAGGCCTAGGCCTAGCTGCTAAAAGAAGGTATCTTAGGGATTTAATTAGTGATAATCACATAGACTTTGTAAGTATACAGGAAACTAAGAAATAATTATTTCACGATAGATCTTTGTGAGCTCTTAGTAATACAATTACTAAATGAATAGTTAAGCCTTTTGAGAGAGCTTCAGGAGGTTTACTTTTAGGATTTAATGACTCCTTATTTACTTTAATTTATTCTTATGTTAAGGAATATTCCATTACAGTACATGTTAAAAATAAGATCGATAACTTTGAATGTTGTTTTACAACTGTTTATGGTTTTTTTTAACCGCTGCTTCACGAAGATCTTTTCTTATTGAATTGAATGACATATGCTCTTTAGGGATTGATATTTTTTTAATTCTAGGTGATTTTAATATGATTAGACAAAGATCTGAAAGATCTGGTAATAGTTATAATCATGTAATTAGTAGTTGATTTAACTCTTTCATAAGGAACAATGACTTAATGGAATTATCGTTATATGATAAAAAATTTACATGGGCACGATCTCTTAATTCTACCTCACAGGCACTTTTAGATAGATGTTTTTGTTCCACCTCTTAGAACTTACACTTTAATCTCTCAAAACTCACTTCATTACCAAGGGCATACTTGGATCATATTTCTTTAATTTTAGATACTCAAGTAGTTGTTATTCCCCACTCTAAGTCTATTAAATTTGATAAATCTTGGTTGGCGCATGAGGGGTTTTATGCTTTAGTCTCTTCATGTTGGCTTTCTAATCCTTTAACATCTAATCTAGGTAATAGTTGGAAAATAAAAATGCAATCTTTATGACAAACATTACGAGAGTGGAGCTCTAATGTTAGAGGTGATAAAAAGAGATTCAAAACTAATGTATTATCTAGATTAGGATATTTTGAAAATCAATTAGAAGATAATTACCTTAGTGAAACTGAACTAGAGGACTGGAAATCTTGTCAACATGATTTATATAAGCTTTATTTAGAGGAGGAACAATATTGACAACAACGGTTTAGATTAAAATGGTTTTTAGTAGGAGATCTTAATACCAAATTTTTTCATGTAGTGCCCTCAAGTAGGAAAAAGAAAAGTAGTACTGGTAGTTTAGAAATTGATGGTTCTATATGCTTTGATCAATCTATAATATTACGCCATGTTACAGATTTTTTATAAAGGCCTTATGAGATCCTCTACTCCTAGATTATTATCCTTACAAGACAATTTGTTGGCTCCATCTGAAAAATTAACTGATGATCAATGCCTTCTTTTACAAGCACCTTTTTCTTCAGAGGAAATTAAAAGTGTAGTTTTTGCATGTTATCCCTCCAAGGCTCCTGAGCCCGATGGTATGTCCTTCCAGTTTTATCAATCGTTTTGGGATGTTCTTAATGATGATCTACTTAGGATATTCACAGCCTTTTATAATAGAGGAGGGTTCAAATGCACCCAAATTTTTGTGCACCCAAATGCATCATATCTTTCAAATCATTTTTCTTCGTTTTTAAAGTCCGAATAATCAATCCGAACCATTAGATACGATCTATATATTAAGATGTGCTTGGAGACCAAATTTTATATTTTTTGGAATTTTTTTACTATTTATTAAGACACTTTGAAAATCGCTGATTTTGCATTTTCTGAACCATTGAATCAGCGATCTTTAAAGTTGCTTAATAAATAGTAAAAAAATTCCAAAAAATATAAAATTTGGTCTCCAAGCACATCTTAATATATAGATCGCATCTAATAGTTCGGATTGACTATTCAGACTTTGAAAACAGAGAAAAAGGAAAGGGTGCATTTGGGTGCACAAAAATTTGGGTGCATTTGAACCCTCCTCTTTATAATAATATATTGGATGTTTCCAAGTTTAACCTTGCTTCCATCTGTTTAATCCCTAAGAAAGAGGATGCTATTACAGTTAGAAATTTTAGGTCTATTAGTCTCATTAATTGTAGTTTTAAGCTAATTACAAAATTATTAGCTGATAGATTAGCTTTAGTTATGGATTATTTAATAGATTATTCTCAAACAACTTACATTAAAAGTAGATTAATTTTGGATAATGTAGTATGTGCACATGAGGTTCTTTATCAAGTGAAAATTAAAAAACAAAAGGGTGTTCTTTTCAAACTTGATTTTGAAAATGCATTTGATCATGTTAATTGGGATTTTTTTACTTGAAATTTTACATGCTAGGGGTTTTGGGAAAAAATTTACTACTTGGATCAAATTGATTTTAGAAGGTAGTCGAACTTGTGTAAATTTAAATAATACTTTGGGCCCATATTTTTCTTGTCAAAGGGGGGTACGACAAGGCGATCCCCTATCCCCTTTCCTTTTTATTCTTGTAACCGATGCTTTAAACAAAATCTTTCAACAAACTCATAGAGGAGGATTTGTAGATGGTTTGGGAAACTTTTCAAATCTAGGAATTGTTATGAATTTACATTTTGCAGACGATACTCTTCTTTTTTTTAGGGCTGATACAGTAGTTTTAACACATATTAGATGGCTATTAGTAGCTTTTGAGAATGTATCTGGCTTGAAAATTAATTACGAAAAAAGTGAGATGTATCCTCTCAACTTATCAGATACTGACAGTGATGAATTAGCTTCAATTTTAATGTGTAAGATTTCTACTTTACCTCTTACTTAGGTGTTTATATTACTAACAAATTCCTAAATGATATCGATCGACAAATTTTAATTGACAAAATTGAAAAAAAGACTGCAAGGGTGGAAATGCTCTCTATTATCTTTAGGGGGTCGAGTAACTCTTCTAAATTCTGTTCTTTATGCTATTATTTTATATTGGTTATCCATATATATATATATTACCTGCTAAAATTAGACGTAAATTCTTATGGCATGGGGGTAACTGTACTAGAAGAAAATACTCTTTAGTCTCTTGGAGAACTGTGTGCAAAAGTAAAGATCAAGGAGACTTGGGGATTTTAGACCTTAAGCTTATGAATAAGGCTCTTTTGGCTAAATGGTGGTATCAATTTCTAGATAATACTGTTTCTGGTAGATGGAAAAATATTTTACTTAGTAAATATGGAACTAAAACTTCTCATTCTCTTTGTTTATCATTTTGGCGATCAATTCTAAAAGATCATGTGGTTATCAATTTAGGCTTAAATAAAGATATATGTAATGGAAATATAACTTCTTTTTGGTTAGATAGATGGTGCAGTGAACATACTTTAAAACATCAATTTCCAAATCTTTTTTCTATTGTTACTGATCAGTTTATTTCTGTAGCAGGGGCCTTTTCTAATTCTCATTTAAGTTTGTCTTTTCAATGACAAATAACTGGTATATGTATATATAGGACTGAATTGATTGCCTTGCATCACAACTTCTAACACTTTACTTTGTCTTCTCATATGGATAATAGATTGATATGGAGATGGTCACAAGATGATCATTTCACTGTTCATTCTTTTTATAAATGGTTGGAGTATGGTGGTATCTCAAATTCTGCATATGATACCATTTGAAACTCTCACATGCCTTTAAAAATCAAAATCTTTCTTCGGCTCGTTCGACGAGATAAAATTCTAACTAAGGTTAACTTGACACACAAGGGTTGGCCAGGGGATCTTATTACTTGTGCATTTTGTGACCAACATGAGAGCACTGATCATTTATTTATACATTGTTCTTATGTACGATTGATCTGAAATTGGATTGCAACATACAATTCATTTACCTTTGAATGTAATTCTTTAGATGATTTATGGTTACTTGATGCTTCTATCCCCTTAAAGAATAGATTACTTGTAGAATTGTTAAGAAGAGCTATCTTATGGAATGTATGGTTAAAAAGAAATAGAGTTATTTTTAATGATAATACTAATTTCATTTCCGCTAAATCATTAGGATTTAAGATAATATCTTTAACTACTTTTTGATGTAAATCTAGATCTGAAAATGCATACTTGAAATTAAGTCTAATACTTCCATATGATGTTAAAGACCTTCCAGATCTGATACTGCAGGAGGAAAAGGAACCAATCCAAGCTCTTGGAGCTGGCAGCCACCCAGATCCTATGTCTGGAGAAGAACTGACGGATGAGAATTTATTGGATGACTAGTCTCCTAGGACATGACTAATTCTTGAGCTTTTTGCTTGCTTAGTATTCATTTTGTTGGACAATTAGTTTTTGCTGTGGTTATGTTTTTTACTCGTATACTTTTATGTCTATTGCTGTAGAACTGTTGTGTGACCTATTGTATTTGATTTTGGTACCTATTTTGGGTACCAAATCAAGTATGCTTAATTTCTATGAAATTGGTAGTAACCACTATTTTTTTTAAAATTTTTTTTATAAGAATGAAGACATCATGACATCAGATCAAGTCTTTTTTAATATCCGGTTGGAGCCATTTAATATGCATCAAAATTTATGCCTACTTAATTTTCACGTATCTTAAATTTGCACAAATCTTAATTTGAATTGAATGATTTCGATCAGACATCAGACTAATTGATTGATGTTTATCGAACCATTCTGATTCGATCCACCACTCTAGTAGGGCATTGACAATATCAATATCCGACCATTTTTTTAATATCTACTTGACCTTACCTATGTAAATTTTTAATATTTTTCCTAATAAAAAAGTCTTGCTGATACTAAATATTCAATGGAGTTAAATAGTAAGTGAACCAAGTATTGTATGTAGTCTTACGGGTCCACTATTAATCAATCAATAACAACAACACATCCCCAAACTGAACAGAAGTAAAAAAATAAAAATAAAAATAAACACTAGTGCTTCAATAGATAAATTGTAATATTGTATTATATTCTTGGTTGTCTCAATTAGAAGCTATTATTATATTCAGTATAAAACATCTCTATATTTTTTTTGTCACTTAGCAACTTAGACTCTAGTTATCAAGAGTCATGATCTTAATTTCCTGAAATTCTTTCCGGTTTAGGTTTTTCAACGAGGAACAAATGAACAATCAAATGAAGAAATCTATTTCAAAAGGAGTGGAGGTGGTGATTGACATCCGATCAAATTTGATCCGATGTTAGATCAGAATCTTTTAATCCACATCAAAATATATGTGCATTTAATCTATACAAATATTGAAGTTATGCATACAAATAGAACGGCCCCGTCCATTCATCGGACAGAATCCGATTCGATAACACAGCGAGTCGCCTTGATTCATTTCGGAATGGCAGTCTAAAAAAGTTCCTCAATATCCAAATAATTAATTTTATAACGAAATACAACCAAAATTATGACCGGAATGAAATGTGGATTGACGTCCATCACAACCCACAAATCTGAGAGATACGGGCCCTCTGTTGTTGACTTATGTCTTATAGTTGCTTGACATGTCACATGGATCTATGGAATTTAATTAAAATTTTAATGAGTATATCAAAATGTGAGTCATATATATAATTCAATTGCACAGGAGTAACCTATTGACAAAGAAAATGCGACATTTTTATTCTCAATTTCTCGTGTGCGCAGCGTTCTCCAATCTCTTGTTCTCTGTCAAATACATATCATTTTTGGTATCAAGGGGATCAAAAGTGGTGCATCATATTAGCGCCAATTCAGAGAATTCAAACTGCAACTTGGCATTCTCTTCCATTTTTTATATCCAGTTGAGGTGCAGTTCTTTGTGAGTGATTACTTTTAGCCTAATTATGAATTAAATTTTGTACGAAGCATTTCTCCATGGAGCCCCTGTCTTGATTGGGCTACCTTTTTTTTTTTGGATAGGGCTGTAGCAGATCTCCTCCGTCTACTATTTCAGATTACACGATCTGGATCGAAGCTGGCAGTATAGCTGCCCAGAACTTCTCACTGTACGTCTGTACCCGATTTTCTCTTTTAAAAGATCAGGTCCTAAACCGTCTAATCTGAGATGAACTCACATCTGGCAGGGACCATCAAATGAATTCCCGATTCCAGCTACTGGAGAGGAGGTGGACCTGAGTGGTTGAATGTTGATTACTTGCTTTGAAGTCCTCAATAAATTGCATGTCTCTTACTTAATCCCAGAATGAAAGCATGGTTTGGAGCTGACAACTCAAATTTAAATTATTTCTAAAAAATTATGGACTTAGATTCTCAATATTTTCACAGTACGATGTTGAAATCTGGAATGAATCGTCGCTTTGCAGCAGGCTTCTAGGTTTTGTTAACAGGAAATGGTTATAGGCGTCATGACCGACTGACTGTGTTTGTTAACAGCATCAGAGCTACTCTGGAAAAATATATTGACAAAGTTAATTTTACTTCATGCAGCGCATTATTTATATATTTTTTCATTTTGTATATGTTAATGGTGTGTTGTATTAAGCTAATCTAACTCTGTCAATATATATATCCTTGTTCTTGCTCTCCTAGAAGGTGGCCTAGTTTCTCTATTTTTAAAAGATTAGGCCCGGCCCATAAATACACATTTCTGTGGTGAGAGTAGAGGGCTACTAATAAAATGGATTATTATAATTGGGCATTAAACCCTAATCTCGTGCTAATAAAATTAAGAAGTATAATTCAGGAATGATAATAAATGACGAAAACATAATCTAATGTACCCGTCTGAAAATGTGCTTGACAAAAATGCTAATCAGTAATACTGTGTTTTGCTATGATTTAAATCGCTTTTAATTTCTCAATAATTGTAGCGGGAGCGGAAGTCTTGATTAAATTTTAATTCATTGTAAATGATAATAAGTAATTTTAGTGTTAGTTTGCCGTAGAATTTATTTAATAATCTTGACTCCCATCTGCTTAAATTTACAATTAGTTCAAAATTCAAAACAGACATTTTGAGAAACGTCTACATAAATTATTATTATTATTATGTACACTGTTGTGTTCCCATAATCCATAAATAGTCGAATAATATTCCGGATAAGTGATCAATAATACATGAGAAAATATTGCCCCCCAATCCCCATCCCAACCCCCACTCAAAATTCTTGCTTTGCCCCTGACTTCTACCGATTTTAGAACTATATACGTTTAAAAATAAAATAATGAACTAAGGAGGTGTTCCTTTGAAAGATCCAAATCAATCACTAAACATCAGAAAAACTAAAGTCCCACAAGTAGTGGAACCATTTCAGTTCGGGGTCGGTACATAGCGTCTAAGCGAACTACCTTTGCCATCACAATACCAGGGCCTTCAGTCATATCTACCTCTTTTCCTCCAATCCTCTCCCACTCGAAACACTGAATCATGGTCCCCAATGCGAGTGCGATCATTCGTATTGCGAGTCCCTCTCCTGGGCACTTGCGCCTCCCCATCCCAAATGGTAGAAACCACATCCCTTCGGCCTTCCCATTTTCAAACCTCTCTGGCCTGAACTCTGTCGGGTCTTTCCATATGGCCGGGTCCCGGTGAATTGCATGTATGTTGATCAGCAGTGTCGTCCCGCTTGGTACTCTGTACCCATCAATGAAACACTCTGTAGCAGATTCGTGGGGAACGTCTAGAGGGACAACTGGGTGTAACCTAAGTGTCTCATTGATTATTGCTCGGAGATATGAAAGATTGGAGACGTCTGATTCCTCCACTAAACGCTCTCTTCCCACAACCGTGTCAATCTCATGCTGGGCTTTTGCTAACGCATGAGGGTTGTTTAATAGGAGCGACATTGCCCACTCAATTGTGTTAGATGATGTGTCACTTCCTGCTTGTAATAAACTCTGCAATAAAGAGGTGAACGTAGCAGTTACAGGGAATGGGCAAGTATGAGTAAGAAAGCACATCGATTTTAACTTCAGAAGATCAGCTTATGCAACTACATCAAGTGATTATGATATAATAAAAAAAATGCCTTCTATTTACCAATAAATGGCTCAGTGCCTAAAGATGGCGTAAGTTTATGAATTTGTATCATGAAAGCCTCCCCCATTTCATTTTTTTACCAAAACAAAATCAGAAAGCAGTGTAAAATTCCTTGGTATATTTTTAACATTGCAAGTTGTAGACCGTAGACTTTGGATTAAAAGGCAAACTTCGCTCCCACTTTCAACAAATAGACTAACCAAATAACTCTCAGTAAACCATATGTGAATATCACAGAAATATTACACAAGAATATTTGTGGCATTATGTTGGCACAGAAATTTCCTAATCAGGAAAACAAAATCAATTAGTGTATAACAACAGAAGTTAGCAGTACTATAAACTTTAACTTATAAAATTTAAAATACTTACCAAGTTAAATGTTTTGATAAGTTCACAAATTTCTTACATTTGATCAAGCTTCTTAATCATACATGAAGCACATGCATATCTAATGGTATTAAATATATTTAGGTCAGCTCACATGAGTTACAGATGATAACAGTCCCTATCAAAAGAAGTTTACACGTTATTGACACTGAACTAAAACCTGCCCCAGAAACATTTGACATGATTTTTTAATTTTTTATTTAAACATTGAGATAAACATGCAAAGGATAATAATCTAAGAAAAAAGAAATTTAAAAAATGAAAAAGAATAAAGAATCTGAAAAGAAAAAACTAACAAGGTTAAGCGATCTAATCAAAGTATCAGTGTACACCTCAGGCTCTCTGTCTTGCAACCCCAACAAATCTCCAATCATAGTTTTTTTCTTTTGAGCATCGACTCTCTTTCTGATTTCATCAATAAGTCCTTGAGAAAACTCATTTCTTCTCTTCACCACAGTTTTTAGTTCTCTATGCACCAGTAAAGAGTGCACTATTCTAAACCAAGGAAAGAAATCAACCAATCTCGATCCAGAAGCGAGTGCTGCTACCTTTTCAATCAGTTGCCTGAATTGCATTGCCTCATCCCAATCCTTTGCCTCCTCACCATAGTACCGCTTCCCGGCAGTCAATCCCATGACAACATTTACCACATACTCGAAAGCTATTACTTTCACATTCACCTGTTAATTTAGTGTCTTGATCTGTTAATTAAGAAACATTTCACCACTATTTTTGCGCTGCAGCTTAAGGGCACATGCAAAAGTAGTTAATACACATATTCTCATAAGGTAAGTATTCTATCAGATATTAATTGCTATTCAACTACTTCTAACAAATGCACATACATATAAAGTTAATGACAGAACCAGCAACAACCAAATTGAATGATATATAAGAGATAATGTAAAATTAATTCAAAAATATATCTTCAAAAGAAATTAACTTATTAGTATCAAATTATAAGGAGAAATCTTAAGATTAAGTTGTTATATATTTTAGTATAAAATAATAATATTTTGTAGAAGGAAGTCCATCCATTTAATTTGAATTGGATGAATAATTGTGTCTGGAGGAGAAGAAAGTAAAATTGGAACATGACATTTATTTTAATGGAGATTCGGTTTGTTTCAAGCATGAATTTGCTGACATTTGATGTCTAGTTGAAATAATATTTTTATTAAAATTATTGGAATAGATGAGAAATTATGGATTTAGTCAGTTTGGACTTGTACATTGATTTCAAATGGTCCATTTTTAAAATGGTGAAAAACTACAGGCAATCAATATTTTAAAGCGTTGGTTAAAAATATACAGTTTTCTTTCAAAATGAATCAGTACACAATAGAAATAATTAGTGAAACACAGCTTGGTCTTTATCTGTCAAGATCTGTCTCAAATCAACTTTTACCTACCTACTTATCGAACTACAGTTTAAAAATTAGAAAAACTCTTCACAGTACCATAATGAGAATTTTATTCTCAATTATCTAGTTCACAATTCAATTAATAAACTACTAGAACCAACATTTGGAAAGATTTCTACTAAAAATATGTAGTCAAATTACCTTTTGGAAAGCCAACTTGTTATCCGCTGATCCGACGAAGAGTTTACGGACGAGATACCGTGCTTCATCATTCCTAGAAGAGGTGGATGAAAGAAGGCGGTGGTTCGAAAGAACGTGCACTGTGGCGACCTTTCTGAGGTTGCGCCACAATGGACCGTATTTAGAGAAAATAATTGTAGTATAGTTATTTGTAACCTCTTTTACCGAAGGGAAACTAGGTCGGTTTGCGAATGCCAAGTCGTTTGTCGTGAAGCACTCTTCAGCAAGTTGAGGCGAGGAGATGACGAGAGTTGGTCGGTACCCGAATCGAAGGTAGAGAATGGGGCCGTATCGGGCTGAGAGCTGGGAAAGCGAATGGTGCAGGGGTTTCTTGAGGAGGTGGAGGTGGCCGATGATTGGGAGGGATGGTGGCGATGGTGGAAGCTTGGATGTGTGTTTTGATTTTGGAGCGAGGAAGAGTTTGAGTAGGAGAGAGGAGAGGAGAAGGGAGATTGCTATCAAGTAGAGAGGCTCCATGGTGATTTCTGAAAGGATGTGGGAGTCGGAGAGCTTTCTGATTTATTTAGGGAGGAAGGATATCTCTGATTTTATTGTGTTGACTTTTAGACTAATTGCTTCAACTCAGGGATGTCAGTTACGGTCCGGATAGTGCGGAGGCATTTTTATAGTTACTAAAAAATTAACTTTATTTATTTATATCCGTTATGATGAGCTACAATAATAGTTAAGGAATCCAATATAGCTAGATTAAGAGATAATTGAGCATGTTATAAAGTTATTAAAACCTCATAAAGATTCTTATGTCTTAAATGAACTTTTATAAGCTTCTAGAATGTCTTTAAGACCATTACCAGCAATCAGGAAAAGGATGGCAATAGCTAAATGATGGTGTGCAGTATCACTCAACCATAGACTCCCTGTTATTGGATCTAAGCCTCCACGAAAAGTAAGAAAGTCTCCATATTTTGACCAATTCAAGGTGAAAAAGGGGGTTGCTCCCTCGTTAAAACTTGGATAAAGTTGAGCCAAAAGATCTTGATTCAAGAGAAATTCATGAGGAAGTGGTATCTCTTTAGCATTGAATTCATATCTTCTGCATTAACTCAAATTTTGAGTTAAAATGTGGACCGTCCCATTGAGATCTGTACTAATATTAAAGGGCCCCGTGCGTAATAGGTTTGGGCCGGATTGGTCTGAATTCTGATCGTATGGCTCAGAAATTAACTCAAACAGTACGTTAATGCAAAGGATACGTGCCCCTTTAGCATCAACCCCAGCATCGAGAAATTTGTTAATCGGTAAAGATACATGAATTTGGTGTCCCGCCCAAGAAAGAGACCCAAGTCCTAGTAACCCTGCTAAGTGATGATTCAACATGGATTCTACATCTTGGAACCAAGCCAATTTTGGCGCAGCTTTATGATAATGGAACCAACCGGCAAAAAGCATTATGGAGGCAAAAATCAATGCACCAATTGCGGTACAATAGAGTTGTAATTCACTAACTATTCCAGATGCTCGCCAAATTTGAAAAAAGCCAGAGGTTATTTGTATTCCTCGGAAACCCCCTCCCACATCACCATTCAATATTTCTTGACCTACTATTGGCCAGACTACCTGTGCACTAGGTCCAATATGAGTAGGATCACTTAGCCATGCTTCATAATTGGAAAAACGGGCACCATGGAAGTACATACCACTCAACCAAAGAAAAATAATGGAGAGTTGACCGAAATGAGCACTAAATACTTTTCGGGAGATCTCCTCCAAATCATTGCAGCCATTTTTATTAATATCCCTAAAAAAATTAAAATTTTAAAAATAACCCTGTCTCCCATTTTTTTTAAAAAATGCCCTGACCGCCTGGGCCCAGGACGGTCCAAAAACCCTGTGAGGTGCCACGGGCTGTGGCGGCCCATACCACCAGTGAGGCGCCACAGGGACTGGCGCCCCACTGCCCATATTTTTTAACCCGTGAACCCTTCTTCCCCCTCCTCTCTCTGCCTTCATCCCACCCGAAAAATCCTTAAAAAAAAGAGAAAAAGAGAAGAAGGAAGCCCTGCCGGCCGACCCCTCGCTACCTCGCACCACACTTGTCACAACCTCGCGCCTTGATTCGCTTCTCTCTCGATCGAACAAGCGAGTTCTCTTTTTTTTATTCGATTAGGATTTAGGGTTTGGGTTAATGTGATTAAATGGTGTAATATGATTCGGTTTGGTTCGATTTGATGTTTAGGATTAAACGTGAGTAATTAGTTGAATTGATTGAAATGGTCGAATTGGTTCGATTGGATGCTTGAATTGTGGCAATGACATGAATTGGTTCAATTGGATGCTTGAATTGGTCCAATTGGTTCGATTGGTCGAATTGGTTCGGTTTGGTTTGATTGGATGCTTGAATTAGATGGTTGAATTGCTTAATTGCTTGAATTGCTTAATTGCTTGAATTGCTTAATTGCTTGAATTGGTTCAATTGGTTCAATTGCTTGAATTTAGGATTATGATTTATGGTAAAATTGCTTGAATGTCATATGGTTCAATTTAGGGTTTATAGTTGTAAATTGTGAATTTTTTTTTAAATTTAGGGTTGATGTTTGTAAATTGTGAATTACTTAAAAATTTAGGGTTAGAATTTATGGTTCCAATGGTTGAATTGTTTAAGAATTTAGTTGTTGGGTTTATGATTTAAAAATATGCATATTTATTTTTTGAAAATTATTTTTGTGATAGCTCATAAAAAATATGTATATATGAATACAAAAGATTTGAAGTAAAAACTAATTATTTTGAAGTATATCAATATTTGTTTAAAAAATGATATATATATTTTTTATTGTAAGTAAATTGTATGTATATCTCATTTTTTAGTAACTATTATTATTCAAATTTTTTTCTATTGTATTTATCACTGTCATAGAAAATTCCTATAGTATTGTAATTATTATTCTCCTATAATTAATGTTAGTATTTTATTCACTTCACTAGTGTTATCTCTTTAAATGGTGTCATTATTTTTAGTTTCTTTGAATGTATAATAATCTCGATAATAGTGATTTTATTCTTCTAATTAGTTCTTCTTTTATTTTGTTTAAATGGCACACATGTACGCAAGCACGCGAAACACTTCATTTTGGCCAATATGATAACGCATGAATACTGAACAGACTTTCTAAGCTATGAGATCAAATTTCAGAAGTTTCATATGAAAATCAATTTTATAATTTTTTTATAAAAATATGGATGCCAATTTTATAGTATTTATAACATATAGTCTGAAGTATATATTAAAACCGTGTCGAAGTACAATTTTTTTGAAAATGAATGAGGATTGATCCTAATTCATTGTGAATAGATCCGCCTATGCTACATAACGAGTACTTTTATTTTTTTAGGAATTAAAAATGAGGAATTTTATGTATACACTTCAAAAACTTGGAAACTTATTTTCCCACTAAAATTCATAATATTATATTTACCCTTCTAAACTTAAAAAATTCACAAATTTATCTATTTTAATGTCTTTTCTATTAATACTCATTTTATTCTTCATTAAAAAAATTAAAAATACATGGCATATTTTAGAAAAATATTAGTCTTCTAACTGAAGGGTTTCTGAGAGTAAATGAATCATTTTTCTACCTCTAGCGCTGATACAACATTTAACTGTTTGCTTGTGTAAACGTCAGAAGTAGAGAAATATCATATTTGTCCTTTGAAACCGATCAATTAGAAGACTGACATTTTTTCAAAACATACTACTACTTTTTTCTATGAAGGATAAAAGGGATATATTATAATTTAAAATGAGTTTTAATATAAAAAATAATAAATTGGATAAAATTGTGAGTTTTTGAAGTTTTGAAGGTTGAATATGATGTTATGAATTTTAGAAAGAGAAATACGTAATTTTCATGTTTTTGAGGGGTATACCTAAAATCTCCTCTTAAAAATAATATCGGAAAACAAGATGATTTTTTTTTTCTAATCCCCTTGGAGTATTTTCTCGGACTCAATCAACGGTCTAGTACTACAGTCACAATACTTTCCACAAGTCTTCGCTACAAAAATTTGAAATAACTAGAATCGAAGCATTAGTTTGGTCTCGGTAGGGATTGTGAAATTCACAAGTCTTCTCCTCTTTGTTCCTAAATTTCCATATTATGTGACCATTGGTGCAGTAAATTATAGAATTAATAAACAAATCATTGGTTGGGTCACATTGACCTCTTCCGGAAGAAACCAAATTATTAGTACTTTTCCATTCATTTATTGAGGAAAAAACAATCAATTTTATTTCCTACCAATTGATTGTTTAATTTATAAAAATATAAAAAGAAAATGCAGATCAAAGTGACCCTAAACCCTAAACCCTAAGCAACTTGCAAATAATAAAGCGTCCGGCCCGGACGGTTTGCCAAACGAATTTGCTAAGGTGTACTGGGATGAAATCAAAGGTGAACTCTTTCACATCTTGCTCAGCTTCTATGATGGGAACTTAGACCTTCGGCCGTTCAATCAAGCAAACATAATTTTGATTCCAAAGATTGATGCTCCAACCACCACATCAGACTTCCGCCCAATTAGTGTCCTCAGCCTAATCCCGAAACTGATCTCAAAAATTCTATCAAATAGATTGCGGCTGTTCTTACCGGAGCTCATATCTTCAAATCAAACAGCATTCGTACATGGGAGGCAAATATCAGAGAACTTTGTCACTACGCGAGAACTGATACACCACATCTCTCATTCGGGTAATCCGGCTGTTTTTGCCAAGATAGACTTTCGGAAAGCTTTTGACTCGATTAGTTGGGATTTACTGATTCGGGTTATGCAGGCAAGACAATTCCCGGATAGATGGGTAAGCTGGATTCAAGCCTTATGGTGCTCATCTTCTTCAAAAGTGTGCATCAATGGACAAGAATCACAACCGTTCTTTCATAAAAGGGGCCTTAGACAAGACGATCCCCTTTCACCAATGCTCTTCAACATCGCAGTTGACGTCTTCCAAAGGATGGTTAAGGTGCTTAACTCGGTAGTGCAGAGATCCTTATTGAACAAAATTCATCAATCGGTGGTGGCCATGCAATACGCGGATGACACGACAG
The DNA here is from genome assembly GCA_033356055.1 of Carex pumila. Classification (NCBI taxonomy): domain Eukaryota; kingdom Viridiplantae; phylum Streptophyta; class Magnoliopsida; order Poales; family Cyperaceae; genus Carex; species Carex pumila. The sequence continues at coordinate 418,092 of JARJHM010000092.1, forward strand.
TAGTTGCTCGGGTAGATCTAGACACACTTGTGTCCTTGAAGCTCATACTAAGATCATTCGCTGCGATTTCTGGGTTACGGGTAAAGTATGACAAGAGCTCCTTCATTCCAATGAATATTGCACCCCAGGAACAGCTGTGGGTCAAAGCTATCATGGGCTGCAAACAGACGAATTTTCCAGTCACCTATTTAGGTATGCCACTAACTCTAAAAAGGCCGAGCAAGCAATTGTTTGTGCCGCTCGTGGAGAGGATTGAGAAAAGGCTTGAAGGATGGCAATCCAAAATGCTATCTAGGGGTGGGAGAATGGAATTGATCAAATCAGTTCTCTCTTCGATACCCATATACTACATGATATGCTTTAAACTACCAAAGTGGGTGTTAGCTAGAATCGATAAGGCAAGAATGTCATTTCTGTGGGGCAGGCCGAGTTCTCAAAGAGGAGGTATTTCACTTTGTAATTGGGAAGTTGCATGTTTGCCAAAAGAGCTTGGAGGGTTGGGCTTGGCAGACCTCAATCTAAGGAATATATCTCTATTATTGCGATGGTGGTGGAAGGGTTACAAGGAGCCGCAATCGATCTGGACCGAGATGATCACAAAAATATGTTGGCAAGGCAATTTTTTGGAAGGTCCGTTTCTTTGGTCCAAGTAGGGATCTTTCTTTTGGGGAGACCTCATCAGTATCAAGAATTTCTTTAACTGGTCCACTACTTGGGTTATTGGAGATGGCCGCTTGATTTCCTACTGGTATGACCATTGGGAGGAGCTTCCTCTAGCACCAACTGGCAGTAGGTGTATCAATCATGCTTGTTCCTTACAAGTGGCTTTCTTAATTTTTCCTTTAACAATTGCCCTGCATGAGGGACAAGTAGATGAACTGAGGTGGAGATGGGGGGCAACAGGAGTCTACAGTGCGAAATCTATCTATCAGGCTCTGATAATGGGAGGTCGGATCAAGTGGGAGTTCAACATCACTTGGAAATATGCAATCCCCCCCTCTGTGAAGATCTTTATCTTCCTCTTGTTGAAGGACAAGCTTCTGACAAGGGAAGGTCTAATGCAGAGACAATTTAACCTTCCAGACATTTCATGTCCGCTATGTGGTTCAGGGGCTCTGGAAACCGCGCTGCATCTCTTCTTCCAGTGCCAGTACACTCAGTGCATTTGGGGAAAGGTATCGGAACTAGTTCACTGCAATGTTATGGTACAGGGTGATTCGGTGCAGCAGGTATGGCGCAGGTCTTCACAATTGTTTAGGCACTCCTCTAATTTGGAAAAGAAATGGCAGTGTGTTTTTAGTTCAGTTTGCTGGTCTATCTGGAGATTGAGGAACAGTGCTATCTTTGAGGGTAAAAAAGACCAAACTGACTGGGTGGCAATGTGGATCGTGAGGCAAGCCACATTATGGGAAAAATGCTGTACAAATAGTCAAAGAGTAGGATTAATTCAAACTTAGACTAGTCTTTTGGTTGTTTAATAGACCTCTTCTTTGGTGTTGGACGATGGAGGAGTTAATCAGTTTTCTGGATGCTGTAGGAGAGCACTATGCGTTGCTGTGTATGTTCCTTTACTTTATTAATACAAAACTTGGTAGCCTCTGTCTGGTTCCTTTTCAAAAAAAAAAAAAAAGTATAGAAGAATTAATCTCGTAGGATTCGTCAATGATCTCCTGTGCTTTTAATTCTAACGAAATTGGTCTAATAAAGTTGCAACCACAAATTGCATCTCTCAAAATTGGTCCAATAACGAAATTAATCACGCACCCTTGAACGATCAGAAATCAATGTATTTTGGAATCTAGAACTTTGCTCAAGAAATAACACATTATTTTAAAAAAATGTAATATAAGATTGGTCCCTTGGTAGGCCATCAAAATGAGAGCACAAGGTTATTGATGTAAATATGATGGGACTTTCAGCTCCTAATGAAAAAAGAAAATTCAATATGAAAGTGGTGAATTATGGATGTATACATAAAATAAAAACTAAGTTTCACATCTAGTTTGGACGATGATGTATATCGTCTTCTTGTAGAAAAGACATTGCAATCAACGGATCGATTCAAATTTTTAAAAATAATTCACAATATAAATTTCATCATTGCACGCAAGAGTCCGAGTCCTCTCTGTTTGTACTTCTCTTAATCACACTCACATATATAAGCTTGGATTTTGATTAGAGATAGACAAAAATCTCTATAGTACAATTAAATAAGAGAATATATTTGGTGACAATTTTTTTTTCCGGTATATGTTATAATTTAGGAATTTTCATATATATTGATCAATTTCAAAATTTAATTAACAAATCGATACATATTCTAAATTCTAAATGCCATATATATAAATCAAAACATTTGCTAATTAAGTTACAAATTTTAATTGACAAATTGGTACATTTATAAATTCAAACCTTTAATAAGAAGGTACACATAATTTATGACCTGCCTGCTACCATATGTTCAGATTTTCTTTCTAAATTGCAATTTAAGAAAAGTTGGTATAACAACTAAGCAACAGGGAGCAGCCGGGAGTTAAAATATTAATACAAGCATCAATTTAAAAAAAAAAATCACATATCAATTCTAATTGACAAATTGATACATCAACCAAGTAATATTTTAGTAAAAATTGGAACACTTTTTAAATTATAAATCATAATTCAAAAAAAAAAAAAAAAATAGGGCTTCGTTTGAAGGCAATACCAATGAGCAAATACACAATTAGAGAAGGAAATTAGTCGTACTGTTACTAGTTACGTCATGTCATGTGTGTCAATCACATGACGTGACTGTCCTCTACTATTTTAATTACGTCATGTTATGTCATGCAAATTGACTTGGTCATGTCATGTTATGTTACATGATGGATTTTTTCAACATTATATCTTAATTATAATTTATTTTGTAACAACTTTTTATATTTTTTTACATTTTGTTATTGTTTTCTTTGAACTAACATAAACTTGAAAACTATAATCAAACACGATCAATAACGTTAGATGAATAGTGGCATAACGTGATTGTTCTCCATTATTTTAGTTACATTACATCACATCAAGTAAAAATTAATTCTAAACACATATAATGACATGACGTGATCAACTCACATCGTATTACTTAGTCACGTCATCATCTTTTGTTTCTCTAGGCATGTCAATCGGCAGCACAAAAGTGAAAAGGAGAGTTTCTTCTGTGTTTCTGGATTAGATTGCTCAGAAATAAGCAAATCTAGTTTCATAAGTAAACAGAGACCTATTTTTTCACTAAGCCTATTTTTTTTTTCAGGAGTAGATTACCCCTTTACATATTAGCTCCGTCCATGATCACACTAACAAAAATTAGAACAAGAAAATTAAAAGATATATAAGGTCCGGTCTTAATTAAGGAAGATCTTAAATTGCATGGTCTAAAAAGGAAAATCTACTCGTTTCAAATTGTATGGTTCGCGTCCGGTCTGACATTTTATTAAAACTGATTAAAAAATGAGAAGGCCTAAAAAGTCAAATATATCTTAAATGACTCATTCAATAAAATCTTCAAGTGTTAATTGCCTGACGAAAGCCACTGACATATAACTATTTTTTAATAGCTAGCCTCAAATATATAGCAAACAAGTTCAATCTTATTTGTAAATTAATATTATTAAACATTTGTTTTAAAATTAACTGTCTAAATTTGATATGGGATCATTTACTAAATTCTGTAAAACTACTGAGGAGCTAGCTGAATGTTGAGGGAATTAGCTCCAAGCTAATGTTATACATGCATCCTCTTGTCTGTCACATGTCAAAGTACAAATTTTCAATTTAATTTGATATAAAGTCAAGTGTTTAAAAGAATAACTTTTACAATTTAATTTAACTTGTTAATTTTGTATTATTATTTGATTGTATGACTTTATACTAAATTAGTTCGAAATTTTATAAATTTAACATGTAAATACATCACTTGTAAAGTATATCAGTTTTAACTGTTAAATTCATAGTTTGAAATTAATCTTATAAATTTTGAAATAAACTCACAAAAGACTTAATAAGCTTGAGAATATTCTAATTCTACTCTACCAAAGAGTGGACATCTTTGCTGAATATATTTTTTTCAACAAAATAATCTCTTTTTAACATAGAAATATATTTGATGTATAAGAAAAAAATAGATTTCTTCATCATATGGTGGAAGTGGCCTTTAGCTCATATATAGGACCGCCGTCCGCCTGACCATTTGAAAAAGGTTATTTTCTAATCACCACAAAAAAAGGTCCTGCTCAACATAATTTAATCAATTAATTAGAAGGCCTCCTAAACTTTTTGGCGAGAGTTTGATTGAAAAATAATAATATTATAGGGGGGATTTATGTATACCTCTCCTCAGCCGCAAGCTATCATTTTCACGTTTATTGTAAGCAATATATTATAGTATGGTGAGATGATGTTTTCTTTCTTCTGTTCTCTGGAGATTTTTTTTTTTGAGGTTTTTTTATGTTAAAGCCCTCAGGCGTTCTCTGGGGATCAAATAGTTGTCGTGTACGTAGAACTCTCCTCAGCCACAAACCTGCGATGTAATTCATGCAGGCATGGGCTCCACCAATCAACTACCGTAATTTTTTTTTTTTTTTTTTTGAGGAAAAAGATAGGCTTTACGCCTCGGCCTTTGAATTCATATTATTACCTGAGGTAACAGAAATTTAGAGTTTAGATTAGGACGGTCAGATCTTCTTCGGAACGAATATTAAACATACCCGTGCATTAAATATCGGACAGGATTGGCTAATATTTTAATCGGATGGTTAGAATCTAAACACAAAATTGTTTTTACCTCAGAGAATCAGACTTCTTTTTGAGCCCGGTCTAAAAGGCTTCCCAATCAGACATCTAGAATTTTTTTTTTTTTTTTAAAATGACAGACGTCTAGAAAGGAGCTTCGGCCACCAGCTGTTCGGTTCCCCGTTTTTTTTTTCTTTTTTCCTACCACTCTCAAAAATTAGAATTAAATGGATATCATATGAAAAATCAGAATTCAGATTTAGTCACGTTTGCATTGTGGATCTGCGAACGGGTTGACCCGTTTGCAGATTCATGGTGTGAACGGATCGGTGCACAGATCTACAGTACGAACGGATCATTTGAGCGGGTCATGGCGTGAGCGGGTCAAAGCTAGCGTGTTAGTGCGCAGATCCACAGTGCGAACGAGTCACGTGAGTGGGTCATGGCGTGAGCGGGTCAGTCCGCAGATCCATTCCGCGAATGGGTTGGCAATCCGTCCGCAGATCCATGGTGCAAATGTGGCGGAATCTGAAATATCAAGGTCTCAATATTAGAAGAAATGCAAGAAACATTTAACAATAGACAACAAGATTCAATCAAACAATCATAATCAAGTAATGGAAGAATAATACTCAATCAAATGAACACAATAACAACTCAAATTCAAATCCAATGCATTACAATTAAGATTTTAGATTACATCAACCCTAGAAATAAGATGGATCTACTCAAGCATCATAAAGAAAGAGAAAGAAGGAGAAATCATGATAAAACCGAAAATGGAGATGGATCTATGAAGAATCTTTCAAAATCTTTCCTCCTCAACTTCCTTTCTTGATCCCTACTCCACAAGGGAGTAGAAGCTTCAAATTCGGAACTCCCTCTTTGGTAGCAGGGGTGGCCTATTTATAGGCTTTTTAAAACAAGTGCTTCAATTCTGAGCCTTTATTGGGCCCTTGCTGTCTGCTTTGGAAGCTCGCAATGTAACCAGCGTCAGGTCTGATGCTACCCACATCGACTCTGATGAGGGTCGCGTCAGATGTGATGAGGGTCGCGTGCAGAGTCTTAGAATTCAGTAACTTCCCTGATTTCTCCCGTTTTCTACAAAATAAGAATGAAATCACAGTAGTACCACATTCCATGGATATTCAATGTAAAATATGCGATTTGGTGATTTAAAACGCAGATTTTGGTACAAGAATTGGTCGGAACAATAGATCAAATATGGATATATCAAATTCTCCCAAGCTGAACTCTTGCTTGTCCTCAAGCAAAGATCTGTTCTTTGTTACCGGGTTGGTCTCTAAATGAAAGTTAAGTTCCTAAATGTGATAACTTACATGAGTTGTTATTACCAGGAATTTTGAAAATCATTTTAACAACAATTTGGACTTTTCTTAAACCAATTTTGCTTCACTCCATAATTGACCACTCAAACTTCTCATTCTGAGATGTTTTGATATTCGAAAAGAATAATAACTCGAATTTATCAATATTCATTCTTAGACTGAAGTTATATCCTCGTTTGTGGTGATTTTTACAAATTTTGTTTCCCCTAAGCTTGGAACAAGCTTAAGTTAGAAAGTTGCAGACGTAGTGTGTTGATATATGCAAAAGTCTGTTTATGTTCGATCGAGCTCAAAGGCATCCAAGTGGATTATGCCAGTACTCTTTTTTTTTTTTTTTTTTTTTAAATTGGGAGACGAGCTCAAAGGCGCCTCGAAGGACTTATTGCCAGTACTCTTATGTTATCCGTCTTTTTTTCTTTCTTTTTTCAATTGCATATACCATGAATACACACATCCACTGGTATTCTTTCATACCAATGAATATCCCAATCTTTATTTATGTTAAATCTCATTTCCCTATTTTGAAAGGTACAATTCAGATTCCAAATGCTTTTTCGATACAATTCAGGTTTTCATCTTTTCAATTTAACAAAACAATCTCAATCTAATCAGTTAAGTGGTCAACTATGGTGTTAGTTCTAATCAATTCATGGCCAAGTTAATCATTACCAAAATGGTTCACATTAAATCCCTGATTCAAGCAATTCATGCAAAATTTTCACCTAAAAATGCAAATTTTGAAAAAATAAACATGACCTAAATGCAGATACAGTTTTCTTCTATTCACCCCCAAGCTTGAATGAAACATTGTCCTCAATGCTTGAATTCACACAAGAAAAAGTAAATAGAAGAAAATATGGAAACTTACTAGATGGTGAGCGAAGAGTGAGGCGGGGGCGCATCACAGGTTGGTGGAAGGTGGATCAAGCGGCACTGGGGGAAGCTCCCACTTCTGTGGTACACGGACCACGCGATTAAACCCTTGCATTAGGAGAATCCCCAAGGTTTCTTTCAAGGTCATGATAGAGCACCCGATCGTGCCTGTGTTAGCTTTCAATTTCTCCGAAAGTGTGGCAGTCCGATCGGGTTTGAGATATGCACTTATGATCACAAGACAAGATTTATTTGGGACTAGGAACTCATACCTGAAGTTAAAGTTAGCTTAGAGAGTCTTAAGTTCAGAAGTCGGCGCCTCTGGTTGGGCTTTGACGCGCCTCGTGTCTGGTGCAATCGGCTCGCATGCGGACCCCGCGTGGGTTTCATCCAACCCGCTTCCTCTGGTCTCCAGGTCTTCAAGTCGTGGCACGCGACTCGCGTGAGATTCATGCGGCCCGCGTCCAAGTTCTTCCAGGTCAACAGTTGTCACATCTGCTCCATACACTGATTCTAACTCATTTGTTTCAACCTGCAACTCAGAGAAATAATTAGGGTAATTTTTAACTAAGCTCCCGTATCCCTCGCGGAGTTGTCCCTTAACCAATTGATCCATTAGCGTATTTATCATCTTGCTTTGAGCAGCTAATTGGGCATTGATCGCTTGCATCTGCTTGAGCATCATTTGATTCGTCTTCCTTTGCTCGTGCATGAAGTCGACCACAGCGGGATCAATGTATGGCTCGGGTGGATCGGATAGAAATGCATGGTTGTTCGAGTTGTTAAATGGTGCATTGTTGTAGAAATTGCGATTGTAGTTGCTGAGATAGTTGACCTGCTCGGGTTCTTCATCCCATTTAGCCAGTGGGCAAGACTTGTAAGAATGCCTCATGTCCCCACACATGACACATGGCTGTGGTTGATAGTTACCGACTACCTTCAGGCTCATTTTGATTAGAGCCTCTTGCATGGCCTCCTCCAGCTCGGTAGCTTTAGCAGATAGAGCTGTGATCTGATCAACCCTGTATCGACCGCCTCCTCCTCCTCGAGAATTGTTGTGGCCGGACCACTGTTGGTATGTTCCCATGGCGTCTTGAGCTTCTCTGTCTCTTCCACGTGAGTCGCGTCGGTTGTGTTGCGGGTCGCGTCGAGAGGTGGTTGTGCAGGAACAACTGTGTTCCTGTGGTGAGAGAAAAATAAAAGAAAAATATACAAATTAAAATCTAGATTAACTTGGATAAGCAAAAATCCAGAAAAGAAATGATTGCCATCCCTGGCAACGGCGCCAAAAACTTGTTCACACAAAAGCGTGCACACAAAGGTTCAGGTACAGCTGGCTGTACCCTTTTAAATCGTGATTGAGCTTTCGTATTAGGTTGCAAGTGCACAACCTTTGTCCAATAGTACAATCAGGTATCAATCCTCAGGGACGGTACAATTCTACTATAGATCACTACTTATCCTAGTTAGGTACTAGAAGGGACAAGTTTGGTTTGATTTTGTTTCAATTTCTAAATTCAATAACAAAAGATTGCAAAAGGAAATAAATGCTTGTTTTAGTCAAGTTTAAAAGGATGTTTCCAGGGTTTCAGATTTCATCCTCAGTTTTGCCTCTCTGGACCCTCACTCGACTTGCATCATCTCTGATGCGACCCTAGTGATGCGACCTGCGTGGTCTCCCATGCGACTCGCATGGCCTTCGAGTGAATGCAGCATTGCACCTGTTTCTGAGTTGTTCGATTGTGTAAGGATCTACTGACCGTACCTAAGATTCCTGAGCCTCAACTCTCGTTTATTAGCACCAGAAACATAGTAAGGAAAATTGCAATTTCACATTCTTAGATCTACAACTTTCAACTCTCGTTTATTCATGTTCAATCTAAGTCAATTGATCGGTTTGCTAAAGGTATCCACTATCTCTCAATAAATGGAAGTCTCACCTTTCGGTTCAATTGATCTATCTTTTCAGATTTCTAACCTACCTCAAGTGCTTGATTAAGTTGCAAGAAAGATCAAAGTCAAGATTTTAGAAGAGATGCAAGAAACATTCAACAAAAGACAATCAAGATTCAAATAATCACAATCAAGCAAATAAAAGAATGATACTCAATCAATTGATCACAAGAACAACTCAAATTCAGTTTCAATACATACAATCAAAGCTTTAGACTACATCAACCCTAAAAACAAGAAAAGATCTACTCAAACAACATCATAAAAGAAGAGAGAAGAGAAGAGATCATGATAGAACCCAATGTAGCAATCTAGCAAGGATCTTCCCTTCTTTATTGATCAAGACTCCAATTCTTGAGGTTTTGAATCTTCAAAATCGGACCCCCTCTTTGGTGACAGAGGTGGCCTATTTATAGGCTTTTTAAAATGAGTGCTTCAATTCTGGGCCTTTGCTGTCTGCTCTGGAAGCTCGCGATGCAACCAGCGTCAGGTCTAATGCTACCCGCATCGACTCTGATGCTACCCGCATCGACTCGGATGCTACCCGCATCGACTGTGATGAGGGTCGCGTGCAGAGTCTTAGAATTCAGTAACTTCCCTGATTTCGCTCGTTTTCTGCAAAATAAGAATGAAATCGCAGTAGTACCACATTCTATGGATATTCAATGTAAAATAAGCGATTTGGTGGTTTAAAACGCAAATTTTGGTACAGGAATTGGTCTGAACAATAGATCAAATATGGAGATATCAGCACCAAACCAACACCAGCACAGCACCAAGAGAGCACCAGGACAGCACCAAGTCGAACCCTAATTTCTAGGGTTTCATGGAAGGGAAGGAGAAGCGGGAAAGAGTGAGAGGGGGTGGGGTCCTGGTGGGTCTGGTGGGTCTGACCGAGAAGGAAAAAGAGGAGTGGGGCAGTTTGGTGGGTTCACCGGCGATGGCAGAGGGGAGGGGGCAGAGCCCCCCTTGGTTTTGGCGCTGAAGAGAGGAAGGGGATGGGGTGGGGGGGTTCTGTCACGAGTAGAGGGAGAGGAGGGAATGAGAGAAGGGAGAGGGGTTTATTAAATGGCTGCTTCAAGATTCGTACTAGATTAGATCGGACGACCAAGATAATTGCATAGTATATTGAATCAATTAATTTACAAGGGAGGCTCTAAATTTATTCAATCTAATGAATGGTATTATATCAGGATTTGTGTTGGTCAAGATCAAGGGTTCCAAAATTCTGATTTTTAATATATGGTCTCAATCGGTTATTTTAAGATGTTCTATGTTACAAAAATTAGAATCAAGTCTCGTAAAATTTATCATATATTCATTATAATATTTCAGGTGTTAAATTCTAAATTTCAGATTCGAATAATCGATCTCCTTTTATATAATTATATATATTCAATTAGTTCTCTAAAAATTCTAAATGAACGAGTTTTATAATTTATATAATTTATTTGTACGAATAATTTCATGTCATTATACTCTTATTTGGAATTCAATTACTTATTTATTCACACGAATCTAATTAAATCAATTTCTTCTTTCCTAAAAATTCAAAGGAATTGTAACGGATTTTCTAAGTTTCTAATTTATCGAATAAATTATAATTTTATTCCTAGTGTTATATTTTATTTTATTTTTAAATCTCTAAGTTTTATTATACATAATTTCATACATTATTTATATTATGAAATTTTAGTTTCGTTTTAGTCGGTCAGAAAATTTCTGAACGATCGTTAAGTTAATTAAACTTTTTATTTAAGCCAAATGATTGATTAAAAAATTTAATTATTTTTTAAAATTTCGGAATGTAACAATTATTTCTATATAATTTGTAAGATCTATTCTCACCTATTTATCTATTTGTACTCTTGTAGCTTGTAAAATAGAAAATAAGAAAAAATATTTTGTTATATTTTAATTACAGATATTGTTATCTTTGTAAATTTAGATTAACCAAAAATTATATCTATACAAATTTGTTTCTAAATTTTTTGATATCCATAATGAACCAACAAATAATTTCATTGATTCTGACGTATAAAATTATTTCTCTTAATTTTCGTCAAGCCATAACAACTATTAGAATACATAACAAATTTTTTAGCCATTTAAAATATATTTGTTGTATTACGTCGATTAAAAACACAGAAAAAAAAGTATATATAATCGTTTATAATATTTAATAATATACAACAGAAGAAAGAAATTATTGTTTGTTGATAATAATATTAATTGCTATGATATTAAATGCTATAATACTACAACAGAAGAAAGAAATTATTGTTTGTTGATATATAATATTAAATGCTATGAATATATGATCGAAGTAAAATACACATGTATATGTTCTTTTGTGACTGATAATACTCTTAACCAAAAAACAATTACAAAAGAAATTTATTTTAATATTTAATCATATTTTAAACCATAAATCATTAAAATGTACAACACAACAATTTAATAATAGGTACAAATTAAATTTCTATGAAATTTGTTAAAAAAAATACGTACTGCTGTCCGGATCATTTCAGATCTAATTAGTTCCACAACTCAAAATATAAATAGAGTGGCACTATATATATCAGTGTTGTAAATAATGGTATGCGATTTTTGGATGGATGGGGCACCACCAATTGATTAATAGGTATACGGTCGGTTAATCGGAATTATACATACAATTTAACATTTTTATTAAATTTATGTATATATATCACAATTTATTAAAAATAATTTATTTAACTCATTAAATTTATCAAATAAACTTAATTTAACTTTGTTCCATCATTATAACATGACATTACGTTTATATTTTCTTAACGCATAAGAATTTTCATGTGTGAGTAACACATTTATTTAATGAAAAATAAATTCAAGAATTAAGCATTTTCAAATTCTAATAACATATTTTTTGAAAGAAATGAAACATTTCAACATAAAATCACTAAATTTAGTTTATGATAACAACTTAGTTTCATAAATTAACATGTCGTACTAATTGAAAAAAATACATCAGTAAGTAAGAACAATATATGATATATAAATAACAGAAGAATTAATCAATTTCAAAGTAAGCAAGAAAAAAAAACCTATATAAAAAAATATTGGATGCATGTCCAAGCACAAATAAAACTACAAAATATGATTTATAAAAATTATTATCACACTCTATCACAAAAAAAAATCAATTTGAAAAATAAATATTTACTGGAATAAAAAAATTGAAAATAAACGTATGATTAAATGGTAAAACGGCCAATTAATTGAAAAAAAACGGCCGGTTAATCATTTTCATCTGCAAACATGCATCCATTAAATGTATTCGTAATGATTTGGCAGCCGTTAACAATTAAACGACTATTAAGACCATTTTTTACAACACTAATATATATAACCCTATCTCATTAAATCAGGGGCAGAGTCATATTTTCAGACTATGGGGTTCAAATGTGAATGGGTGTCAAGTATATAAAATTTTTCTACTACGAATGGAGGCTTATTTCACACTATCCATAATATTTTAGTTTAAACAATATTAAACTAAAATATAAATACAAATTTTTTTGAAAATGAATGGAGTCAATTTACCTATTCCTTGTATGAATTCGCTTCTGCATTAAATTGCGATAGAGGAAGAAAGAAGAGAAGTCGCTTTTGCCGTAAAACTGAAGATTGAATAAAAAAAAAATGATGAAAGACAATGAGAGACAAAAGAAGAATAAATCGGAAATAGACCTCAAACCCTAAAACGCGAAATGGAAATAGAAATCGTGTCGCGTTTGTGATTGAAATTAGCGATAGCAAGGGAAATGATTTCATTTGACGCGATTTCAAGAGGCACAAATCACACAAAGAATCGTGCCAAAAGAGTAGAGATTTGGTGAGAAACAATTTTGCCTCGGTGAAAATACGCACTTACTCTCGTCTTTCTCTCCTTTCGCATCCCGCATGCGCTGTCGATCTTCTCGACTTCTCCTTCTTTTTGGCCTCACTACCAAGCTTCTCCGTGCTTGAGTAAAGAAAGTGTGCTAAACCCTCTTCCTTTCCTTCGGTCTCTCCATCAAATCTCTGTATTGGAGCCTATCTCTCCTCCTACCATGGTGAAATTAGTGCTCCATCTTCTTATTTTTCTCAATCGAGATGAATGACATTATTTGTAAATTAAGTTTATTGGTTGGTTTTTTCTGAACTGGTCTATATTGAATTCTTTCATTATACTTATTGGTTTCGATTAATAAAATTCAATTCCAAATCAATTTGTTTCGTTTCTTTTTAATTGAATTGAATTCTATTCTCGTTAGTTTTTATTCGGATCATAGTGTAAAAGATATGTGATAGTGGAGGGAGAGAGTCCTCTTTGGAGGAGAGAGAGAGAGATTAGGAACAATAAAATGAAGTCTGACTTCAAAATTATAATCCAAATTTTGTATTGAAATATGTACAGTTGGATTAACCCAATCAAGGATTTTAATTGGGATTAGTCCAAATTCCCATATCACTGTACCTTCTTCAAAGCACAGTAACACCCACAACCAAAAAGTTCCCAGTCAAATTGTATTTATTTTTGTTTTCGTTTCATTCCTCCTCAACTTCTTTTAACGCCATGACGTTGTAGCATTTTTCTTAGTTTAAGCCATCAGGCCGTGTCCTTCAAAATCTAAAATGAGTCAAGTTTGAACGAGATACATTTAACTTGTATTTAGCTCAATAAGTTAATGAACAAGTTATTTCGAATTAGGATGATAATAATGAGCTATAAAGCCAATTCGAATTCACCTCATTATCAATTTGAGTTGACTCATAACTCGTTTATATCTCGTTAGACCACTCACTTTTTTTAGTTATAATTATAAACTAGTAAGAATCTAAATACAAACAATACAAACATAACTAATAAAAAAATTAACAAACCAAATAATCCAAACGATATCTTAGGAGTCATTTAGAACTTGAGGGGCATGAGATTTATTGTGACAAATTTTGTGAAATTCGAGTTGTTAACAAGCGAGTTAGGTATGCTCAAACTAGTGTTATAAAAAACGTCCGTTTAAGTTGATTAATCAGCCGATTAGTCATTGGCAGTGACCAAACTGTCATGAGTTTTACCGACTAATCAGCCGATTATTTTCAATTATAGCTGATTATTCCCGATTATTCCCAATTAATCGCTTGGTTGTACCATATCAGTCCAACGACCGCATACTGTTATTTACAACACTGGCTTAAACTCATCTCATTTATTAAATGAGACATCCAACTCGAGTTGGAACTGACTCGAGTTGTAAATGAACGAGTTAAAACGAATAATTAGCGAATGAGTTATGAGCAAATTATGAGTTTCAGCAATTTTTTACAACACTACCTAAAGTAATTCAATTTTCTCAAGTAATCAATTTTTTAGTTTTGATCCGGACTGTCCCATCAGAAATTCTTGGCGATCCTGCTCGTAGTGGAACGCACATGACTCCTTTAATTTCCGTGTCAGAACAGCTTGGACGGTCCGGATCAGAATAAAACATTTGGGTTAGTTAAGGGGATCCGAATTCAATTTGAGATGCCCTTCTTCTGCACTCCAACGGTAAAAAGAATGACTACGAAGTGAAAAGCATGAAGACCACTAAATCTACCTTCTTTTTTTTCCCCAAGATAACTTATCGTAACTTTTTTATTTTCATGGAAACGAAACCGAATTTGGGGGAAACTGCGAGATTAAGTTCCGTGAATGTAGAGTTCAGTTTTAGCCTAGTATAATTTTTGTGCATTTTTTGTAAGATTTTTAAATGGTACGATTAATTGTGATAGAATTTATGATAATTGTGCAAATTTTTAAATGGTACTATAATAAACTTTTAGCATAGATCGAATGGGGGCCGTTAATATTTATTGTTGTATAGTTTTAAGTGTGTCATATTTTGCAATATGCATATCGTGGCAGCAGCTCCAAATATAGATAATTGTGCAAATTAGGTTAATTGGGTTAAATGTAAGGTCAAAATTGTTCGATGATTTTAAACCGATTAATTAGGTTTATGTGGTAAAACCAATTACTTCAATTGTAGTAGGTAATTTGGGGTCTACATGGAAAATTTTAATAATGGACTTGTACTTCTTGCAATAAATACTTTTGTAATGCTTTAGGATTTAATAATAGTTAAACTAAACGAGAGATAAACATAGGATAGTTAACGAGTGGTGTTTAGAGTAATTAAAATGACAAGCAAAAATAACTAGTTATGGAAAAACCATGTAATCATTATTATCAACGTGATAAATTAATAAATTGATCTTTAAGTAGAACTAGAGTGATATGAAGTTCATCAAGTCTTTTTGTAAAAATAACTCTAAAATCTATCGAATTTGCTTCAAATGACGAACTCAAATGATTGAAATTCATCTACATTACGAGTGATACATCTATACGTGAAATTTTTTAATCTTTTAAATTAATTTAATATAAAGTCATGCGTCAAAATTAAAAAAAATTATAAATTAATTTTATTGTATTTATTTTTAAATAACTTTTGATCATTTAAATTTGGACAAAATTAATTCGAAAGTAGACAAAATTATAAATTAATCTTACTTGTCATCCACTCATCAATTAGCACATCACAACAATATAAATACCAAAAAAGCTCGACATTTGCTGGTGAAATCATTATTGCAATTTGAACTAAAACAGAGCAAACTTCAAAAGAAATAAAAAAAATAACTTGTAATCCGAAAAATGTTGCAATAAAAGCTTCGTTATGTTGCTTACTGCTTGGCACTTAACATTGCTTCAGATAAATATCTTTTTAGTAAAACATAAGGACCAATTCCTTATCTTTTTTATTGATTAACAAAATATATTACACAGTCAAATAATGAAGTTAAATTAAAATACAGAACTTACTTCCATTTATTAATCTCCTTCCATCATTTAAATCAAGGAAAAATTGTGAAAATGCCACTCCAAAATCTTCAAATTAAGAGAATATCACTCCAAACTTAAAAATTGAGAAAATACCATCCTAAAATTGAATAATTTGTGAAAATGCCATTTATACTGTATTAATCTTATTAATACTTAAAATACCCTTAATCAAATAATACGAACCCCACCTCCTCCGCCTGGAGACACGCTCCGTTAGAAGACGCCTCTCTGCGGAGTCGCATCGTTCAACGGAAAAGAGAACCACGCCTGGAGACACGCTCCATCTGATCAAGAGAACCACGCCTCTCTGCGGCTCCGCCTGACTAACCCTAAACCCGATCACGCCTCCGCTCCTGGCTTCTGGCACTGAAGCGACTTCATCCCCTTCAACAGCTTCTCTCTTGAAGACAGCGGGAAGGTTAATTCGTTTTCTATATCGAGGCTGTTCAAAATTTTAATTTCCTTCAGCAGTGAATCTGGTACAAGCCCTCGTGCCTACATTTCCAGAAACATCCCTAGTTAAATTAAAAATTACAATTGAGGGGATGGGGGGCTAGTTTGATTAAATTGACACTTGATTAAAAGAACCGAGG
Source organism: Carex pumila (assembly GCA_033356055.1). Lineage (NCBI taxonomy): Eukaryota > Viridiplantae > Streptophyta > Magnoliopsida > Poales > Cyperaceae > Carex > Carex pumila. Next base: position 434,537 of record JARJHM010000092.1, read on the forward strand.
GTTAACAGGGGTTAATTCGGATGACTTTGAAGCTTACTTCCTTGATTGAACTTTAGTAAATTGCTGCAAATTTCTCAATTGGAATTTGGGCAAACTAGTACCATGCTAATCTGGCGCAGCATTAATCAGAGGGACATTTGGCCTGACAACAGCCACAAACCACTGTCACAATCTTCACTGACTGTAAACCACTCGCGAATGCAATTACCAGAGACAACTTAGAGGATTTGACATCAAGGCATGCAACTGAGACAATAGCAGTGTATCAGGCTGTTCCGAGGTCTACAAGAAAACTGCAAACTGGAACACATCTAAGGAAGGCGCTGAACCAGCCCCATATGCTGGCAAATTGGGTATGAAGGACAGGACATCCTTTAATGAATGCCTCTCAAGAGACAGGATGTTAACAATAGGAATGGCTGCAGAAATCGACACTGCATTCTTTTCTTATTTTAGTAGCACTGCTATATCTTAGATAGCCTCAGCTTTGTATCGGGGCTCAAAGCTTAACTGTGTTATTTTTTCATTTTTAGAATTACCAGTACCACTGTAGTTTTTTCATATTATGTTGTTGTTTTTTGTAACTTCCTTTCTGTAATGCTACTTTATTTTAATGAAATCAATTCCAACAGGTTTTCACCTCAAAAAAAGAATAGAAAAGAAATATAGCTTATATAATGATTAATGTCATAATAAGTTTTACAAGTTATATACACCTAAATAATTATGATCTCTTAGGGCAAATGTTGCTACGTACATAACAAATCTTAATAAGAAATTTCTTGTATGATGTAAATTGTCAATGCTTAACTAAAAGATATTAAGGCTTAAAACATCGAATAAGAAAATCCTCTTTTGCATCCAATTTGTTACCATATGCATTGCTTTCATTATTTAGTATATAAAATGTAGTTGATCTATTGTAGATTGAAAATATATAATGATTGCCTATAGCTGTGCACCAACCCATATTTTGTTTCTTTTAATTATGCCTGTCAGTGTACAACTTTCAGCAAGTCGCTAAAGCGTAACATAAATTAATTGGAAATATTCTCAAGTAATTTACAGAAGTAATGCATGAGGTTGCATAGTTGCATTCTATTGGATTTTCAAATAAGAAAAACGAACCATAATTGCGCTGTGCATATCATGCAATGAAACAATTATAAGACAAACTTTATTCAATGAAGCATGCCTGAACATTTAATCCCATCATCTAATTGAAGGAGTGCTTAGCCAGTGGTCAGATGGGAGACACACATGGTCATTTTTACACTTACCTAGAAAAAAGAAAGTGGAAAAAAAAAGTAAAAAGAGAAACACCTATCATGGGCAATGTGACAATAATGAAAAAACAAGCTTGATCAGCTAAGAAAGTGGAAAAAAAAAGTAAAAAGAGAAACACCTATCATGGGCAATGTGACAATAATGAAAAAACAAGCTTGATCAGCTAATTCCCAGTTTACCTTTCAAAAGAGGTCATCTCAGAAGTGTAAATAATAAAAAGAATAAAAAAATGATCTCAGGAGGTTTCAAGAAACACTATGATATTTTCTCGCAAATAAGCCTCTCGACAGCCTTTTTCGCATCACCACAAGAACTTAGCAGAGCTATGATATTTTCTCGCCTGTCCATGAACCCCAGCTGCTCCATTTCTGCCAATTTCAAGGCAAAAAGTACCTCTGGACCTCTGGCTCTGCCACATTTCGAGGCATGCCAGTTCCACCATCTAAAATATGCATAGTATCAACATTAATTAAAAAAAATAAATGCCGGGACTCAAAATGTAAACCCACAAAAAAGTTGTTCCAGCTGATCCGGTACAGGAACTCGATAGATGGTGGTACACCTATTAAATCTGAATGGCTATGACTATTGTATTGTCATATGGGATTCTTGTAAGGAACCCATTTGAGTTCAGTGCTGGTACGTGCTTTACTATGTAACATGTAGAAATAAGTTTACTGCTTCTAACAGTATAAACCTGCAATTATGATGGCATGAGAACACCATGCTAAAATCAACATACCAGATGTCTCCTCCAATCGGTGAATAAGTGCTAGCTGAACTAAAGATCCTACAAGTAACAAACAGAGTTATTGTAAAACAGTAGATACCAGTACTGAGCTGGCCAAAATCTAAATGTCACTCTATTTCTTTTTTGAATGAAAAATATCTAGGCTAATTGACGAACCAAAATTACACATCTTTCAAACCAATCTGCCACAGATACGTTAGCTTCCTTCCAAAATCACCTATGATAGAGAGGGAGAGAGAGACTTACATGGTAATCTTTTGATTCCTTGCAAGGCGGAGGAGAGACGACCATTGGCACAGGCCGAGGTGAGTCTAACGCGAGACTGATCGTCGAGTGTTGATCCAGTGGTCCAAGCATTGATCCAGGCAGAGATAGGGGGTTTGGTGATTAGAAGAAGAGGCGGAGATAGAGGGGTTTCGCACAAAGAGAGGGGGGTTTGGCGATTAGAAGAAGAGGCGGAGATAGAGGACTTTCGGACAAAGAGGTGTTGATCCAGGCGGAGATAGAGGGTTTCGCACAAAGGAGACTAGAAGAAGAGGCGTTTTTGAACTGGAGACATGCAGTGACAAAATAAATTAATTTTATAAAGGGTAAAATTAGAAATACGGAAATATGTATATCAAAATAGTATCATTTTAGGCTATAGTATCTAAAAAGTTCAAAAATTTCAGGTTACAATACAGAATAACATCGAAGCACTAACAATTCAAAGCTTTTGAAGCATAGGAATCATTTTAGGCCGAGGCCGATACATGGCCTCCAAACGAACTGCTCTTGGCATTGTTATTCCAGAACCCTCTGTCATATCCACTTCCTCTACTCCAACTCTCTCCCACTCAAAGCATTGTACTAAGGCGCCAATTGTCAACCCCATAACCTTTTTTGCTAACCCCTCCCCAGGACATCCTCTCCTGCCCATCCCGAATGGAAGCATCCATTTTCCTTCGGCCTTCCCATCCTCAAACCTCTCTGGTTTAAACTTTGTCGGTTCCTCCCATATGTTTGAGTCCCTCTGCATGGCATACACGTTGACAAATAGCATAGTGCCACCCGGGATGCTATAACCACCAACCAAGCAATCCTTGGATGACTCATGAGGCACGAGGAGGGGGACCACCGGGTAGAGCCTAAGTGTCTCGTTGATTACACAATGTAGATAAGGGAGATTTGGAAGGTCAGATTCTTCTATCAAGCGATCAAGACTGACAGTTTTTTCAATCTCGTCTCTGGCTTTATGCATCACTTGTGGGTTGTTGAGCAGTAGGGACATAATCCATTCCATAGTGTTGGCAGATGTGTCTGTTCCAGCTTGCAGTATGCTCTGATGTCAAATTTCAACTAGTTATTTAGTGGTAAATGAAGGGTATCAATTTAACAACAAATATTAACCAGACTGGAGTTTAAAAAAAAAAGATCACGTGCAAAGTTGGGAAGATTGCTTTGCTTTTTTAATCCCTCTTAATCTTTTGCTAAATATGGCTTCACTAACAGTACACTTTCTTTTTCTCTTAGCTAACAACAATCCAAAGATTAAACACCATGTAACATTTAATATAAAATTGCATTATTAAATTATTTGGGATAATAAATTAACCTGATAAGCTTAACTGTAGAACTACAGAACCAATTTTACCAATATATCTTGTATTTAATCAAAGTGAAAACACTGACCAAACATAGAGATCTGATAACAGTATCTGTGTAGACCTCTGGTTCAGCTGGCTGTAGCTCCAATAAATTTGCAATCATTGTTTTCTTATTTGATCCCTCACTTTTGCCCCTCTGGCGGTGCTCCTCTATGAGCCTCTGTGACAACTTGATCCTTGTTGCCGCAAGCTTTGCAGCTCTCTTCTGGATCCCACCAAAATCAAACAATCTTAAAATGGGCAAGAAATCCTGGAGATTTGAAGCACCCCCCAAAGCTGTCGCCTCCTCCACCATTTCTTTGAACTGCCTTGCATTATTTGAGTCCTCTGCATTTTCGCCATAGTACCTTGAAAAGTTGTCCAAGAAAAACCATCATACTTAAACTTATGCCATGGACTTTTGTTTGTGTATGTTGATTGTCTGATTTAATATTTACCATGTATTGGATTGGAAATGCAAATGAGAGGCTTTTACAGGTAATATATCAAACAAATAACCAAGTATAATTACTAGTGTTATTCTGGAATTAGAAATAATATTAGCTGTTTAAGTATACCAAACATAACAACTGCATTGCCACATAGGAACATATTTTCCAGTGAAATACGTTCGGGTCAGGATAAGCATAGCTGGGTTTTGGTATTAGATAATTTGCTTTGTAGGAACAAGAAAAGTGGAATTTGCCAATTTGGATCAACAGGAAAATGCCTGATTGGGAATAGTATTGTTTAGGACTCATTCCTACCATATATTAATTACAAACGTGCACTATTTCTTTTTAAAAAAAAGGCCAAGGCCCATTTCATATTACTGAAATCAAATAATTACATCAGTTCCTGAGAGCTAAAGCTCTGTATGTCACCAAATCAAAAACCAAATTATCAGAATCCACACAAATGTGCACTATTCCATTAAAACTGTGTATTGTTTAGGGAATCGAATCTCCTACGGTCCTACCCACCAATTCTTAATTTCTTAGTTTAACAATGCATTAGTAAGATTAAGAAAAAAATGGAATAATGGTGGGAGTACCTCTTTCCAGCGAGCATTCTCATAATCACATTCAACACAACCTCAAACAGCATCAATCTCACATCAACCTTAGTAAAAGTTTCGTTCTTTGCTGAATTCGAAAAGAGGAACCGAGCAAGGCTGCAAATCTCGTCAGATCTGATATCAGACGAATAGAGGAGGCGGTGATTGGAGAGAACCTCAATAGTAGCGATCCGTCTAAGGTTCCTCCAGTTGGGACCGTAGCTGGAGGAGACAAAGGTCGTGTAATTGTTCGAGGTGTGTTTCGCTGAGGGGAATTTGGGACGATTGGCGAAGGTGATATCGTATGTAGTGAAGATCTCATTGGCGATGTCAGGGGACGAGACGAGGAGAACGGGACGGGACCCGAACTGGAGATAAAGCATTCGGCCATGAATGGAGGAGAGTTTGGTTAGAGTACGGTGAAGGGGCTTTTTAAAGAGGTGGAGGTGGCCTATGATTGGTCTGGAAGGAAGACTGGGCGGGAGGCGTCTGTTTCTGCTTTTACTGGAGATAATGAACTTGATGGAGAAAAGAAGGATTAAGGAGAGGACAGAGAGCAACGCGTAGGAGAAGAGGGAAGCCTCCATGGGGAAGACTGGAGAAATTGTTAATCTAATAATAATACTATCTCGTTCCAGGTGTTAGGGAATAGGGACTAGAGTGAAGGGAAGAACAGTTGAGTGTTGACAACTGATTACAATAGTCAAATGTGATTAGCAATGTTGGGCTAAAATAATGGTCTACTTATCACCAAGCATGCAATTCAAGCCCAGGATCGAATAAAAGAAAAAAAATTCAACCTAGGAGAAGGGCTTGAGAAGCCCATTACTCATTTGTTCGGTCCTCAACTCCTCATTCGATTTAATAGTGTGTGTGTGTGTATATATATATATATATATATATATATATATATATGCAAATTTTGAGAACATGGCTTGTATTTTCCGAGCAAATATTATTTCGATTAATTCAATAAGATATCATTTGTACTGATTTAAATAGTACAAAATCAATACTCTTTTTCTTGTTATTCGAATTAAATGTTTCTCTTACTCTTCCCGAATAAATCCAACTAGGATGTCCGGAAATGGAATTAAATTTGAAGTAGGGTTAAATGATAGAGTAACAATATTGTCCCCTACTTCTAGTTTTTTAATAGTCTTTTCGCTTCAATTGTCTAATAATTGTCTTGACTCCTCTCTCTCTCTCGATCAGCAAAAAAATAAAATCATATTTGCATTATTCATGGCCTCCGCCTCTTCTTAGCCTTCACGTGGTACATTGTCGAGATTCGGAGAGAAGATCCAGTGTGATTTGGCACAATCTCACTTTGTCTTTGATGAGATCCAGTGGAGAGAGTGTGGTGCACCGTTGGATAGGGGCCATGCTAGCCCAACGAAAATTGTTGGAGTGCAACATATGAATATTTTATATATACATTAATTAGATATGAATACTTCATACCTTCAAGTATGAATAATGTTATTATCATATGTGAATGCCTACTATAAAAAAAATGACTTTTTAAATGAATTGAATAGGTGTCTTGGAAGATGTGTCTCAGAAGAGGTTTCTAATTTTAAATTGTATAAATTATTTCGTACATGTATGAATACTTCATGAAATTAGATATGAATACTTCATGTTGTCAACATATGAATATTTCATTAGTTAGATATGAATACTTATATATATTAATACTTCATGTTGTTAAATGAATACTTTATTACTTAGATATGAATACTTAATAATTAATATATAGATTTGCTGATATTGTGATTCGCAGTAGTGGTCTCTAATCTTGATAAATGTTGCTTTCTGATTGTTATAGGCCCCAATCTAGGTTGTTAGACGTCGTTAGCGGTCTCTCTGGTCGTTATTGGTCTCTAATATTAATGGTCCACTTTAGTTTGTATTTACATTTGACGAATATTATAGATAATAAGTAATAGTACTTAAATTCGTAAGTATAAATACTATACGTTTTGAAGATGAATAAAATCACATTAGTCCTTGCTCATTTTCAATAGTTATCACATGTGCGCATTAGTTAGTGGTCTCCGTTGTATTTTTTTTTTGTCTTTAAGTGTGGAGATAGATAGAGGACGAAATGAGAGTTATTGTTAGTCGGTAGAATCAGATTAAGAAAAATAATCTTTTTGAAAACTAAGGAGGTAAAAATGTTTTAAAGATATTTGATTTGAGAGAAATAGTGACTTATGAATTCGAACAAGGAAAGTTTGAACTTAGAAATTCAGATTAAAAAAAGCAAATATTCATTTCTTACTAAAAAAGAGAGATATTGTTCGGATTAAACTCTAAAAAAAGTTTAATTAATGTTTTTTTTTTTTTTGAAAGAACTGACAGCTGCTGTCAGTTGTAATTAATGTCTAGTAGAAGTTGCCGACATGTCAATAAGCTCACCTCTCAGAGCCACGTAGCCTGCTTCTATCCTTGATTTCCAGTTTCTCAGTAATAAAAATAGAAAAGAGAAACAGAGACTGATTGATACTTTTCTTGTCTTTCATTGAACCAAAAACCTCTTGAACTCCTAAAATTTCGTTCTTTAGACCTGACATGAAATGATAGTCTCAGCTCTACTCACCGCGGTAGGTTTAAACCTCCTCTTCACCGTACTCCTCTTCGCGCTCTACTCGATCCTTCGCAAACAGCCTGGAAACCTCAGTATCTATGCGCCTCGTCTCCTCGCCGCTGCTAGGCAAGCGGACGACGGTGAGACTCAAACCCGGGCCCACTTCAGCATCGACAACATTTTGCCCTCTGTTGGATGGGTCCGCGCTGCGTGGCGGCTATCAGAGGAGGACCTTCTCGCTTCATCCGGTCTTGATGGCGTTGTTTTCATGAGAATTTTCGTCTTTTGGTTAGTTATTTCTTATTTGTAGGATACTCGTCTTACCAAATTTGCCCATTAGGTCAAATATGTGCTTTTTAATAAATTTTGCCTTGCATATTTAATATCTTTCTGTTCTAATTTGTATGCTTTAATGCAGTTTGAGAGTATTTTCAGTAGCTGGAATTATTGGAATATTTGTACTGGTCCCTGTGAACTATTTAGGTGATCAGCTTAGCATTGATGACTTCTCAGATTTGCCAAATAAGTCCATTGATCTATTCAGCATTTCAAATGTAGACAATGGCTCCAATAGGTCAATTCCATCAAACCTAAATTTCTTTGTATTCTTTGGGTTAAGTTCTGACCACACTTAGTTGCATGAATAAAGAAGTAGAGCAGGGAAATTCAGACCCAAAAAATAACATCTCAATTTTCAGTGCTACGAGCCTATGATGATCATATATGCACTAGCCAGAAATATCCTTTTACAGCTCAGTTTGAATTGTATTTGAAAATATTTTGGGTGGGTTTGGTTTTTTCTGTGTGTTGACTTGCAAGCAGGCCAATTATAATGTAGTAAATTTTAAGTAAGAATCTTATGTTAGTTGAAAATTCTTATTTAATTATGTGCTTTTATTTTTGGCAGATTGTGGTTTCATTTTTCGGCAGCTTATATTATCACTACATTTGTTTGCTACCTACTATACGATGTGAGTTAATTTCACAATAGTTTTTTGTCTCTCTTATCTATAAGAAAGTTCCTCTTGTAATAGTTACTATATCTGGAACAATGTCCAACACCATGCGTATTTGCAAACAATGAAACATCTTTGCGGGTATCATTTGCATGAAGGGCCAATTGTTAAAAGGAAAAAAATAAAAAAGCTGCAATGACGAACCTGCCCCATGAGAAATGGTAGGTACTACTTCTCACTTGCAATAACTAAGAATGATAGAAAGGGACGCAATGGTAATACAAACGTCTTCTCCACTGCAACAAATTTGATAGTTTTGAATATGAGAAACTTTGGATGCTATTTGCAAGAACGGGAACATGTATGCCGTAATTTTCAAAAGTTACTAATTCTCATCACATTCATCTTTTTCATGCCAGGAATACAAGTACATATCAGCTAAGAGGCTGTCCCACTTTATGGCATCAAAACCCATGCACCACCATTTTACGATACTGGTACGGGGTATACCAGTACGTAGTGGTGGTTCTATCAGTAACACTGTCGAGAGGTTTTTCATGGATTACTATCCATCTATGTATTTATCCCATGTAGTTGTTCGCCAAACTAGCAAGTTACGTCACCTCATAGTAAGTCAATTTGACCCTGTACAATTTCATTTGTACCTCTGCAAAATTCCCAGAATATTACATATTTCTGTACAAAACAGAATTATCAGCTATCCCCTATAAAGCACAGGAAATTATCCCGTGTCCCTGTTTTCCTGATGTACCTGAAAAGATAACCATACTATCCTCCCCTCTTGTTATCTTTACAATTTTACAGCCAGTTTTTAGAAAAGAAAAAGGTTTTTTCTTGATTTGCAGGGTTATATTTGATATTCTAGTGTTTTTTACCCACAGGTTGCTATTCTTCAGATTTTGTTAATAGTGACATAACAGTAATCAATTTCAATCCAGAATGATGCCGAAAATGCATATAAGAGGCTGACCCATCTTAAATCCTTACCACGCACTTCACAAAATGGGGGTAGTGGTGCTGGTACTGGTGGATTTTTTAGACGTTTTGTCAAAAAGGACCCTGTGATACTCTACAGCAAGAAGCTTGAAGATTTGGAAGAGAATGTCAGGTTACATCAATCAGAAGTCACTATGGCTGGCGAGGCAAGTATCACTTTTATGTTGATTAAAAATCGTAAGTTGAAAAATGTAACTTCATTACACTGGGCTTCACAAATAACACCAAGAGATTATAATAAAAATAATATAACAAGGTCCTACTATGAAAGCCCATTTTGTATGGTAGAAATTAACTAGATCATTCAATACTATGATAGCCTTTATCAATTCATTCTTTTTTGTGCTTTTAGTAATCTCATATTAGATTACTTGTTTAGGCAATCGGACACTGAAAATATATTTCTCATACGATTTAATCAAGTATTATGGCAGTCACAAAAATTACATACACTGATACACCGTCCATGTTACATGAAGGGCGTGGATTGTTTTGGTCAAATTCCTGAACTAAATCTTTCTAGCCATGATTACAAATTTTACCAGAGAAGAAACACACTGAGAATGAGACTTAATTATTCATATATTGAGTTATTATGTTTCTTTCAACCAAGTTGGGTGAACAGATAAAGAAGAATGTTGGCACTTGTACACAAAACCTAGGGAATTGGAACCTTGTTTATTTGAGATTACAATGTTAATGAGTTCTGAAATATGAACTTCTCTCTATCATTTCAGTTTATTGGAAGTCTACATCACAACACAAAATGTTAACTAAAACATAGCAATTTCTAATTGAACCAAAAACTAAATGTCCAAGCCACAGATGTTTTTTTTTTGCCTCAGAAAAAGAAATTATCAAGGAAATGAAAAGAATGTTGATATGTCAAATAGAACGGACACCCCACTTCCCCAATGAATCAACAGCTATAAATTCTAAACCCTAAACTCTAAACTCTAAGTTGCCCAATGAATCAACAACTATGTTTTCTCACTTGAATAACAAGGAAATGATAATCTGTTGTACCAGGATACAGTGTGAACACACTGTATATCTACTTGAGTTTAGTCCCTGTATAAGCTAAGGTAGAAAATAGTAACCAAGACTGAAAAAAACTATGTCATTTATTATTCCGTATATCACCTGCAACTATCCTGGCCCTTCAATTTAAAACTAATGCTTTATTGACCTTTCTTTCCAGGAAATTCCTGCTGCTTTTGTCTGTTTCAAGTCCCGGTTTGGTGCGGCTAGTTGCATCAATATTCCGCAATCGGACAACCCAACAGAGTGGGTCACCGAGCCGGCCCCTGAACCCCGTGACGTGTATTGGCCTTTCTTTTCTACGTCCTTCACGCAAAGATGGATCTCTAAGTTCATTGTTTTTGTTGCATCATTTTTTCTCATAATAATCTTCCTCCTAGTTGCAGCCTTTGTTCAAGGCCTAACCTACTTGGAACAGCTTGAGATTTGGCTTCCCTTTCTGAAAAATGTCCTCAAAATGTAAGTTATTCATGATCAGTGCTTGAGAAAGTCTTAACTTTTGTGTTTTTACTGAAAATGGTGTTTTTGTTACTTTCTTCTTTTTGTCGGTGTTGTCATATCTTTGCACTAATCTTCTATATGTTGATACCTAAAAAACTAGCAGAATAATTTTAATTGGTTGGCAAGTGTGGTCCTTGATATCTGTCTTATGCTTAGATGCCTGCGTTTAAATTTTTGCTGAAAACCATTTTAGTATTTGAAATTGATACGGACATTAGGTTTAGTACTGAGATCATTAGTCTGAGCTCTACGACTGATTGGGTTCAGTACTTGTCGTACCTGTATTAATAGCCAAAACCCTCAATTTGATCAATCATATCAAATTTTATTGCAGAGCTGTTGTAAGTCAAGTTATAACAGGGTACCTCCCAAGTCTTCTTCTTCATTTGCTCTCATCCCAGATCCCTCCATTGATGAAACTCTTCTCGACTATGCAAGGTTACATAGCCAATAGCGAGATAGAAAAAAGTGCTTGTGGGAAGATGCTTTGGTTCACCATTTGGAGCATCTTTTTCGCTAATGTGCTTACAGGGTCAGTTACAAGCCAGCTCGAACTGCTTCTAGACCCAAAAAATATTCCTGCTTTGTTGGCAATTGTTGTACCTGCCCAGGTACGCCTCTTTTATGGAATAATATTAAGCTTAGGGTTTCATATGTCTTTGTTTTCTGAAAAAGGTCTTGATAAAGTTAAACTAGTGACATGACATCTGCACTCAACACCTTGTATTTCTTTTATTGGTGAATACATGACGCTGTGTGGACTAGAATTTTGTGTATTGTTTGACTCAGAGATGATGACAGGGACAAATTTTATTTAAATTGGCATTTAAGACCACAACGAGAAAATTTATATTAGTGACCAAAATGGAAATTGATGATATTTCAGCTACTATTTTGTGTAGCATTATGATATAATAGTCTAATTATGTATGTACAAAATGTTCTTCAATAACAAAACTGAAATGTTTAGGCATCATTCTTTATCGCATATGTGGTGACATCATGGACGAGTGTTTCTTCTGAGCTGACACAAACAATGGTGCTGCTGAGTCATCTTTTTACTTGCCCCTGTTCCAAAAAAGAATCCAATGAGAAGATAAATGTACCGTCTATATCCTACCACAGTGAAATCCCTCGAATTCTTTTATTTGGGCTCTTAGGCCTGACGTACTTTATCCTGGCCCCCCTTATTCTCCCATTTATTCTGGTTTACTTCGGTCTTGGCTACATTATTTATCGTAACCAGGTTAGAGGTTCACTTTTTGCCTTTTTATAGTATATTTTCTTTTTCTTTTTATGGCTAATGTCACTTGTGCCCTTTGTGAAATGTCAAACTACCACATCAAGTTTTCCCAACAAGTACCATGCTCACCCTACAAAAGAAATATAATATATATTCCTTTATAGCATGAAAAATGTCTTGTGCCCCTCCTTTCCCATATACTTAAAAAAAAAAAAAAAGACAAACAACCTTCCCATACTGTTTATCTCTACATGAATGAGGATTAAATGAGGGTTTATTTGAAATTTTTTGAATAATATATTAGGGAGACGTATCCATGATATATTTGATTCTTTGGAGGGGCATGTGACATATTTAATATTATTCAGTCACCTATGTGATGTTTGATAATCTAGCTGGCCATGTAAAATGAACTATACTTGCAATTATCTTGCAGGTGATTTCAATAGAATGACTATGATGTCTAATTCCGACATAAAAAATCCGAACTTGAAAACTTTCAAATCCAGTGTCCGAAATTTTTAGAAGTCCTGACTCTTTACCTTTTATAACCAGCCTCATCTCTGTCTAGTTTAGCTCACTACTTGGAAATTTTCTCTTTGGAGCTGTTGCCATTCCATAGAGAGAGAAAACATGAAATCTAAAATTAAAAAAGTTGGCAATGTTGAAAGATTTCTTGCTGGCTTTAAGTAGTCACCAACAGTAGTTTTGTTATACTAACGTGTTATTTTTTGTACTTGACACAGCTCCTGAACATATATTCGCCAAAGTATGATACAGGTGGCAGATTTTGGCCGATAGTGCACAATACAACAATATTCTCCCTTGTGCTAATGCACATTATCACAATTGGAATTTTTGGTCTTAAGAAGCTTCCTCTTGCATCAAGTTTGATTGTTCCCTTACCGATTCTCACGCTTTTGTTTAATGAGTATTGTAAGAAGCGCTTTTCACCCATTTTCCAAGCTTACTCTGCTGAGGTAATCTGTCTTTAAAAATTTATCTAAAGTGCCTAATGTCAATTACCTAAGTTTGCAACCAGCAGGTCCAAAAATAAGAACTGTTCTTATTTCAGGCATTGATAAAGAAAGATAGAGGTGACGAGAATAGTCCTGAAATGAGGGACTTCTATGAGAAATTGGTGACTGCATACCGGGACCCAGCATTGATGCCTCTTAACTGCTCTGTTACCTCCAATGATCGCCACTCACCTCTTCTTTCACAATAAAACTGCATGGCGTGCCCTGGTTGTTATTTGTAGAGCTCCTTTGGTGCTTCATGTGGCAAGTCCCTTGCAGATCCCTTTCCTATATTAATAATAGAGATAGTCTTTGCTTCCAATGGGTTTCTTGGTTTGCTGAGTACTGAGAATATTGCGCTGTTTTAGCCAGTGTGAAATTTTAGTAGTTGGGTAAAGTGAGCACTTTCTACCTTCTAGTCCCTTGCTGTATGTACATATTTTTTTATTTTTGAAGTGCTACTACGTGCGTCGCTTATTGCTTTTCTATGGTTTGTACTGTAACATGCACGTGTGGTTTTTTCTAATGAGCATGTGAAGTTGTTGGTTGTTTACAAGTTGAAGTGTCGTTGTATATGATATCACTTTAAATTTTCACGCATGTTAGAGCAAGTTATCCCTTCAAATTTTGTTCATTAAAGTTACGCTTTTGTTCCAAGAAAAGTACTCAGAGAGATTACCAATGCAATCGAGAAATAGAAAATCTCCAAGAAAATCACCATAGCTCAACACGCTAAACAGATTAACTGATTTGTGTTATTGTCTGGAACAAAATGGAAATGGCAAAGCTTATTAAGATAAATTATTGTCGAGTTGAGCTAATATGACACTAGTGTTATATAAAACTAAATAACACCACATCTTAAATCCTTAGACCTGCTTTAAAATCCGTACAAAATGAAGTGCTTTAAAATCCTAAAAGCAGATATTACAGATCTTCAAGCAGATCTAAAAATTTAAGATGTGGTGTTATTTTGTTTTATATAACACTAGTATCATATTAGCCTAACTCATTATTATCACCTGTCTGCTCAATACAAAATTCTACTCTTAAGCTAAATCACTTAAGAGTAGGTTTCCCGCGAAAAAACTAAATAAAACAACCACAAAAAGCTAAAAAATATAATACAACGAGAGAGCCTGTTGCTAACTCAGTCACCTATAAACTACAATCAATTCTAAAACGGTGACCACCTAACTGCTGCACACTCCCACACCACCTTAGTATCTAAATATTAAAAAGTTGTACCATTTAGGCACCCGCAAAAAGTGGTCGAATTGCATCCTTAATATCCAGGTCAAATCTCTGCTCAGAGAGCCTCTGTGCACGGTTCCTGGCTGAAGAGGCAATCCTCAGCCTAGCTGTGTCTGACATCGTCAGAACTTTTATAATTGCATGAGCATACTCTTCTATGGTATTGGCTAAGAACCCAGTTTGTTGTCCGTCTTCTTCTAGTACTATATCCATCCTAGGACCAGCCGAATTATGTGCTGGAGAATTAACATTAAAATGATTTATGAGTTTGTAAGTGGTGATTCTATTTTGTTATGTTTTTTTGGCACTGGTATGTACCATCACCACTTAAAACTGATTAATTTGATAGCAGTATTACATGGAATTTAGCATAACTCACCAATTGGAATGGCACCAGCAGCCATGTATTCCACTACGCTAATTCCAAAATGCTCATCAACCATTGAATGAAGCCCAGCTATAGCACCCCCTAAAAGTTTCACTAAATCCCTGATATAAATAGTCAAAACCTATGTTATTTCTAAATTAATATCTTTAGGAAAAAATAACAGTGGCATTAACATATGAATCACAAAGGTGAATATTCAAGATAACATAGGTTATGTTGACAAAAAACTTATTTGACAACCATGAACAACCTATCAAAGTTTACCAAAACAAAAAATAAAAGTAAAATTAAAGAGACCTTTTTCTGTAGTTTAGAAAGGTTGTGTATCAAATTTGGTGGAGTTTGAGAACTAATTGGTTCCATCAAACAGTTTAAAATTGATGGTTCAGTTTTAACCAGCACTTGATCGGTGATCAAACAATTCCCAAGTAGCACCATATTTTTTATACACAACCTATCTAAACTGTAGAGAGCATATTTACCATTTCAATTGTGATAATTATTTTACCGGTTGTCACAATTATCAAAGAAATAAGGTTGTCAATATATCTTCTCATTAGAAATATCCTTGAATTTTCATAATTTCAGAAAAGTACCTGTACAATACATTACTATGAAATTCCACAAAATCATCCAAATGTAGTTCAGTACTTCTCTCTTTAAGCTTTTGCAACCTATTTTCATCATCTTTATTTCTACAGCTGCCAACAAACTGTAGCTTTGGTGTCTTTTTAATTATACCTGACTCCGACTCTGAACTAAGTCTCTCCAAAGCTAGTGCAAATGACTCTAGCTGGAGCCCATGAGCCTGGAATTTATATGTTTAGGTAGAGATCAATTATTATGGTCTTAAGTGTGTATCAGTAAGGTCCTCTATTGGAATTGTACCATTCATGCATACCAAGAGAGACGAATTAAAATGAAATTTAGCACGGTTTTATCCTGTTATTTCTTGTTCGTGTTGCGTACAAACATGGACACTAAAGCTCTGCCAAAGATAAGAAACATTGATTTGAAAACATAAAAAGTTCTGAGAACAAACCTTCTCTGGCCGAAATTGTGCAACAGATATAAAGATAGGCGGGTCAGCAGGCCTTTCCAAAGGAAGCATCTGGTTCAACAATAAGAAATCTAAGAATTACTCTAAACAGTACCAAAGAGAAGAAAAAAAAACCTTAACTGCTGATCGTATTATGTAACCCCACAGATAATTTCAAAGAATGAAGTTTCATAACATGTACCTGTAAAGATGAGGTGTCACAAGGTGGGTAGACCCTTCTGGTACGACTAGGTATCTTCCAAAGCTTCTCTATGTGGGACCCAGTCCATGATGAATTTACCATTGCCAGATGAGCACAGGACCCCACCAACCCATACAACCAACTGAATATCGAGTAATATACTACTTTACACCTTGATAGCCACACACTGTCATCATAAAGAGAGGAATTATACCTTGTCAGTCGGCCATCTTCCCATTCTAAATTTTTTGCTGAAATAGTTTGCAGGGCCTCTGTTGATCTGTTATCTGTTTAATTACCCAGAAAGCTAATCCATATGAGGGACTTGAGACTACTGTACCAGGGTTTCCTACCAATACTGCAGTGTTAACAGGTGTTGGTTTTCCTTGTGTTTTATTGCTACCACCAAATGTGTCACTACCAAATCTCAACTCAGTAGTACCAGATAAGCATACATAAGAACTATGTCTCAACCCAACAAAAACACAATAAATCAATGAGGAATAACAAAATAAATGCAGTCGTACCTTTTGGCAATTAGAGGGTCATTATTGTACATAGAGCTGCGACCAGTAACCCGTGCAACCATGTCAGAACTAATTGTTGGGTAGTGAGTGTAGCATATCACTTTACAGCCAAATAAACGGGCTAATGGGTAAGTGAAAGCATAACCGCTTGTGTCAAAGTAAAATTCAGGGTTGTACTTGCATAATGCTTCCCATGTGAGATAAACTGACCCAAGGCTCTGACCGATCATGGTAAACCGGGGATATGTTTTCTCATCAATCCACTTCCTTTTGAACAAGCGAATAACCTAGAAATTAAATAGCTATCTCATTAAGAGCTATTGTTAAATGAGAAAAAATAAAACACCTCTTGATTTTGCAGAGTTAATTTTTGATGAATTTATTAGGTAGGAGTTTTATATATTTTTTAATTGAGCCGACCTTTAAAAAAACTCAACCTTCAGAGTTAATTTTAGTAAACTAGACCACAATTTTGTATTGGTTTAAAGTTATTGTTACGTTGAATGTTAGACATATACGAAGTCCGGTGTCATCTAGAATTTAAAGATTTGACATTGTTTTAAGAAAAAATCTTAGTGCTCAATGGGTGAAAGCCATAACTACTACACACATTGGGATTCTTTTCAGGATTTGATCCAATTTGCATTGAGCTTACTGGGATACCAGCAACAAGCTTTCCTTAGTTTTGGCAGTGCTATATGTTGGATTGTTTGGAAAAATAGAAATAGTTTGCACTTTATTGATGCCAAAGTGAAATCTGTGAGAAATCCTGTTGTTCTAATTTGTTCTATGGTGGAATTGTGGGCAGGGATGATGAACCCAGAGGTGGCTTCCATCCTCAACAGATGGAAACCTGAAGATCTGGATATGATACCAATCCAATGGGTGGGCCCTATGAGTGACCTCTCCTTAGAAGACAGAACTGAAGAACCCTGCTGGATATGGAAGAGATGTAAATTTGTGCAATTTTGTGTTTGAAGCTGAAAAATCGCTTATGTGAAAGCCACAGTGTGGTGTCTCTGTGCATCAGAGTTGATACTGGTACATTGTGGTACCAGAAGTTGTTTTGTTTCTGGTACATTGTGTCAAGTCTTTGTATGACAAAATGGATTCTTGTGTTACCAGTGGTTGTTCTTTTTCTGGGTAGGATTTTGTGTTTTGAAAACCCATGCTGATAAGGAGAATTGTGAAAAACTGCTGAAAATGGGCTCTGCAGAAAGCAATGGTACAGTTGCCACTCTTCAGATGCTAAGTTAGGGATGCAGGGTGTGTTCTGAAGCAAATATGGGTTTCTCAGGGTGTTTAGCAGTTGAAAAGTTTTTTATCTTTTTTTTTTATAGCTGTAGTGTCTAAATTTAGGAAAATGTTAAAATCTTTACATAGCAATATACACAGGGCTATAAAAAAAAGGATCTTAGTGCACGCTTAGAACGTGGGAAGGGGTTTGACAACGATTGAATAGTTCGGCCTTGAATTACGCCACATTAATATAAGAAATGCAAGAAAAGTTTTTATTCAGTGGACCTTAGGTGCACGCAATAACTCTACGCCGAATCTGTCTCGAGCGCGGATGGAGAGGCTCTCAGGCGAGGCATCGTCCCCGCTGAACACAGCACACTCTAAACCTGGATTCTCCTGTTGTACGGCTCGTACAGCGCACCACAACACTCTCTCTCCACCTCCGCCGTCGTTGGTGTATGGATGAAAGAATCCGACGGATTTCTTCCGATTTCGCCTCGACGATATTACGGTTAGAGAGAGAAAAAGGAAAGTCGCGAAAGGCAGTGAAAAAATGGCAATCGCTATGGCCATTGATGAAGCTTTGAATCGAAGAAAAGAGAAAATAACATCCTGTAGACTGTTGAGGGAGAAGTAAATGGGAAGACGGGTACGTGGGTCGGATCGAAGAAGCTATTGGGTCGGGCATGGAAGGAATTTTAGATAGATTACTGGGTTTCTAATTTGATAGGCAATGGATCTGAATACCCAAAAACGGTCCAATAATGACCCAATGACAGTTAGGCCCGTTCGGCTATACCCATGGGTTTATAATTTTTATAAGGTTCTAATCTATTATTTTCCAGTGTGTGTTTGGAGAACGATCTTTATGAGGGTGTTCGGCAACCGAAATTTTTATTAATATAAAATTAATTATATAAATATAAAACAAAATTGAGATTTTTCGAGATACAAAGAAAACGTGATAATTTATAATGTTCTCTGGACCAGTGTTATCAGAATCAGACTAAACCAGTTGGTTCGACCGAAAAAAATCAGAACGGGTCACTTGTCCGGTTTGGTTCACTTAATGGATCAGATATGTTACTAAACCGGAAAAAAATAGTTGAAGCGATCAGCGTATTTAAAACTGATGAACCAATTTATGAAAAAACCGGTTTAAAGTAGAAAAAGCACAGTTTTGATATAAACTCATGTGATCTCTTTGCTTTTTGGTAATCTTTATATAAACTTGGTCTACAATGTTTCTTTAGAAACTCACTTTATGACTCATGTAGTTAGTCATGTGTATCAATTCTAAACAAAAATAAACAGAAATCATTCAAAAATTAAACGAAAAGTTAACTTTTAATTGGAAAAAGTGCACAGAGACAAAAGAAAGAGAAATTGAACTTTTATGGTTAATTCCTTTTCCATCCGTATGGGTGAACTGGTATGTATTGGTTGGATCAAGATGAAATTATAAATTTACCGAGACAAGAAAAAAATATTTTTTTATAAAATGTTGATTGTGATTCATGATAAATGACTTTGCATTTCTTATATTAGAAATATTAAACTTTTATTTTGTTGTATGAGGCTACTTCAAATGTATGTACGAGACTACTTGTGAAAGTATCACATAATCAGAATGTTGAACTTCTATTATTAAAATATGAAAAAAAAATAAACAATTTGATTTTCTAATAATAAGTTATATATGTTTTAAAAAAACCAGCAATTGAATCGGTTGAACTACCAATTCAGCTAGTAAACCGTTGAACTGAAACTTTGCGGTTCGATGTCTGGTCTGGTTCTAATAACATTGCTCTGGACGTTATAGACTATCAAGTTCTCTTTAATTACATCCAGAGGAGAGTAATGGCTAATTTGGTTGTGATAGTTTATAACGTTCAGAAAACGTTATAAACTATCACGTTTTTCTTATATCTTGGAAAAACTCAATTTCGTTCTTCATTATGGATATTTATTTAATTAATTTCTTATTAATAAAAATTTCGAGTTCTGCAACCTCTTTAAAAATGGTGGGAGATTAAAAATTAAATTCTTATTAAAGAGCAATTTGTTCAGTAAAATAGTAGAATTAAAAATGGTGACTTATTGCAACCCTGATACAACACTCCAATTGAAGGTGTTTTGAGCATTCTAGTGGTATCTTCAGATTGCAAGATAATAAGACATTTACAACCCTAATACAACACTCCAATTGAATGTCATTGAAGCACTCTAATAGGGACTATATATAGCAAGATAATAGGATAGTTGCAACCCTAATACAACACTCCAATTAAATGTCATTGAAGCACTCTAGTAGGGACTATATATAGCAAGATAATAGGACAGTTGCAACCCTAATACAACACTCCAATTGAAGGTGTTTGGAGTACTCTAGTATATAGCAAGATAATAGGGCAGTTGCAACCCTACAACACTCTAATTGTAGTTGTTGGGAGCACTTTAGTAGTGTCTCCATATGACAAGATAATAGGGCATTTACAACCCTACAACAACACTCCAATTGAAGGTGTTTGGAGCACTCGAGTAGTGTCTCGAGATGGCAAGATAATACTGCATTTACAACCCTAATACAACACTCCAATTGAAATTGTTTGGAGCACTCCGGTAGTGTCTCCAGATGGCAAGATAATATGACATTTTCAACCCTAATACAACATTTCAATTGAAGGTGTTTGGAGCACGTATACAGCAAGATAATAGGGCAGTTGCAACCTTAATACAACGCCCCAATTGAAGTTGTTGGGAGCACTCTAGTAGTGTCTCCAGATGGAAAAATAATAGGGCCTTCACAACCCTAAAACAACACTCCAATTTAAGGTGTTTGGAGAACTTGAGTAATGTTTCCAGATGGAGAGATAAAACTGCATTTACAACCCTAATACAACACTCCAATTGAAATTGTTTGGAGCACTCCCATAGTGACTCCAGATGGCAAGATAATAAGGCGTTTACAGCCATAATACAACTCTCCAGTTGAAGGTGTTTGGAGCACTCTAGTAATGTCTTTAAGATGGCAAGATAATTGGGCTTTTATAACCCTAAAAAAACACCCCAATTTAAGGTGTTTGGAGCACTCAAGTTGAGTCATCATATGGAAATATAATAGGGCATTCAGAACCTAACACAACACTCCAATTGAAGGTGTATGGAGCACTTTAGTAGTGTCTCCAGATGGCAAGATAATAGAGCATTTACGACCCAAATAGAATACTCCATTTGAAGGTGTCTAAAGCACTCTAGTAGTGACTATATATAGCAAGATAATAGGGCATTTTTAACCCTGATACAAACTCCAATTGAAGGTGTTTTGAGTACTATAGTGATGTCTCCAGAAGGCAAGATAATATGACATTTACAACCCTAATACAACACTCAAATTGGAGCTGTTTGGAGCACTCTAGTAGTGTCTCTAGATGGCAAGATAATAGGGCGTTTAGGACCCTAATACAACACTCCACTTGAAGGTGTTTGGAGCACTCTAGTAGTGTCTCTAGATAGCAAAGGAATAGGACATTTACAACCCAAATACAATACTCCAATTGCAAGTGTTTGGAACTCGAGTAATGTCTCCATATGGCAAAATAATAGGGCATTTACAACCCTAATACAACACTCCAATTAAAGGTGTTTGGAGCACTCTAGGAGTGTCTCTAAATGGCAAGATAATAGGGCACATTACCACCCTAATACAATACTCCAATTGAGGTGTTTGGAGCACTATAATAGTAACTTTATATAGCAAGATAATAGGGCATTTACACCCCTCATACAATACTCCAATTGAAGGTGTTTTGTGCACTCTAGTAATGTCTCCAGATGGCAAGATAATAGGGCATTTACATCCCTAAAACAACACTCCAATTGAAGGTGTTTGGAGCACTCTAGTAGTGTCTCCAAATGACAGGATAATAGGGCATTTATAACCATAATACAACCCTCCAATTGAAGGTGTTTGGAGCATTCTAGTAATGACTCTATATAGCAAGATAATAGGGCATTTACAACTGTAATACAACACTCGAGTTGAAGGTGTTTGGAGCACTCTAGTAGTATCTCCAAATGGCGAGATAATATCCAACCTTTAATTTGTTATTAAAATTGTTTTTGTGAAATTAAGTTGAAATTGGGGCATGGCTTAGAAATGAAAATGCAACTGTTGTTAGAATGAGTAATTCCATGAAGCAAAAGTTTGATAATTATTGGGACCAATCAAATATTGTATTATCCATAGGCTTATTTTTAGATTCTCGTTGTAAAATGGGGTTGATTGAGTTTTACTATCCAAGATAATAATAACATTGTAAATGAATTGATTGAGTTTAACTAAGTCTTGAGGGAGTTATATGGAGAGTATGCATCAAGGTACAAAAATATTTTGAGTAAAGTGGTACAAACAATCTATGCCTTGTGATGTCTCGGGCAATCTCAGTGATGATGAAGAAGATGGTGAGTTAAGTTATTTCATGTTAGAAATAAGTCAGTTATGGAATATTAAGTGTGATTTAGACTTGAAGGACCTACTTCATGTCCTAAATGTCAACCATTTAAAGTTCTTCGTTGGTGGAAAACGAAAGGCAAAGAGTGTCACATTCTTTCTAAAATTGCTCGCGATGTGTTGGTTGTTCCTGTTTCTACAGTTACATTGGAGTCGGCTTTTAGTACAGGAGGTTGTGTAGTCAATCCATATAGAAGTAAGCTCGACTCGAAGGCTGTTGAAGCTTTAGTTTACATACAAGATTGGATTAGAGGCCACAACAAACATACTTTTTTCTTATTTAATTTGTGAAATACAGAACATGTAATCTCTTTTGTTATGTCAAAATTCATACCTATTTTAATATGGGTGCAATTTAGAGAATAGTTTCTCAGATCTTAGAATTTTTTTTGCTACCTCCACCTCTCTGTTTGTTGCCACTACATGTTAAGATGAAATAAACAGTGTCAATTTCGACAAAATACTTCATTAATGATAATCAATAAATCAATTGAATAATGATAATTAATAAACGTATATGATTTATTGAACTACATATACATGTATGCTTATGATTGATTAGTTGTATATTTAGTCCGCATAGCATCGGTGTATGATTTTGTTGAAAAAGTAGAAGCCCAAGATGTTGATGGTTTAGAAGAAGATGAAATCGCTTGAATTGACATTATTGATGGAGCTTTCAAGACTTTTTTGTTTTTTTGTTAATCCTATATGCTTTAAATGAAGTTATATTTAGATGTTACACTTTATTAAAATGTATATTAGTAATTTATTTTTAATTATCTGAATTATATTCATATCTGTATCCGTCTGATATTTGATCTATATCCGAATTTGTTTATCATCTGATCTGTATATGTATCTGTATCTGTATTCAAGACTCTGTATTCGTATCCGTATTTGAAAAATTATAACGGATACGGATATAATTTGATCATTATTTTATCCGTATCCAACCGTTTACGCTTATAAGAGACACATTGCAACTAGATGTAGATTTGTTTCTTGGTGATCACATACACCAGATAGCTACCTATAGCAAGGCAAAGTGTAGCATCTTCATAGGAGGAGTGATAATGAAAATTGCTACTCTTATTGGTGTAAATGTGTACGAAGGGAATCGAGCAATCGTCAAGGGAAGAATCACAATATATCTTGAAGGTCTAGTCCACATGTACGTCATAAGGAAGCTAGGATCCTTTCGACAACTTGAAAATTGCCCGAGCAATGGCCGTCAACCGAACCAACACTTAACATGCTCAAAGAAATGTTGAACAAGATGAGTGACAACATGGAGAAGCAGTTTGTAACCATCGCTACTCGATTGGATGCCATGGATGAAATGATCTATGAAATGCATGGATGCCAAGATCCAAGACATCGACGAATGTACCACTCGGTGAGTTATATTTTATCTTTCTCTCTCTTTCTCTTTGTGGGTGTATTAGAGACAATGCTTTATTCAAACTTAGAGGAATTAAACGAAGAAAGATTTAAGAATTGTATTTGCATTTAGATCATGTTTACTTTTTTTGTAAACTTTTAAATTTTATATTGCATTTAGGAAAAATTTGGATTAATTTGAAAAAAAAGAATAAGAACGTGACGGAAATTTTAGAATCATTTTGGTAATATTTTTGCAAATTATAAATAATTGCGCAAAATACGAAATATTTCATCTAAGTTGCCCATTGAGCTTTGTACCTAAAGTTTGTTTATTTTTTGTTATATTGTAATTAGAACATGTTTTATAATAGAAAGTCACCATGTGCTCTTTGAAGTTAGTTTAGTACATTTGAGGTGTTTTACCTGTAGGCTGTAGCAAATGGTTGACCAGTCATTTTTTTTTATTAATTTGCAAGAAATAAAACTTTATACTAGCAGAAGATGTTATATAACCTTTGGATTTGAGATGAATTATAGAACAAGTGTAATATAGTACAATAGCAAGAGTCTAATCTATCAAATCTTAGGGTTTTCACTTCTCATCGACTTGAAATTAATTTTGCTCTTGTTAAAATCTCTTCCTTTGTTTTTTTTTCTTCTTAGTTCTAACAAAAACCATAAAGATAGTGTGCTTCTATATAGAGATGCCAACATAGAAGTGAAAATCAATAAGACTTGGTAGATGAGAGAATGACATTATGCAAGTTAAAATTGGCATCTGATGTTCAAAATTTGGTGCCAGAAGAAGCAATTAATTAATAAAATAACAAATGCACTTTATGCATGTTGAAGCCAACATATTGCATGGACATCTGGACATCTGGTCTAGAAAATTTGATTAAGGTATTCTGATGGTTCTGGGTGTACAATAGTTTTATTTTTTCAAAAAAACTGTCTAAAGTTGTTCTGACAAATGAACGGATGTAATTGATCTGATAGCCTCTATCAGAGTTTCAAAAAAAAGAAAAAATTGTCTAAAGTCTATGCGTTAAACCATCAAAACATCTTCAAATTGTTAGAAATTTATTTTAAAACTCAAAATTTAAATAATATTTATTTTAATATTAATGGTTTTTAACTTTATGATTTATAGAGCTAATTGTGAATTAATTCTTTTGATCTAGTTTCTACATAAATGGCCATTATCCACTGCCTCAGAAAATCAAATCCAATACATATTGAATATGAGCTATGCATGGCATCAATGCTCTCTGTATTTATTCTAATCAATTGAAGCAATTGAGAATAGCATGCGCAAGCATTAAAATCAATTTCTGTTTGAGTTGATTTGCATATGCTGACCATTTATTCATAATGACCGTTTATTCACCTACTCTCTTGCTCTTTCTCTTAGCTCTATAATTCATAAATTCAATTTCTATTTACTCACAAATAAATATTTTTTTTATAGAAAACATATTATTCTGCTATCATTATTGAAAGAAGCTACATCAACCTCTACCACAGTTGTACCCGCAAGTAGAGGAATACCAGTGTAACTTGGGACAAGCTTAACCGATTAATCCTGAGCTTAGGACAGAAAGTTGCCTTAGATCCGTAATTTGCAGCTCCAGATAATAAGTTTTAATTATATTTTTGATTATATTTTAATATAATTATTATTTATTTTATTGATCAAATTTCATATTTAAATTAGTTGGATAGTTAATATTTTTCCAACATAAATTAGCTAAGAAACTGAAAGGCTGCAAAAATGAGTGGCAAATTTGTTTTAGAAAAGTTTTGTAATGTCACATTTTCCGTTACTGTGTTGGTAGCCGTATGTTGCCAGTAAGAGGTACATCGTTTGGGTCCTTTGTTGTTTAATTAATTGGGTTTGTGACATGATCAAGCTTGTAACTGAGTTAAATGATTATTGATTAGGGAAAAAAATATTGCATTAGCTGACATTAAGCAGTAATTATGGTTACTCATGTATCATAGAGTAGAAATCTGGTAATTGATTATATTTTTATAAACATGGATGGCAGGAACAACAACACAAAAACAGAAGATAACAATACAAAAACAAAAGGATAAAAGAATAAAATTTAATTGTTTAGATTTTTAGATTGAAGATAGGTGAACGACATTAGGAACCGATGTGGAGCATTGATAGCCTAGTGGAAGACTTTGGCAGTAACTAGCACCAGGTAGTTTTTCAAGTCTCAAGGCAGAGAAAGACAATTAAGGTAGTTGTTTGGCTACATGCATAGGTAAATAAAAATGTATTTTACTAACAACAAAAATGAATGGTAAATAAATAACACATAGCATCCGTTTATCTAATGAACTTTTGTCAATTAACTAATAATTGAGCGCTCTGGTGGAGGATCTTTGGGCCTATCTGCCTAAGTATTATGAAGTAGTTTAGATTAGGCTTATTTGTTTTAGAAGTTCATTTCGGCCAATATTTTCTTAAATAACATTAAGAGGAATAAAAATAACATAAAGAGGATTTATAAGTACTCAAAAGTAAGACGCACGTTTCTAAACACTTGTCTTTAGTCCTAAAAGTATAATAAACAGAAAATGAATCACTGTTAAAATTAATCCTAGTATCTATAAAAGAAAGAGTTTCATCCTTTTACTTTTTATGAATCTCTAGAGCACAATCTAAGAGATTCACAAAAGTATTTTTTTTTTTTTTTAAAGATTCATACAAAAAAAAAATATACTTTTGAAAAGATTCATACACAATCTCTAGAGCACAAGTATCTTTTTTTATAAAAAAAAAAATAAAAAAAAACTTTTATGAACATCTTAGATTGTGCTCTAGAACGTGATTATTAAAGAGAAGGAAGAGGAAGGGGATTTCATTTGAAGGGGAGAGGCATAAGATCCGTTCACCTACTTCAAAAGAAGAAAATTGAAGAGGATGAGGAGAGAAGAAGAGAAGAGAGGTTAAGTAGGTTGTGCAAACTCAACCATTTTCAGTCATTTTCATCACCTTTAAATCAGAGTACAGAGAAAATTGACTTTTACACGATACCTTTTTCTTTTCTCTTTGCGACAGAGTTCTTAAACAGTCTTAGACTACATCAAAAAGTAATTCGTAGATATAGCTGGTTACAAAGGTCTTGTATTAATATTGATCTATAAGTATATTAGATGAGATGGCAATTGGTGGATGACAATAAATTATAATTAGGCAGCAAAAATGGCGGTTATGCTGTCATGACTATGGGCCTACCTGGCGTCAAAGCTAACGAGGCCCACTTACTTGCCTCTTTGATGTTGGGTTTATTATCTTCAGCTCTCAACAATGGACGTGTCCTTTGATTTGTCAGATGACTCAGATCTCAGATGATAATTCCATCCAAAGCATTTATGGATGCTTATGTCTCACCAGAAAAAGAAAAGAAAAGAAAAAGAAGCAGACAAAGGAAAAGGGAACTTAATTTTCTGTTCCTTTTCATTTCTTTTTTTTAAGTAGACCGTTCATGGAGTCACATTTGTAATAAATTTAATTTTGCGTTTCTGCTGTTCCTAGTAAATTATTTGTGGGCTTAAATAACATCATATTATTTTCTATAAACAAACATTATAGGGCCAACGTCATGCTTAGCGGAAAGGCGCGGAAGAAGGAAGAAGATATAAAGAAAAGAATGTTACTAGCTACTCTCTATAAATTAAAATTTTGTATTTTTATTCTTTAATTTTTTCAATTTTTGCAAAAATTATTATTAATAGCCCTCTTGTAAAATAAATTATATCATACTTATTCATCCAGCTTCTCAAATTTTAATTTCAATAGACTGTCAAAATATCTTTTGAAGTATTCCACTAAACCTATACTCTCAACTATAAACATTTATGAATTATTCTTGAATTTGAAAGTATTTATAAAGCTATGCTTCATTGCGCAAAATATTTTATTAACTATGCATCCAAGACTAACTTCTCTATATAAAAATTACAAAAATATACTTAATTTACAAAATTATTATAAATACGTCTCACTTTAAAAAAAATCATGTAGTGTGCCCTGTATCTGCAGGAAATAAATCTGTTGTGATTCATAGAGAATCACAGGACCCTACTTTTCCAAATCCATCTATCTATTTTTGGGAATACACAAATCTCAAAATCTGTTGTTTTTTGTGCACAAATCTCAAAACAAATGAATGGGTGGATTTAGAAAAGCAGAGTCTGTGATTCTCAAAGAATCATAGCAGACATGCACCTGTTGCGAATTCAAATCCAGTCCAATACCTGACCGTGTAAAATGAGATCTTAGTCTCCTATAATTTGATACAAACCTCAACCGGACTTCTAAACTTTAATTAGACACCGAATTAATTTTGATCCAGCAGAAAATATTTTATTCCTGCAGTGCTGCAAAATAGTCACTCAAATGCTGCTGACTTGGTAGTTATGAGTTACGAAGGGTCGCTATATGTACATCTCATATCATTGGGAGATAAAGTCGTTAGCTTTTATAATTATAGGGGGGCCTGGCCGCCTGGTACACAATTAATGCCTCCATTTAAAATTGTTAATGGATAATTAAGGCACACCAAAGTTCTGGAGGACAATGCCTAGGTGTTAATAGTCTTGTTGATTGGTTTGTTGAGATGGTTGTTATTCTTCTTTTTATTATTATTATTAGTAGTAGTAGTAGTAGTAGTATGAGCTATAGAAGTATTTACTTTGATACACAATAAAAGGGAGGATAATGTACAAATGGCAATTTTCATAAAAGCTCTAGCTAAATGCCATAACTATCAAAAATACCCACAACAACAAAAATATATATTTTCTATAAAAGTAAAGAGCAAGTATATATGATGGATGTCTTGTGAGGTAAAATTATGGTGTTCCTAAACTCACTAAGGTTTTTGTGAGCTTAACTTCAAAATCTATCGAATTGATTTCAGACGATAAGTTAAAACAGTTAAAACCGATCTACTTCACAATAGTGTATTTACATATCAAATTTATAAGTTTTTGAACTAATTAGATTAATTAATTGCTTGACAGTACCATATCTATTTTTAAACTACTTAGATTAATCTGACGAGCGCATATCATTATTTACAACAGTGTTGACAACCAAATTTATTTTAAAACATAAAAACTCAATAAAATATTCATTTTGATAAGCTTATTTTCCTAATTACACATTGGACGACCAGTCAATTTTTAAATTGCATATATTTATATATAATTATAGAGTGAGTCTATGGTACTATGCATATTACGATTTGGCCCATAATATGGCTCAATATTCGACTTTTCAAAATCCTAACGGTCAATCCGAACCGTTCATCTTATTCTCCATATTAATATGTGTTTGGAAACCAAATTTTACATTTCTTGAAATTTCTTTTTCTATTTTTTAGATTTATTGAAAATCACTGTTTTTGGATGGTCCTGAATTTTCAGATCAAGTGATTTTCTAAATATCTAAAAAAAATAGTAAAAAAATTTCAAAAAATGTAAAATTTGGTCTCCAATTACATATTAATATGGAGAACAAGATGAACAGTTCGGATCGACTGTTAGAATTTTAAAAAGTCAAATATTAAGCCATATTACGGACCAACCCGTGATATGCATACTCACTCATAATTATATATACATGCACACAACATTTTTAACATATAAACATAGAGAATATACCTACAATTCTAATTTATATTGTTTTGATAAGCCACAGTTATCTTAGTTTTCAACATCAATTTGCTTGAATTTATTTATTTTTAAAACTTTTAGTAGTTTGGGAGGCAAGGTATAATATGTAATATTTCTTTGTATTTCAAAAGTAACATATTAGTTGTCTTTCATTTATGCACTCGTTTGAAAAATATTTGTTTTTTGAACAAATTAATGTTGGAAGTTAAGCCACTGATTATTATTCACAAAAGATCATTTTTTCATAATTTCAAACTTACAACCTATAGAAAATATTATCTTTGTTTTTTATTCAAACATAAATTAAAACTATTTAAAAAAAAAAACCTAAACTGTCCTACGGATTTGCACTATTATTAAGCAAACAATGTAAGAAATACCCACAACAAATAAATAATATATTTTCTATAAAAGCAAAGAGCACAAGTATGATGGATGTCTTATGAAGTAGAATATGGTGTTCTTAAACTCACTAAGTTTTTTGTGAGCTTAATTTTAAAATTTATCAGATTGATTTAAAATAATAAATTAATTCAAATAGTTATAAAACCATTCTATTACACCAGTAATATATTTTCATGTCAAATTTATAAATTTTTGAACTAATTTAGTATAAAGTTAAGCGGTAAAAAAAAATGAACATATTGAAATTAACTTATAAACATTATTTTTTAACCGCTTAATTTTATACTAAATTAAGTTAAAAATATATAAATTTAATATGTAAACTCGTAAATTAATTTCAACAGTTTTATATAATTCGTTTGAACTATTTTAATAGATATTAAAGTTAAGCTCATCAAAATGCTTGACGGGCACATGGACCCCCTAATTCTACTGTTATTCTACACATCTCATTCTATTCACTTCAAGACGACAATTGTACATCTCTTTCGAGGCCTACTAACCCACACCAACAACCAACTGTCACATCTGTAAATAATGGATAAACTATGTTATTCTAATACTTCATATATGGTTACTTATCGTACCTAATATGGCTCCAAATCTGCTCCTTTTCTTGTCACATCTGTAAATAATGGATAAACTATGTTTTTCTAATACTTCATATATGGTTACTTATCGTATCTAATATGGCTCCAAATCTGCTCCTTTTCTCAGCCTTTTATTTTTCCATCCGGGCCGTTCAAAATTAATCACATGGCTTCATTTACTTTTTTTTTCTTTTATATCAATATAATATATTAAAACAAACCAAATGTAATTAAAGTCGTGTGATTAATTTTGAATGGCTTGGATGAAAAAAAAAGTGCTCATTTTCTTAAGAAAATGAGCATATTTTAATCCATCTAATTTGTATCAATATTTGTATTGGTATTTAAATCACTTTAAAAATTATTGTATTGTTGTATATGTATTGGTACGATATTCATATCAGTATCCATACAACAAAGTGTATAAAGTATAAACACGAGATAAATGTGAATTTTTTTTTTTTATAAATGAATAGACTTTTGCACTTTTCTCTATATTTCTATATGGTTCATAAATGTGGCGAAATTTTATTAGTCGATGATCATCTCCATATAAAGCAGAAATCAAAAGGATTGATTATTTACAAATTGAAAGAGAGAGATATTGACAACCAAACTTAATTACAACATACAACTGATAAAATATTCATTCGACAAACTTATTTTCCTAATCACACATTGGACTACCAATCAATTTTTAAATTGCACATATACAACATATTAAAAATGTAAACACAGAGAACCTATCAACAACTGTAATTTTTAATATTTTGACAAGCCACAGTGGCCATAATTTTCAAAATCATTTTTTTGATCCATTTATTTTAAAAACTTTGAATAGATTGGGAGGCAGGAGTAATATATAATATTTCTTTGTATTTCAAAAGTAACATACTAGTTGTTTTTCATTCTGGCATTCAGTTGAAGCATATTTTGATGTTTTACCCAGTGTTGTAAAAAACATCCGTTTAAGCTAAAGAAATTATTAAATAAGTCGTTGGTGGTAACTAAATTGTTACGGATTTTTTCAAATTAATCGGTCTATTATTTTTTATTATTCCCAATTAATCATTTTTTATTATTCTCGATTAATTATTTGACAATATCATGTCTGTTCAACAACAGCATACTGTTATTTACAACACTGGTTTTACCCAGACACAAGTCAAAATTATTTCGAAAAACCTAGATTTCGTACTTTTTGCACTAGTGTTAAGCAAACAAAAAATTGAAAGACACTAAAGGTCTAAAGCACACTTTTAGCAACGCTTTCTACCAAACGAATAGACTTGCTACCAATTATTCATATTTATGGACCGTCGTTACCGAATCATTAATGAATTTTCTTCCTAATTCTACCAAACCCTTAACTCATCTTGTACTAGATGACCTAATTAGATAATATGAGGGATTTAAATTAATTAAGAAATTCCTGCTAGTGGTGAAGTGCCAGTTTCTTGGGCCCGCTTGTCTAAATTTTGAAGGTGCCAAAATTGTGGGTCAAAGCACGGAAATAATTGAAATTAAAAAAATTCCAGATAAATTTAAGCGGCAAGGATCAAATTTAATTCAAATCATGCGTCCCCAATTGAGCGCAAAATTGACCAGCATCATGTACAAACCTAATGCGACAAAAAAAAAAAAAAAAAACCCTGTCCACTAAAAAAAGAGAATTAGCATCATCTTCTCAAACTTGAGTTACGTAGAAAATTCGGATCGTTCAAACTTTTTGCACGAATCTCAAAGTACAATAATACCGGTCATTGCATTTTGAATAGACACCGAAAGTAATTTGGATCGGCTTTACATAAACTAAAAATGAAAGATATGTATTTGGATGGAGAGGTGGATCGGGAAAAATAGTGAGTTAGTTTTAAAATTGAAAATAAAGCTAATTAAAAAATTTGTTAGTTTAGTAGAATAACGAGGTAATTTACAAAAGACCAAAAATAGTTGGTAGCTCTTGATCTAAATTAAATGTGGATTAGTTCAAAAAATAGTGTTATTTTTGGGTTAGTTTATTCTTGTTCCAACCAAATTCACTCTAAAGAATAAGGACTTCTCAAAAGTCTGGAAAACTACAGAATTATTATGTGCTCCAAAACAGTCTGTATATATAAAAAAAAAACAAAGACCAACTCCGTATGTCTATCTAATTAGACAGATGTAGTTGGTTCTCTTAATTGATTTCAAAAAAAATTGAACCAATTTCACCTCTGCTTCTCTTCTCTTCCGTTATTTTCCCTCAATTTTTTTTCTGTTCTATAACAAGTTAACTCATCTGTCAGGTCCGATCACAGCGTCACTCCTCTTTTATCGCCTTTTTAATTTTATTATTATTATTGAGTTCTGAAATACAGGGTTAGACTTTCTTAAACCGGATGTTATTCAAATTTAAAAAAAATCAAACAATTTCAATTACTATTCATTAGTTGTATTGAAATACGGATGGTCTGATCTGATCTGATCTGATCTGATCTGTCATTTTAACAATTGACATCTGATGGAGACCCCTCTGCCCGGTATTCCTCAAAAAAAAAAAAGGACATCTGATGGCGACCCTCTAACTGGTTCCAAAAAATTAGAACCACTGCCTGGTGGCAAAATGCGCCATTTATACTTGGTTGGGTGGCCAACCATATGGGTTCCAACTTCAAAGTATAAATACAAAGTCTTCTTCAAGAGTCGAAATTGGATACAACTTACTGTAAAATACTTTTGTGTTTATCTAACTAGCTTACATACAACAAAACACTATGCAATGTAAACTGTCAAAGATAGTTTACCCCAAATATGCATTCTAATAACAACAGGGGTGGAACTAGATTTTTAAATTATGGGAGTTAAAGGTGAATAAAAGTCAATCATATAAAGTATGTCTTATATTTACATTGATTATACGGAATAATTTTACAGTCTCATATTGTAAACTATATAAAAAATTATATATGAATACAAAAAAATTGAAAAAAAAAAAATAGAGGTCAATTGACCTCATTGTGTCTTAGTAAATCTGCCATTGAATAACAAAACAAACAAACAAAAATACCGTGCCATGAGCGATTTAATAAATTGAGATTGGGTGGTTAAAAAATTAAGTGTAGTACAATTTCATTTTATAAGGAAACTAAAAGTATTGATACATACAAAAATTCTAACTTTTAATGAACAAAATTACAAATTTTCAATTCATATGGAGGTCTTTATTCTCTTCTCATTACATTATCATCCGCCCCTAATTGTACAAGCTTAAAATTATAAAAAAAAAAAAAAAAAAACTTGGTTTAGAAAGTTATTAGATTTACTTCCAATAACGAAACTCAAACTGCTGTCAAATTTTGATGTTGAACTATTTGACGAGTCCAATATTTACATTTGAATTTTTTTACTAAAGTATAAATCAAGAGATTGAAAATTGTTTATAACTCAAAATAGCTCATTTTTGAACATCTTGATCATTATACAAACAAATTTCAAAAATTAAGAAAGTTGAGTTATAAATACTCGTCACTAATTAAATCAAGATTAATAGTTAAAATGTGTCCCCTTTTTTGAAGAGGATTTTAATGTCTTCTTTTTTTCATGCATTTATTATCTTGTCTTTTTTTTAATCCTTAAACGATATAAAATGAAAATTGTCAAATAAAACCATTATATATGGTCATAATTTTTTCTCTACTACATTAAAATTTACTGCTTGGCTCAACTTTGAGGGCCATTTTGAGATTTATTTCACCAGTGGCCTTTGCAAGTTTTTGATGTCAAATGAAACAAGGTCTAAATATTGTAATTTATTTTGTGTACACAAAACATGATACAAATCATATCTAATAGTCTGATTTTGGATACCTGAGTTCTAGATATTGAGTAATTAAAAATTTTAAAAACGAAGACATAATAAAGAGGCAACAAAATAAATAAAGGTATTTGAATCTTCCTCTTAATCTATCTAGTGTCAAAGTTTTTGTCATTCAATTTAAGACCGACATTTTTCTTAAATAGACTACAAATTATTATGTTTTTAATAAAAATAAAATAAATATTTTATAAATTTAAAATGAGTTTCAATATAAAAGACAATAAAGAGTGTAAATTTGTGAATTATGGAAGTTTGGAGAGGGGAAACATGTAATTTCAAAATTTAGATGGAGAAATAAGTAATTTTGAAGTTTTTGAGAGGTATACGTGAAATTCCTCCAAAAAAAACCTTTTATCTAACAATTGGAAAAATTTCTCCAATTTAATGTGTCCAATAAATAGCTGTAGTTTTGCATTATAAAAATGAATGACCATTTTCTTTTCTTTTCTTTTTTGTCTTCAATTTATTCAATGAATATAACTTCCAGAAATTTTGATTTCTAATAATATAATGCATAAATATTTTCATTATGAAGTATAAATACTTAAAAAAAATATAAATAAATACATAGTATCACTCAAATCGTATGGAGTAACGTGCATGTTATTTGTTTGCTGGTATGTCAATCTAACTACCAGCAAAGTAGTTTCCACCAGTGTTGAAAATAACGGTATGCAGTCGTCGGACGGATAGGTACCATCAAACGATTAATCAATTATTCTCGAGAATAATCGATCATATTCAGAAATAATCGTTCGATTAATCGAAAAAATATATAATGGTTTAGTTACCTCTAACGACTAATCGGACAATTAATTGACCTAAATGAACCTTTTTTTACAACACTGGTTTCCACCAATGTAGTAGAACTATAATTTCCCTTTTTTACTTTATACTAGGGTAGAACACAAACAATAACAAATGAACTTTCCGGAAATAATTAAGTTAATTCTTGTAGAATCCTTTGCATCTACAATTTAACTAAGTTAATTTTATACAATTAATTAAGGTTTGCACGCATCTAGTTTTCCAAAGACAGTGTTGAAGTATATGCTCACGAGGGGCTAACAATTTCAGATTCTTAAAATGTATTATAATTCGATCAATGGTCTTGATTTCGTAATTAGTTTTATTATTTGGGAAATGCTCTTTTAATTATCATTATACGTACTTAAGGAACATTCTACACTTGGTGAATAATTTTATTTTCTTCAGTTTGATTATTTTCTATTAAAAGAAAAGGACAATATTATATTCAACCTTTCACAATTTTTGGATTATTCAGAAAAATATCAAACCTAATTCGCAAGTGGAGCATGACATAATCTCTGTTGTTGTTTTTTTCCTCCTTAGGAGAAATCTCACATTACTAACTAAAATTATCACATCCTATAAATAAAAAGACATCTAAATATGACCACGGTTACAAGACTTTTTCCATTCATATAATCTTTTATTTATTTATTTATTTATTTTGCATTCTAAGGTAATACGTCATTTACATGTAATTCACTAATGAGTAAATATTAGATAAAATATTTTTCTTTGGTATTGAGTAAATCTTTTTAAAGTTCATATATTATGTTCACATCAAGCCAAGTAAATTTGAAGTTTAAGAAAGGGGTTGTCTTTACTCTTCCAAAAAATGGGGCCAAAGGGATTTCTTTTCTATATAACTAAATGGCACTACTTTAGATTAGAAAATAAATTTCACTTAATTTTTAAAATTTGTGCACACTACCAATATATGCTCAAACAAAATAGTAATAGCAAGAGAACGAAAATAACTTTTACCAATATAATGATATACCGTACTCATATATTAATGGAATAGGCTGTGTTTTTTTTTTTTTTGTTTTTGAAGAAGAAGAAGAACATTGAAATAAATTATATTGGCAATAACATTATTTGACAACTGTGTCCACAAATTTGACGATTATAAGAATAAAAATACTTAAAACTTCTATACATTTTTTTTATGGCCTAAATAAGTATTCTATCAAATTTCGTGCAATTATAAAATGAAAAAAAAAAAAAAGAATATCCAGCAAGCTATTTAAAATACGTCATTAATTGATACTTGACTGATGGCCAAATCATTTTCACTTGGCATCAAATTTGACACACGATCTTATGAAGAATATACAAACTTAATTTAAAGATAAAATGTGGCATTAATTATTATAGTTGCAAAAAAATTCAATTCTCATCATATTTTCCTATATAATTGGCACATTGACGGAAAAATAATCTGATGTACTTCTCTAAAAAAAAAATTGAACTAAAATTTTAAACATTTTACGTTCTCTTACCTGCCCATTTGGCAGGTTTAGACGCTAAAGTCTTATCCTATATTCCTACTTGCACAACTATAAACTACTATTTGATACTATTTGATAGTCTTCGCTATATCCGGCAAATATTTTTCTATACTAGTATAATTTCAACTGAGACCTCACATTTTAGAATATGGACCGGTAAATTGTTATAAAAAAATTATGAGACTAAAATATAACCAATAATTATGATGATATTTTACGCATTAGCAATCTTGAATGAGCAGTTACATGTAGAAAGCAGCAATCTTAAATGGCCAAACTTCATTAGAGATTGTGAGTGGAGATAATATTGGAAATGTTTTGGTCAACATTATGAAAAAAAAAAGAGGTGAAGAATTAATCCATCAAAATCATTTTAGGCGGAGGTGAAGGAAAAAGGGTCATAAAGACAAGGAAAAGATGTTTAAACTTTCCTAATTTCCTGCCAACCAAAAAATGAAAATGGTTGCTTTAAAACCAGACTAGTGGTTAGCTTACAGTAGTTGGCCTATCATTTCATCTATACAAAACACATCACCAAGACATCCAGCTGACCAAACTCTTCAAATAAATCTTATTTTACAGAAAGAGAGAAATCCCAGAGAAACAGAGGAGCATATATAGCAATATAGCATGAACCTCTCCAATTTATCCCAAGAAAGAGATAAATTGTAGATTGGAAAGATTAGTCCTTAAAAAGCCCGCTTCACCTTTCTCTTCAAAAGGCCCCAAAAAACCTGAAAGGTTCTCACTTTCTCTCTCTTTAGAACACAAAACAACTACACAAGGATACAATGGGTATGACAAGGGACGTGATGAGGAGCTCCATCAATGCCTTCTTCAAAGGATACCATGCCTTCACCACCATTGCCGCAATCTTCGTCTTTCCGGCCTCTCTCTCTGTTCTCCTCTCAGAATCCCTCACCTCTTCCTCAGCCTCCGTTATCGCCGCTCTCTCCACTCGCATTCATTACCTTTTCAAAGCCGCTGGCTTCCCAGAAATTGATTTTTTTTCTCTTTTAAACCTCAAGCTCTCTCAAACAATTTTTTCTTTCTCCGTGTCTTTACCCCTCACACTGACCTTTCTACTATTAGCCAAATCTTGTGTAATCCAAATATTTCGTGACTCGCCCCGGTACGGCAAGCATGTGGTACCGCATTTCTCCAAGTTCCTTCCAATTTACCCTTCTCTTCTGTCAACTCATATATTCAATACCTTTCTTTTTCTTTCTAGCAATGTGACAGCATTCTCCCTTCTCTTCCTCGTCTTCAATGGTGCTGATCTCTTCGGTCTGAAATCTAACATCTCCGTTCTACTTCTCTCCGCATTTGGTGCAATTGTTTACTCCGTATTTGTCGCCACCACGACGGTAATATGCAATCTTGCAATTATAATCTCCGGCATGGAAAATTGCAATGGATACATATCTATTCTGAAAGCTTGTATTTTAACAAGGGGACGCATCGCCACTGCCTTAGCTCTGGCTTTGCCGACAAGTTTAGGAATGGCTATAATGGAGGCCTTGTTTCAATTTCGTATTATGAGGCAATACCGGGTTTCGGGTAATTTCAGCCCAGCTGTCATGTGGGAGGCATTTTCCATCACATATATTCATTCTATTTTGATGGTTATTGAGATCATTGCAAGTTGCATGTTTTATAAGAGGTGTATCTTGCTAGATTGTTCAAATGGAGAGGAGGAATTTGAGGAGAAATGGGAAGAACTCGAACCAGAGGAGAAGTCCAGCTTCCTTGTTTGAAAATATGCATAGAGATTTTGTTTTGGTATTTTTTTTTTTTTTTTTGTATAGAGTTGTTATATTAGGGAAAAAGTTACTCTGCTTTGTACTCTGTTAAAACAGAGTATAGATGCTACACAAATTGTATTATTATTGCAATGTAATGTAGAAAATGAAATACGATTTTTTTTTTGTTTCAGGAAAAATAGATGCACTGGATACTTGACCACATTAGAACTTTACCTCTTTTTTATATGTAAGGCGGACGGGTTATCTAAAGGGAATCAGGGGCAGTCTGATCTCAAGTGTTATCCGATTTGCATCAAAATTTACACGATAATTTTAAAGTTCGAGCAGATTAAATGTATACGAATTTTGATGCAAATCAAACGGTTCCAACCGAACATCAGGTTTTATTTAATCCAATACCAATTGAACCGTCCCACAATCTTATCTTAAGGTAACACCAGAGAGAATGTTGGGTGTTGACTAAGAGAGCGATGAATTTACGGGCGGTTAGGCGGGCTATGATCTAATTTTGACATTTACTTTTAAAGATTGTCTTTTGACTTGAAGTTGAATTCATTCATATGTCGGCTTTGATGTTTTCACGCCCAACTTCTACCCAATGCGTGCAATGTAACCAACTTTTTATATATAAAAAGAAAATCAATGTCGACAAAAGCAAAAGAGTGAGTCTATGGTATTATATATATTACGGGTTGTTAGTGTGTTACGGCTCTATATTTGAATTTTTAAATTCTAACGGTCGATCCGAACCGTTCATCTTGTTCTCCATATTAATATATATTTGGAGACCAAATTTTATATTTTTTGAAAAAAATTTACTATTTTTTTAGATATTGATTTTCAATAAATCTAAAAAAATAGTAAAAAAATTTCAAAAAATGTAAAATTTGGTCTCCAAAAACATATTAATATGGAGAACAAGATGAACGGTTCAGATCGACGTTAAGATTTGAAAACTCAAATATAGAATCGTAGCACAGTAACAAATCATAATATGCATATTACCATATACTCACTCAAAGCAAAATACATAACTTGAACGAAGCAAAAGGGATACTATTAACCAAAAAAAAGAAAGGCAAAAGGTAGAACCCCTTGCAACAATTTTGCAGATTAGTCGCCTTGAAGTCATATAATGCAAACAAATGGTCAGATTGGGGTATTTGACTACAATTTTTTTTTTCTTGGAAGCTTTATGCTGAGTTGCTGACTAGTAAAATTGATTCTTTTATTGCAAACCAGCTGGGAATAATGGCATTCCCCTCGTACATTTCGTTTTATTTTCTAAATTTGACATAATCTGACTAACTACAAAAGATGAAAAATATACATGTAAAGCCGCTTTATCTAGACAAATAAAAGAATAAAAAGAATAAAAGAATAATGATAAGATGATCTATATTGGTCAAACTTTGTACAAAAAATCTGAAGATCTTGAGGGAGTCAATATATCTGCACCCAAAAAAATGCGAGAAGTATGATGTCAGATTAGTTGATTCTAAACAAAAATGTGGATATTTGTTGTCTACAAATTGGTAATATAGAAGAAAACATATATCATAGATATCACGTTAAAGAACAAATAACATATCGATCCTCGATATAAGTTTCTAAATAGTATATATTATTTTACTGAAAAGGGCAGTTGACTAACAATATCAACAAGATCGAATTGTTAAATACAAAAGGCATTATTATTTAATAAAAAATTATTCGATCCCACTTCCATTTTTTTTTTGGGCGAGTACTTTTAGAAAGTTTTTAGCAAAAAATAATAATAATAATAAATAAATGTACCTGAGGAATTTACAACTCGAAGAACCTAATCTAGGAGGTCATCTTCTTGTGCCGATAAACTATGGAACGCATGGTGTAGTTGTAGAAATGTTAAATTAGTCTATGAAACTATGCTCATATCTTGATACAACTGATCCATTTAGTGCTATCTAGCTGTTGGTTTTTCATCCTTGGATTTTTCCAGTTCGGCATCTTTCTGGGCCTTCTTCTTCTCCATTTCAGCATACTTCAAGTTCTCCTCATGGGCTTTTCGAAACAATCTCATAAAATTCAAAATTGTACCTATCACTGCATTTTTGTTGAGATTTATTTGAAATTAGTATATGCTTGAACAAAATGCTCCTGTAATGGTTTTGATGGTGACCTTCGTATAAAGGAAAACAAAGTTTTGTGATGGCATGATACCAAATCTTAGCATAAAAGATTGTACAGAATGATCTAGAAAAATAGAGAGATATTAACAAGAGGTGAAACCTTGCTCAAATGGACATTTTGCAGGGTCTTCACCAAAGTACACAGAGAGATCCTTAGCACTTTGATCCTGTCATGTGAGTTTGTCAAAATGGCAACAAACATTGAAGTCATTAATTACCAAGAATATATATACATAGAAGAAAAAATGTGAAGAATCAAGAAGTGGTGAACTTACAACAGCAGTGTAAAGAGCTTTCATATGTTCTACGTCAGCTTGGGATTTAGTCACAAATTCTTCTAATGTCTAAAGAAAATGCACTTTTGTCAGTTTACATCATGCAAATTACATGGGAAGTTGCAGTTGTATGCCCCTGTAAAATAATACATATATCTCATATCTCATATGCTAGCACCTAGGAAACATGGAAATTTATAATGTATCCCTTCTTCCTTTGTGTTTGAAAATAACCAAACTATCTTCTTTTTCTCTAATTTAAGCATAGTTAATTAAATTATATTTGGATGAAATGGAGAAGTCAAGAGCATATGTTAGAATTGCTGCATATCAAGAGGACAGACGATATTTTCCATCCTTTGTAGGAGAATCGGACATCTTATAATTTTGCATAGGCAAAAATGAAATTGTTCCATATAACCAGAGTATTTCTGTTAAATCTCATCAAAATTATACTAAAATTGTGGTACTTTAAAGTACATCATAAGTATTGTACCTGACGAAAGATTTCAGAAACAGGCCCGTCTTCCTTTGAGGCCTTTAATTCATTCTCAGCTCTTTTTAAACCTTTTGAGACTGCTTCTTGCTCTTCAGTCACTACTTTCAGTTGTATCTGTTCTTAGAGAAACACATATATTGAATAGATCAATGTGGCACTTTTGTTTCGATTATTTGCGAGGTCAGTTCAATATCATCTGCCATTTATATATCAAGGTCATCTAGAAATTATTGGAGATGCAACCCCCAAAATGTTTGATATAAAAACAAAATGGAAAGTGCAGTTCTCATTTATAAGCTTGGTTCAGTTAATAATGAAAGATTTTGTGGTTATCTTTTTGAACTAATATGACTTTTTTTTAATTTGTATGTCATCTTTAACCAACCAATACAAAACAAGTAGTGTGGTCTGTAATCTAAAAATATATTGCTGTTTGCAAAAAATATGTTAAATAAAATAGTAGATTTAATATATCTACCTTGGATGCAACTTCCAAACTGACAAGTTCCTCTTGAAAATCCATGAGGTGCGGCCACTTTGCGGCAGTTACCTAATTTTGATTGAGATGATCAATACATAAATAGGTTAAGAATTGAATATAACTACAAGCAAAAATCACATTTGAACAAAGTTAAATTATACCTTGCAGAGATAATGCATTAAGGTCACCTTGCTATCTTTACCACGTGTATCGGCAAGTTTTAATAGGCTGTCAAGCCGAAAACCTACAGCTGAACCTGTTAAAAGAAAAGGACAGACATTAATCCAGTATCAAAATATGCAAATAGATATAAATAAGAATAATTCTAAAAGCTAGTATTTTACCTCGGGCAGTTCCCTGGTTCATTGTGTTGCCAAGATTGAGAATTTTCTTCATGATCTCCTTTAATTTTTCTGAGTTTCTTATCTGATATAACCACA
This sequence comes from Carex pumila, assembly GCA_033356055.1. Lineage (NCBI taxonomy): Eukaryota > Viridiplantae > Streptophyta > Magnoliopsida > Poales > Cyperaceae > Carex > Carex pumila. The sequence goes on from JARJHM010000092.1 coordinate 476,679, forward strand.
ACACAAAACAACAGTTAATTTGTATTAGATGCAAAAGCCTTTGTCAAACTAGTGACATATCAAAAGAGTACCTCATCGCAAGCGGTACCTACAAGCTGTAAGCTCTTTTTTACGTCTGACATCTGTAAAATGACCAAGAAAATATAAAAAATAATCATTTCCCAACTATTTTCTAGTTAAAAAATATAATAAAAGGAAAGTTGTGAATGAAGATAAACCCGCATATCAATTTAATCCAAGTGATCCTATTACACTTGTAAAAGTCAATAACTCAATTATCCATTCTTCATTATTTTGTAACTTATTTTACAACAATTCAGAGCCATTGTATTTGTATGGATAAATGAAAAATTGTTTATGATCAACAATTTCTATAAACAAACAATTAGGTGATTCTTGACAGCCTAGTAACAGTATTCAAAATGAAAAGGCATCTTCAATTTTTGCTATTGCTAGAGGAAAAAAAATTAGAAGGCAGTAAAAAAACCTGTGAAATAAATTGTATCTTGAAAGAGAAAACACGCAACTTGGATTCAACTCGGGGAACTTTCATCAACTCTAAGAAGTACTGCAGAAATTTATTATCAGAATATATTAAAGATTTATCTAACTATTTCTCTTTTGAGCTTACTTTTATTCAATTCTGAGGGTACCTGCTCACATTTGCCAAGGGTTTCTTTGTCGCCTGCGAAGTTCTGAAATAGATAATAAAATAGTAATTCAAATTAGAAAAGGGGAAAACATGTAACTTTCATTACAAAAATAGACTGGAGCTTTCTGAATTACCAATGTTTTTTCTCTTCAAAACATATATAGCTCCCATATGTATGACCCAATTGGTTCTGGTAACAACAGTGTACACGGACCAATATAACAATTATCGATACTGTCACACCTTGCAAAAGTAAAATGTAACAAGCAAACCTTCAAGGTTTCCATTTCCTCTTTAGTCGGACAAAACTTCAAGAGATTTTCCACCTGGTCCCCATCAAGAATCGAATCATCCATCGCCAATATCGCATTCTAGGGGAGAGCACACATACATAAGGAAAAAAAGAAATGTGAAAGAATAATACAGCATAATTAAGAAATCTACATGTTTATTCAAGAAGAAAGAGAACTCAGGAAAACAAATATTGCTCAAATTTGAAGAATATCCTTACCATCATATCAGGTAATGGCATCTTGATTTTTGTTAACATGATTTCAGTGTTGTTAGCACGCCTTAGGTCGATCTACAATGTTTTTCATTTCAATATAAAATTTCTATTAGCTTCCTTCAAATATATTAAAGATAAATAACGACTTGAATATGAATCCAAATTAACATTAGTACCAGATGGACTTTATCGTTCTTAGACCCAGCAGACTTCTGTTTTTCAGATTTAGATCCATCATGTGGCTTACGAACAACCGCAGAGAAGAGTTGCTCAAGCTCATTCACATCAAAGTCTTCCTGACTACACATCATTTGAAAATACATCACAAATCAAAAGCAAAATTTGTCATCCTATAAGCCATAATTTCAATTATAAGGTGAAGGGAACAATACATTTGAAGTTCAGATGATTGCCGCTGCAGCTCAGCCCACAAGGTCCCATTCATGATTCTTGTCACTTTGTTCCAATGCAAAGGTTTTAATGAGGACTTTTTAATTGATGACGCAGAACGACCAATCCCAAGACCCCTTCCACTGACTAAGTTTCCTGGAAATCCCTTCAAATTAGCTTGTGGATTTGCACCTCTTGGAGGTGGAGGCGGTGCACCAGGTGCCATTGGTGGCCCTCTTATACCACCTCCTGGTGGCGCCGGAGGTGGAGGGGCTCCTCCATGTCCTCTTGGTAATGGTGGCGGTGGTGGAGCTCCACTTGTTAGTGCTCCTGGAGGAGGAGGGGGAGGTGGAGCCCCCGTATGCCCTCCTAGAGGCGGTGGCGGTGGAGGAGCTCCTCCATGTCCTCCTGGAAATGGTGGAGGTGGCAGAGCTCCACTTGTTGGTGCTCCCGGAGGAGGAGGGGGAGGGGGAGGGGGAGGGGGAGCCCTTGTATGCCCTCTTGGAGGTGGTGGTGGAGGTGGGGGTATACTACACGCTCCGAGAGGTGGAGGTGGAGATGGAAGTGATCTACTAAACCCTTCCGGAGGTGGTGGGGGTGAGGGTGGTAATGGAGGTGGTGGGGGCGACGGCGGCAATAGAGGCACATTGCATTTCATAGGAGATGGAGACAGTGATGGTTGAGCTTCATCATTTTCTCTAGGAGGGGTTGTTATAGGAGGTTCATTGCAAGTTGTAGGAGGTCGTGATGGGCTACATGATTTGAAAAAGAGTGGCAGAGGCGGCAGCGGTTTACTACATTCTACATGAGAAGGTTTGGGTATTTGGGGAGGATTGGGTAGTGATGGCCTACTACATTCTCCACTAGGAGGTTGTAAAGTTGATGATGTCGAAGGAGAACTCAATATTCGAGGAGGGGGTGGTGGTGGTGGAGGTGGAGGTGGAGGTGGAGGTGGCTGTGGAGGGGGTGGTGGAGGAGGGGGTGGTGGCGGTGGCGGTGGAGGTGGAGGTGGAGGTGGAGGTGGAGGTGGAGGTGGAGGTGGAGGTGACAGTGGAGGTGGAGGTGGCAGTGGCGTTGGGGGCGGGGGCGGTGGAGGTGGAGGTGCAGGTGCAGATGCAAGTGGAGGTGGAGGTGGCGGTGGTGGTGGTGGTGGAGGTGGAGATGACAATGGCAGTGGAGGTGGAGGTGGAGGTGGCCCACTACATGATCCAGGAGAAGGATCACTAGATACTTTAAGAAGGGGTGGCGGAGTTGGCAGCGATGATGACGGTGTCAAAGATGGCCCACTACATGTCACAAGAGAAGATAACAAAGATGATGATATTAAAGAATCATTAGATGTTCGAGGAGGTGATGGCGGTGGTGGTTGCAATGATGACGGTGGAAAAGGATGTATAACATCACTTCTTGTTGATTCAAGTGGAGGAGGATGAGATACTCCTTCTCTATTAGATAATAACAGTTCATGATCTTTGTAACAAATTACAGGTTGTGGTGATGGTATTGTCTGAAGAGGACCTTCTGTTTTGCCTTCAAAAGGTTGCACATGCCTATGAGTGTATGATGATAGTGGTACAGGCGGTGGTGGATTCAATACAGGTAGTTGTTGTGATAGAATGGTTGGTATTTCCATTGCTATCAATTGCGGAGAAGATGTGTGCTCGGTATTTTGTTTGATAACATTTCCTTCAGATAAAGATGTAACACCGGCTGTTTCTTTCAACTTAGACCGCAACATAGGCCGAAATAGTAATACTGAAGGTGGTGATGGATCTTGAGGTGTTATCAATTTACACAGAGCTGATAAAGATGCATTTATTTCAACTGGAACCACACTCACACTAGGTTGTACCATCTCCAATTCTTGTTCTACCTCGTGCAAAAAACTCTCTTCTCCCGGTGTCCCCATAATCAAACCAGAGTCATCAGAACTTGTTTCCTCTGAGGCTCGTTTTCTTGCTGATCTTGCAAATGAGAAGTAACTTCCAGCTTCAGCCCTTGGAGTTCCAAATTCAACTGTGTTTCTGCCATAAGGATCAAAAAATAAAGGATCTGGGTCCCTTTGGTGCTCATCATGTAAATCAGGATTCTCTAACATCTCTTCTGCCTCAAAGAACTCTTCGGCAAAGTCCATCTCAATGTCACTTCCACTGTTATCAGACTCAGGATGGAACTCTGAAAAGAGTACCTGGTTCAGATATCAACTAGAATTCAACTTAACAATCCCATTAATTATCTCATACATAATTTACGTACCACATGATAATCCCAAAGTATAATAATTATTATGGAATCAGCAGTATACGTAAATGGAGTGAACTTCTTAAAATAGTTACCTCTGCTTTGAAGTCTTTGGAGAAGTGGTCTTTGGACTCCCAAGCTAATTCGATGTCATCTAGTGTAAGCACCAAAATATGTGATTGGATAAATCTCGTGTTGAACATGACACGAAACATAACTTCTCGGGCCTCTAAATTTTTGTCCAAATGGATGCACTCAAGCACCACGTCCCCTTCTACCCGACAACCCACATTTAGTTTTATTGGCGCGTTAGATGCCTGTCATGTTTTTACACTTCAGACAAAATAAAATCAAAGTAAACCAAAATGACAACATAAACAGTTTGTCATTTAAAAATGCACTAATGTAATGATTAGTATCAATTTGTACCTTTTGATAATGCTTCACATACTTCTTTGTCTTAGATGTAGAAAAAAGCATTTGCGAGCTTTTGTCAACAAAACCAGAAGAGTCTTTGCCATAAACACGAACTATGGGCCTACATCCTTTTCCATCAAAATTCGGCACTGCTCTAAGGATCAAACAATCCAAAGTAAACGGAATTTGGATTTGAGGCTGTTTCTCGAGCGTACTAGTCAACTTTCCAATATACTGTAAATATCTTAGGTGAGATGATGTTGGATTCAGCAGAGATAACAACCCAAGAAGCTCTTTAGGTCCTTGCTTGTACACCATTTCAAGTGTTCTTTGCTCACCTGTGTACTGCTTTCGGTACAACAAAAGACTTGCTAGCATAAATGCCAAAAGTGGCCAGCCGCCTGATTCGCAATGCATCAACATTATATTTTGCGATGAACTATCGGCCGTAAGCCAGGCCTCGCACATGATTAAGAACTTGCAAATTGTATCTAGAGGTAGCAACGAACAACCAGAGAACTGGTGCGGGTAGTCTTTTGTGGTTATGTTATGGAGCGAGAGAAGTGATGAGATGAGGCTCTTCCCCTCACCTTGTCGAAAATTGAAAACCATGAAAGATGCATCAGGGAAATGGTCCTGCAGTTGTAATATGATTCCATCTATGTATGTTCTAAACTCCTCCTCCTCCAGTGTTTTGGTCGAGAAACAACAATCGAAGACTACAAAAAAAAAAAAAAATCGTATTAAACCGGCTTATTAAAGTTGCAAGAGAATTATGGATATCCATAATAGGACCTCTACATTTTCTCAAAAAAAAAAATAGCTTAAATTTGAACAAGGCAATGAACAATCTAAAGACAGAAACAAATAATTTGAATTCCAATTGAGAATTATCACAGAAATCACAAATCATTAAATTGCACAAATTTTACAATGAAGTTTGACTTTAAAAAGATTACAATGAAATATTCTAAATAAAATTACCATAGACACGGTCGGTGATCTCGAGAAGCCGGTCAGGAGGCTTGCGGTAAAAGAGCCTCCTGAACAGCGCCATCCGTCAGGTGGCGCCGCCTCAGGCGGCTCTCTCCTTCCCGCCAGGGTCCGTATCAGAATACGTACAAATCCAAATAAGCTCCAATTACAGTCAATTCAAACCCAATTGTAATGTAGCTCGGTCCCTCTCCTTGATTTCCTTCTACTCCTCTTCTCCTCCTTATATGTTTATTTGAGGCGAATTGGGTGTGAAGAGGATGTTGCAGTGATGATAAAGGCTTTAATTCTCCGTCTAATTTAACAATGTACTTAATCTGACATTGATTCTATCTTTTGTTTCTTAATTTGAGGAAGGTGGTAGAGATAGAGATAAGAGGGAAGGCGAAAAGGAGACGAAAAGAAACCCTTCTTAGCTGAAAATTGGAATTGAAATACTGTATTTTTGAGGTGGCATCTTTCTATTTGCAGATGCATCACCTCTCGCTCCCGCCTTGGCGCCTTCACTTTTCTCCATGCAAAAGAGAAACATACTGGTTACACCAATGGGAGGTTGACAGGTTGTGAACCGTCAAAATTGGGTCTCACTTTTAATAATAGAAAAAAGAGTAAAGAGCTCCTTTTGAATATGAACCAGGTCCAGCCATAATTCTTGGGCATAACTCGGATAACTTCTAGATGTTTCAACCTTGTTCGTATTCATGTTGTCTCATATTATCATTGACCAGATAAAATGAAGCGAGTTAGAAACCAGTCTTGATGAATCATATAAAGACAGATAGATATGAAAACTGTTATAGAATATCCAAACCTTTTCACGACCTATTTTAAGCTAATTAATGTATACAGGTGAGATGGAATCACAAACCCATCATTACGGACCATCTAGTATGATTGTTGCTTAAATTAGCAAAATACAAAAGAAAGAAAGAAATCGTATTGTAATATCATCATGGTATTATGTTGCTTAAATTAGTGTCATGTATTGTAAGTTGCTTTATCATTTAGTGTGTGTTAATATTATAAATATGAGTTTATAAACATTACAAACAAATTCCGAACTGCATTCTTCTATTCAAACTAATGTTTATGCAATATGATATTATGTTATCATGCCGGTTTGGCGGTTTCAGTGCATAACGCTAATGGGTTCCAACTTCCAAGTATAGGACTAAGAACAATTTCACATTTTTATTTTGAAAAAATAAATTATTAAAGAGTAGTAATGTAACGAGTAAACATACCTTACAAATTAAGTTCCAGACTGCCATTTGTTTTGTTCAATTAAAATTTTAAAGCAATGTTTATGCATCATGCATTCATGTTATTATGTCATGTGGCCGGTTTCAGTGCATAACGCTAATGGGTTCACAATCTATATTATGAAATCCACATAAAGAAGGGCAAGGTTTATGCTCTGGATTGAGCCCATTGGAAAGCCCTTTATTTAAGCTGATGAATAGGCCCAACTATTGTATAAACAGAATTGTTCTGGAGACATGAGTGTTGAGTGTAATTTTGTATTCTTATATCAAGCAATCACTGTCTTTTGGGCTTTTCTTTGTTTCTGATGAAATGCTCCGCTTACATTGGAATTCGTATCAGATAAAGTGCCTGACGACCGTTCAATCGTGATTTTGCACGAATCTTAAAGTATGTCTTTCTATTTAGATAAGTCCCGAATTTTTTTAACTCGGCTTTGACTAACCTCACATGGTCAGGTACAGTAGAGATGTAGAAGCTTCACCTGCTGAACAATTGTTAGATCAGAAAATTAAAAGTCACTGTTGATTTTATTTATTAACAATAATCCTAAGAATCTAATTTGCTGAACCATAGAAATTCTCATGTTTAACTCTTTCTTTTCTTAAATTGATTTTTGACTGATTATTATTTTTTTTTTTTGAGAAACATTTTTGATTGATTATCTTACATGAAATTTCGATGCAGCTAAAATTACGTAGTGTCTTTGAATTAAATTGACGGTGTTAAACAGAATATGGGTTCAAATCGCACGGGCATATGAATAACAAAAAAAAATTGGGCTGTGAAGATCTCGCTTTCATCGAATCAAAAAGAGAAGATATCAGATAGAAACTATCTAGAAGGGGCACTTCGGTAATTTTATTCATTACAACTTAATTAATGTCGATCACAAAACTTTTTCTCTTTTTGACAATAAGTTACAAAATTTTAGAGTCAACGATATTAACAGAGCTATTTTAACTTTTACACTGTACATTTCGTTGTTTTATATGTATTGACCATATGCTGTGTGAAGTTAACATAGCTCTGTTAACATTTTTAGAAAAAAATTCTTCCAGGTAAGATCTCTACTCTTCCTTTCTCTCTCTCCTTTTTTAAAAAAAAAAAGTAGCGCACGTCTCGCATCCCCGCATTTAAATTGGAATGTAACTATTAATGATCCCATATTCTAGGATAATAGGATTGTTGCTTTCACACAATTTCTTATCCGAATTTGATTTTTATGTGTGATAGTAACACACAAACTAAAAGAAGAGACTTCGTGCACAGCCGAATTTAAACTGATGCTCGACTATATAACCAAAATACTCTCACTAGTCACTATGATTATTTAATAGCAAAATTATCACATAAATCAATCTCACCAGCCTAGTAATTGATTGGAGATCACCAATAGCTCTCAAAAGAAAAAGAAAAAACAAAAGATTGGAAACCAAATACTTCTATCAAAAAAAAATTATCAATGTTTTTCAATGAATGCACTTAAACAATTGAGAAAGTAAATATTTAACATCCTAATTAAGACTATATAACTTAATGAATACAGGTGACAAATTTATTAATTATTAGTATTGGTTCAATCATGTAAGCATGTCTACATAGTAACAAAGATCCTACCTTAAGGTTGTGCTCTACCGGAGAAGAAGAGCATGTCATTAAAGAAAAGAGAAGGGAGAGAAGGTGAATACGACTAGACTAAATATGACCGAAGTTGTTTCCCGGTTTTAGAAGAGAAAAATTAGAGGGAGCGGAGAAGAGCGGAGGAAAGAGAGGAAGAACTCACTGTAGAAAAGTTTTGAATTTTGTCACCTCCAAATTAGAGTGTAGACAAAATAAACTGTTGCGGAAATCTTCCTTCCCTTTCCGTTTTCAACGTGGTTTATTGGAAAGGCAGAATATTTGCTTTCAACACTAAAGCTGATTGAATGGAACTAGTCACCCTGCCTCTGATATAACTAAAAGGAAAAGGAAAAGACAGAAGGGCTTCTCACCAAAAGTTTTGTAAAACACACCCTAAGATTCATGTACTCACAATTATTGTATAAACAAGAATATTTTATAATTATTTAACTTACGGAAACATAATATTAAAATAGTATTTTCACTAGACTTTCTGATACAAAATTTTATATAATTTTTGTTCTTCATCCCCGCCCCCCTTTCAAAAAACTTATTATTTAACGTTCTAGAAGTGAAAAATTATTTTATTTTCCAAAGAACGACAAATTTTCTCTTTTTCAAATGGCACCTACCAATTATCAAATCATAACTAAAAAAAAAAATACTATATTAAATAAATCAATTGTAACTTTTCTCTCTAAATATATATTATACACTTATACTCTCGTTTTTTCCTTTTCTATTACTTAATACAAAAGTTAATAAAGAAAAATTTAAAGGAAGGAAGGTTACATGGACATTTGCCTTTGACCTTGAAAAAGAAAAATCTAAATATTGCCAGCTCAAATGATTAGTATTTTGTCCGTAATTTTATTTTTTTTATATTATATCTAGGTTTTTATATCAATAACGATTTTATTAGTATTCTTTTAGTAAGAATAAGGACCTAGATTCCATTTCGAATTTTAATATGTATCAAATTCATATTCATTAAGATTTTATATTGTCATGTATCATGTACAGATTGATATCTACTAATAATTCATGAATAAAAATGAATACGTGTATTCATTATGATTCTGATCATATCTCGGAAAACACCAGAATAGCTAAAATACACATTATGCAAATGAACAATTAAATAAATTACTTTTATAATAAAGTATAAATTAAAAATAATAATTTTAATTCATCTAATTTATGTAACTAGCTTTATTAAAAAAAATTAATATATATGCATGGTATATATTTAATATTTATAGAACAACTCATAGCAAGTAAAATGAATTAATACAATTTGGAGTAAAGATGTTGTCCCCCTTGAATCTGTCACCTATCTGTCCCTCTAACAACCTTCCTTTTTTGTTCTCCCACGTGGTCAAAATTCACCATTTTCAACCTTCCTTTTTTGTCCTCCTAACAACCTTTCTTTTTAGTCCCAATCTGAACAGGTGTGAATATTATTAGTGTCAGATGTTAATATTGTTAGTGTCATATGTGAATACTTCATTAGTTAGATATGAATAGTTATATATATGAATATTTCATTTGTTAGATATTGAATACTTCATTAGTTATATATGAATACTTCGTAATCGTCAGTATGAATACTTTTTGGAAGAGATAGGGTGAGAGAGATGAATCTAACTTCCTTTTTGAATTGTATAAATTATTTTAAACATGTATGAATATTTTGTAATAGTCAGAATGAATACTTCTTTATTTAGATATGAATAATATATAGATTCGCTGTAGTGGTCCCCAATCTTGGTAAATGTCGCTTTCAAACGATTGTGGTCTCCAATCCAGGCTGTCACAAGACGTCAGCGGTCCCCCTAGTTGTTACTGGTCCCCTCCAACTTGTGTTTACATATGACGAATGGTTCTAATAATAAGTATGAATACTACAAATTCGTAGGTATGAATACTATACGTTTTGACTATTAATAAAATAGCATTAATCTTGCTCTTTGGTGGTAGTTAGCACGTTTTAACTTTTTTTTTGTCTTTTAGTGCGGGGGACAGATAGGGGACTGAAGTAGGAGGACTGTTAGTTGATCCCTACAATTTGTACGCAGATTTTAAAATTGAGCTATTGATATACTGCGCACAGATCTATCTAAACAATTAATATGTCTTAATAGAATCCAGGTCCTTAGTCCTTACTAAAAAGTACTAATCAAATCACATTATAGATATGAAAATCAAGATACAATATAAAAATAATAAAATTACAAATAAAATACTAATCACTTGAGCCGTTGGTATTAAGATTTTTTTTTGGAAGGTCAAAGGCAAATACCCAACCTTCCTTTCTTAATTTTTTTTTCCTTTATTAACTTTTGTATTAATGCTGATAGATAAGCTAGAGAGAATGTAAGAATATAATAGATATTCAGAGAAATTAATTATCTCAGTTCTCAAAATCAATTTATGCGCTCAATATAGCAACCCTTTAAACTCACTACTTTCTATCTAATTTGATTAATTTTGGAGAAGATTTTCTTTTTAAAATTAAAGCATGTGCTTTTATATTCCAATTTTTTTTTTTTCAGATGAAGATGGAGATTGAACATTTTAACTTTTAATATCTACAAAAAAAATTCCAATTCACGACCTTTCACACACATAAGATATTCTATTAACCTCTAAACTTAGAATTTTATAATTAATTAATTTATTTGGTACTGGCTCATATATCTGCGACTTTTGTAATTTGTCGGTAGAAACTCTCTTATAAAAAAAATCCAGTCTACAAGGGAACTATATTTATGTTTTTCTTTATTTGGCTGTAAAAAGAAGCGTGGAAAATTTATTTAACACTTATACTGACTTTTTTTTTTTGAGAAAAATTTATACTGACTTGCTCGAAGATTAAAAATGTGAGGAATATTTTTTTAAGGAATTATTAGGCTTTAAATCGTTATCTTCCTGTGAAAGTATCAAATCCAAATGTTTGATCACTTTATTAACTTCTCTGTTTTTTCTCTTGCTTGAGCTTTAATTTAATATTTATTTTGACAAGTAAGGTCGGTAGGTATAGATGTGAAGCCAAGAATAGTACACCCAAAAGATGCGAGATCTAAACAAGGATATTTTGATTCTTGAAAATATTCCAAAACTTAGCGTACAAAGCACAAACTAACGACAAAAGGTTGGCATTAATAGCAACTTCTCTGGGAAATTTTCATTTCCTGTCCATTTTCAAGATTCTCTTTGGCGGGATATGAAAATTGAGCCATTGAAATATTTTTCTAGTCGACTTCAAGATAGAACTAGAAAAACAAAAAAAAAAAAAAATTAGTTACCACCACAATACATTAAAATTCTAATTTTATCACTAATTTATGCATAATTGAGAACTTAACACGCGCACTGTGATTTTGAACATGACCAAAAAATCATGCACAGATTGGTGTTGTGCGTGATAAAGTGGATAAAAATTGAATTGAATACGATAGAAAATCATGTGTGATACCAATCTGCATATGACACCTTGGTCATGCACAGAATCACGGTGCGCACGTGGTAAATTCTCAATTTTGAAATATTGAAGTGGTGACAAAAACAAAATTTTGGATAGAAAAATTAAATTGGAGAAGTTTAACGCATAATGTGTGACAGTTAAAATTTGAACCTAAGTGTCTATGATTAAAAAATAAAATTCTGACTATCAAGCTACAAACACGTAATGCTTAAAAAAATCAATTAAATCTTAATATATATAATTAAAAAGAATTATGAAAGTGACTAAAAACTCTCTAACTGTAAATCTATCCCTGTTCGAATATACATATACTCTCAATACCTTGACTTTTAAATATGTCAATTATTTTACATTTTTAACCACTTACATATACTTTCAATTCCTTGACTTTAAAATATGTCAATTATTTCACATTTTTAACCACTTGATCATAAGTGCTTTAGCAATTTAGCAGCTTAAGAAAATTCACTTAAATTGATTTTTTTTTTCACGTGAACAGTAATTTTTCAGTTCCTATTCCTATTCCTATTCCCACTTAGAACGCCAAACACGCCTTTAAGAAATAACTCGTGGAGGTAGTGCTCCGGGTCTCAACTTCTGGCGAGAGGGCCCTGCAAAGTTATACTGAGGTGGAGAAGCATGGAGCGCCACGCTAATTCTTGCAAAATATATTTTAAGCCAATTACGTGAGACCATGTTTAAATACCTGCATTGTTGTGTCATTATGTATTTATTTATATTTTTAATAATAAAATTTTATTACAGAAAAAAATCATTAGATATAATATGTATTATTTTCTAAAAAAAATTTATGTGTATTCATGATGTTTTTATTTTTATACAAGTTAATATATTAAGAAAACTATTCAAAAATTATCGACATTAGCATATTTTTGGTAAAATCTTGATAACAATCAAAATAATGTTTAAATATTAATTAAATATTTTTTTAATATTAGCAAAGATGATATAGATGATATTCAAAGATTTTATTTTTTACATTTAAGTTCTAAATTTTAAATTATTAGAAGTTTTAAACTGAAGACAAAAAAATAAATAAAGAAATTTGATGATTTGAACCCTCCTCAATTTTTAATTAAATACTTCACCATATACAATACTCATTAATAAATTAAGTTGGTTGGTTTGGCCAAATTAGAAGCTGATCAGTTGCTATCTAACTGTGTCACAAGGATTTTGTTGGAAAAATAATACAACGCTAAAATCATTGTTTTTTAGACCGTTGAATATTTATATCCATCTTAATAAATAATAAAAAAAATTTAAAAAAATCATCTACATGCACATTTTAATATATCCATCATATTGAACGGCTTGGATCAAGTGTTTGAACTTTGAAAATGTAGGTTATAATCCGGTGTCAATAAAAATGGTGTAAGTGGATCCCTACACTATTTTTTGTGACACCTGATTATATGAGGAGAGATCCACTTACACTGTTTTTGGTGACATCCCATTACACCTTACAATTTTAAAGTTTTAAAAGTCTAAACAATTGATCCAAATCTTTCAACATTATGGATATATTAAAATGTGCTTGCAAATCAAATTTTACTTTTTTTTTGAATTTTTTTACTATTTATTAAGTATTTTACAAAACCGTTATTTTCAAACCATTAAATTTTGTATCTATCTTAATAAATAGTAAAAAAATTATAAAAAGATGTAAAATTTGATCTGCAAGCACATTTTAATATATCCATCGTGTTGAACGGTTTGTATCGATTGTTTGAACTTTGAAAATATAGGATGTAATCCGATGTCACTAAAAAATGGTGTTAGTGGATCCCTCCTCTTACACTATTTTTTTGTGACACTCAATTATACCTTACTTTTTTTAAGTTTTCAAGGTCTAAATAGTTGATCTAAATCGTTCAACACGATGGATACATTAAAGAGGAAATTAGTTCCATGCCATTCCAAAATAGTGAATTTGAAAAAATACCACCCCAAAGTTCTTCTTTTGCTAAATGCCACTCCAAATCTCATATATTAAAAAAAATACCACTCTAGATAAATTATTATACATTTGTATTAAAAAATATACAAAATATGTTGAAGTTACTAAAATAACCTTGATCTAAATTTCACCATTCTCCTTAGAAACGTGATTTCAACAGAAATGAAGCTATGAACAAAATTCAAAATTAATGCCCAAATAAGCATACCCCCAAATAAGACTAACTTGAGGAATGATTAAGACTAACTGAGCTATAATACCCCAAATAAGCATGCTTGAAACAACCATTAGAAAAAAGGAAATCAAATAACATCTGAAATTGTAAATAATTGGATAAATAATTTGGATAAATAGGAGACCCAATAACATCTGTCAGCTGGCATGGTACCGTTTTATTAGCCAATTTGCCCAATTTGTCCAATTTCAATCCAAAATTCGAAATACCCAACAAATTGAAATTAGAACACGGTACCGTTTTATTAGCCAAGCATTTGTAGAACACCCTCCCTAAATTGTCATCTGTACTGCTCACGAGCTTTAGCAATTGCTTCCCGTAGTCCGGGCACCTCATACTCGGCAAGAAGGAATCGCTTGGGTGGCTGTGATTTAGAGGAGAGGTGGACAACAATGACTAGGAGAACATGGTCTGGGAGGAGAGGCGGACGATAGCAACCACTTGCAACTGGGAGGAGAGGCTCAACGGAAGAGAGAAGATGACACTTTTCGACGGAAGAGAAGAGAGACTCGATGGTGAGGGTTTTATTATACTGTTTAACCATTTTTTTTTATCGGATCGGACCCATTAATGGTGTAGAAATAAAAGAGTGAGGATATTTTTGGAATATACGAAAAAACTACTCAAAATACAAAGTATTACGTTTATTTTTTAATACAAATGTATAATAATTTATCTAGGGTGGCATTTTTCTTAATATATGAGATTTGGAGTGGCATTTAGCAAAAGGAAAACTTTGGATGGCATTTTTCTAAATTCACCATTTTGAGGTGGCATGGAATCAAATTCCCCTATATTAAAATGTGCTTGTAGATCCAATTTTATATTTTTCTGAATTTTTTATTATTTATCAAGTATTTTACAAAATGGTTACTTTCACATCATTAAATTTTTATACCCTCTTAATAAATAGTAAAAAAAATTAAAAATAATAAAATTTGATCTGCAAGTACATTTTAATATATCTATCATGTTGAACAGTTTGGATCGACTATTTGAACTTTGAAAATATAGGGTGTAATCTGGTATTACTAAAAAAACGGTGTAAGTAGATCCCTGCTCATCCACTTGCACTATTTTTTTGTGACACTCCATTGCACTTTACATTTTTAAAGTTTTTAAAGTCTAAAAAGTCGATCAAAGTCATTCAACGTGATGAATATATTAAAATGTATTTGCATATTAAATTTTATATTTTTCAGAATTTCTTACTATTTATTAAGTATTTTACAAAATCGTTGTTTTCAGACTATTGATTGTATCCATCTTAACAAAAAGTAAAATAAATTCAAAAAAAATATAATATTTGATATGCTGGCACATTTTAATATATCCATCATATTGAATGATTTGAATCGCATAATGTTGAATGATTTGGATGTACTATTTTAATATATCTATCTACGTGGCGTCCCTTGCATGAATGCCTATTTGTGGTGTAATAAGATGAGTATTTAGAGTCAACATTTAATGAGATTTGACTCTACAAACGTCCCTATGAAAACTCTTTTACATGTAAGTGGCCGTATAAGACTACAGCTATTGAGTTTGGCAACCGACAGAACCTATTTGTTTTAGAGAGAAAAATGATAGGCATGCTTTTAAACTCAACAGAACACTTTTTTTTAATCATCAAGCTATATTTATTGTGCATAGTCTTAATCAGTGTAGTAATATTCAATCTATTTGGTGAAATATTTGGTAGAATATTCTTATTTAGTTGCAATTTGAATATGCAGTTCAGAGCATATTACAGGTTTAGAGTATATTAATAGTAATAAAAATATAGGTTTATAGTATATTAACAGTGATTTATATCACATATTATCGGTTTATAATAATTAAAGTAATAAAAATACCTGTTTATAGTATATTAGCAATGGTCTATACCACATATTATTATATATTTGTTTATATATACATGAATTTTTATTTAAAATCCGCATATATAAGTCCATATAAAAATCCGCATATGTGGTCGTATACCGCATATGTGGCATGTGATAGCTTTCCGCATACCGCATATAAATCGAATATTAAAATATTGGTCTTAATTGCTCAAGCTATGATGTATGTGCAGTGTATATGCAAATAAAATTATAACTAGATCAGACCAAAATAAATCATTATTAAAATTCCGACTTATTTTTTAAATAGAATCACGTGATAATTCCTACGCTAATTGACGTATAAATTGCTCTCAAACCATACCGGATAGGCGGATACATTCAATTCATAATTTTATATTTATTAAGTCTAACATGTATAACTTTACTTAATAACGGTTTTAGTTTTAAAGAAGTAAGAACAAATCAAACATGTATACATATTGCATGTACGGATAAACCAATCCACTTTAAAAGGGTTAAAGAGCAAACAAACAATTCAGGGTTGATAAGAGATGGCACAAAAGCTAAAAAGGAAAAAAGAGGCGCCTAGCTGATAATGACAAGTCACTTAACTTAGGTGGGGGCTTTTTTCATGCAAAACCATTTGTTACTGCTCCAACCAACCCCCATCAATTCTTTTGTCCCTTTGCCTTATCATTGGTTCTTTTCTCAGGTCTTAGCATTGGCTCTTTTCTGAGGGCCCTCTTTAATTCCAACTTTTCTTAAATTTTAGAAATTAAAGAATATAAATTATAAAAAAGGATGGACGAACTAGTGACTCAGTTCTAGTGGGGTTATTTTTTTGGACTGAATTAATAATTTAATCTCAGTAGTTTTTGTAAATTCTAATATGTTTCTGTCAAAAAAATCTAAAAACTATTGAAACCGAACTATTAATTCGCTCTCAGTAAAAAAAAATCATGAACCCTCATCTCTCCATCTCTCTCTATCACCTTGGTCTCTATTGGAGAGAGGTCAAAAAAATCAAACAATTTCATTAATTTTTCACATTGTGTAGCTATTGAATCATTGATATTGATATGACACTTGAGGAAATCAATAGAGCTGAACTATTAATTCGGTCTGATTAGCTAATATATATTTCTAGGAGAAAATAATTATTTTTGTTTTCTACAAAAAAAAAAATTTCTAATAAAAGTTGCTCTAATTCCAGTCCACAAAAAGATATTAATTCTTTGTACAGTGGATCCATTATGGTGCACTGATGATCTGTTTGTCCCTTGGTATCATCAGTCAGTCCATAGTCCATTCACGCTTTAATTATATGGGATGGCATTATTGGCATATCCTGTTATAGTTTTATTCTACCAAAAGATAGCTTCCATCAAAGATTGAAACGGACAAAAATAATATAAAAGGGATGACTTTAAATACGGAGTAAAATATCACATCAAACTTCAATACGCTTTCTCCAAAGCGTTAAAGAAAATAGCACGTTCCCATTGCCGGTACAAACGAATCAAAAAGAAAGAAAATGAGACGAACGCGGTTAGGGGGAGAACTAGAAAATTAAAATTAATATTATTTTTAAGAACATTAAAAGATATTAAATATTTATAAAATTATAAAATGTAGAAAGAAGCTGATTGGTTAGACTTTCTTTTATTTAAAAAAGAATTATAAAATGTAAAGGATAAAGTTGTTGATTTTTAGTTCACAAGTCTGATTTTTCTTTTTGAAAACCAGCTCATGAGAGGAAATTAAACTCTCAATCTTTTAGGTACAATAATTTTAGAATTTTTTTTTTAGTTAACTGTGCTACCTCTTATTTCATTCATAAGGTTAGCTAAGTCAACTCTAATTAGATTTTAGATCTGTCTCTGATGAGAAAGGTAGTTGCTGAGAAAAATAGACACATATAATTGACTCTGTTGAGCAATCAAATTTTTATGGTATTATTTTGGAATGAGGATAGTTTAAATGCATCAAGTTTTATATTTTGTCTGTATCTTTTAATTTTACACATAATTAAAATTCTAAAATTAAAAAGTTAAAATAAAACTGTTAAATGTAATTTATTTTTATTTTTTTACATATATGTTATGTCTTTATTTTAAATATTTAAAAACTTAGAAGATTTAAAATTCAAATGCAAAATAAAATCGTTAAATATGATCTATATTACATTCTCTATGCACATGTGAGATTACAACATTTATATTTAGTTTACAAGGAGGGTTCAAATGTCTTTATTTTTTGTGCCTTCATCATGCCTTTATTTTCAAAACGGTAATAGTCAAAATTTAAATCATAAATGTTAAAAAAAAAAGTGTTATATGTGATCTATGTTATTTTCTCTATGTGCTTAATTATAAAATACTATCACATTTTGATTTATTTTTATATGATTCAATGAGTTGAAAAATCACGTTTAGTATCCACATTAGTACATTTTTACAAGCTCTTGAGGACAACTAAAACAGAAAATAAAATGTCATAATTTTTTACATGTACAATAAATAAGATGATATATATTATATCTAACGGTTTTATTTTGATTTTTAAGTTTTAAATTTTTAGTTATTAAAATTTTAAGAAATAAAGGTATGATGGAGGTATAAAAAATTAAAGCATTTGAACCCTCTCTTTTTTTTTGATATCAAAAATGTATATAAATATATAGTGATTATTTTATACGTGTGAGCACATCTAAATTTTAGTTATTAGAAAATTAAAAAGTAGTAACACAACAAATGCACAGAAAAATGAAGCCATTTGAAGTCTAAACCATATTTTGGAATTAATTTTTGATAATCTATTCAGACAATAACACAGCTCATGCTTCTTGTTTAAATAATGAAGTTAATACATTTTTATATTATTTTGCCTTTTGTTTTAATAATGAAGTTCATATATATATTTTTTATATGATTTTGCCTTTTGTTTTAATAATGAAGTTCATATATTTTTTTTATGATTTTGCCTTTTGTTTTAATAATGAAGTTCATATATTTTTTTTATGATTTTGCCTTTTGTTTTAATAAGGAAGTTCATATTTTTTTTTTATGATTTTGCCTTTTGTTTTAATAATGAAGTTCATATATATATTTTTTTTTTATGATTTTGCCTTTTGTTTTAATAATGAAGTTCATACATTTTTATACTCTTTTAAACTGGATGATTGCTTACCAGGATGTATGTTAATTGTCTGTATATGATGAACAGATTAAATTGTCTGCGGATGAGGCACACCATTATTTTCTGTCTTTTTTTTTAAGCGTGGTAATAGCTACCAGCATCTTTTTTTGTTTGTCATTTTGGCCAATACGAACCACCCTTTGAGTTAGACATGCACTTTTGACTTCAAAACAGTGAAAAAAAGGAAGTGGGGACTCATATCTGTAATTCATCCGGACCAACATGGTCTCGCGTGCACAAGTGCAGTGTCATATTTCGGAATGAAATCTGAAAAGGAGGAATCTCTTATTTTCTAATTTAAGTTGTTTAAAATTAATCAAATGATTTCAATTACATCTAATTTATTTTAATATATTTTATTGATATAAAAGAAAAGAAAAAAGTAATTAGAACCGTTTGATCAACGTTGAACGGTTTGGATTGGAGAATAGGAGAGTCCTCCTTTTCTCAAGAAAATGAGCAGATTGGCTTCCCCATATTTGATACTAGCTAGATAGACCAATTACATGCTTTATTTTTTAGATAGGCATAGAATAGTTATGTAACGGGCATCTGCGTATTATGAATTTATATTTTTATTTTCAAAATTACACAGTCAATCTGAATAATTAAACATAATTTTTATATAAAAATATGTTTGAAAACCAACATTTGTATATTTTAAAATATTTTTACTGTTTTCTTATATGTAGAAAATCACTGCTTTCAAATTATCCATAATTTTTAGATTAAGCTGTTTTTTATCTATCTAAAAAAATAGTCAGAATTATTAAAAAAAGAGAGTAAATTTTGGTCTCCAAATAGAAATTCATATGGAAATTATATTTAATTGTTCAGATTGACTGTCTGAATCTTGACAATAAAGATATGAATCTATAGTAAGAAATCAAACTATAATATGCATATTATTATAGCCTCGCTCATAGGCTTAATATATAATGAGATAAGTCGTGTGGACAATCATAATAAAGAATTTAACATTTTATTTTATCGACACTTAATGAATTTAACGGTTTTATTTAATGGATACTTAATCAGTAAGGAAATCAATTTCAGATTATATTGACTTATCTAAACAATAGTAGCATAGTTATAATTTAAATCGGGATCTATTGGCAGTGAATTAATTTTATAATTTTAATAATCGTTTAAAATAATTTATAAAATTAAAACCTTGTAGTTCAAGTGTGATATGTATTTTGTTTGTGCATATCGTTTTTATTGCAAGATGGGTCGTTGATCAAATAATTTAAAATTTACAACATTTCCTATTTAATTACTATTGATGAAATAACAAATTACACTAAAATTGCATGAAATTTGATACATAACAACTCTATAAGGCTAAAATCATCTATGCAAAATTTATTTTTAATGTTGTCAACATTGTTAGTTAGTCCATCATCAATAAATCCCGATCCTTATAATTTTAGCTTTGAATTTTTTATTAACCATGACGTCGATTTGACAACCATATATTAGAAATGTTTTCTACGAGACTATGATAGATATGTTGTGTATTAAATTTGGTGCAATTTAAAAATCAATCAGCAACCAAACAAGTACTACTGCTTAACTTTTAAATATGCTAAATTGATTTTAAAATTGCACCAGATTGGATACACGACATATCTAACAAAGAAAAAAATATATACAAGTTGATTATTTTGAATATTAATTATTATTTGATCAGTTGTCACGATCGAATAAATGCATTATCTATAACTCGATATAACATATCGTTTGTATTCATGTATTTATTAAATAAATGTATTATCTCAAGTTTAATACAACAACGACGATCTAATACATATCGTTTGTATTCATGTATTTGTTGTTGATCTATCTATATCAGACAACTCCATCAACCTTAACTTACATATGAAAGTCGTATTAAATTAGACATGATTTGTAATTAACAAAGTTCTTGAGATGTGATGTTTTTATGGCTTTTTTCTTTTTCGTTTTCGAACTAATTAATGTCTCATTTAATATGTCGGTTTTAAATGGAACCAGAAAAGAAAAGCTATGTGACTTTCAAACAGATTGCACAGCACATTAAAAGAATAAAAAAGAAAGAAATGAAACAAAAGCTTGTCATCAAGACGTACTGTTTAATTTGAAGTATTGTCTTTCTACAGCAATTAAGAATATGTTTGGTTTTCTTTTTTAAGGTTAGTGGTTTTTATACCGAGTAATAATTTCATTGATAAAAAATATATTTACAATGGGTCAAATGACCGCAATTTATTAATTTGGTTCTTTATTCTCATAAAATATAATCTAGTATTCTAATTTTCATTTCGCTCTACGATTGGATCCGCTTCTTTGACCGCCGCCGCACTCTGACGACAACCGGATCTACTTATCGTCGCGCTCCAACTGAGATGTTGATCACCATAATACTTGAATCGCCATCTCGCTTTACAATCAGATCCCTTCTTTGACTGCCGCCGCACTCTGACAACGACCGGATCTATTTATTGTCGCGCTCCAATCGAGATGTTGATCGTCCTAATGCTATCTCGCTCTACAACCGGATTCGCTTTTTCGACCACCGCCGCATTCTTATGAAGATATGAACTGTACGCTCCGAGTTCCGACAATACCGCATTCTCGGCTCCGCTCAACTCCGGTTCCTCCCCTCTCTCATTCTCTCCTCTGTTTGAGAATGTAGAACCAAGAGAGAGGAGAGATTTGTGTCAAGAATGAAGACTACAAGAAGTGGTGGAGTTGAATAGAAAGAAGAACAGAAGAGAGTTGAGGTGTGGCAGCTGCCTTTTTCTTTAAGAATATGTTTGGTTGCAAAATAAGAATAGCTGGAAGAACTATTGTTTGTCTTATTAAAAATAGTTAAATCTCTAAACTCTTAGGAATTAGTCTATTCTAATAAGATAAAAAATTTAGATTCACTATTTTAATTATTTTAACCTAACCAAATACAAAATAGACTATTCCAAATAGCCTAATTTCAAGAATAATCTATTCTCAATCTAACTGAATGAGTGCTTCTATGAGAATGTGCATCCCTTGTGATATCGCGTGAGATAAAATGAATAGTAAGGCTTGGGTGCTATGGATAGCACAAGGACTTCCATACTACGGTCTCAAAAATCTATCGTATAAACTTCAAATTTCAATTTAAGTAGTTCAATAAATTAGTTATATAATAAGCTTGTAAGTTACTAATTTTACTATTTTTGAATTTTTTTAACTATTTTTTATGATTTATGAAAAATAGTCCAAAAATAAATAAAAAATTGTCAATATTTTAGACTAATTTTTAACTATCTTTCATAAATCATGAAAAATAGTAAAAATTAGTATTCTACAAGTTTATTATATAACAAATTTATTGAGATACTTAAATTGAAGTTTGAATTTTATACAATAAATTTTTAAAACCGTAACACGGATGACTTTATATTATTCATAGTATCCAAATCTTGCTCTAAAATGAAATTCCAGTCGAGTCATATAAAAGTCGGACCTATTAAAATATAGGGAGCACACTTTAAATTTGTGCAAACTTACAATTAAACAGTCGGATGTAACCTGATAGATTAGATACCTAATCCGATTTGAATTTGATTCCAAGAACGGCACAACTCCAACTCCGGATCCCCTGAAGCAACTCAAATTTAGAGTTTACATCCAGACCGTCCGATCAGCATCTGTACTAATTTCATCCGAAATAAAATGCATGGGATCCCTTTAATATTTGTTCCAAAACAGACATGACAACTAACTGTCCGGATCTAAACTCAAAATTTGTGTTGTTTAGGTGATATCAATCCATACAGGTCCGCCAAACTACTTTCACATCATTGAAGTCATGTAATGAATTTTGATTATATCTGAATCGTTTCAATATATTAGATTGATATATTAAAAAAAAAAATGAAGTCATGTGATAATTTTTTTACGATTTAGATGAAAAATTAACACTCACTTTTAAATTTGGATTCCGTAGCCACACCACAAACAACTTTCACATCATTGAAGGGATATCATTTGACTTTGGATGGGACGTTTCAATTTTTAGAAAAGTTAAAATGAAACAATTGTCCATGCTATTATGCGGTGCGCTTTAAAGGAACGAAGCAACGAGAGGCAGCGGAGAAGTCTGGATGACCACCTCTTATTTTAATTGTGTTTAGGGGAGTCAATGGTATCTTTTTAGTCGTTTACCCGATCCGTATTGTATTTAATAAGACGGGTATGGATAATTTTTTTTTTTTTCGTTAGCTTATTGGATATTGATATAGGTAAGAATTTTTTTCGTTAAATAAATGAGTAAGGGTATGGATAATGACTATTTCGTACCCGTTACCCTATAGGGTAATTATAAAATCAAAATATATATTCAATTTAATTTCCGACTCACTTAAATGTATAATTAATTCAATTTCTAACCCACTTAAATGTATATTCGTATTTTTGAATTTTTATTCTTTATAAAAAAATAATTTAGTTGGAATTGATTGTACATTTATTTTATTTTTTATTAGAAATGTAATTATATATGTGTTAAAATGAATGAGTTTTTGATGTTTAATTTGTCAAATATAATAAAACTAATTATTATACTAGTGTTATCCGTTATTCACCCGCTACCGTTTCGTTATCCGGTAATATTAACAGATAAGGGTAGGGTAGGATAAGATCAATTTTTAATAGGTATGAGTAAAATCAATTTTAATGGGTATGAGTATGAAAATGTCTCCACCCGATCCGTACCGTACCCATTGACACCCCTAATTGTGTTTGCTTCAGAGGTGCGTACAACGAAATGTACAAGAGGAAAGCTGGTTTCGGTTTTTTCCGAATTTTGTGATCCATTTCTCTGGGAGCCAATTATTTTATTTAATTTTATTAAATCGAGTCGTGTCTGTATTTTTTTTTTCCGTTTTTTAATATATGATAATAATATTTTTCTGAATGTATATATTGAAGATAATATACAAATAAATGTAGTAATATTTTTCTACTTTATATACGAGGAATTTGAGCTCCTTTTTTCTTTTTAAAAGGAAAAAAATATATAAGGCATTTAGCGTTAAAATAATAATTAAGCCGTGTCTTGAGTGCTTCAATTCGAACATATTGTGCCTTATATTTGTTTAAGTATGAATCAAAGTTTTTTTTTTTTTTTTTGAACCGTTCTTATAAAATTTGCATGATTATATAATTGTTTTAGAGACACGGATTCAGAACTATTCAGACAATTTTAGTTAGATATAAATATATCTCCAAGGAATTTGAGCACTTCATGTAGAAAAATATAAACAATTAGCATTACAGTAATCAGGACAATTTTTAAAACTTCGTTCTTGAAAAAAATGTGCCAAAAAAGAATTTATGTATTAATTGAGTCAAATACTGTAAATTTTAATAGAAATCACAATTGATATACATAAAATCAGGAACATCTCCATATATTGATGGACTTATATTAGTAAAAACTGGAATAATATTTTTTCATACAATTAAATTTGATAATAAAATAAGATGACATTACAGCTTGCTTTATAATATTTAAGTTCAATTATTTCATGAAGTATCAATGCATTTTTGTTGCTGTGGTTCGGAATTAATTGTTTGTTAGACTGTCCCTGTAACTAACACCGAATCCAATAACAGGGTCACAATAAGTCAATAACACAATTCAATGTGCTTGCTACTAGCTGCACGTGCGATGCAACATTTAACTGTGCAGATTATCATTGGCATTGTCTCTTCCGTGAATATATTATCACAGCCAGCTACCCGGCTATAATTCGATCGTGCCAAGCGAAATGTTGTCTGTCCCCAGCACGGTCCCACTTAGCAGACAAGACATTGGATGGGCTGCTGGCAGGTTAAAGCTCTGATTCCATCCCCCAGCTAGGATTTCTCCAGTTTTTTTTTTTTTTTTCAGAAAATAATAAATTGAGTATTCAGCAAAAATATTAATTGTTTTTCCTATCCAACAATAGTGTTGTTCGACCGAGATTTTGGTCCTGGTATAAGTTAACAGGAAATTTGATTCGGTCTCTTCCTTTCACACCACTATACTATTGACTACACATAATTTCACAAACTGAGTGGACCGAATAAAATATTCAGCCACCTCCTATATCCGAGTCTCAAAAATTGAATAGACCAAATTAAAAATTTTGGTCACCCTTCATATCGGGATTTTAAAAACTGAATAGATCGAAGTCAAATTTATGTCGGTAGGGAATTCGGGCATGTTATATTATTTGTGTAATAATTCGATTCAATATATTATTTGTTTACTGTTTGAAAATTAGAATTAATGTGTAAATTAAATTATAAGATAAATAAATTTTATCAGACGTGCAGAAGTCCTAGCAGAAATTTTCTTCTTTATTCCATCTCGTATCGAATCAATGCAATAGCACAACAACTACGTCTCTATTCTTCTTCTTCGTGTCATATGAATGAACTAGCAAAATTGCATCTCTACTAGTATCCACACAAACAAATTCAAAAACAATCATCAATCAGTATACTAGTTACCGAATTGACAGACTTGCCTTATTCTCTTTATTTCTCTCTCGGTTTCTAAAGTGGCGAGAACAAACAAATAGATTTCCAGTTTTACCCAAAATCGAAAATGTTGTTTTTCTATTTTTCGGTTTAATATGAAATTTAACAATTCTTAGTCTAATCCGAAAAACAAACTACATGTGTATACATCGCATACATTCAGTTCGCACCATTTCAGAGAGGTTTATCTTATCAAATCCGATCAGAGAGAGCAAATATTTCAAACCTATATTTTAATACAACTCAATATGATGTCAGCAACATTCAGGATATAAACCTGATGAGCTGAAACAAAACAATGCCTGGCATGTAATTAACAGTTTCTTTAATGGAATGGTATTTTAGCCTCTTTTAAAAAAAAAAAATACAATCCAATAAAACTTAATCTACATTTAATTTTTAAAATTAACTATTAATTCATGTTCAAAATATTCTGAATTGTTAGTACATATCTAACAATGTCATCCTCCATAACGAGTATTGGTCCCCGAGGCAGATGCCCATGTACCCAATAGGGATCAATTGACCCCTAATAAATTTTACAATTTTTTTGTATTTGTACATTATTATCAATATATAGCGAAATTCTACTCAATTCTATTATGATGGATCCGAGTGAAAGCTTGAGCATGCAAGTTCACGCTAGATCAAATTCATTATTTTGAAAATATACAGAAAAAATAAAGATGCAACAAAACATGCTTCCTTTGTTGGAGTAATTATAAGTATTTAGCAATCGATCACAAATCAACTATTTGTTGTTATTTATACTGGCAAACAGTTTGCCTAACACTTTTATATTATACAAAATAAACTTTTATATGATTTTTTTCTTTATGTAAACGTAAGATATGGTCATTTTAGGAAAATAATAAATAGTCTTGAAATTTCTTCTGTATCCACAAAAGAAATAGAGTTTTTGTTAAAAAAAATTTAGACAAAGCCATATTCAAAACTAAATCGAAATTGTTAGATGAACATCAAAATTTGTAGGGACCGTCTAAATTCATAGAGCAGTTTTAATTTATTAAGTTATAAACTTATCCAAATCCTTCTTAACAAAACTAAAAAAAAAAAAGATGCCACAGAAGTTTTTGTGAAAGTGCTCTTCTTTTTCACCTATGTATAGCAACTTAGCAAGGCTCTTCGATGGCGACCTCTAGCATTTAAAGGTAAAGGTCTAAGGCGACATGTGGATTGGATAGCTTAGAACCATCATAGTTTCAGTTGCATGAGTTCAGCTCCAGTGAAGTAACTTAAAAATTGGGTTTTAAATTTGAACTGTTTGATTTGAATTTATGATAATTCATCCGAAATGAAATGCATGCATTTCGAGAGATGAGTTCAAATCACAAAGCAATTTCAAACAAAAACTTCAAATCGAACAATTCAGATCCAAAATTCAAAGATTGAGTTACTTTAGGAGATCTGAACAGTTCAAATATATTGTAAATCAACTATTTGTTGTTATTTTATATTGAAAAAAACGTTTACTATCCAACACCTCTATGTTTTACAAAATAAACTTTATTAGGTATTTGATAGAAAGCGTCTAATTATCTACTATTTGTCCACAGCTTTGACTTGTGCGAATACTGTAAAATTACTTCTACATGCTTTATAATTATACAAAATATCACATAAAATATATCAGTTAATCACAAAATATCTAGCAACTATTTGAAGTGGTCCCATGATAGTTAGAAAAAGTTTGCAACTTGCACAACAGGACAAAATAAATGTACTTTCAAACTGTCTTTCAGAAATTACAGTTATAGAAAGTTATTGATAGGCCTAAATTATATATATATTCGATCTGATTTTTATCACGAAATAACACCAAATATCTTGTATTTTGAATATAAAGTGAATAGATTACACCCAGGATCAAGTTACTGCGTTTGCTTGGTTTTAACTTACAGGAAATGAAGAAAAATGAAGAAAAACCGAAGAAAAATGCCCACTGCGAACACACGGTTTGGAATATGGCCAAAATAAGTACTTAGATGGATTTCTGGACGCGCGCCAATTTTAAAAAGGTATAATAAGCTATACATCAAAATCCGTGCGGATGCACGGATCTCGATGCAGCCGCACTCTGGTCGCACATGAAAAGTCCGAGCCTAGTGCGGATCTCGATGTATCCGCAGTGCGGATCCCATAGCAGATGGTACTGTAGCAATGCGGATTGTGAGGACGCAGTGCGGACGCACTGTAGCAGTCAGCCAAAAATAGAGTCTGAATTTAAAACGGTTATAACTTTTGACTCGTAACTCCGATTAAGGCTTATGACCACTTTTTGAAAATCTAGTGAGAAGATCTACAACGTGAGAAACTAAAAACTAAAATTTTTCTCAGTGCGGATCAGCCCATCCGCAGTGCGGCCCGGAGAACCCGCACTGGACCCGCAAAAAGCCAAAATTGCACGTTTTTGACAGTTTTTCTATTTTTGGTGCATCGTGGACACGTTTTGACAGCCACATGTGGACAAGACAATCCTGAAAAACAATCCAAATATAACACCCACTAACTCCACTTCCTAGGCTCTTAATTAGACATAATCCTTGGCTATAAAAGGGGATCTTATCTCTTCCCATTCAACATCCTTCACAATCTCATTCTCTCTCCACACAATACTTAGCGATAAATTCTGAAGTAAGGAAAGTTTTCAAGCAAGGAGAAGAAGGGTTTCCTGAGCAAGATTCGACAAGATTGAGGGCTTTGATCAAATAAAGGGTGTAATCATTTCTTTATTTCATTTATTCTTACTTTTGCCAATTTTTATAATGGATCTCTCCATGAGGGAGTAGATCTCTCTCTAGGGGTTTAGGTTAATGCATGAACTTGTTTAATTCTATTTTATTCGGTTATTTGTTTTTATTATGATTGTTTTATGAGATTTGATTGTTAATTTCTGTGATTTAATCATTTGTATTAATTACATAGTTAGTACTTGAATTGTAGTGTCCCGTTCTGAATTCTAAAGAACCCAAAATTGACTGTGATCAATAGGATAGTACCAAATTATGAATGCAAATACCCTAGGTTTAGATTAAGATTGTAACCAATTTAATCTAAGCCGGAACTATAGAAATTAAGATTAGGGACTTGGTGAAGAACCTAACCGTGAAGTCAAACCCTAATTAGGAAATCTCAATTTGAATCGGGTATTGGTATGATGGACTTAGTTGCGAAGTACCAATATTTGAGGAGAGGAGAGACTAACAAGAGCTTATAGGTCTAGATAGCTAGGGTGGGGGACTTCATTGAGAAGTTCGAGTTACCTAGGCATGTTATTAATTTACGAAAGTAACCCTTAATAACATATTAGGTTAGAAACCTCGTCAAATCATACATGAATTCAAACAAATATCGAATTAATAGAGTTAGAAAGGAATTGTAGACCAAAGACCCCTAGATCTCTAAATCTTGAAAGCAAACCAATTCCCTTCTTTTACTTTTATTTACAATTATTGTTTCAAACTCCTTTCTTTTGGGTATTGAACCCAACCTTAGGAATTGTTAGAACAAACCCCCCAATTTACTTTTATTGCACTTTACTTTATTTTATTTTCTGAAATTTATTACTAAAGTTTGAACTAAGTTTTTATCGTACTCCCTGTGGATCGATACCTAAAATACTACTTTGATAGAATTATGCACTTGCAATTTAACTCAAACGTGTGTTAAAGGTTTAAAAGGTACATCTTATTGTACTGAAACTTTGTGCATACGCTTTTGCGCACATCAGTTATTGGCAGTTAAAGTTAGTTATTAGCGGTTATTGGCAGTTAGAGTTAATTATTAGCGTCCGCACTGGATTGAATCTTGTATACTGTTAAATTGAATCTTGTATATTGTAAAATTGAATCCTGTATACTGTAAAATTAAATTTTCTACACAGTAAAATTTACAATTGAATCTCGTATACTGTAAAATTGAATCTTGTATACAGTAGAATTTTCAATTGATTCTTGTATACTGTAAAAATTAAATCTTGTATACAATAGAATTTTCAATTGAATCTTGCATACTGTAAAATTGAATCTCGTACACTGTAAAATTTTCAAATAATACTGTCAATTTTCAATTGAATCTTGTATACTGTAAAAAGACAGTTAGATGAGAGTGGATAAGGTTGTGGACAAATAGTGGATAAAACCCAGTGAATAGAAATCTTGTGTCAAACGTTTATTATTATTTTTTTAGTATATCCACAAACGGGTGGAGGTTTTGTCTAAAAGACTCCGAACAAAAACCAGATCTAAATTATCCGTTTGGCATCAAAAATTTACAAAAATAGTTTCGATTCACGAAATTGTTTAAATTTATTAAGTTCTAAATCGTTCACTTAAATCTTAACATATCAAACAATTTGAATCTGACTTTGAATAAAATTTGTCCAAATCTTTTATTAAAAGAAAAATACGCCACATAAGTTTTTGTGCTAGATTTCTCCTCTTCCTTTTTCACCAGTGTATAAAAAAGGCTCTTAAATGGGAACCTCTAGCATTTAAAAGCAAGTTCTTAAGGTGAGATGTGGATTGAATAACTTGCAACCATAGGTTCAGTTGCACAGGAAAGAAGTACGAACAACATTAAATTAAGCCTACAAGAAAAATTTACCTATTTACTAGGCACACTATAGTCAACAGAAAAATCAATGCTTTTTATTGTACCATTTAGGTCCTGCTCGAACGGAAATAAATTTGAGTTCGAATTCAATTTGAATAATCAAAATACTGTTTCTCTGAGTAATTTTTTTTTTCACGAAAACAGTAAAAATCGAACATCACCTTAGCGTATAATTAGATACACTTAACTTGGAAGCAATCTCAGTTAGGAGGAACACTACACTCCAAATGTGGGAATCGTCTCTTGTTATTGTGGTTACATGGAAATTACAATCTGCTTGTCATGTTTTGCGCACAAATAACGAGTAAAATTTCAAGTCAAAAAGATCAAAGGGGATTATTCGAGTGTGACATCACCCCGAAGAAAAATCGGAAGATTTTTGGTGGGACTTACTTTTTGAGGATCATTAATTTAATGTTTTTTTTCTTAAAAAAATGGCTTAGCTAATTCACATATCCTTATAATAAAATATTTATAGAAACTGAACATACCATCACCACCTATATTATATCTAAGTTAATCATTAATTTGACTCTAATAAAAATAACAAAATATTTTCTAATTAATATAAAATACAATAATCCAACTATATATAATACCGTACAAAATAAAATAAAGTATAATAAAAAAAAAACTGTTGCACGACCCCATTTCTTACTATTTTTTTAATCATTGGAGGTCTCAAGGAACCTTAAAATGTCGTAATTCGCCGTACATAATTTTTTTTAAAGGTAAATACCAACTTAGTCAAAGAAATTCCCACATATATTAAGCTATGAAGATTTTTTAAAGCTCCTTGAAATTATTTTTGTGCCTCCTTACCCTTCTTAGAATTAGTCATATTTTACCGAGAATACTTATATAGCAATATAATTGGCATAATTATACCAACTAATATAATTTCGATAACTAATGAAATTTAATTTAAATGATGTGATGATGTCAAATTTTGTACATTATGTTAATTAAATTAATATAGTTTTCTAAACTACATAACAAATATAATTGAATAGTCATGATAATAAAAAATCTCTATAAATGTTAAGGAAATAATTTGTATTGCTTATTGAATCGCAATATAATTAGATTAGTCCAATTAACGTGATGAATCTTTTTATACGATTATTGTCTTATTTTAATTAGTATGGACGCCATTACCAATCAACTGAATCTAATTAACAGAAAGGTAATTTGATTGATCTTGCAAGTTTTTTCTCGCGCTAATTTTATTCTCTTGTCGAACATGAACATTTTGTAGTAGTTTAAAATATTAATCCTCACGCGAGTTATTTTTTAATTTTGTATTGGTCAACGAAAACTCCCAGAGAGAATAAAATAAAGGCACCTAAGTCTTAATTTGTGAACATTTTACATTTACATCATAAAAGTGACTCAAGTTGCGGGAAACGAATTTGTTGAAATTCTGTGTTTGAAATCTCTGCTTTTTTGAATTCAGCCGTTAAATTGTTTCGAGATGTATGCACAGATAATCTATCTGTTTTGAAATGTGTGCATAGCAAAAATTGAAAGACTGGATTCAGAATTTCAGAAATTTCAGAAATATTGTTCACGAACCAGGAATTGCAGCAGATTTTAATTCCAAGTTATGAACACATTACATTTACATCATAAAAGTGACCGTTTGATAAAAAAAAATGTAACGATAAGTCATGCATAATACATATGCATACATTATATTTTTTTTTATAAATAAAATAAAATTTAAATATTTTAATGAAACAAGCATACTGAATTTGGTTTTTATGAAAAATCGTTAGTGGAGATAGTTTACTATCCAGACAGTAAACATAATGGAGCAAAAAAGCTTATGCCTTTACTGATTTTGAATCGGTGAAGCTATTTTTTATAATAATTAAATTTAACATGTTTGTTTCATTGAAATATTTAAATTTGATACTATTTAAAAAAAAAAAATACAACAGGTGACAAATCTAAACAAGGGCCTTGATGTGAAAACAAACAAATGGACATCTCCAATTGTGAAAACCGGAGAGAAAATGACTTCAAATACAAGTGGTGGTGGGGACAGTGCATTGATACAATTCACGTTGCACGAGCGAGGTTCGAGAAGCTAGTGACCAGATAGTCTAGCGGGTCCCACGCTTCAGTGTTTCGGAAACACACCAATCGAAGACGGTTAACCTAATAGTGCAGGTTTTTGTTGAATTAAATGCACGGTCTCTCACACAGCGACGTCAGCTGTTTACTTCTAGTCTTCTGCTATCTTCTCTCTGCAGTCTGCAGACCCAATGATCTATGCATGCATTTTCAGAAACAACCTTCAGGGCTTGATAAATAACAATGTTACTCAGGATTCTAAATAAGTAAATAACTATTACGAGTAAAGCTAATATACACTTAAGTGTACCAATGAACTCATACACTTAACTCTAGGACCGTACGATTAGCTTTGAGATTCGTGTATCACGACTTTTAAAGAAGCTACACGACTTTTAAAGAATCTACACGAATCTCAAAGCTAATCGTACGGTCCTAGGGTTAAGTGTATGAGTTCATTGGTACACTTAAGTGTATATTAGCTTTACTCAACTATTACTATGCAATAGTTGGGAAAGTTTTTATTGACAGTAATTAGTAGAAAATAAGAGAAAGAAATAGAAAGAGTACAGTTTTTTTTTATATGAGTAGTAAGATCGGTACTATTTATACCGATCTTAACTTTTATTTTTTTTTTCAAAATTAGGATCGTTATTGTTTATATCGATCCTAACTTTTTTTTTTTTTTGCAAAGTTTGAATCAATACTTTAAAATATATCAAAGTTCAAAAAAAAAGTTAGAATCGATATAAACAATACCGATTTTATTGCCTATATAAAAAAAACTGTACTCTTTTTATTTCTCTCTCTTCTTTTCTATTAGTTACTACAAAAAAAAATCTTCCAATAGTTGTACAGTAACTTTTTTCATACCTAAAAAATTATAACGCTATTAACTGCTTTTCTTATATAATGATTTTAAATAACTAGCTCCTCTGTGTGAAGTGAAAGAAAACTATATGTTCAAGTTCGAGCACACAATTTTGCTTCAGCCTACTTGAAAATAAGTTTTTTCTCGTGGTGATGACTACTGAGTCTCGTGATATGTCATTACATTAATTCATTGTTGAAACTTTCCTCTAGTACAGTAATAGATTGATGATGTTATGATGTGGTGTGTAATATGAGTGTCCTTAAAATTAAAAGCTTAAATTGGTGTGTAATTGCAATGTAAACTCGGATCAACAATTTGAATTGAAAGATTTATAATTTAGAATTATAACATTGATCATCAATTGGTGTTATTTGTGGCACTGTGAACTTACTTTTCTTGATAACAGTCTTTTCTATTACAATGTTCTCTAATATTGTAGTCATATGTGTAGATGTATTATTTCCTTTAATTTGGATAACTTTTGAATTGTTTTGATGTCGATTGGTGATAAAGTACTATTATAACAAAATATAATTAAACTAGCGTTTTCAATGAAGTTGAGTTCAAAGATAATAATTCTATTCAATGTCCCTAATCAAAAGTATTTCGATCTAAGTAGTATCTTGTTGGACAGCAGTATATATTTAATTATATTTAATATAAATAAATGCCATATTATTTTCATTAAAATTCATCTAGGATAATTTGTTCTTTTCATATATTAAAAGTTTATTTATTTTTTTACTAGTGATGACCATGCAAGCACAGTTGAAGGGCATTTTTGTATTTTTTTTATGGAGCTAGTATTTGGTAGGGGTACATA
Organism: Carex pumila; assembly: GCA_033356055.1. Taxonomy (NCBI): domain Eukaryota; kingdom Viridiplantae; phylum Streptophyta; class Magnoliopsida; order Poales; family Cyperaceae; genus Carex; species Carex pumila. The sequence continues at coordinate 510,483 of JARJHM010000092.1, forward strand.
TGCAAAATTGTCGTCAAAGTAAAAATTATACGAGCAGATGGGGAGAACAGAGACCGGAAAGGAAAAGGTTAACTAGAAGAAAGCTCGGAAAAGAAACAAGAGGAGAGAAATATCGCGTGCCACGTGGCACGCGATTACGAGACGCGCCGTTGGCCCATTTCTACCTCTCTTTCAGCTCGTGTTTTCTCCCCGTTTCTCCCTTATATATATAACCTTGAATATTTTATCCGAGTTTATTTGACTGAGCTTTCTTTCGCTATGGATCAGCAGAAACAGAGGCCCCTTTCTCCCTTTTAGTTCATGTTCTCTCCACAAAGGTGCGATCTTTGATCTCGTTTCTGATGCTATCGATATTGATCTTTAATTAAAGTCGACTCGGAGCTACAATTTCATATTTGCTCCGTTGAAACTTGAAATAGTTACGACTTTTAGGAAGTTGTAATCTAATTTGAAAGGAGCATGTGTGCACATGCAAATGGATCTTTACTGGGGTGGAGTTAGAAGTTTCCTATATAATTAGCAATTACATGTTCAATCTTCTCTCAGCAGATTTTATAATAATATAATAGATTCTTAGCTGTTTTGTTTTTACAATTTTTTTTTATCTGTATTTTATGGATTTTTTTGACTCAGCTGGGTGCCGCGTAGAAACATTAGTTTAAACCCACTATTTAAATTAAACTAAGATCCGATTCTTTAAATTTTATATACCATTCAATCGCATTTGTTTATTGTCGTCTGTGCTAACAACTTATTTCAAAATTGAATCGGTATTTTCTCCTCTCCCCTTTCCTACGCGTCTGTGCTTCTCTAATCTCAAGTCAACAACTTTGGAATACGTATATTTTAATTAAAAATTCCATGTGCCGAACAAAGTCCTGATTTTGAAGCTTCTGGTTTTTTTTTTTTTTTTTTAAACCATGGAAATTTTATTCTTTCCCTCGCTTTTATTATATGTACATATTAATTGTAGCAAAAACTCTACTTTTGAGGTTTATTCTCTCTTAATTTCTTTCTTTATTATTATGTTTGAAACATACTTGTTGTTTATTATTTAATATTTGTTCTATCTTTTAACGCTAAAACAAAACCTTGCGTGTAACCATGGTTTCTATTTAAAAAAATGAAAGGAAGTCGAAAAATATACTTTTGTTAGTCCAATTTTTGGATATTAAGTTCGCTAAACCTTTTGACTTGAGAAGGTCATTCCTTCTCTCTCTCCTTTTCCGTTTCTCCATTTTTTATTAATATTAGTATTTACTAGATTTTAGCTTTATAATTGTAAGCTGTTTTCTGAAAGGTGGAAAGCTCGTTTAGAGGAGTAGAGCCCCATTTCCCCGGCCTTCTAATTTATAAGAAAACTTCTTATAAAATTCTTGCAATTATTTTTTTGTACGTTTTGGAGATGCGAGCAATGTTTTTTTCCCCGGGTAACCAAATGCCTTATCAACTAAAGTTGCATTTATTTGCATAGCTCATTTGATTTTATGCTCTGTGTAGTTCACCTTGTATCCTCTCCTTTATTTTAGAGCATGATTCAATTATTTGATTCTCTTCAAATTTTGGTTTCTTTTTAGGTTGAAATTCTCACAATTATTGAACTTCTTTTGCAGCTAAACCTGAAATCTACACTGATCACCTTCTTGTGCACTTCAACACCTGAAAAGACACAAACCAGTTACTGAAATGGGGGCATGTCTATCCTCCAACCATGTACCGTCATCACCATCAAACAAGAAGCATTGTTCACACAGGTCAAAGAAGTATCTGAAACGAAAAATATTGTATCGGAGGCGCCGTGGGAAAATAACTGCTTCGGTCTCTGATGCACCAGCGATCCACTTTGAGAAGACTGGTAATGGGTCAAATTTGACCCTGCACCTGACCCAGTTGCAGTGGCACCATAGCGAACTTGATGCTGTAAATGGAAATGGTACTTATTTTCTTATTGTATATTTTATTTTGTTTTAACACTATCCAATCTATTTGCACACCTAGTATCAGAAGAATTCCTAATTTGTACCGAAGGGATTTTAACTATGGTAATTACCAGCTCAACCGAAGGTCTGAATTGTCTTGCTTGTGTCTGGTATATGCTTATCTTGCACCAGCATGGGGCATTTTTGTCTTTAGCTCTTTTGGTACTGGAACTAACTGGTGTATATATCAATTTTTACACTTTCTTCTTTATGATAATATACATATTTGGTAGCAATTTAATTATTTAATTATATGCAGAGGAAGCAGTACTTAGCTGTTAGAATCTGCTTGCCTGGTACCAGTTTGTATACATGTACCTGTTCCAGACCCGACTTGTGTCCTATTAGTATTGGGCAAAGCAATCCCTAATTAAGGGATATGTTTTGTTTGTTTATTTTGTATTGCCTTTCTAAAAATATTTTGTGTTTGGCCATTGATTTTGAAATTTGACTAGTATAGATACTGGTAAAGACTGACCAAGACTATAAACGGTGCGATCTTTCTTACATGTTATTTTGTTTCCTCTTATGTATGTTCAGTAATTTGTGAGGAAGAAGCATGGTTTGATTCTGTTAGTATCCTAGAATCTGATTCCGATGAAGACTACAGCAGCGTCAATGGAGGTTTGCACCATTTCAATTACAAAGAAAAGGAAAGAACTATTTTCATAAACTCGTTCAACTTGAGTTTTCATTTCGAATCCGTCACTGGTGTTTTCAGATTTTGCACCCGTCTCATCAAACCAAATCGGGACACAGATGCAAAAATTTGAACAGTACATAAAGAAAGACCCAGAGGGAAATGAACCAATGAGAAGCCCAGAAATGGATGCCCCAGACATAGCCGCAAAGTTGAGGTTGCTGGGAAGCCTCAGAATATCAAGGGAGGGGAGACTTGAGAAGCAGGAGAAGGCCGTGGATAGCCCAATTCGATATGTAACTCCAAATTGCACGCCCCGTTTTGCGGCCTCGAGTTCCAGTAATAAGATCTTGCCCTTGCCGAATGCTAGCCCGCGGGGCACCCAGAAGAGAAAGTCAGCTGTAATTCAGCTTTCTCTGAAGAGGAAATCTTTTGATGGAGATCAAACTACTGAAATTTGTATGATGTTTCTTAAAAGTTCCTTTTTCTACTTTAATACAAGATTTGTTATTATTACATCAAATTTTGAATTGTGCTACAATTTTTTTTGAATGGATAGGTGCTTCTAGAAGATACCTCTACCGCCCAAGAGCCGGGTTATCAGTACCGTGTTCCCCAGTGGAGAAGTCGGTGCAAGGTTTTTGGTCACTTCTAGAGCCATCTTCTTTCAAGCTACGGGGAGAGACTTTTTTCAGGCAAGTATAAATTATGTCAGATGCACTAAGAATCTTAACCTAAACGACATTTGTCAGATCTAATGACTTGCGTAATTTTGATGCTTGAGCAGAGATAAGAAGAAAACCCCAGCCCCAGCATTTTCACCATACATTCCTTTCGGAGTAGATTTGTTTGTATGTCCCCGGAAAATAAACCACGTGGCACAACATATCGAGCTACCTCCTGTAAAGCCACATGACAAAGTTCCTTCTCTCCTTATTGTCAATATTCAGGTACTCCTATAGCATTCATCAAACACTTCCATGCACCGTACTAGTATTGTACCCAAAAAAAAATGAAGTTAATACATAATTTCCTCAAATATATATATATATATATAGAGAGAGAGAGAGATAGATAGATAGATAGATAGATAGATAGATAGATAGATAGAGAGAGAGAGAGAGTGATTAATATGCATTCGGTAGCATATGGGCCGAAATGCATACGATTTAAACTTGAAATTTCAAAATCCAGAAAGCCAATCTAAACCGTTCATCTTGTTTTCCATATTAATATGTGCTTGGAGACCAAATTTTACATTTTTCTGAATTTTTTTACTATTTACTAGCCACTTTGAAAAGTGATGATCCAATAGTGGCCGCTGATTTTACTGTTTTTTTTAGCCACTGTTAGATCAACAATTTTCAAAGTAGCTTAATCAATAGTAAAAAAATTCAGAAAAATGAAAAATTTGGTCTCCAAACACATTATAATATGGAGAACAAGATGAACGGTTTAGATTGACTTTTTGGATTTTGAAATTTCAAATTTAAACTGTATGCATTTCGGCCCATATGCTACCGAATGCATATTAGTCTCTCTCTCTCTTTCTATATATATATATACATAGAGTAAGGCTATGCTACTTCACGAATTAAACGGGCTGTTTTAATTCACGCTCATATCTCTAGTTTCAAAGTCCAAATAGCCGATCCAAACCGTTAGATGTTTAATCTATATTAAAATGTGCTTGGAGACCAAATTTTACATTTTTTGTAATTTTTTTACTATTTATTAAGATGGTTTGAAAATCGCTGTTTTTTAATGGTGCATAATTTTAATAAAAACAGCGATTTTCAAACCATCTTAATAAATAGTAAAAAAATTTCAAAAAATGGAAAATTTGGTCTCCAAGCATATTTTAATATAGATTAAACATCTAACGGTTTGAATCGGCTATTTGGACTTCGAAACTAGAGATATGAGCCAAAACCTCCCGTTTAATTCGCAAAGTAGTGCAGCCTTGCTCTATATATATATATATATATAGAGGAGGGATCAAGTTACAACAATTTTTGAGTTACAACAAGTTACCACAACCATTTTCTACATTTTCAAAGTCCAAATCGTCGATCCAAACCGTTAGATGTGATCTCTACAATAAAATGTGCTTGGAGACCAAATTTTACATTTTTTGGAATTTTTTTACTATTTATTAAGATGGGTACAAAAACTAGTCAAATTTAGATCATTGAATTTTGTACACATCTTAATAAATAGTAAAAAAATTCTAAAAAATGTAAAATTTGGTCTCCAAGCACATTTTATTGTAGAGATCACATCTAACGGTTTGGGTCGACGATTTGGACTTTAAAAATGTAAAAAATAGTTATTGTAACTTGTTGTAACTCAAAAATTGTTGTAACTTGATCCCTCCTCATATATATATATATATATATATTACTCAAAAACTATTATCCAAAATGGTACAGCATGGGTTAGTTACTGCCATGTATGTATTGCATCTCATACGTACTGTATCTGCAACTTTGGTACAGTGCTAGCTGTTTTGTCAAAATCTTTGGGATTGGTATCAAGTTCACTTTAAGCGCATGGTCTCTCATTTTTGAAAATGTACAAAACAATCATTAAAGTTAATTTGTAAATTGTCAGATTAGTCTCTTATCAAGTGTTACTTGTGTTTGTTAGATGCCTACTTATCCAGCTCCTGTGTTCCTTGGAGAAAGTGATGGTGAGGGAATCAGTCTTGTTCTATATTTTAAACTGTCTGAGAATTTTGATGAAGAAATATCAGCTCAATTTCAAGATAGCATCAAGGTTATATAACTATCTTAATTTATTCATACAATTAGTTTTAACAGTATTTTGACTGGACTTCTTGACACATGCACATTGATTGGACAATAGGCCCTAATTATACTTTTTGTGCAAGAAATACGGACATTTTTGTGTACCAATTCATGTCACAAAGTCTAGAAGGCTTTACCAGCTTATCTATGACTTATAGCCTGTATATTGCACCCAACCTCCTGAGCTATGGATAAGAAGTGATCTTTATTTTTATTTAACATTTGTATTTATTGCAGAAACTTGTAGATGATGAAACCGAGAAGGTGAAAGGGTTTCGGGAGTCGACTGTGCCATATAGAGAAAGATTGAAAATTATGGCAGGTTTAGTGAACTCAGAGGATATGAATTTAAGTGGAACAGAGAAAAAGCTTGTTCAAGCTTATAATGAGAAGCCTGTACTATCCCGGCCTCAGCACAATTTCTATACGGTATGTATGACATCTACTTATTTTATTTTATTTTTGCTTAAATGGAAACCTTAAAGTTACTGAACACTTTGATTGTTTTTAGGAGGATATAGAGGATATAATTGTGGATGTTTATATGTAAAGAGAGATGTGAATAACGTCTAAATTGGATTTAATGTAGGGTCCAAATTACTTTGAGATAGACCTTGATGTGCACCGGTTTAGTTATATTTCAAGAAAAGGTCTGGAAGCTTTTCGAGAAAGGTTGAAGAACGGAATTATCAATCTTGGCCTCGCTATTCAGGTATATTTACAGCAAGAAAAACAATAAGTTTTAGTACAATATTTGGTATTGTTTTCTCAAGTAGCAACTTTTTTGTTAAAACAAGGGGCATATTACATACGGTTATTATATGCTTGACTTCGAAATGTTCTTGCAAACTTCAAATTCATTGCACTAGTATTGACTGCTAATTATTTTTCTTTTTTTTTGAAAAAATCTTTTCAGGCACAGAAGCAAGAGGAACTACCGGAGCGTGTCTTGTGTTGTGTGAGGCTAACCAAGATCGACTTCGCTGACCATGGTCAAATACCAACACTTGTCACTGAATACGATGAATAAAACATTTAAATGGTTGATACTTCAAATGTGAGGTTTAGAGAGGAGGTGCCTAATTTGTATAATGTCTGTCATAGCATGCTGTGATCTTTGATGCTATTTCTTAAAGAAAAGGAAAGGAAAGGTTATCCTGTTGCGTTGTAAGGGAAGAAGCCTTACTGCTGTATTCTTCTTTGTAAAGTGCATGTAATTATTTGAAGATGTGCTATAAAGCCAAAAATGCACGACAAAGCATTTTGGTGAGTTCAGGCTTCGAGTTCCATTTTTTTTCTTCTGAAATTTGAATTTGGAAGTGAATTTGAGCTACCACTATGGTGGCTTGTTCTAAGTTGTTTCAAGAAACGATTTGAAATTGTCAAAATAAAATCCTCCCATTTGGTTTCCCATGAGAATTTTCTGAGTTTGATTGTGTAAGATAGTAAATGAAACTGTTTTAAATGATTCCACAAAAATTATAAATCCAATTAAGGTGGCCTGTTTGCTTGGTGGTTGTCAGTACTCAATTTCAGTTCTTGGCCTGGTAACTACTTGTACAATATCCTACCAGCGACTTTGGAAAACATAAGATGATGAATGCTTGGATTTAATTTTAATAACGTTAAAAGTTCTCATTATGTTAACTTATTTTGCCTTTTTTTTTATTATTTTTGGTTGGTTACTTGGTTCTATTAAAAGGAATCAAGAAACAGTTTATCTGGTAAGACAGCCTTTATGAAAATTAAAAAGTAAAAGAGAAAATGGTAAGATACTAAGATGGCATGTATTAGAGCTCTGTACAGATTCTATTTGTGTATATTTGCTTGGCTCCTTCCCTCGAGCCATTTGATCATTACAAATTTATCCCTTCAAAATCATATGTACAAGAAAAAACATGACTAACAACTAATGTTTCCCCATTTGTGACTTTCCTTTGCCTTGCCTTTGCTGACACGGTGTCAACTGTAGGCAATTGATCATACATCATTATGAGCTTATGTCGAACTTTAATTGGATTTGAAAATAGAGTTACATTCCATCGTGAGAAAAAATATATTTTAATTTAAAGTTTTTCTCTTTGGTGGTGTGTTGTTGCTTCCTTTGTATCTCACACTTTACTATCTCCCTGCTAAAATAACCAATTAAAAAACAAAGTAAAATAATTCAGCATCTGAAATAAAATGAAAGAAAAAAAGTTAAATTAAGTTATCTTTAGACATGGTGATTATTTTGGTCCATTTCCCTAATAATAATATGAATATGTAATCCTACTACAAATGGAATGACCAAATTAAAAATAAAAAATTGGAACCATGATTGACAATGAAAATGCTGGACATTCTCCTAGTGATATTTATAGGTAAAAATTAATGCAAATGTTGGAAATCAAGCATGATTGTACTTATGAACCTGCTCAGTACCTTTTTGAAACCATGATCTGCGGACGGCGCTTCTGATATGCTTCTCATGCTTTGTTAGAAAATCATCTACCAGTTGTGACTGCGACAATATTGGGCCTGAGTACTCCATCTGATCACTCCTATCTTCAAAGTTCTGAAAAAAATCATTCCAATTTCCAAATAAATGAATAAATAAGCCAATGTAGCTTAGAAAAATCAAAAGTACCAAAGAAATAACAAGTGAAAAGTAACTGTATAGTCTGATATTGAAAAGCCAAGTAATTGGCCATGCACGAACACATCGCAAACATATACCTGTACCAATAGGCCACTGTTGTATGTCTTCTGATCTCTCTTTTTGAAGGAATCTGTTGTATCAACATGGGCCCACTGCTTGATCAAAGCTTGCTTCTCGGTACTCTTTTGTTTGGTGTCATGCCCAGTGTGAGTAAATGGATCCGCAAACAATGATCCGTTAGGGTGCTTGACCGTGCCATGATGGTAGTGTGGCTTCGTGTTACGAGCCAGCTCCTTTGCTCTTTGGTCAGCCCATGCATACCCTGCAGGGCCCACAATATGCATTGGGCCTTTAGATGTTACCTCTTGTTCGACCCGCTTAAGTGTTGAACCGGGTTTAAGATCCACAAACAGTCTGTTTGTTTCCCCGCTATTGTTGTGGTGATGTTCCCGCCTTGTGACATGGCTCGTGTCTTTGTTTGTGAAAAGACTATCCTGTTACAAGGTCAGATTTGCTTAATCTGATTAGTTATCTTTTATATCCATTCACTTCTTTAATTATTAACTGATAAATTGTTATTGAATTAACACTTCTTGTCATTGGATCTTTTAATTGGCACCGGATTGACATGCCACCTGGTACCTGTACAGTAGCGAACTGGTTGCTGATTTATCTAATTTATACAATTTTTAATCTAAAACGTAGGCAATGAAAAACCTTAGAATGAGTACTCGAGAGGGAGAGGGAGACCTCAGGGATAGAAGACTTGTAACTGGTTCTAGAATTTTGGGTATTGGTAGTGGTAGCCGTAGCTGTTCGGTTAGGAGCTGCTAGCCTTCTAGAAGCTTCTATTGCTTTGTTATTGTTTGTTCTTCTCCTGAATAAAATTCAAATTACACTTTAGAAAAACTTGTCCTCCAAAATTTCCCAATATTAGAAAACCCTTGTTTAATATTATTATTTACCTCCTTGCATCCTCGCGTTGTTTAGCATCGATCTCCCTATTAGGTGCATATTTAGGCAAGCTCGACGGTTCACATGCATATGGCTTAGTCTTGAAATACTACATATTGTTTCACCATTTAGAATGAATAGATAGAAAAACAACTGATAAATATACACATGAAAAACTGATTTAAGATATAATCAAGGAGAATTTTTTTTAATTATTACGTAACTATTAATTTCATCTGTATTCCCTTCAATGTACCCCAACAGGGCAAGGGGTTCCAGGATATTTTATTGTTCCAAGTGAGTGAATTGAAAAATTGGTTATCTTAAAGGGCAGATTTACATTTGGAATTATCTCAATTGTGAATATAAGAAATGAAACTTAAGAACCTCAGATTTGAGAGCACTAGAAGCAGTCCCGCGCATAGCAGGCTCGACAGATAAAAGAGCTTCAAGTAATTGGAAAGCAGAACTCGGTATGGATTTGAAGCTGTCCTTGAGGCGGCTCTCATATGGGTGTGTTGGCTTAAAGACTGCTGCATTTGCTGAAAATGGCTTGCGCCAGAATGGCTCGTCAGGGGACCCACACATCTTGAATATCTTATGAATTTGCTCAACCTTCGAATTATAAATTAATTACAATTAATATCTTCTGGTCAAAAGATTGTACATATGAGCATATATAGACCTGTCAGATTTTGATCGAATAGCTGTTGTCAACAATGAAACATTCTACTGCAATCATGTTTGGTTATTGATAAATATCACTACATATTTATCAGGATGCATGTATTTAATTGATGGGTATATATTGGTGCAAATAAATATGCATCCATCCAACCAGCCACATGTGCATGTGCACATTGCACTGATGCTCTAATTCTTGCACATGCACACAATTACAATTAAATAAATCATGTGCGTGCAAAATTGCATGCATGATACCTAGACAAGAAGTGGTTAACATAAGAAAATTGTTACCTCAGTTCTTCCTTGTAAAAATGGCTTTCCAATAAACATCTCAGCAAATACACAGCCAGCGCTCCACAAATCAACTGATGCATTGTAGTCGGTCGAACCCAACAACAGTTCGGGCGGTCTGTACCACAAAGTCACCACGCGACTTGTTAGGGGGTGACCCGGGGCGTAGAAATTTGCTAACCCGAAATCTGCCACTTTAAGTATCCCATCATTGCTGACAAGCAGGTTTGCACATTTAATGTCACGATGCATTATGCTGCGTGAATGGCAGTGCTCAAGACCAGATAGTAGTTGGTTCATGTAGCATTTTACCTACAATGGTTCAATGATTTAATTACCCTCTGTCTCTCAAGATAATTATACAAAGTACTTGCAAAATGGTAAAAAGAAAATAAGAAGAACCTGAGCGTCGCTAAATTTGATGTCAGGGGAAGAGGTCAATCCTGCGAGGTCATGCTCCATGTATTCAAAGACAAGATAAATATTGTTGGATAAACGGGAAGTGATTATTCCCTCTAATTTTATTATATTTGGATGGTTGAGCCTTCTGAGGATAAGGATCTCTCTTGACATGAACCGCACGCTCTCAGGCTCGAAATTATCGAATCGGACTTTCTTCAGCGCCACAATCCGACCCGTCTCCAATTCACGTGCCTTGAATACACTACTATAAGTCCCCTGGCCAATCTGAAAAGAAGTAATTCACAATGAAATTAATTAAAACAAAAGGACAACTGGAAAGAACAAATTACTTACCATAGCACCACCACTGCTAATAATTCAAGGCTTCCATTGTTGCATAATAAATTCAGTAAATATAAGGGAGAAGCACAGAAGTCCATCGAAGTCTCATGAAACAAGGCCATCTCAGGAAAAAAGACAATTGAGGATTTGAAATTTAACATATGATACAAGCCCATCTAAGTCTCATGAAACACAAAAAAAATGTAAGGGAGAAGCACAGAAGTCATTCAACTTGAATTCAATTATTATCCCCAAAACAAACAAATAAAATATTCCATTCAGGCAATCGACCAACCAATCACATTGTACATAAAAAAAAAACTCCTGATAAAAAACAATAAGAACTCCCACAAAAATTAAAATTAATAGGTAACTTACCTTCTCTAATTTCTCAAAAGAATCAGCCTTGAGTGGGATCCACCCCTGCACCGCCTCAGCAGCCACAGAGCTGAGCCACGCTGGCCACCCGGCTGCCACAGCCTCGCCTTCAATATACTTATGCAAATTCCCCAGCAATTTTGACCCGTTAGAATTTGAATTGCTGGTTACGGTACCAGTACTCATGCTCACGCTACTCGTGCAGTTTGTCACCGAGCTAGTCTTTTCTGATTCATACCCAGAAGCGCCACCAACTCTAGCAGCAGTTGCACTGTCCCCGCCAGCTTGGCGTTCCCTGTCCACGGCATGTTCTTCAGAGGCACCTGTTCTGGGTCTATTCCATATAGAATTTGATGCTAGGAGCTCGCCGGAGTCATAGACCGGGGTTACCGGCGCCGACCTCTTCGACACCGCGCAACCCATTACGCCCGGTTGCTAGGCAGCGTGAGAAGGAAAGAAAGAGGCTGAGGGGCTGGATCTTTTGGGGAGAAACTGGGGGTAAGAAAGGGGAGGGAGAGGCCTCTCGCCCAAAGGCTTCACCTCCCAAAGATAGGAAAAAGAGAGAAAAGAAAGAGACGAGCACTGGTTTATTTCGTTGTGTTTCTCTCTCTGAGGCTTTTCTTTTCTTTCTCCTCTCTCCTTTCTCTTTTCTGCTTTATGGTTCGTTTTGGTTTGTCTTTAATTTTGTTCCTCTTTTTTCTGTCTCGTACTCGGCTCACCAATTCACGAAGCGGAGTCCGACGCGGGGTTTTCCTTTTTATTGTTTCTTTTCAACTTTCTGTTAAATTCTGTGTTATCTTTGTCTAGCGGGTTGTCCTGTAGATAAAACATGACACTCGCTTCTTGTTTATCTGTAGAGTAAATGATATACAGAAATATGACCTATCTAGCCGGGGTTTGCGCGGGAAATGCTGGTCCCGCTGGGGCTCCAGATGTGTTTTTCTGCAAATGCATGCTCTCCGGTTCATTTCGAAACGAAGAAATGCTTAATTAGCCACATAGCGCATGCGGTGTCACAGCTTCTGGATAAACAGTATTTATCTGTTTCGGTTGATGGAGTTGAATCTAATTTAATTGCCGTTAAATATTATAATTTTATTATCTATTTGCTATCTTTAGTGAAATTAAGCATTTACAATATTGATAAGTTCTATTAATTATATGTTAGATTAAAAAAAAAAGTTATATATTGAGATATCACATATACTTACGAGATTTCTTATTTTTATATGACCTTTTTGATTAATGATTTTTGTAGATGCCGTATCATAATAATTGTCAAGTTACTTTTAGCATATTTTATAATTTAAAAAAGAAGCAATTTACTAAATTTTCTAACATCCACTGACAACAACAAAAACCTAACTTATTAACTTAAATAACTTACACCGTTTGCGTGCCTTTTAAATTTCCAGAGAAGAAAACAAATAAACCATGGTCTCTCCATTTGTGTACAACTGGAGGGTTTGTTGACCTTATGGGCTCGCCTCATTTGATGTTTGTAGCCTTTTAATAGGGTTCGATGGTCCATAGCCGTTGGAGTGATTAAAAAGGCTATGCTTCATTGGTTTTCATTAGTTATCATGATTTCATGTGGTAGTTTATGGATAACAGTTAAGCATTATGGATTGCGGATCCTCTACAGGTGATAATTATTACTTTGTTGCACGGTCCCACCTGTCAGTGACAATTACTTGGCTGTAGCATGGCTTTATCTTTCTCAGAAAATCAGGACCAGACATTAGATGGTGGTGTCCTGGAACTTGGGAAAAAGAGGTTTGTTTGTTCCTGTCAGTTTATTTGTGCAATTTGGGGTTAGAGCATTAGTTCTTTATTCTTTCTGTTTAATTTGTACTGCTAAAGAAATCTTTAAGGTAATTGGGTTAATTTCAGATTTAAAATTTAACTATTTTTGTTGGAGCGTTCACTACTATATGTGGGAATATGGGATCCATCTTGATCGGTGCAAATGTTTAAATCATGTGTTTAACCATTAGGTCCTATGTTTTGTCACAATTTTACGTGGAGGTAGTAATTTATATAAGGTGGGGTTTAATCTTAAAATTTACGGACATGAAGAGTTTAAATGTCTCATGTCTTTCATATTTCATTTGTATCTCATTATGTTTTTATCTTCTTCTTTTTTTAAATAAAATTCAAACAATTGATATGAATTATTTAATATGATCTCTATATTAAAATGTGCTTGGAGATGAATTTTTTTTTTTTAACCATTTACTATTTTTTAGATGGGTGCAAAATCATTATTTTTGAATGGTAAAAAATATTGAATTTCTACTTATCTAAAAAAAAGGAAAAAAATTGTAGAAAATATAAAATTTGATTTGTAAGTACATTTTAATACGGACATCATGTTAAGCGGTTCATATTGAATGTTTGAATTAAAAAATAGAGATAATTAAGGATGTGATGTAAAGGTGAGAAATAGAAGACGAGGCATTTGATGAACTGTCCTCTTTCTACCTCGTGTAATTTTGTAAGAGTACTTGCTAAATAAAATTTGTAATAATCATGTAAATGTAAAATAGCAATGTATTTTTTTTAATTGTTGAAAGCTTTGGCTCCTTCGTTTCATACTTCAACTCTAGTGTCATCGAAAAATTCATTTCGGCACAGGTTTGAAAAATTCGTACTTTATATTATTCAGCTTTCATCGTGATATTTTAAAAAAATAATTGACATAAAAAATTGGGAATCTTATTGTTTTTTTTTTTTTTTGATTGAAAGCCGGTAGGGAATTTGTTGCGCAGCTGGTTTACTTTTTTCTCCTAGATTTTGACTTTTATCAAGCTTGTCCTCTTGCTGAGTCAACAAGATCAAATTAGATCCGAACAGTTCAATGTAAATTTGCGCAAACTTTTAAGTTTGCTCTCAGTATTTAAAATGAGGAGGATTCAATTGCCTACATATTTTTGTGTCTCCATCATGTCTTCATCTTTCTCTATTATTTTCAAAATTCAAACAGTTGATCCGAACCGCTTAACCTAACCTCCATACTAAAATATGTTTGGAGACTAAATTTCATATTTTTAGAAAAAATTTTACTATTTTTTTAGATAGATAAAAAAATATTGTTTTTAGATGGTTCAGATTTACTGATTTTGTACATATCTAAGAAAATAGTAAAAAAATTTCCTAAAAATATAAAATTTGGTCTCCAAACATATTTTAGTATAGAGGTTATGTTGAGCGGTTCGGATCGACTGTTTGAACTTTAAAAATGATGAAGAGAGATGGAGGCACAAAAACATGGAACATGGAGGCATTTGAACCCTCCTCATTTTAAATAGGCTCGACTCTAAGGGCACATTCGGTGAACAACTGTTTACCGTGGGAAAAAAAAAATTTACTCAAAGCTAAGTTTTTATTTCCACAATGAACAATAAAATTGAATTCAAAATTTTTGATTTCCACAGTCATTTCTATTCCCTACTGAGCTGCCAAACGGATCCTAAATATGCACAAATTCATGTGGTATCGTTTTTAAAGCTAAGATCAGCTATACTGGCTCGCGGTATACTTTTTGTTCCCTGAGAAGAATCCTAAAGCATTCAGTCAACAGAGTCATTTTATTACAACTTTTTTAAAGTGCAAAAACAAAGTGGAAATAACATAAAGAAAAGTGAGCTGGGGTTTACAACAGATTTATGGTTCCTCGGAGAAAAAGCTCAAATTCGGCCCCAAAAAGTTGGAAGTTGTCATGTGGGGGGCCTCAGTTTGAGTCTCAGAATCTTTAACTTCAAGGTATTTCTTGTTGCCTTTTTAAACATGAAATTTCCTTATTTTGCAATTTGCACCTTTGTCACTTTAGTTTTTTAAAAAAAAGGAAAGAAAAAAAGGGCCTGCATCAATTGCATATGACTAGGAATTAAGAAAAATTAAAAATTAACTATAATTTTCGGGGGAGCAACAAGGCACCTTTGTGATTTTCTATCGTGCATTGTTTGCAAAATAATATAATTGCATATGAACTCTACATTCTGTTTGGCTGCGAAATTGTTTCCGTGGAAATTTTTTTTTCAGTTTAACTGATTTATTTTTCCCCACAGGAACAATGCTTTTCAGTTCAATTTCTGTGCCCATACTCATTTCCAATTGGAGGCCGAACATGCCCCTATTGATTTAGCGCCGCATTAGTGATTGAGCGCCTCATGAGTTTTGCACCTTTATCAAGTTCATTTTGAGGCCTCTTTAGACTAAGATGGAGATCGTGTAAATTAAAGAATAGTTATTTGAGTACTCTCATTTCAATATTTGCAAAATTTCCGTATCTCGTTTAGAAAAAATATATATTATAGTTCTCACTAATTATTATTCTAAAATCTTATAGCATTTTTTCTCTATAATCTTCACTAATTATATGATTCTTCTTTCTTAGTTTCCGCGTCAATTTTCATATAATATATTAACACTTGAAAAATAAGATATTAATACTTTAATACCTAACTTTTAATGATCATTCTTTTTTTAGTCCCCCAATCTTTACCGCGTCAACCTTTCTCTATTGAAGTAGTGAGAACTCTGTATCACCACATCAACCTTCTCCAATTGTTCCCATATGGCTGTATCAATCTTCTTCTTCAAAAAAAAAAAATTGACTGCATAGGTATAAATACTTACAGTACTTAATATTAATACTTTCAGACGTCATTCAGTGTCATATGTAATTTTTTTTACAAGTATAGATATAAATACTAGCACGACTAGAGATAAATATTTATGTGACGATGAGCCTAAAAGTACATTATTATCGTGGATCTCATTTGAAATGAAAAATTGTGTAGAAAAAACGTTTGTGGTTGTAGATTCACAAAATCTCTCATAGATCATTAAAATATTAATCAGATTGAATAGAAAAAAAAATTCACATCTAAAAACATGTATAGTCCATCCCCATGTAGTTTGGGTGATCTCCACAGATGTTTACGGGCGGCTACATTTGAAAATTTTGATTTAGGAAGATAATTATTTACATAAAATTTATTCACCTCATAAGTATAAATACTAAAAAAAAAATCAATTCTAAAATTTTAGCGGTTCCCTTAAATAATTATAATAGTTTTGTTACGGGTACTGTTATATTCCTGTAGTAAAACAAGGAGTTTCCAAGAAAAAAAAAACCATTTATAATTTTCTTTTATATAAATTCGTAACAACTATAATTGTCACGTGACATCCTTTAATTGTACTCTTTTGTAGTTTCACTGGTCACTAAATTTCTCTTTTGTCTGTTCATTTTGCACCTAAGCTACTAATTGCAACAAAGTTCTAACTGTCCCACCGACTCAAAAAACAAAAAGGACCAGAATCCAGGTGGCCAAACCCACATCCCAAAATTCGCTTGTTGCTTTGTTCAAACTAAAAGATACTATATTTCCTAAAATATATACATGAAGCATTATTTTGGATATGCTTTTGAGTACATAGGACAATTGAAGAAAGGTTGGTGAACTAAAGCACTCATTTCATATGAAACGATCGAGAAAAAAAATTAAAGGAAGCTTGTAGAAGAAGACACAAGAAAGAAGCTGAACTACTACAGTAAGACTTACTAATATAGTATACCATTAATTGCATGTCTTTGTATGATTGCATGCAAACAACTGAACAAGAACATTAGTAGAAAAAAGATAATAAATGAAATAAAAGGCACAAAAACATAGTAGAGAAGTTTGAGATTTGGGGAGGAAGAGAATGAGAAGTGGTCTCCTTCGGAAACGTATCCTCTGCGGAGGCTTTAATCTGATCTGTTCATTTCGGATCGGACGGATCGGATAAGATCTTGTCTGAATTGAAAAAAAATATATATTTTTTCAAAATTTGTAAGATTTGATATGGTCCGTCCGATCTGAAACAAACGGATCAGATTAAAAGTTATGCACAGTTCCACAACGATTGGCTCCGCAAAAAATATGCTTCCATCTCTTCCATGGGTTAGATTCGAACAGTTCAAAGTAAATTTGTACGAATCATAAAGTAGACTCATTATATTTTAAATAGGTCTGAATTTTATATTAACTTGGCGTAAACTTCATTCTATCACCTACGATATCGTACGAATATGCACTTGTTAAGTTAAAGCGACGGAGTTTTAAGAATCAGTTTTTAATATAGTGATAATAGTAATGTTTTTTATTTCTCAAAATTCAGATAAATATTTAGATATTAAATAATTGGGTGACTTAATTTCTGATATTTACTAAAAAATTAAAAATGAGGCTTTTAGACATAATCTTATTCATTTTTAAAAAAAAGGCAGAATTGTCCATCTATTAATAGAAAAGAAAGTCTTACAATAAAAACTGACATAAAGCTGTGCAACAGTAGCACTTGCAAACTATCCTCGGCCAATCCACAAATGTACCCAACAAACAAAATATCTCAAAGGTTCTAACAAGTGAGTCAATCAACAGAATGTCATGAAAAACCCGCAGATCAACTGACATAATCTTATTAATAATCGGGTTGTATTCATTTGATCGGTGTTGAGTCTCGTACGAACAAATTTAGAAGTTAGAACTGTACGATTCTAATCAACTCCATAAATGTAAACTTTTCATACGAATTTCATAGCAGATCAAATGTTTATGAATGGATGAGTTCACATCCTAACAATTCATATACACGTGTACGTCCAACAGGAACAGAGACGGAACACAGTAGTGAACAAAGAGGACTAAGCCCTCCCTATAAATTAAAATTTTATACTTTAAATCATTAAATTTTGTAATTCTCATATGTATTAATACTTTTAACTTTATTAAAAATGAAATTGCACTATCTCTAATTTTTCGGACCCCAAACTCTATTTTTTAATTTCGCCCTGAACGGGAACATATGGATTTATATAATTTCTATGTTGTATTCATTGACCGGGATTTTAATATATTTTTCTACATGCATATGCATATAGACTGGCACAATTATAAACGCATTAGTTCAAAAGATAAATATAGAGTTGTCAAATATATTAAAGTATAGATAATTGTTGTTGTTCATTGAAAAAACTGAGATTAACCCAAGATATTGCAACCGAAGCGAAAACCCACTGATTTTGCTCAAGGAAAAAAGGCCTTGGGCCTCTGACCGTATTCTCGGTCTTACAATTCCTACTTTTACTTTTAAGAGGCCTCCAAATTAATTCATTAATTTGTCGACCTACATGAGAAAACTCTCATTGTCGCATAATAATGGTTACACATAAATGAAAAAAAAT
The DNA here is from genome assembly GCA_033356055.1 of Carex pumila. NCBI lineage: Eukaryota > Viridiplantae > Streptophyta > Magnoliopsida > Poales > Cyperaceae > Carex > Carex pumila. Next base: position 528,844 of record JARJHM010000092.1, read on the forward strand.
ACAGGTTTGGCTCTACCAACGATTTCCATACAATTGCAGGGCAATAGGGCATGCTGCAGAGTCAACCACCTTTTCGAAGAAATCAAAGAAAAGTAGGGGGAAAAGAAAAAGAAGGCTATTGGTATAGAAATGAACAACAAAATTACTGTTAAACAATAGAGGATCTCGAAACAGCACCTGACAAGAAAACTGTACTTGCGACTGAATTCAAACCGACTCCGAATCTACTGCATTAACTCAAAAAAGAATCTTTTGAGTTTATTGCATCTCGGATGTCTGATCAAGATTGGAGCCAATCCGACCCGCACCTATAACGCACGGGGCCCTTTAATATTCGTGTGGATCTCAATCAGACGGTCCGGATCTACTAACGCACATTCCGTTAATGATGAGGATACAATTTCAATCCAATGCGAACCAATGCAGGTGTTTTACCATACCTAGTGCAAGTGTTACCTAGGGGTGTAAACAGTCAGATACGGATCGGATAGTGATCAAATCGTATTCTTATCCGTTATAATTTTTTGAAAATAAATATTAGATCTAATATTTTCATAATAAGTTTGTTGATTACAAAATATATATCATATTATCAAAACATTAGTCACTAATTATGTCACAGTGTTATCTTATTCATCAAAATATATATGTACATACAATTTAATAAATAATTAGTATGAATATGTAATTTAATAAATCAATTTAAGAACATAAAGCATATTTGTTGTTGTTGTGGTTTAGGGATGTAACCGGTCGGATACAGTCCATACGGATAGTTACGGACAGTTACATATAGTTAAAAATATTTTCTAATATTTAGTGACTTTTTTTTCTTTTAAGCTTTGACTTGAAGAATAATATCTTATTAGCACATATACCATTATTCTTATAATATTGGAAAATCCTTCCACAGATTTCTATTGAAAACTAGGGTAATACTGAGGAAAGTACCTAAAGCAGAAACCTAAAATCAGAATTAGCATATGTACCATACGAGTATAATCTTGTACCAGAAGTAACTTTACCAGGTAACATGGCAATAATCTTTGATTTGGTTCAGAAGCCAAATCATCCCACATTTCATGTCATCTAGATGACACTTTCAAAGACAATTATTATGAGAAATATACAAAAATCTCTCTTCTAAATATCCCATTTTTCCGCTATAAATTGAAACTAACAAATCAACCCTTATTTCGGATTAACTGAAACTTTACCATGCGGCAATCTCTGCTTACGGCACCTTCTGGTAATCTGACCCCACCCCAGAGCACTAACAAGTCCCTCACCTGCCATCGGAGCAACACCGGTTTGACAACTTGGCCCAACTGGTACCGGATCAGGCTCAACATTCTTTGGTTTCCTCCCGACTCGTTTAGTGGGACCCACTTTCCCAAAAATTTGCAAATCCTCAGTAACTTCCCGCTTCTTGAGATGCACGAGTCCCGGCAATATGTCTTTCTGAAAGTCCTTCTTTTGCCTCCTACGGCCACGCCGTGGCAATGCCCGTGTGGTCAGAGCAGTTGCCACATCCTGCATTTCGACTTCACACATCTTTGAGTTCACACAATCATGGTAACCCTCCTCCAACTTTGTCTCCTCCAGCTTCAGTGCCAAGGCCTCAAAGCTCTCAACCGAGCCTTCATCACTGGAGACATCCAGTTCTGTTTCACTGGAGATCTCAATGTTGTTAGATGTTGCCACATTTGCAAACCATGCCAAGGTATCAGTGCTGTTTTGGTTTGGAGGAACGCTTGCTGATATAGCAAGTATTGCTTCTGCAGCAGCAGTTGCATGCGAATCATGTAAGAGAACTTCCTCCTCACATGCCGGCAGTGCTTCTAGATCAATCTCAAAACCATGTTTTGCAACTCCAATTTGTACCCCTGTGGGACGGACCGAAACCTCTGAAGGTGAACCCAAGTCATCAGTCCACAGCAAGGAGTCGTTCAAATCAATAAAATTTCTCTCAGTTTTACTGAAGGAAATTATTTGAGGTTCTTCTTCAGGAAGCGAATCGTTCAAATTTAAATCCAAGCCTCTAATGCACCTGTTTTCACTAATAAACCTGGTGTTTGGTGCATTTGGTGTGTTGCAAACTGGAATAGAGGCATGATTGTTTGTTTGCTCTTGTTTCAGCCATGGAGAAGTAGCCATATTATTTTCGTGCTGAGATAGGAAACCATTTGCTTTTTTGGAATTTGTGCTTGGATAGAAAAAATCCATGCCATTCATATCTCTCCCTGTGAAATTAATTTATAAAATGTATAAGTAATGTGAAAATGATAAGAAAAAAAATAGAAAATGATATAGAAAAATTTCACTGGCCGTCATGTATAATTTTAGAACTGGTTCATACCAGTACCAGAATTGATATAGAAAACCCCAAAATAGACACGAAGACAAAAAAAAAAAAACCCCTCTGGAGTTGGTGTTTATCTGATAATGGGCGACACCTGTCATAATTTTTTCTCACTGAAAATCATTTCTCATTTCATTCTTTAACTTCTCAATTGCACAAATCATGTAATAGTATTGCTTCATTAAATAACGCACTCTCCTTTTGGTTGGTAAATAATAAATTTTGACAGGTCAATCTTTATTAAACCTAACAAATTATGTTGGAATAAAAATAGTTAGGAAATAACCCATCTTTATGAACTACCTTAAATAAGAAAATTAATTATATTATTATCATTATATACATTTAGTATTTACTATTCGGTGCTGTTTTATGGGGACTGAGAGAGAGAGAGGAATGACCATTAATTTCTCCCTTGATAAGTTTCCACCCATTTCTGATATCTCCAGGGGCATTATAGGAATTATTCATACTAGTTCCTTCTTCTGTAATTCCTTGAAAACCAGCAAAATTCACACTTGATCTTTCCACCTCGCTACAATCAATGCCGGGTTCGTTCAAATCCAAGCCTGCATTGCCATTTCTCGTTGGAGCACCAGTTACAAATTCCGCAAAGGGCTTTTCAATTGAATTATTTTGATGTTGTATTTTCCACATAAGACCCTCAGGTTTATCTAAATCTGGCCTTTGATAATTTTCCATCAGGTCCTTCTGTTTTTTATACAGCCGGTGCAGCTCATACACCTGATCAACAATAGTAAGTACCAAAGAAAGAACTAATTAATTGGAAAAACAAAAAAGACATAATCTTACTCGTACCAGTGTCACAACCATACAGGCCTATTAGCATTGTCCAATATAACTAATACCTGTTCTCGAAATGTAGCCTCATGCTGCAGTATAGTCTTTTTGAGCATTTCCTTGTCGTAGCAGGTGTATCCATTTGTGGGACCAGGTGCAAATTCATTGTAGAAATTATGTGAATTTACTGGCTTCTCCTCATAATAAGGAGGCCAATTATTGCTTTTCATAATTAGGTTAACATGCCCCATTGTAAAATATCCTGGTACATATCTTTTCCCCTCCACTTTTGTTCCCATACCTACAAGAGATTCATAACCGAAAATTGTTTATGAACAAGCAAAAAATAAAAGAGGTGATATTAACACCAATTGATAATAAATGTAGAATGTAGAAATAATTGATAATACTACTCAAGTAGCAGTATAGTGCTGCAATTAATTCTTTGTTACGTTACATCCAGTAATTTTTTTTTTATTTAATAAAACGGGGGCCAAGTCTCCCAAACTATAGGCCATTTCTAAAAAAAATTAATTAAATTAAATAAATTAATTTGTGGTCAAATGCCATACCATAGGTAAATTATTGCTACAATCAGGTATTCCTTTTAGATGAAAATTTAAATGAGCACAAATAAACTAAGATCATACCAAAGCTCTAGTAAAATTGTTGGTCTTAAAAAAGTCATTCTATGTACATAGCAAAATAGTGGAATTTAACAATTTGATAATTTAAATTATTAGAGTTCAAACAAAACACCACATTTCAACGTGCAAAAATAGAGAAAATAAAGGGGAACTAATTTTAATAGGTAACAAGGCTGATTGGACCCAGAAATCCAGAATTAAAATTTTCAAATTTCAACGAGCTAATTATTATCTCGAATAAAGGAGAAATAACCCTCAGCTCAGTGATCTAGTTTGTAAAGAGTTAAATATCCCGATTTAAAAAATAGAAAACCAGAAAACAATAACATGCAAATTATTGGTCAAATTAACCAAATCTGAGACAAAATTTCGCCAGTAATTATGTGGTATAGAACTTAAAATTGGGTACCTTCTCCTTTTAGGAGCTTACAGATGAAAATTATTTACCGAATTTAGAAAGAAAATTACCAAAATCTACTTAAACGTAGAAAAAAAGATAACTCTTTTACAAAGTATGCTTTATCTCACAACCTAAGCAAAGTTGGAAATTAGTAAATTACCGAACTGTAAACTAAAGATCTCAGATGAAAATGAAATTTACCTCTGACCCAGTCGCTTGTGCGTCTTATTCCATGGAAAAATTGGAAAAGGATTCCGCCCTTTTACAGTTGAAGAATCAGAGAGCAGAAACAGAGGAACGAGAGAAGAGAAAGAGAGGTATACCAAAAGGCGAAAATGAAATAGAAATGGGTAAAGACTAAAGAGAAGTAGCTAGAGAGAGAAAGAGCAGATGGATATCAGATTTGGAGATTTTAGAGAGAGAGTAGAGAAAATCTTATTTCTCTTTCTCTCTCCATACTAATATAACTTAAAAGAACAAACGACCTTCTAAGAACAGTGACAGAAAGCTTGTCAACATCTGGTCTTTTTATTCTCTTGCTCTCTCTCTCTCTCTCTATCTCTATCCCTTCACCCTTAATTCTTTCCTTTATTTCTCTCTCATCTCTCTTTATTAATATACATTACAATAATTATTATTGTCTAACGCTTCTTTTATTTATTTGTTAAGATACAAAATAAAAATGATTAATTATTTTCTAATTTGTAAAGTTCTCTAATTAAATAAAGAACCCTCTTTTCTGTGTTTTAGGCCTGGGAGATTCTCTCTGCCTCCTCCTCTGGATTGGAGAATAGAGAGAGAGAGAGAGAGAGAGAGATGTCTAAAGCTGCTAGGAGGAAGGGAAGTAATTGACTCAGTGGATCTATAATTCTATATATCACATTATCTTTAATTATCTATTGATTTATTAAATTTAAAATTAGTTTCCAAGGGATTAGGTAAATGAATGCCGGATCGTGTAATCTATAAAATTATATGGTAGATACTAGATACAGTGGATGGGAATTAATCTAAGTTTTGTGGAAGTCCAGCGGGCCAAGCACACTATTCTTGCAGAGTTCGGATGTTATAATGTATTTTAGATATTAAATTTGCACACATATTTTGTACCTACCGGATATTCTGCGTTCCATTCCCGTGTGGATTTCGTGAGGCATGTTTGGAATATATTGCGTGGTAAAACAATATTAATCTATGATAACTCACATCCTTTCCGGTACCGTAAAAGAAAATCTTTAAAATTAGTGGATCCGGACTGTTCTTTTTTTAACTTTGTACGAATCTTAAAGTCAAATAATATTGCAGTTGTGTTAGTCCGAATCTCAAAATTAAGAGAATCTTTTACACACATTGAAAAGGATACATGTTCAATCTATGTTGACTACAATATCATCAATTCACGTTATTAGTTTATAAACGTTGAAAAATAGAATAAACGAAATGTGATTTTAAAATTTAAATTTATACACTTGCCGAATATTTTTACAGGAATTACACGTGGCAAAAAACATCAAGACAAGACTGAATGAATAAAAGAAATTCCTATTTCCTCCCATTATATAATAATTTCAATATTTCAACAAAACTTATATGTTTTAAGATTAGTATAATATAATAATGTTAAAATACAAATAATTTGAACAGTTAATGATATGTCCATGATCTCCCTACGTTTCAAGTGGCAATATTATATATTAATAATTAAGTGTCTCATTACTTGTCTTAGGTACATGTATTAGCATTTCTTAAATTCTTATGGCCAAAGTTGTAGCCAAAAGTGGGTCCTACAGAGGACAAGTAGGTCTTTTTATTGACAGTTAAAGAAAGATTTGTTGTTTAGGGTTTAGAAATGCCATCAGAGTTGCCAACTTATTACAATATTACTACTCTGGATATAGCATGACCCATGTGCACGCTTTCTGTACTCTGCTTTTTTTCCCCTGCAATCTATGCAATGTACTTTATATAAGTTATTATTGGTATATAAAATCTTTATGCTCACAACCTTTATGTCGACTTTTTCTGAATGTCGACCGCATATAAAAAGGAAAAATTATCCTTTTTTTTTTCTTAATATATTCTGCTAGTCTGTACAAACATGAACGATTTGTAGACTTTAACATATATGTTTATATTTAATGTCCAGAAGACAATGCGGTTTTACCATCAAATGGCACACACAATATATATAATCAGATCAGACATAATTTAATTTTTGTTTCGTTAGAATGTGCGCAATGGAATGAAAGTAGAAGAAGGCCATGTGCTATCGTTGCTCTAATTGGCTAGATTTGTAAATTGTAAAGTTGGTTTCAAGTTATGTCTCTGCCTCTGCCCCCAAACTATAGAAACCAAGTACCAGGCATGAGCATCTTATCCATCCCCATTGGCATGATTTGTTTCTGGCGTACTTTCTGTTAACAATTCTGAAATCACCCCTTTTTCTTCACACACAATGACACAAGGACACAACAGTAAAAACAAGGACCTTTTAAGAAATTCAATTTTAATTCTTCAAAAAGGGAATGATGATTTTTTTTTCTTCAAAAAATATATGAAAATGCACCACGGTTCCACCATGTGCAGATTTATGAGACCGTACTAATGATGTATTTCCAATATTTTTCAGACGTTAAACTCTGTTTTGATAACAAATTTCTTAGAAATTTTCCGGAACTATTACAAAAAGGACAATCAATCTCTTTTCAGAAAATTTGATTTTTTTTTATATCTAAAAAGATAAAAATAAATCTTAAAAAGGGTGTATACATCTAGAATTTTTTTTTTCAGTGAGTTGTTTAATTTTATCTTCATGTCCTCCTTGAATCCAGTAGAAACTGTATTTCGCAGTATTTAGAAAATGATATGATATCTTTCTTGCACAAATGGAATGGTCTTGTTCAGAGTAATAGATTTGATTTGTGATAGAATAATATTATTTAGAACATATGTAAAATAATGCAGTTCTTGCACTATTTGATTATGTTTTGTAAAATGTTAGTTGGGAGATTAGTAATGTTGCGTGGAAAAAGTAATCATTTAATCACATCACCACATGGATTTTTTGTATATAATTTTTTTTTCACTGAACCAATTTTCTTTACTTATTGCTGAGATAATTGCTTATCATTTATTTCCTATGCATATTCTGTTGCTTTTGCTTAAATAACTAGGAGACTTTTTGATCGATTCTAAAGCATAATGCTAGTATATATTAACAGGATACTTTTAAAAGCATAATAGCATAATAACTAGGAGACTTTTAATATTAATTATTCTAAAGCATAATAACTAGGAGACTTTGCATATATATTAATTATTGTATGAAGTAATTTAAAAGAATATTCAAATATTTTTATTTTTTGTCAGTATTATGTCTCTGCTTTTTAATTCATTATAGCAAATATTTTAAAAAAATTATATGTCAAAATAAAATTGTTAGATGTAATCTACGTAATTTCTCTACATACATATAAAAAATTATTACTTTTCAAACTTATCACTATATGAAATAATTAGTTAAAAATAAATATGCATAAATTATCCACATCAGTTATATTTTGCAAGCTCTTGATATCAATTAAAACATAGTCAAAATGTCATAGTTGTTATAAGTGCGTTGATAAATGATATAAATTATATCTAACAATTTTGTTTTAATATTTAAATTTTAAGTTATTAAGTTTTAGAAATAGAGACATAATAAAAACCTAAATAAATAAAGACAGTTCAACCATCGTCAAATAATAAACTAACATATATGAATGAATTTTTTTGTTTTTTTTACTTAATTTTGTACATGTAAATTATTTTTATAAAGATCTCTTGAGGCTCAAGACCCTTGACGCTTAAAATAAATCATAAAAGACCAGCCAATTGATTTATGTAATTTAACACAGAGAAGTAATCAACTATGCTCTAGTTATTTTTGTTTTGTTTTAATGTCATCCAATCATTTATTTAATACTGTGATACTTGTACAAAGTTGACATCTTCATAGTATAATTCGTCCTTTTCAGCCTTGTGCGCTGTCGCCATGAGGTAATAGCACAGCACCTTAGCTAAATAATTTATTAATATTTAACCAAGTTACTGTTGGAACCAACCTAAAATCACATCAATGGATACTCTTGGAACCAAGTTCTTAACTTGTAGACTTTATCTACAGAATCTTTTTTTTTTCTTTAAAAAATAAGGAAAATTTTCTTTTAGATATTTGTCTAAGAAAAGAGGTGAATGTGGTCCTGGAATGAAATCAAGAGAGAGGAGTCATAGCAAAGGCATGAGGCATTAAAACCTAAGGCGAGGGCTACTATATTTTATGGTTGAGATTTGGTGAATAGGAGATAAGTATCATGTTTCTAGTATCATTGCTAATTAAATCTCTTAATTTCCTCTGGTAATTTTGGACATATAACCATGCAAAAATTAAAATTCTTCCAAGAAGTGTGAAGAATTATTGGAATCTTAAAAGTCAGGTCGCAACAAATATCAAATATTTTATGACATACGACGCACAAGCAGAGACGGAGCCAGAAAATATAGGATGGAGCAAATTTTCAATAGTAAGACATAATTGTATAATTATTTTAAATATGACAATACTTTTTTTATGATAAAAATCGTGACGAAAGATGAAAAGAAGCATATATTGAAAGTTTTTTTTAATCAGGGATTGAAAATTTCTTGAATCAGGAGTAGCCAAATGCCTCTTCATGAACTCTACTGGCTACGCCCATGCATATATATATATATATATATATATATACAGAGAGAGAGAGGTAGGCTAATATACAATCAATTGTTCCTGAGGTCTCATACAAACAAATCGTTTTCCGATTTTTAAAGTCCAAATGATCGATCTAAACCGTTCATCTTGTTCTCCATATTAATATGTGCTTAGCAATCTATTGTATATTAGCCTACCTCTCTCTCTATATATATATATATGACTATGAGGATAATAAACAAGAAGACTCAATATCTTTTTTTTTCCCTTTAATTTTTTTCTATTGCATATTTCTTCTCTAATTCTTTGATTTACTTATTTTATCCTCTAATAAATAATGTCTTTCTCACTAACCCATGATATCATTCATATTTAACTTCATAATAATAATTATTATAATAATTCCTTTTAGTCCCTCTTCCTCTCCTCTTTTTGTCAAAAATAAAATAAAATGCCTTTCTCTGTTTCTCATATGCAGAACAAATGATTGTTGCTAGTTTTTGTTTAGTTTCCACTGTTGAAGCTGCTATTGGATTAGCAATTGTTTCATTCATTTATCATAGCAGAAAATCAACTAGTATTAATCAATTAAATTTATTAAAAAATTAGTTATATTTACTACATAGATAAACTATCTGAAAAAGCTTAATTTCAATACTTTATTTTAAAAAAATTATTAATGGGTTTTTTTTACTAATTCTTTTATCCGTTTGTATAACTTTTTGAATTAAAACGAGGTACATGTTTGGTACCAACGGTTGTGGTTTAGTTTTCTTTGTCCGTTGTAACGATCTGTTGTTAATTTGCAAAACAAAAAGATACCTACGGCCACTTTTCCGAACAATAAAAATTCTCATCATGCCACTATCGTGCTATATGCGTCGTCCGATTCTGCAAATTTTCATCCAATTTAATTATGTGCCTGTTAGAATATTTTTCCGGCAAATTTTATGAATAAAAATTCTGTAAATCAAATTAAATAGTGTTGAATTTGAAACAAGTTCAGATAATTTTTAATTTTTTTTGAAGAAAAGTTCGGATAATTTTGATGTGCTAAGCGATAGAGTCATATATGTCCTGATATTTTAATGCCGAATTTTTTTTTAATACTATTTAAAAAAAAATCACTGAATTTGGAGAATTTGAAAAATACTAGGGCCTCCAATTCAATTTGCGGCTCTATCTTTTGAGCCGTAGATTGAATCAGAGACCCCTCAAAAACCTAAATATCAGTATATTACAATGTATTTTTTTGTTTTTGATTTTTGGAGAATCGCATATTGAATTGGCACTGATATTTTTCGAATTCTTTATAATTTGTGAAAAAAAATTTTTGACAGTGATATTAATAAAATTTCGGAATTTAATGACTTTCCAGACAGTGCGTTTTGTTGAATTGAATGACAACTGTTTTGAAGGAATGGATATTATAAATAATCATAATAATTCGTGGGAATTCAGTAATTGAAAATAATTAGAAGAATATTCTCTTTTCTAATTGACTTTTTCCTCTTATCATGCTCTCTCAATTAGGTTGCTTATACATGTAGGTTTCTGAATCCTTGAAGGGTAATATTAATTAATTAATGTTGCCAAAGCAATTAATTTTTTAATCCATTAGAAAATAGAGAGAGAAAGCATGCGTGATAAATAAACTTATTAAGATAAGGTATATATATATTTTTTATAAAGATTGGAGGTGATACTATCCAACTATTTAATATTCATTTAATTAAAATTTTCACTGACAAAGGCAGACTAAGAAATTGAAATGAAGAATCGTTATGGTCTAATAAATTTGTCACATTTGATATGCTAGATATTTTCTGCCTCAACGTTTGTAAATTTTTGTCAAGGTGCAAATTAAATAGTTGGGTTTTTGGTGAAATGTAGTTGAGATATACATAAATGGGCTATAATTTGTCTAGAGACTAACTTGGAAATTCTCTTTCCAAGAATATATATCCCCTTTTAATTAAAAAGTCTTATATTCCATGACATAGTGATATATAATAGTCTTTCTACAAAATAATATTTGGATTTCTCTGAAAAAGAAAAATGAATAAGATAGGAGATGAATAAAATAATATTTGGATTTCTCTATATATTTAGGCAATAAAGAAAACGATATATAAACTGCGACAACTGCTCCGATTTTGCCCAAACATTACTTAAAATTTAATCTTACTTTTTAATAAGGATGAAACAACAAGTATCAACTCCAGAAAATTTTATTTTTATCGTTTGAAAAAAAATATAAATAAAATAATTATGAAATCTGAAATTTTTTATTTTTGATACAGCTGTAATGTGAAATTACAGATATAAATTGAGTGTCCGCAACTTCACATTTTCGACAACAATTTTTTTTCTCCAATAAACTTTGACCAAATAACATGCTTTAATTGGAAAAAACAATTTGGAGACACACAAAAATGTGCTACATCAACTTTAAGCATTAAAAAGAGAGTAGTTGTTTGTAACTTCACACTGCAGACACCAATTTATGTCTGCAGTTTCACATTGTGACCGTATTAAAAATAAAATTCTGATCAAATTGTGGTTATTTGATTTATTTATTTTTCAAATGGTAAAAATTAAAATTTTGATATCAACTCTATATAAATTATACTGTTATACATTAATTCCGTAAAAAATTAATTCATATAAAATCGGTAATTGACAAATTTGCATGTAGCACATATGAACATTTAATTGACGGATGGGATCGAAGTGAACATGTCTCCTACTATTGTGAGAATTAGCTAGGAGAATCAGATTTTTTTTTTTTTAAGATTAGTGACTAGTTGCCAACTAACGATCGCATTCATAAGAAAAATATTTATAAAGAAAATTAAAGTTTAATCTAGAATAAAAGACAACGCACTTGTCGGAATAATTTCTAGGTACGAATTTATTTTATTTATTTTTATAAATATTAGACAGTTAAGTTGCCGCGTCTCAATCTTCCTCTTTTTATATATATAATTTATCATCCTAAAAAAAAAAAAACTAACTCCTTATTCTATGAAAATTCGAAAAATATTTTAATGGCCATTTGAAATGGCGACTTAAACCTTTTAGGTCAGCCATTTCAAATAACGATCCAGTTTGGTTGTCATTTAAAGTGGTGATCCTATTCTTTTTTCTTCTTTTTTTTTTTTTTTAGTTATCGATCATCTGAAATTGGGCTGCTGGCAGTAAAGTAGTAAAAAAAAAAAAATGGAAGAATAAAGTCGGCGAGTCGCCACTTCAAATGATGACCAAGATATTATTTTTCAAATTTTCACAGAAAAGAGGTTAAAGGGTTTATTTATTTTTTAAGATGGTAAAAATAAAAAGTTCGGCTCAACCTCTTCTAAAAAAAGGATTGTGAGAATTATTATATTTCTCACAATGGAACTACATTTGGTCGAATGTTGTTCCTTCAAATAATCGTAATCATATATATACTAGTATTCTAGTTGTGTTGCAATGAAAACATATTATGAAATACAAAAGATCAAGAGTTTGATTTATAATTTGAATTTCAAATTTTGATAAAGAGATTTCCGAAATTTTTATAAATACCCAAAAAAAACATAAAATTACAGAATCTACCCACTGTTTGAATGAAATTCGAAAAATACCCAATCCGGTTATCCAATAACCGGATTTGTGACAAATTTCCGGTCAATGGATTCCCGGACTCAAAACAATATATCCGGTTAACCATTTACCGGAAAGTTGTATTTTTTTTAAACAACATATCCGGTTGGAAAGTTGTATTTTATTTTAAAAAAACAGAAATTTTTTAAATTTTTTATTTTTTGTATTGAAATATTAGAAATGTTGAATATATTTCTTTAAAAATAGATGAAATACAATATAATTTGATTTATTAGAAAGACTACAACAAATAACCCAGATCAATATTTTTCAGGTCGAGTTTTTCACGGCTGTAAGAAAAATTAATATATTTCTTTATGTGTTATTGGAAAAAAAATAAAAATACTTAGATTATGAGTTATCGATTCTGGTTCAAAAGCCACTTCTATGTAATCTATAAAATATTGTGATCTTTCTAGGACATATAATTTATAAAAAGTTGTATCTATTTTGAGAACTCTTTTTTTAATAACAATTATTAAATAACTAAAAGTTTTTATATTTTTTTCAAAAATAGATACAACTTTTCATAAATTAAATGTCCTAGAAGGATCACAATATTTTATAGATTACATAGAAGTGACTTTTGAAACGGGATCAATAACTCGGAATCTAAGGATTTTTATTTTTTTTCCAATAACACATAAAGAAATATATTAATTTTTCTTACAGCTGCGAAAAATCTGGCCTGAAAATATTAATCCGGGTTATTTGTTGCAGTCTTTATAATAAATCAAATTACATTGTATTCCATCTATTTTTAAAGAAATATATTCAACATTTCTAATATTTCAATACAAAAAGTAAAAAAATAAAAATTTCTGTTTTTAAAAAAAATAAAAAATACAACTTTCCAACCGGATATGTTGTTTAAAAAAAAATACAACTTTCCAGTGAATAGTTAATTGGATATATTGTTTTGAGTCCGGAAATCCATTGACCAGAAATTTGTCACAAATCCGGTTAGTGGATAACTGGATTGGGTATTTTTCGAATTTCATTCAAACAGTGGGTAGAGTCTGTAATTTTATATTTTTTTTGGGTATTTATAAAAATTTCGGAAGAGATTTGATAAAAAAAAATATAGCTTGTAAAAATATGTACATCCCATAGCCAAAAATCAAAATGGCAAGAAATATTTTGTAAAAGTGAATTCATATTAATAAATTAGTTGCTCCGTTTTGTGACACTAATTATAGTTAATATTATTAAAATCCCTTCTCAATATGTGTTCCCCATATAATTAACAACTGAAGCTAAGAATGAATTTAAACATACTAATAAAAAAAATATTTTATCTTATCAAAATTGAAGAAGTAAAATTGTAAAAATATTAACTGTAGCTTAAATTGAGTAATGTATTATTAAATTTTTGGAGATATCAAATATTGATAAAATATTTTTAAAAGATGTCAACATTTGACATTCTTAAAAATAAATTGATCATTCATCGTGATTCTTAAATAAAAAAATAAGAAATGGGAGAGTTGGAGAGGAGAGATAAGGAAATGAATAAATTGATTTTCTCTCCAATTTTCTTTCTCTATTAAATATTAATTGTAACATATAGTGTGGCAGAATGTGTGGCGAGTATGTTTTTAACTAAATTTAGACTTCTACATGTAAAGAAGATGCATTTAATCAAAAGAAGACATATTATTTGATTGGAGGGCTAATATTAAATTTGAAATTTCATTTTTCAATTATAGTCGTTGACGGATCATGACATTTATATGCAAAATATAAGAAGAGCAAGGCTACAGTGCTATGGGTTGCATAGAGAACTACAGTGTTACAGCTCAATATTCGAGTTTTCAAAATTGTAATGGTTGATCTGAACCGTTCATCTTGTTCTCCATACTAATATGTGTTTGGAGACCAAATTTTACATTTTTTGAAAAAAATTTACTATTTTTTTTAGATAGGTAGAAAATCAAATATATGAATGGTGCAAAATTTTTTAGATCAAGTGATTTTCTACCTATCTAAAAAAATAGTAAGAAATTTCCAAAAAATGTAAAATTTGTTCTCCAAACACATATTAATATAGAGAACAAGATGAACGGTTTGGAATGACCGTTAAGATTTTGAAAACTAAAATATTAAGTCATAGTACCGTAGCCCTCTATACACCTCATAGCACCGTAGCCATGCTCATGTAAGAATGAAGATATTCTTACTAGTTCATACACTTCATATACACTTCATGTGAACTAAAGTCTGTATACGAGATAAAACTTCCATTGTGCTTCCGAATTTGTAAAATCAGAATAGAAAGTAAGGGGGAAAAGCTAAGTAGGATCTGACACTTCGTGTGGCGAGAAAACACAGTCAAAGTTTATTTTGGAGGGCGACTACAAATATTCTACATATCTAAGAAAATAGTAAAAAAAATTAAAAAAAATATAAAATTTGGTTTTCAAACACATAATAATATGGAGAACAAGATGAACGGTTCGGATCGACCATTAAAATTTGAAAACTCAAATGTAGAGCTGTAGCACGATAACAACCTGTGATATGCAAAGTAACATATACTAACTCTAAAATTTCAGAGGAATTTAAGTATTGGGTAATGGGTATTGACTATTGAAGGTTCCTCTCAAGGTTAAATGTTTGTTTGATTAGTCTTGAAAAACAAAATCTTAACAAAAGTAAATTTATGACAGATGTTTCGTCAACGGTAAGCTTTGTCTTCACTTGTTTGTTCGCTTTCTAACAATTCAAAATTATTTGCCGATTTTCTATAAAAGTATACATTACACATTATTTTCAAACAATATGGGAATCTAACAAGAAATTGCTAGGAAATTGTGTGGAGTCCGGATCCCCCAAGTAACCCAACTGTTGGATTTTGGATCGAGACCGTTTGATTCGAATTCGTCGCTCGAGATTGTTTCAGAATTCGGATTTCTTGCTAGGATATGTGCACTCTACCTAGATGAACTGTTACAGATTCAAATCGGACGGTCCCGATCTAAAACCCAACAATTGTGTTACTTTACTAGATCTGAACTCATTTGTGTGTGATCTTGATACTATTAGGTCGATAGCTGGAACGAGTTCGCATCCTCTCAAGATATTTTAAATTTTGAGTTTATTTGAGAAAAAAAAACCTGAACCGTTCAGATTCTAGAAATATTAATTAATTAATTTTGAAGCAACCCATTTCCAATTAATACTGTCATATGCTTATCTCAGATGATATGCACTACGGTTGTAATTTTCTTCTTCTTTTCTTGTAACTATGCCAGCTTCCCGTTCCCCCCTAAACATAATGCAAGCTGATGAAATAAAATTCATTTAATTTTCAGCCAAAATCAGAAAGAAATATTTCATTTGGGATAGTTCTTACTTCTTAACTATGATCCAGCGTTAGGGTTCCTCATTTTTTGCTGCTACTTTCATGCCTACACAGTATGGTCTCCTGTCAAATCAAGACTTTTTAATGTGATTAGATAGTTCATATCGGTTCTTTTTAGGAATGATCAGATTCGATATCTACTTAAAACAAAATTTGGCTGCATAATCGAGCCACCTGTACAACAAATTGGGCCGTACAGTCTGGATGTTAATAGCATAACTATATTTATGATTAAAGAAAAAATATACATCTAATTTCACCTACCACTCCAGAGGATTTTATTTTTCTAAACCATTAAAAATAAACTTTCAGCAATTAATTCAAATCCAAGTTTTAGACTAGTAGCAGCAGCAGCAGTAATAATAATAATAATAATAATAATAATAATAATAATAATAATTGCTGGCTAGTGACTGACAACAAAAACAGTACAAAAAGTTTGCAACAGAAAATCCTGACTACACAATCAATTGTGGAATTGGATTCCTATGTATATATTTTGTTTAACTACTTTTGCAAGTGCTTATCCGGTCACTTTCATTCTTAAATTTATTTTGGTTTGATTGGTTCACATGTTTTTGCTGATGCAGACAATTCATCAACAAAAAATTTCTCAAAATAAATCTCTCGTGATAATTGCCATGCTTTCAGGTATGCATTTTTCTGTGGCAGAAATTAGCAGACAAGCCTGTGTGGGATGTCACTACCAGATGGACCCACAGCAAATAGAAACAACGAGATGTTTTTAAACATAATTTAAGATGTCTACGTCCCGTCATTTTCAAATTAGAAGTGCAACAGAAAAGTACTGAAAGAGACGCTATCACTGCAATAGTAATTGAATTTGATGTCCTTTATATAAAAGACTTCCTTTTTTGTATAAAAGTTGAAATCCAATTGGTAGTTTATATTACTAAAACATTTGTGAAAGATAAATTTACCTTTCTAGTTTTATATGCAATTTTATGTGTTCATTTTCTTTCAAGGCTGACTATATATACAGTTTGTTCAATCTATCCACAAATATTTTTTTACTAAGTATATCAACTTTGATATTAATAATAAACTATTTGGGTGCTATCTGAATTAGATACATGACGGTAAATGAAGTCTATAGTGTTATTAAGTGCTGGTAACTATAGTGACAAATGAATAGTTCGAATTTGATTCGGTGAGATTAAAAATTCATAATTTGGTACAACAAGAAAGCCAAAAAAAAAAACTCCAAAAAAAATATTAATTTTTTTGTTTTTTTACGCATTTTTCTCATGAATAATTTGTGACTCATGTTTTATTTGCATTTTATTCTCGAAAAAAATGCATTATACGTTTTTTTTTGCATTTATTTAGAGTTTGGTTTGAAAACATCAAAAAAACTAATAAAATGCAAATTATTCGCGTATATTGTAACAATGCTGACAACTAATAACACATGGCCGATGACTCGACACAAATTTTGACATTGTGTAGTTGCCACAGATGATCCCAACAAGTCTTAAAGACGTTCACTTTTCTGGAAGCACCCAACTCTAAAAGCACCCATAATGAGGTTGGTCTCCTCAAAATCTGAATCATCAATATAAGTCGGAACTCGGAAGGTTCAAATCAAATTTTAACTACATATTAGCTTATATCTATCTGATGTAAAATTAACGGCCCAGGTTTATTTAGAAGACTCACTAACATAAAGTGATTAGACTACATACCCATAATATAGAAAATTGAAAGTGATTAGACTAGTAGTTGATAGATAAAAAAAATCAACAAGAATTCCTCAATATACAGTTCTCAATGATAGGGCTGCAAACGAATCAAATCAAATCAAACTTATCCCAGTTTGAATTTGAATAAGATTTGAACCGAACTTATTTGATTTGTTTCAAAATGAACTAATTTTGAATCAAATTAATTGCATACTACAAATTTTTTGAATCAAAACCAATCGAATTACGAATTATAATTTTTTTTGGTAACCCTAGTTATACCAGTAGTTTATGCATTAGTTTTCTTCTCGCAAAACAAAATTTACACGGTTTCCTTTTACCTTTCACGAATTTATACTAATGGATTATGGACCAGCTTAAGATTCCCTTACCTTTTACACTGCTAGATTGATTAAAATTATGACATGGACGGACTCAGTCAAACAGAACTTATTTCATTGTTAATTTGTTACACTGCTAAAACATTTATATTATAAGTTATCATTATATTAACAATTTTGAGCTCTGATATAAATTTGGTTCTTGCATTATTAAAAATTAACAATTGAATCCATTAGTTGCATTATTTGATTTTCAAACTTAAATAGTCCGCGAATCAATTTTGAACGAATTATATTCTATTTGAGTTTGAACTGAATAAGATTCGAATCGAATTAATTTGATTTGTTACAGAATAAATTAATTACGAATTTTTTTCGAATCAAATTCAAATCAAATCACGATACGAACTTTTTGTGCAACCCTACTCAACAAACATGACCTGATCACCAGTTTTTTTATTTATTTAGCAATGTTGCCTCATATTTCGTTCGCATACAACACAATATAAGGACCAAAAAGGCCTATTTATTTTCAATATAGGCCCGTAGCGACACCTAGCCCTTAATTTTTCCATGATCTGTTGGCCCGTATCAAATACACAGCTTACGTTAGGATACTCTCCAGTTTGGAGAATTTTACAAGAATAATTATAACAAATTCTCCACTCTCATTCTCTCATTTTTTCTGCACTCTCTCTCTTCCTTAACTGTCATATATCTCCCCACTAATTTTTCTAAAAGTTTTCTTTTATCCCCCACTAATTATAAGAACCCCCACTCCCATCCCCGCATTAATTATGCATTCCTCTAATATCAATTCATGCATTAATTATTCATTTAAAAACAATCTCTGCATTAATTATACTGTTATCTAAAAACAATTTCCGTCAATAATGCTTATCTGTTAATTGATGTTCACAAAAGTATTTATCATTATTTCTGAGAAGTACTTATCCTTGCAACATAGAATATTTATCATTGATGTTTTACTGTAAGTTGCAATTATGTCTGAGAAGTATTCATCTATGCAATATAAATAGGGGTGAAAACGGAGCGGATAGTGCTGATACCATATCCGCATCCGTTAGATAATGAGCGGATACGAATACGGATACGGATAGTAAACGGATATCAAAATTCAAAACCAAATCCACCTTAAACGGATACAGATACGGAACGGATAGTCTACAGATACGGATTCGAATACGGATATAAATCGAATAATGGTCGGATAATTAAGATATATGAACTTTTAAGATACAAATATTAATTAAAACATTAAATATAAATATTAATGAACTTATAAGAGATGGGAGATAATCTATTCATATAATATATATATATATATATATATATATATATATATATATATATATATATATATATATATATATATATCAAATAAGTGTATGGTAACAAACGATGTTGTGGTGTAGTGGTTTGAAGTTTAGTCTAAAGGCATTGAGATGGGAGGACATAGGTTCAAATCCCACCTATAGCAAATATTTATTCCTCTTTTATATGGGTCCGGTCAAACTATCCGAATCCGTATTCGGATCTTTTATGGATTTTCGAAAATTATCTGAATCCGTATCCGAAAATTATCCGAATCTGAATTATTCGAATTCGGATTATATCCAGATACGGAGCGGATATCCGCCGGATAATCCCGCTCCGTTTTCACCCCTAAATATAAATTATTTATCTATGTAACATAAAGTATTTATCTATGTAACATAAGGTATTTATCATTATGTATGAGAGTATTTATCATTGATGTTTTATTGAAAGTTGTAAGTATGCATGAGAAATATTGATCCATGTAACATAAAGTATTTATCCATATAATGTAAAATATTTACCCATGTAACATAAAATATTTATCATTATGTCTCAGAGTATTTATCATTAGGTAAGGAGATTGTTTATTTAATGGTCTCCAGTTGTGCGGGGATGATTCAAAAAAAAGAAAATTTTGTGCGGGGACAATTAATGGATTGATTTATTCTTT
Source organism: Carex pumila (assembly GCA_033356055.1). NCBI lineage: Eukaryota > Viridiplantae > Streptophyta > Magnoliopsida > Poales > Cyperaceae > Carex > Carex pumila. Next base: position 548,850 of record JARJHM010000092.1, read on the forward strand.
CATAAATAGATATCATTGCATAGGGTTTAATACATGACAAATTCAAGTTAAATACTTCGATACTTCAAGTTAAATACTAACAGTTTTTTAAATGTTCATTAATGATTGAGTGATCCCCCCATGTTTAATGGTTTCCAGTTGTGCGGGAATGATTCAAAAAAAAAAGAAATTTTGTGCGGGGACAATTAATGAATTGATTTATTCTTTTATAAATAGAGATCATTGCATAGGGATTAATACTTTGAAAATCGAGGATAAATACTTTGATGCTTCAAGTTAAATACTAACAATTTCTGCGGAGTATTAATTATTGAGCGGTCCCCTCCTGATATTTTTGGCAGTTTGTGTGGGGGTTTTTTGCGGAGATAGACCTGCGGGGATTGTTATTAGGGTCCATTTTACAAACTACCCCACTTCCAAAAAATTTCAAACAAATACCCTCTCGTTAAATTTTTTCACAAAATGCCATTGTAAGAACCATCAATATCAAGTCCTCTCCCCTCACATTACTTCCATCATTCCCTTCTTTCTTCTTGTCTCTTTGCCTCTCCCAAATATTTGTTTGGGTTCATTCTTCAAAACCTTCTCGCTTTTCACCACACAAGTTTTTGTATATAAGTTTTAACAGTCAAAAAATTGAATTACCTTCTTGGGAGAGGACGAATCCTCTGGAAAATTCTTTTCAAATAGGAACTTAATAGCTTTTGTAATTTCCTCCTCAAATACATAACAAACAATCTCAACTGGCAGCACTCTCAGAATGAATCTAATTTACGACACAACAAAGAGACAACTTTATAATAGAACAACACCACGGTATCACATTAGCTCCAGAGTCTAGAGACTCCAGACAGTATCAAAATTAGGGCTTAAAAGTATGTCTATTTAATTAAACATCTCAAATAAACACAAACCAAAACAAAACAAAACAAAAAATGAAAAATAGCACTAAAAAATGTTCTTCCTAGACAGAGTTGGCATTAAAATTGAATCAGCAGACTACTAACATATGATATGGTATGAAATTAGACAAAATATTGACTAGTGGTATACCTCATTTTTCGAGTGCAACTCCTATATCTTCTTAAACTTTAAATTGCCAAAAATAAAAGATGAAAAGTACCTCCATTTATCAAACTTTCTAATCTACAAATATTATTTTGAGTCTGCTGAAATTTTAAGAAAAATTTCGGTAAAGGACTAAAAACTCAAGTAGCAAAACTTTATTGACATGCTATAGATATATAACCTTGACATGTGCTTTTTGTTATAGAGGCTAAATTCATCATATGTTGAACTATTTTCCAGGGCTTGGGTCCCCCTTCACCTTTTGCATTTGAATGAATATGACACCATTACATCCTGCTTTGAGAGCTACAAATTTGATCAGCAGAGGAGTCAGAATCAGAATAGGCAAATGTGATCTTCCTATTCGAAGGCTCAGGAAGGTTAATCCTAAGTGTTGCTTTTGAATCTTTTTTGTACAATAAGTACCTGTACCAGTAACTGATATGCATTGAATCCTAAGTGTTGGTTGAGATTAGTTCATCAGATGTAGAAGTACCACAACTTCTAAGACAACTCAGAATTTTTTGTTAGCTCCAAAGATTTGGGTTTTCTTTTCTTCTAAATTTTATTAAGAGAGTGCAGTTTGAAACTTTGAATAAGAACTACAAAAGCTATTACGCCCTTGTTTGAAAAGTCAACAAAGGATTCATCCTCTCCTAAGAATGTAATTTAATTTTTAATTGTTAAAACTTATATGCATAAATTTGTGTACGAAAAAGGGAGATAGTTTTGAAGAGTAAACAGAGCAAACAGAGCAAACAGAGCAAACAGAGCAAAATTGAGATAGGTGAAGAAATAGGAAGAAAAGAAGGGAAGGTTGGAAGTAATAGAAGGAGAAGTCAATAATACGATAATTTATCATAAAGATTTGTTCATGAATTGGATGATTAATATCATTTTGTTGCCTTGAGTATTATTGTATTTATGGATCATTTCGAGTTCATGACTGAAATTGTGAAACTCCATAATATAGATAATATATACTCTTAATCTTAAAAGGTCACTGACCAAGGTAATTAGCAGGAACACTAATTGCCGCTATAAGGTTAGTATGTGAATTAAAAGATGGTTAAGTTTTACAAATCATCTGACACAAGATGTCATTTTAATCACATAGATACATGTTCTAGGAACATGGTATTTGACAGACCTCGAATGAAACATTAAATAGAATTGTGTTCGTGTCATTTATGTTTTCATTCAGTGTCACGTTCTACAGTATGAGGTATTTATTGTTCCCACTGAGAAATATGTATGTGTGATTGTTATCTACCACTGTCCGTAAAAAGCAGTCATAACGGTAGCATTCCCATATGTATAGCTTATCTGAGGAGGTGATAGTCTACCAAGAGTACTATTTGTCCCTCGTATTTTATACGAGCTATAGCATCATTAGGCCCCTTGATAGAGTAAGATTATCAGCGCGCGGTATGATTACAAGAGTAATCATATTTGATAATCTGCTTAAGATAAAGAAAAGATTAAGTTTAAAAGAATGACACACATCTACCTTGAAACTAATCCGATAGCTATGAGACAGAAGAACAGACACAAGTAAATTATTTACTGGATCGTGATATTATACTATACAGCATCATCTGTGTAATTGGATGGTCATTATGTGTTGCCAGACGCCACCCATGATTATAGAAGTTAAAACAGTTTTAACTCTATTTACCAACATAACACAGATCCTATTGGGTCACAGCATATAGGAGTTAATCATATAATCTTATTGTGATTGATTATAAATTGGTTATGATCCATAGTAAGATGGTTATAATTAATTATACGTGTTATAATTAAATTATAAATGTTATGTAAAAATAACAAGCAAAAACATTGGTTAATTTATAAACGTGTGTGACACGTTGTATAAAAGTTAATCGGTTAATTTATAAAAGTGCCGGACACGTTGTATAAATTACCGAAACAACAGCCGCAAGAAAAATATATATAATTGTATAGAATAATTATACGAGCATTATTTGTGTTCGGGCCGAAGGCATTCGGGTCTTTTCAGATTCATCCTTATCCGTATGACATGTCATCGATACCGAAACAAACAACCGCAAGAAATATAATTGTTCAGAATAATTATACGAGCATTATTTGTGTTCAGGCCGAGGGCATTCGGGTCTTTTCAGATTCGTCCTTATCCGCATGACATGTCATCGATCATATCCAGATGACACGTCATCGATACCGAAACAAACAACCGCAAGAAATATAATAGTTCAGAATAATTATACGAGCATTATTTGTGTTCAGGCCGAGGGCATTCGGGTCTTTTCAGATTCGTGCTTATCCGCATGACATGTCATCGATCATATCCAGATGACACGTCATCGATCTTATCCACATGACACCTCACCCCCTTAGGTGGCATGCCTTGTCATAAGGGTATTTTGGTCTTTTCACACCATTTTAGAGGCTATAAATAGAGGGGTGCATGAGAGTATTAAGATACTAATTCACTTGTATCGTTTCGTGCAGAATCGAATCGGTATTTTCTCTCTTTCTCGGTTTCTCTCCCAAATAGTGTTTCGGTTGAGAAAAGAAAGTTATACGTAGTTGACGTATAATCTTGCGGGTTATTGTGGAGTATATTTACGGGATCGATGAATAGTGTTTTACCGAATTTCGCGGTATGTCAGTTTTGCTCATTTGATGAAACTGAGTAATCGAAAATTTGTGTTTACGGGTTTTTGTCTTTTCCTCATGAATAGTGTTTTTGCAGAATTCCGTGGTTTACGGTATTTCTGGCAGAAGAAATTAACCGCTCTCTGGTTAGTCCTGGTGGATAATCGATAGAGGCATCAGACGTCTGATGCTCCGAGACGAGTCGATTCCTTCCGTGATGTAGCTCTACACGCTCAGTCTGCATTCCAACTGTGATTTGAGAATAAGGTATAAATATGTTATATTAATCTATTTAATTGGTAAGTAGATTAAAGTTTTAGAAATCAATCATGGAGTAGATATGTAAAAGGATTAAATTTGGTTTTGATGCCAAAGGAATACTGAAGGTGGACTGCCTTGGAAAGTTTCCTGACATACGTCGTTTAATCCTGAGCTTAAGTTGGCAGTAGAAATTTTTGTTCTACGGTCATTCCGTATCTTAAGCCTAAACAGATTTTGGTTACCGCGAAACCCCAAAAGTGGTATCCGAAACCCAACAATTTTGATGTTGATGACCTCACAAGGACATTTTGTTAAGAAATTTAATGAGAGGGTATTTTATTTGAACTTTGTCGGATACTTTTAGAATCTTTACAAGTCATAACATCCAATACTGGATGAACGTTCACATTTACCTATGTCCTATGTTGTATGAATACGGATACAACAATACGACAATTATCAAAAATAAAGGATACAGTATGGCTATTATCTATTTAATAAATAAAAATTAATTAAAAAATGCAACATAGCTTCACCTAAGAAACTAATTTTACCTTATTCACTGTAAAAAACTGATGTTACCTATTCGCTAGAAGAAATTGATTTTAGAACAAAAATGCAAGCTTCATCTAATTTTGTGATTAAATAACTTCCAAAATCAAAGCAATTGATTTTAGAACAATAATAAACTGAAAAATTAAAAAAATCAGAAATATTGGTGAGATTTGTTCTCATATAGCTTTCTAATTAACCACCATGTACATTTGCAATTAACCCTAAACCACCATGTACATTTCTCACTATATAGCTTCTAAAATCAAACTCAACTATTAACCGGTATTCAAAGTCAGAAAAATTAGTCAATTCGGTGGTTAAGCAACTATCAATTGCAAATATTAATGGTGGTTAAACAACTTACTTGGCAGTAGAGAGGAGAGAGATGGCTGGAGAGAGAGGAGGTGGAGAGGAGTGATGGAGACGGAGAGGATCAGTAGAGAGGAGTGTTGTCGGCGGAGAGGAAAAAAAAACTTTTCTTCTTTTTTTTTTGCTTCATAGTGCTGTAGAGAAGAGAAAAAAAACCTAACTAATGCCGTGTTCCGATCGTATCGGATGTTTCAAGCTGTATTGGCAAGTGTCAATCAGGTGTCGGAGATCGTATTAGGGTATGGACACGACAACTGACGTGTCTAATACGTATCGTATGCGTGTTGGAAGCGTGTCAATGTCGAATACGTATCGAACACAGTACGATGATGACTTCGTAGGAATATCAGGCTAACATAGCCTGCGTCTAAGTTAACGACCACAATACAGCTAGAGAGGATCTGAACTGGTACCACATTCTGTCCTTTTCATATATTGAATAATAAATTGGAAGCATGCGCAACGTGCCGGAAATTTACTTTGGAAATAAATGAGAATCAATTGGTTGAATGTTTATCTTGTATTACCCCTTGTATAAATTGTTAGGATAAGAGACGGCAAACCACCTATTCTTTCAATGTAACCATGCGAGACGGGTTTGGATAAGAGTTAGTGAATTGTTAGGTTTCAACATTCTGGCAAATGGAGACACAGTTCAAGGAGTGGCATATAGCTCGGGAAGGATATGTCAGCAAAGAACTTCAAGAATGCAATGGGAGACAGTGTTCTTTGGAGTGTGTTGGTTTATTTGGCAAGGCCGAAACAAGAAGATTTTTGAAGGAGTTGAAACAGATCCAAAATGGATTGCACATCACTCAATCAAAGAAGCGAATCTATGGAGGAAGTTCTGTTGACCATGATCATATCTTCCACACTGTGTTTGAATTTTTTTTCTTGGTTTTTTACTGGTTTTCTACTTATGTTTTTTCTGATGTTTCTTCTTTTTTACTGGTTCAGGGGGGAGGGGGGGTTTATTTAATACATAATGTTGTACATACCTTCTAAGGTATGTTTGTAATGTTATAACTTCTGATAGCCACCTTCAGCTTTATCAAAAAAAAAAAAAACTAAATTACTCACCGCATCATCTTAAAATAATTATAAAACGAATAGAGCCTTGGTGGCTGCATTGGCAAGTTGTCATTGCCTAATTGGTCAATGGCTCACGACTTGATGGGTGACATATAATTTTATTATTTACTTATTTATATCTCTTAAATTATTAGAGTTTCTAATCTTATGTGATAGTTTTTAATTCAGTTTGAGAGATGTGGGAGAGTTTCTAAATTTTTTATTTAGAAACTATGCATGAAATTTTTTTTTATTAAGAAACTGTTTATAAACTCTATGTTGGTTAAATGATTAGCTCAAATTGTTTCTTTTTTTAATCTGTTGCTGACGTGGCTTAATAGAAACTCTAAAATGAGTTTCATGAATGTGAGAGTTAGAAGTTTTAAAATCATAATTTCTAAAAAGTAATTAACAGTTATTTAGAAATTCTTTTGAGTTTTAGAGATGTAGATGTTCTTAGCATATGAAATTCACATCTTACTGGACTGAGTACAATTGAATTGGACGGTTTAAAATTGTTCTTTTTAATTCTGAGCAAGTACTGGCTGAGAATAAATCTGAACCGTCCGTTGCAATTGTGTTGAGTCATATACCTAGGTGGATACAGATCCTAGCATACGTCTGGATGCTCCCGTTGGCAACAAAATAAAAAATAAAATAAAAGATCTCAAAATTATCTGACTATCTAATAAACTAAAGACGATAATGAAAAAATAAATATAACGAGTTACACTTTTTTGGTAACAAAATTTGTAAAAAAATGATTTATTTATTTATTTAGTTAACTCTGTTTTCATTAGATATTATAGAAGATGTAAAATTACAGTAGTAATTTTTATTATAAATCTTTCTCGTTAAGTAGTTGTCATTCGATTAAATTTATTATGATTGTTAATTTTTTCTTATATACTAAAGAATCGCTGAAAATGTAATTATTTGACCCGTTATGAACTTATGATCGCTTGGGCAACAATCTTACCAAATACCAACCTACCACTCGCCCAGCAAGCATTTGAGGTTTACGATTAAAATAAATAAAAAATTAAGAAGATAATATTACTGTTTTTGAAAATTGCTGATGCGATGGTTCATAAAATTTTAATGTTTTTTGATTGTTCACAGCAAAATAGAAATTTTGAAAAATGTTTAATAAATAGTAAAAAAAATTCAAAAAAAATATAAAATTTGGTTTCCAAGCACATTTCAATATAGAGATCACATATAACAGTTTGGATCGATCGTTTGGATTTTCAAAATAAAAATATGACGGCGTAGAACACCAACTCATTTTACTCCATAGAGTAGCGTAATCCATCCCATATATATATATTTCTTGAAAAACTGATAGAAGCTATCAGTAAGAGACACTTTTTTTTTTTTTAAACAAAAAATATAGTTCACCTTCTCTCAACAACCAGTCCAAATATAGAGTAAAGATTTTAACAAAGTAGTTTCTTTTCGTGCAGCGCACAAACCATATGCAATGATCTCTAAGTCTATACTCCATGCACTGGATGAAGCATAAACTAATATGTTAAAATCTTTACCCAAAAATAAGCAAAGGCTGCAAGTAGGGGTGAAAACGGATCAAGTACGGATTGGATAGTGATAAAACCATATTCGTATTCGTTTTTATTTTCTGGATACGGATACGAATTGGATATTAATCGGATATGAATATGAATCGAATATTAATCGGATACGAATACAAATTAAATATTAGTCAAATACAAATACGAATACAGATATAAATCGAATCCCTAATTCGGATATATATATATTACAACAAGATTGTATAATATCAATGGAGTGAATTAGTTTTTTTAATTGTAAAATAACAAGTATCCACATTTGAAATCAGAACAAAACTAATTAATTAATGTATTATATAATAAAAATAAAATGACATATCACAAATAATAAATTACATCAAAACTCAATTAATTAAATGGGAAAATAATTAAAAATAATTAAAACGGTTATTAGCATTTTTGAAAATTTATTATGAATTTTTAAATCTAAGATTCAACTTAAACAGAGAAATGAAAATTCAAAATGTTGTTTGGATGTCAATGGGGTCCCATACTCACGGATGGCTACACAAATCCCACATCTTTCTTCTCTTCTCTCTATTTCTATTACAGGCGGACCCCATCAGTATCCATATTCGAATATCCGAAAAATTAAAAAAATCTAGATATCTGAAAAATTATCCGATTATCCATAAAATATATCCAAAAATTGCAAAATCCAGATATCCAAAAACTCAATATATCCGGATCTGGATAATTATCCGAATATGTATCCGCTTCCGAAATTAAAACCGAATTCGTATCCATATTCGGATAAATCATATCCGTATCCGTTTCCACAAATTATTCATATTCGACTATCTGAATCCGAAAAATTCGAATACGAATTCAAATTCGATCAGATAATATCCAACCCGTTTTCACCCCTAGCTGCAAGGGTTATACTCACAAAAGTCATCTGTTAAAATCTTTACCCAAAAATAAGCAAAGGCTGCAAGGGACAAAAGTCTTGAACTCTTGATAAAGAAGATACTCTTCAACACCTGAACCATTTCTGGAAACCCGACCCGATAAGGATCCCAGCTACCCCCTTCCCTTTCTCACTAAAACTTTTTGTGTGCTCCGGTTCCACAGATTTAAATCCGACTCGCCCTATTATTTCATTATCTTTTACTATGTTTCCCTTGTAATTGTTACGGAGGTAGTGATCCGGGTCCAACAAATAGTTCGAATTTTCCTACCTAACTCCTCCGTAACTTCTCTCGTCTTTTTTTTTTTTTTTTTTTTTTCTTGAGTGGAACGTTAACATCTCAGTCAGGTAGACTCATTATCATTTCTCTCCGGTTCATAAAACCGGAGATATCTGGTTTATAACCGAGTTGCAGTCAAAACACATTCCTCATCACTAATGGATATGTACGTTTTTAAGAAAATTGAGAAGTTAAAAAAGAGCAGCCCGATTGTTCAGTTTTCTCTTATCATCGTGAATGGTATAACAGGAAACAAGTTGAAATTTGTCTCTTTCCTTACCCGCTACGTAAAGAGATTCACAAAAAAATCTCGGCCAATCCCTAAGACCCCAAGAATCAGCCTTGCCTATTTTTCTTCCATTCCATAATAAAGGCAGCAGCGCTTCTTCGTTTCTGTATCTCTCTCGGGCCTCTTCAATCGTGTCTGTGTCTTGTCTAGCGCGCACCTCTTTTCTCTTCTCTATAGCCATCAATGGAGCTCAGGATGCTAAAGTCGTCTCCTTTCCCTTACAAGCTTCCTTTCTCTCCCAAAATCTGCACCCTTCGCAACCCGACCTTGAATGGATCTTGGCGTGGGTGGTCCTGCTACTCCCCCAAGAAGGAGAGGCTCCATTCAATCCAAAGTTCTCTCTCGATTCCATCTAGGTACTTTTGAATGCAAAAGCTTTATTTTCATTAAATTTGCGATTTCGTTAAGTTTCTCGTGGTAGTTGGGCGAGGGGGACTGAGATTTAGGTACTGCTACGGGTACCCGAAATTTAGCCTTGTCTGATTCTTGTATTATTGGAGTACAATTGATTGGGGATGAACCTTCTAGTGTTATTTGAATTAGTTCCAAGCGTAAGTTCTTGACTTCTTGTTTTCTTTTTTCTAACTTTTTAGTGTAAGCCGTAGGCATGTTCCACTCAAATTTACAATCCAGCCCCTCATAAAATTTGACCTTGAGGCCTATTAAGTGTGTTGAGTATTGACTGACAAGCGTCTATACATAGCTACTGCAGAAATTTGTTTCTTTTTTTTTTTCAAATTTCATTTATGGAAATATGCTTAAATTGGAGGCGATTTATTCTGGTATAAAAACTTGAAAAACATTAATTTATCAGGGTATTGTGTTTTATGGCACCCTATTTGTCCTGTTCAGATTTACTTTCCGATTAAAAATCTTCAATTTGTTACTTTTTACTATACTTTTTTTATACCAAAGGGAATACTAAAGCATAATGCAGTTGATAGAACCGTAATTTATTCAAAGGGAATTCTTCATCTCAGTAGGCATAGTTTTGGCTAATTGTGGCTGTTGTGATTCAATGTTTCCAGTAAAAGTCCATTGTGACTTCATTATAAATATTCGCTCTGTGAGTCAGTGGTACTTGTTCTGAGGCGGCTGCAATAATTGAGTATTTATTTACTTGTCCTGTGGCGGATTTCGTGATCCCTAGACTATGAGACCTTATTGTTTTTTTTTAACATTGTTATTTGCAAACATATATGTGTAAGGCAGCCTGGTTCAGTGGTTCCTGATATATTATTATCTAGTTATTTACATCTTAGACCACTCAGAAATGCTTAAAAATGTTAAACACAAGACCTGTAGTGGGCTCTTCCTGTGACTTCATTATAAATATTCGCTACTTCAGTTATACCATGACATGAACAATTTTACTGATCTCTATTACCATCGTTCGAAATTTAAGCTGGGAGTGTACTTTAGGAAGTAGAATTCATGGGGCACTTTTTTACTCATTTTTTTGAAAGTCCATTGTGCCAGTATTGTAGATATCAAATTAATCTGAGAAGTAACTTTTCAAATATTTTGCACTGTAGTCCTGATAAAAGCAGAATAGATATAAGTGAAGGGTTGACCCTTGATAGCATCAGACACTCTCTAATCAGACAAGAAGACAGCATCATATTTAATCTATTGGAGAGAGCTCAGTTTGCCTACAATGCTGACACCTACAATAGCAGCATTTTTTTAGTGGATGGTTTCGATGGGTCTCTTGTTGAATTTATGGTCAGGGAGACTGAAAGACTGCATGCACAGGTATACAAAGTATTACTAGATTTGTAGTTTCTGTTTTTATTCTGGGATAATTGTTCACACACCCATCACAACTTTCACAATTTCCAATTTCCCCATCAATACTTTCATATTGTCTATTTCCCCATCCAAATTGAAAAACATTCTTATTTCCCCTTTTCTTCATTTCTCTTGGTAATCCTAATTTTAAATTAGTTATTTTTATCATTTATCATAATTTAAAAACTAAATGACCATCTTGTCCTTCTCTTACACCTTTTATTTAAACTTTGGTCACAAAACGAAAAAGAACCGAATTTCGTAGGCAAAAGTGTTCATACCTCAATTTGAAAGACTTGTTAATTTAGACGGGAAATAGGTTATATTGAAGTTTTGATGGGGATATTGGAAATTACAAAAGTTTTGATGGGTATGTAATCAATTATCCCTTTTATTTTGCACTTTGCATTTTATAACAACATCAGTTGGCCAAAAATCTTTATGTTTAATCATTTTCCGATATCAAAATTTATATGCACCAGTCATGAAAGTACAAAGCCCTTATTTTTCATTCTAAAGTGCAAATTGTGCACTATTTACTTCAATTTAATCTCGGGTTTAACTGCAGATTGTAACTTTAATAGCCACAAAAAAGGAAAAAAGAAAAAAAGTTTGCATTTGAAAATAGTTGGGTGCTATCTGCAAATACGACAGACAGTTTTTGTTATTTGCAAAAAAAATAAAATATAATCCTTATTTTCTAACAGGTCATGTTAAATTAATGACTATAAACTTTGTTAGGTTGGTAGATACAACAGCCCAGATGAGCACCCTTTCTTTCCAGCTGATCTACCTAAGCCGGTGCTGCCACCAATGAAATACCCTGAGGTGAGTTTATGTGCAGACCTGAATTTTTTTCTAAAGTTATATGAAAATATAAATCAACTAATTTTCAATTTTTCAATTCCTTTTTTTTTTTTTTTTGGTATTTTTTTTACCTGCTTAGCACTACACATGCAAGTGCCATAAAAGAACCCATCTTGGTTGGTGCCTTCTAAGTTCACACTTGTACAAACTGGGGTCACTCCTTTTAACCAAATGAGGTTTTTTTCCAGTACAAGCCTTACATCACTCTTATGATGTCATGTCTCTTTTGTCATATTTTCCCTTTTTTCTATTTTTCCTTTGGTTAAAGTTAATTTACTGATACTTTTTTTTGGTACCTGCTGAAACTGAAAGAGATACAACTCTCCATCACAATTTCTTTATGAAATCCTTGTACTCTTCTAGATCCTGCCATGTATTGTTATAATGCTGGAGTATTTGTCTTTGAATATTATCGTAGGTGCTACATCCAGCTGCCGGTACAATAAACATAAATAAAATAATCTGGGACATGTATTTTGATAATCTTTTACCAAGATTTGTCAAGGAAGGAAGCGACGGAAACTGTGGTTCGAGTGCTGTATGCGACACAATGTGCTTACAGGTATACAAACTATAGTATAAAGAACCTATGAAATTGCAAGCCTTGGAAATGCTCTCAATAATAGTTCAGAAATATTGTAAAAACATATGCTTATATGTGCACAAGTGCTGCTTTAGTATAGGTGCTGGGTTCTTTTTAATATTTATGTTCCAAATTTGTTTTTAATTGCTAGTTCATTGTTTGTAATTCTGTAAAATGTCGAATTAACCATGACAGGCTCTTTCAAAGAGAATACACTATGGCAAGTTTGTAGCAGAGGCTAAATTCCGAGAATCTCCTGAACTGTATGAGCCTGCAATCAAGGCACAAGTACGTCTATCTAATTCCTTTAGTTTTAGCCTTTTTAGAAAAATTCATTCATTCTCCTGGAAACCTTCAAAGTTCGAAGTATATTTGCACTTTTGAAGCATATAAAACTTTCTTATCGAAAGCCCAAAGTACTTCATTTTTCCTAATTCAGTAGAGCATAATAGAATGGTACTCCTGGCAAATTTTAAAAAGAAAGTAAAGAAAAGGGATAACAACATGTACTTTGAGGTTCTGTACCAAGAAAAAGATCAATCTGATATCTTAACAATTTTATCAAATAAATTTCAGGATAAAGACTGGTTGATGCGATTATTGACTTTTGAGTTGGTAGAGAAGTCGGTTTTGCACAGGGTAGAAACAAAGGCAACAGTATTTGGTCAGGAGGTGACAGGGGAGGGAGAGAGAACTTCCAATGGAAACGGTGCAATGCCGCCAGTGTACAAGATTCAACCGCCCCTAGTGGCGGAGCTATATGGTACTTGGATTATGCCTCTGACAAAAGAGGTTCAAGTGAAGTATTTGCTTCAACGGTTGGATTAAAGATCTCTGCAATTTAATTTGCAGAGTTGATTTTGTCATTTGTTACATCTATGAAAATTGAGTAGATTCATGACAGCTCTTTTTTTGTTTTTTTTTTGGTAATGATGTATAATTTGGTAGAACTTTTTAGAGTTGAAAGGTGAACATTGTAGTAGCAATTTGGTATCTGGCGTATAAAATCTTCTGTTGAACTAAAGCTGCTCTTAAATTTGATCTAGTGGTTCTAATAAGTGATGTTTGTGGGATCATTATTTAACAAGTTGGTTTTATCTAAAATAATTATATATGAAACACTGTTAATTTTACTCTCAATTAAACACAATTAAAACGGTTAAAAATATTGTAGATAGCATAATGTTATATAGAATGTGAAATTTTGATGTGTTTAGTTTAAGTGATGATATTCATATTATTGATGAACTAAAATAAATAATTATTAATTAGGATTGATAATTAACCCTGCAAAATCAACTCCGCAAATCAACCCTGCAAAATCAACTCCGCAATTATCCCCACACAAAATGTCAAAAAACTCCAGCTGTTATTTTTTTTCATAAGGTATTAATACTTACGTACAGAAGTATTTATCTCGAAGAACGAAAGTATTTATCTCTAAGCATGAAAGTATTTAGGGACCATGCACATTTTTTTCATGGAGGATGGGGGGAATTTCAAATCACATGGGGGATCATGCATATTTTTAGAGGTGGATTTTTTTTATCTCATTTCAATCTCGTCTATATTTCTCACGATCTATGAAAAATTTTGCGAATCTAAAACCACGAACGTTTTTTACATAATTTTCTCTTTCAAATGAGATTCATGATGATATACTTTCGAACAAGTCGTTACAGAAGTATTTATTTCTCATCGTGCAAGTATTTATACCTATACTTGAAAATATTTTTTTGCATATAATACTTATAAAGTTATAATACTTGATATTAATACTTTCATATGTTAATATAAATACTTATAATACATGATATTAATACTTTCATATATCAGTATAAATATTTATAATAATTGATAGTAATACTTTCATATGTCTGTGTAGGTATAAATACTTGCATGATGAGGGATAAATATTTCTGTAATAACTTGTTTGAAAGTATGTCATCATAGATCTCATTTGAAAGATAAAATTATGTAGAAAATGTTCGTGATTTTATATTTGCAAAATTTCTCATATATCGTGAAATATGTGAATGAGATTGAAATGAGATAAAAATAATTTGGAATGGGGGGATGGTGGGGGGATGGAATGGGAGGAGTAATATAATTGTTGTATTAATTAAGGGTGTTGGAATTTTTTTTACTTGTTTACGAATTTGATTTTTAGGACAAAAGATTGACTGCCTTTTCTATAGATGATTTGATTATCTCAGAAGACTAAACCCAGTGATATTCTCATATTAAAAAGAAAACATAAATTTAAATATGTTTCCACATTAAGCTTTAAACTGAACAATACTGACCGCGACCATAACTTTCGCATGTCTATCAATGTTTCCATTTCTTGATTTCTAAGGAAATTATACTTTTAACTCAAGATAAGCATGCGTAATCATCAGAGGAGTCAGAAGTCCAGTCGGATTTGATTATGGTCGGTCAGCACTATTTAAGAATTATTTTAAAACTGATTAGATCCGACCCGATTGCGCATCAGTTCAATGGTTACGGGCTTATGGGTCAACCAACCCGACCTGTTAAAATGGTGGCATACTGATACTGGCATGTTACTAGCTCGAATTCCCATCTGGTTTACACGAGTTTGAATCTCGATCAATGCCTTTTGGATTTCTAAGGTTCTTCACTTAGTCCAAATTATAGCAATGCGTTCCAGGCTTCCAGCTGGCCCCGAGTCCACTTAAATCTCAAAAATATAAATGAAAAATACTAAACAGATTAGGTCAGATTAAACGAGATATAATCAGACACAATACACAACCCGATACGTCGAGTCAGATCGACGTTTAATACCTTTAATATTTTTATTATTGTTATACAATCTACTATTATATTATTTAACTAACATTTATCAATAAATTTTACTCTTCAGAATAATAATAAAAGAGTGAGTCTATGGTACTATGCATATCATGGGTTGTTACCGTGCTACGGCTCTATATTTGAGTTTTTAAATTCTAACGGTCGATTCGAACCGTTCATCTTATTCTCCATATTAATATGTGTTTGGAGACCAAATTTTACATTTTTTGAAATTTTTTTACTATTTTTTTAGATATTTAGAAAATCACTTGATCTGAAAATTCTGAACCATCCAAAAACAGTGATTTTCAATAAATCTAAAAAAAATAGTAAAAAAATTTCAAAAAAATGTAAAATTTGGTCTCCGAACACATATTAATATGGAGAACAAGATGTACGGTTCGGATCGACTGTTAGGATTTGAAAACTCCAATAAAGAGCCGTAGCACGGTGCCAAATCGTAATATGCATAGTACCATAGACTCACTCATAATAAAATTATATTTTATATTATTTTAATTTCTTTTTGAATATGACTATCTACTTACCATTTTATTTTTACTATTTGAGTACATTCAAATATGTCAACACAAAAAATAAACAACTACATAAATAAGGCGCAAGAGATGCTGAAAAAATAAAAGAAATAGCTAGGAAACAATATATTATGGAATATAAAATAAAAGAAAAATATGACATTTTCAAATGTGAAAACTCGTTCTTCTAGAAAAAAATCTTCAATTAAAATAAAGGAAGATTGTCGTGATTTGAAAAAAAAATTGAATGCACTTAATTTTAATATAATTGAGTACACTTAATATTATTCATTACATCAGTGTAGATATAGGTGTATAATACTCTATAAAATTATACAAGTCGGATAATGAATAAAATGATTTTATTGGCACCTCTATCTACTCATCACTCATCAGACAATTTGATCTATAAAAAATTGGAGAGGTCATAGACTCGAAGGCTTTCTCCGATTTTCAAACAATCCTGACTTTAATTGCTTTGAAACCACGGCACATTTACCATTTCGAAATCTTTGTTAGTTTAAACATTAAAAAATCACGAAATTATTGTACATAACCTAAAGCTGCAAATGCATTCTTCTGCAAAAACACCCAAATACCTAATGAATCCATACCCTCTTAAATACACGAGTAGTTAAAATACTTCCAGCCGACTCAAAATTAATTCGATGTCTATTTAAATTATGGGTATGAATCTCCTAAAGTAATTAAAATTTTAAATTTCAACATGGACTGTCGTAATCCGAACCAATTCAGTGGATTCTGATCAGATGGTTCAGTTTTAAACTCGAAATTTTGAATAGTTTTGGAGGATCCGAATTCTTAGAATATATGAGGTTCGTTTTGAGATTCGTACCAAATTAAAACGAAGGACTCAGAATCCATACCTAAATGGACTTTATCCAGGCCGCATTGCAAACCTGATTATAACCCACTGCAATTTTAATATTTTATAATCGTCCTGTTATGATTATTGTATAATTTTCTGCAGCAAGTTTATATCAAACTTATTTTCATTTACAAATTGTTTGCTATTGACTATTTGGCATTCAAATTCAAATGTTCAATTGATCTGGGAATCGGAAAAGCGAATGGCAGGATACGAGTAGCTAGCGTTGACTGAGAGGTAAATTAACACCGCAATCGCATGTCTCGGCGAGATCTCGCTTGGTCCCACATGCGATGCAACTATAATTGTGCAACATGCACCGCCTAGTTTATTCCTTTTCTGGATCCAACGCTCCCTCGTTTCCTACGTATTACTTCTTCGATAATTCGGATTTTATGTGGCGGATGTACACGACGTGTAATGGTGTAGTTAGCATAAAGAGGTGCCACAGCCCACAAGCAGAGACTAGAGAAATGGAGGGAATTGGAGAGAGAAATTTTGATTATAAATAGTACTGTGATATAAATAGATTTATTTAATCTTGTAATTTTTTTTGAAGCTTATATTTTATTAGCATCTAAATTATAGTGTAATAGAAATAAACAAAAACAATATACTTTTTTTTTAATAAAGCTAGCATGTGCTATTCTTATCAAGAGAGTTTAATGAGCATCACTAAAAAAAAATAAGATTTGAGATACGTGTACATGAAAAATATTAAAATTTTCAAAATTATTCCGTATAAAGTAAAACAATAATAAAAAAGAACATTTATGCTATTTAATGCATTTATTTTTCATTATTTTTTTACCGCAAAACTTTGTAGTTTGTACTGAATGAATTTAAAAATTTTACATGCACATACATTATTCATGAAGTAGATTGATTTTAACAATTTAAATTTATCTTTTGAAACTAATATAATATATTTTAAAATTATAAAATTATGCTCATAAAAACTTTGAATCCAATCCACTGCCTTGGTTTTACTTTTGTTTCTATTTCTTTCCTTCTCTTGTGCTATTTAATTATTATTATTTTTTATCTTATGTGCAACAAAGATGATGTAAATTGGCTCTAGTAAAAATGAGTCATTTGGTCTAAGATGTCGATGACTCGTTATAAGCTTTAAAGATTTAAATTGCCACAGAGAAATTAGGCCGTATGCAAATGAGAAAGTCCCTACAGCCCACTGCATTCCAGTTGTCTTACTCATTATATCATTTCTTGCTAACCACTCAGATACACGCCAACTGGAGACCACAATCATATTAGTCACATCATTACATTGAACCAGCAATAAATGGCTAGTTAACACTTTCATTTTGACTACCCTCAGCGAATCAAGTCCATATCACACTATCCCACCCCTAATCTAAGAAACAAACAAAAAGAAAAGAAAACGCTAACCCAAAAAAGGCCTTGTAATCTCCTCTCTCACTTGCGCCTCTTAATTAGCAGAAAGCTGCCAAACTTACAAAGCACAAACAAAATATGGTGTCAGCATACCGGCGGAGCATCTTACCATCTCTCCGACTTGTTTTGTTGGTTGTGGTTGTGGCCAGCGCCGGGTTGGCGGTGACCAACGCGGATAAGTTCACCATTAAGTGGTTCCCAAATATCAACTATACTGATTGGGAGAAGAACAACACAGTCCATGTTGGCGATTGGCTAGGTAATTTAAATTTTTGTAATTTTTCTTTGTGAAAATCTGCTATTCTGTTAGTTTTTGTCTGGATTTTCAAAATTTTCATTTTTTTTCAATGTATTGTCTAAAGGTCAAGAATACTTATTGTACATGAAAGGTGGTTTAGGGCGATATTTAAATAATTGTTTATTTATTAAATATGAATTACGGATTTTTTAAGTTTATTGACCTTGTTAAAATTAGTAAAATCGATTACTTTTGAAAAAAGATTGATCAATTTTTTTCCTGAGAATTGGACCATTATTATTATTTTTAGTTTGAGAATGAACAAAAGAAGTTTCTGATTTCAAATTTACTTTGACATTAGTATATATAGGGAAACCAAAGAATTTCATCTTCTGACATTGACAAATTGCTATTCCTGCAGTATTTCAGTACACTGAGAATCAAGCTGATGTGATGCAAGTAAACGAATCAGCATTCAACAAGTGCGATGCAACAAACCCGATATCGAACTACAGTAGAGGCCGCGGCTATGCAGTCCAGCTGAACGAGTCGAAGCACTACTACTTCATCTGTAGTTTAGGATACTGCTATGGTGGCATGAAGTTGTCAGTAGTAGCGCACCCCCTGCCGCCACCATCTCCACCGCCTTCTTCTATGAGTGTTTCTCGGGCCATTGCTGGAGTTAAACCCTCGTTGGGGTCTTTTGCGGCGGCGGCAACAGTGACTGCTCTGGCCATGTTGCTCCTTTTAGTGTCATGATCATGCATGTGATTTGAGGAAAATAATATATTTTCTTCATGGCGAGTCTTATTGTTTATTTGTGAGATTATTGGCATGTGAGTGCTGGTTGATTTGTGAACAGCTAAGTATTGTTTAACAGAGCGTAAAGTCAAAGAAATATTTTGTTTCTCTTTCTTCATCTTCTTCTGTCTTGTTATTTTATCTACTCGATAAAGAAGAAGATGCTAAAACCTAAAGATGCAAGATGTCAGCACAACATACATATGTATATACAGGGTAGAACCAGAGACTTTCTAACTTTGAGGTCAATCATATAAATTTTTTACAGTGCAAATGAGATCAATTTTACAATATTCGTAATATTTTATTTTAAATTATATAGAAAATTGTGTACAAGTACAATTTTTTTTAAAAAAAAAATAGGGGTCAATTGACCCCCATTAGCTATTACTCCCTCATCCTCTGTGTATAAGCAAAAAATATGTCAACCAAAAAGTTTTGTCATGATCATACTATGTTTATATATATAAAGAAGCAAAAAAATGTCAACCAAAAAGTTTTGTCATGATCATAGTTTTATTGTTATCGGTGCTTTCGGATGGTACAACTTATTTTATCAAGTGATTTTCTAGCTACATAAATTAATAATAAATAATTTTATAAAATATAAAATTTTGGTTTTCAAGTACATTTTCATATGGAGATCATATTTAACAGTTCGGATCGATTGGTTGAATTTTAAAAATAGAAATATATATTCATAGCATGAGTCGATCTACAATATGCATATTATCATAGCCTCACTCTTTTTATTTTTGTAATTCAAAATCTACTTATCTTGTTGCTCTACCGCTGATTTGTGTTTCCATTACTACATAAATGAGATATGTCACAAGAAATTTTATTTAACACCACCACAACAGATGAGTTGATTATGAACGCTTAAAAAAGTTACATTATGACAACTTGATCAACAACTTCACTGTCTTCACATCAAAGTATACAGGAAACAGAACTAGGAAGGTGACTAGCTAGTAAAACATCTTTGAAAAAAATTCCAGACTTCAACCCTTTACAATAACAGAACCACTTCAAACAAGCAAATTTCACATACAAATATTCACAAGTATATAGCCATCAAAGTGATAACTCCAAAATTTCATTCAATTAGTAGAGCCCATTCCCATCTCCTTCCATGGCCATCATGCTGTATGTTGGTCCTTAATCAGAGGGTTTTGAACTCCTAATCGGATATTTCATGAAAGCAAACAACACCATTTAGTGAGGCAAATATATATAGTAACCTTGTTGTAACAAATTTATCATTTGCCTTAATATATATAGAGCAAGCTATCATTGCTCTGATACATCTCATTCTCTGCTACAATATACTGCCAATTCTCCAAAGCCACAAGTAGGAAACAGTTTATATCTGTATAATGTTAGGTATCTCCAAAATTTTGAGAAATACATCTGTTTTTTTTTTCTTTCCTTCTTTATTCCTTTGCAACAATATATCAATGTAAATATAAATATAGTCCAGAAAAACAAATATTACAGAAGTTGAGTACCTGAGCATATCGCTGCCCTCTTCTCTTCGAGCCACTTTATCTCTGTTTTGATCCGGTTTGCAATTTTGTTTCTACTATTTCGAGATTTCAAATCCTTTTTCAAGTTTACAATCCTGGTGTCTATCGCTCTAATCTGGATTGATTTAAAATAAAATAATTAACATCGCTTATATAACCTTCAAATTTTATCTATTTTGTATCTATTCATCAACTCTTCAATATGTGTATTGTAAAGTAAAGCTAATATACACTTAAGTGTACCAATGAATCCATACACTTAACCCTAGGACCGTACTATTAGCTTTGAGATTCGTGTATCACGACTTTTAAAGAAGCTACATGACTTTTAAAGAATCTACACAAATCTCAAAGCTAATCGTACGGTCCTAGGGTTAAGTGTATGGGTTCATTGGTACACTTAAGTGTATATTAGCTTTACTCGTGTATTGTATGTTATTCAATTCTGTTAATCCTTTCATAATATACATCAAATCTTAAATTTATTATGCATATCTTTCAATTCTATAAATCTTTCATATTTAATTGTTAAAATAAATAAACACATGCAGGCACACAAAAACACACATAAAAGAGAGAAACCTTTCTCTGAGGCCACCTACTGATACCATGCTTGCGGCATATGGCTTTGAGAGAGCTGGTGCAGATCTGGAGTTTCCTAGCAGCTTCCACCAAAGGAAGGTGAAAATACTTTGCTATCTCGCTCGGTTGCATTTCCGCAGTCCTCTTCCTCTGATTTCACATAATTGATTGGTAACAGGCCCTGTTGTCACTTAGAAAAATGTTGAATTACAAATAATTGAATAACCAGACATTCGAATAAATCAGTAAGGCATCCTTGGTTGGTTTTAGTTTCCATCCTCTTTCTGTTTCAATTTTCTAATTTTATGGTACTTCGATTGGTAGGAAAGAAATAATTAATATGAAATGAAAAATGATAAATTTATAATACCTGTGCCATAATATGAATTTTGGTCTTTTCATGATTTCTAGTTGAAATATTATTTGTTGCCGTTGTCATGCATGGCTGTTTGTGTACCTTACCTAAAGCACGCTTTGTTTGGTTGTTAGTAATTGAATCTATAAAAATGCCAAAAGCAAGTATGAAATAACACTCAAGGAGCAAACAAAATCTGTAAACAGAGTTTACAATCTGAAAAACCTCCGAAGAACCCAAGTTATCTAATCATAGAAAAATTCCGCTGTAATTAATCAAAGATTAATGTATAAATAAGAACCATCAACTGATATCCTGTAGAGATTTGATCGATACTTTCTGTTTTTGCTTCGATATTGGAGCTTGATTCTGCAAACTCACTATGAACTAGAAGAGAGCTTGTATCCTCATCCTTGACCTCACAATTACCTAAAATAAATTCCATGTCAGTTGAAAAACTCTCAAGTAGTAAGGCAATAGGTATTATACCAGTATGATGAGCATCGATCTTAGGTTGTATATTGACATTTATATGGTGAATTAATCCATAAATAAAATGTCAGACAAGCTGACTCATGCCTGCTCAATAATTGAATGCAATACTGAGGTACATTACGGGGGTGGTACCAGTGCCAAATGATATGATGTAAAATAGTAACCTGGAGCATATTTGGGCTTATCACTCAAGTTAGCGCCTGCACATATAATATCATAAAAGGGTGAATGACAATCTTTTATGATATTTTAGGAATGCTAGAGGTTTGGGTAAGGCTGTCAAACGTAGTTTAGTCACTGACTATGCCAAATTACATTCTGTTGATATTTTAGGAATTGTAGAAACAAAAAAGGAATCATTTACTGAGAGAATGCTTAACAGTTTTGGAAGAAATTTAACACAATGGTTGCAAAGGCCATCTATTGGTTTGTCTGGTGGTATACTTGTTGGGTTTGATAGTTCAAAGTTTGATATGATAAATAATTGGATTGGCGAATATACCATCTCTATTCATTTTAAAAATAAGTCTGACCATTTTGAATGGATTTATACTGTTGTTTATGGTCCAGTGTTATCTTCTAAAAGAACTGCTTTTTTTAGAGAACTTTACTTAATCCACAATTATGGCATTGATGCATAGTTATTAACTGGAGATTTTAATCGTATTCGTTATCGATGAGAAAAAATTGGCCCCTCTTTTAATATTGCTTTAAGTAATAGATTTAATTCTCTTATCAAGGTTGCAACTCCTTGAAATATCTCTGTCTGATAGGAAATTCACTTGGTCAAAACCTCTACATTCTACCTCCCAAGCCCTCTTAGACCGAGCCTTTTGCTTGATAGAATGGGAGGCTCATTATCCAACTCATTCTCTGACTTCCTTACCTAGATTTATGTCTGACCATAATCCCATTATTTTACAAACATCTGCTCCTATTTTCAATAATTCAGCCCCTATAAGATTTGAACGAACTTGGCTGACACAAGAGGGGTTTACTGATCTTATGATTGATTGGTGGCAGTCACTGGTCTTAGGAGTTAATATTGGTAAATCTCGGCAAGTTAAATTACAAATTCTAAAGAAAAAATTGAGAGGTTGGCATGCCAATGTTATGGGGGCTCAAAAAAGAAAAAAACAACATCTCATTTCTCAAATTTCTCATTTTGAGGAACTAGATGAAGCTAATTCTCTTTCTGATATAGATATGGCCTCTTGGAATGATTGTCAGTCCTCTCTTCATCAACTCTATTTAGATGAAGAGACTTACTGGCAACAAAGAGCAAGAGTTCAATGGTTTTTACAAGGAGATTCCAACACCATATTTTTTCATGTTACTGCCTCCTCAAGAAAAAGAAAAAAAATACAATATTTTCCTTAGAAATTGATGGCACCACTTGTTTTGACCCTAATCAGCTTAAATTACATGTTACTGAATATTACAAGTCATTACTAGGCTCCACTACTGACAGAGACATTTCCCTAAATCCTGATTTGTGGAATAATTCTGAGCGATTGTCTGTATCTCAAAGTATTAGTTTGGAAGCACCATTCACTATGGAGGAAATTAAACTTACTCTTTTCTCTTGTAATCCAAACAAGGCTCCTGGCCCTGATGACATGTCTTTTTTGTTCTATCAGTCCTTTTGGGATTTAGTTAAAAATGATCTATTTCATCTCTTTTAGACATTTTTTAATAATACCCTTGATCTGTCTAAACTTAATTTAGCTTCTATTTGTCTTATCCCAAAGAAGGCTGATCCCACGTTGGTCACCAACTATAGACCCATCAGCTTAATAAACTGTAGCTTTAAGTTAATCACCAAAGTATTAACTAACAGATTAGGAAGAGTCATTGATTCCATTATTAATGATTCCCAAACTGCCTTCATTAAAGGTAGGCTCATCACTGACAATATTGCTTGTGCTCATGAAGTTTTACATACTATTCATAAAAAAAAATCAAGGGAGTTCTCTTCAAATTGGATTATGAGAAAGCGTTTGACAGGGTAAATTGGGACTTCTTGTTGGAAATTCTTAAAGCTAGAGGTTTTGGTAATTTATTTATCACTTGGATTAATTCTATATTGCACAATGGTCAAACTTGTATCAATTTTAATGGAGTTAATGGTCCTTATTTTAAATGCAAAAGAGGATTGAGACAAGGTGACCCCTTGTCTCCCCTTCTTTTTAATTTAGTTGCTGATGTTTTGAATAAATCCTTGCAGAAATTACAATCTGTTGGTATTATTTCTGGTCTAGGTAATTTTACAAATCTTGGCCCAATATTAAATCTTCAATTTGCTAACGACACACTTTTATTTCTCAAAGCTGATTTTAGATGATTGAAGCACTTAAACTGCATCTGATTGCTTTTGAGAACTTATCATGTATGAAAATTAATTATGATAAGTAAGAAATGATACCCCTTAATTTATCTGTATCTGAAGGGTCTGCACTAGCATCTATTTTTGGTTGCAAAACAACACATCTACCTTTAACTTATTTGGGTTTACCTTTGCATTATAAAAAACCTTCCCTTAGTGATTGGCAATCAGTAATTGACAAAATTGAATCTAGAATCCAAGGTTGGAAGGGGAAGTTACTATCATATGGGGGTAGACTAATTCTTTTAAATTATGTACTTTCTTCTATCCCTATTTACTGGCTTTCCGTCTTTAAAATGCCTTCAAAGGTAAGAATGCGAATTGACCAATTGAGAAAACGGTTTCTTTGGTTTGGTGGTAGTACAGTAAAGAAGAAATACTATTTGGTTTCTTGGGACACGGTTTGTAAGTCCAAATCACAAGGTGGTTTGGGCATCATCGACCTAAAAAGATTGAATCAGGCTTTATTAGCCAAATGGTGGGTTAGATTTAAAGATCCCAATGTTTTTGGTATGTGGAAAACCATTATTTTGGCTAAATATGGTCCTTTTGGTTTTTCTTCTACATGCTCTCCCTTTTGGTCTGGTGTTCTTAAAGACACAGATGCTATAGAACTTGGCCTTTCTAGACAACTTGGTAATGGTTCTACAATCCTTTTCTAGAAGGATAGATGGTGCTCTAAGCACTCTCTTTCTTCGCTTTACCCAAATCTTTTTCTTTACACTACTGATCCTGATCTTTTAGTTATTGAGGCTTTTGCACAATCCTCTTTACATTTGACATTCACTAGACAATTAACAGGTGTACTATATAATGAGTGGCATAACCTGCTCACTTTTACACATGCTTATCTCCCAACTCCCTCTTTACCTGATACTCTTTATTGGAGATGGTCATCTGTCGGTAAATTTTCAGTTCATTTTTTTTATCAATGGTTGGAATATGGCGGTGTTAAGAATACTGAGTACAATTCCATTTTGATGTCCAAAATGCCCCTTAAAATAAAATTTTTTCTTTATCTACTCAAAATGGACAAAATACTAACTAAAGGCAACCTTATCGTAAAAGGTTGGCAAGGAGACCCTGCTTGTCCTTTTTGTGGTGAATTTGAATCAACGGATCACCTCTTTGTACAGTGCCCTTTTATTAATGTCATTTGGCAATGGATTGCTTCCCACAACAATTTTATATTTAATGGTACATGTATGGAAGATGTTTGGTTTCTTAATGCTTCTATTCCTTTAAAGACTATACCTATAGTTGAGCTTGTCCGAGGTGCTGTGCTTTGGTGTATATGGTTGGAAATAAATAAATTATGTTTTCAAAACACATGTATTCCATCACTGAAATCAGTAGGTTCAAAAATCATCTCTCTTACTAGCTTTTGGTGCAACACTCTAAATAATGGTTATACTCTTCACTTATTTCTAATTTTGCCTTTAGATACTAATCACTTGCTTACTCAGGAATTGCACTCTCTCATGTCAGAGGGCGAGCTAACCATGTTAGCGGTAGGGGTCGAGGAAGAGGACGGGGAAACCACCCCGCCGATACAAGGAAATATAACCCTTATGCTTGGTACAGCTCAAGTTATATAGCTTAGATGCCTTCATGTGGTTGTTGCTTTGTAATGTGGAGTTTTTGGTTGTTTTAGTTGCTTTAGTTGGAAATTTGCTATAATGTCTTGTTTTTTTTTGTTTTCTGGTTATATCTAGATATTTTGTATATGCTTTTTGGCTCTAGATGTTTGGAGCTTGAAAGCATTTGAACACTTTGGTTTCTAATGAAATCGGTGGGTTTTTCCACTTTCTCAAAAAAAAAAAAACAATCTTTTATGACATTATAATTTTCTCTTTGTCTGACTGCACCATATTCTGACAGGAACTGCTTGATCCAATCCAAATCCTGATTTTTAAGACTGAAATATAGAACAATTAAGTGAATAATGATCAAACATGAAAATAGGTTTCACAAGTATATTGGCACTGTATATTTCTCCTTTCGCAGAGGTCTACTTGGTTTGTTGATTGATTGTTCTAAATAACAGTATGAATAGCAGGATGCCAGGACCAATTAATTATCAATTATAAAACTGATATAAACCTAATTAGATGCATAAAAAATATTTATGAAGTTTGATAATCAAAGCATACTCTATATAGGATTGGCGGGCAGCCTGTGGAAAACCCTCAGTGTAGTGATAAACATCCAAAGTTGCATGATAGAAAACACCAGGCTGCCCGTGGATAGACAGTGCAGTGAGAAATTCACCTAAAATCCCAAACAAATCATGTTTAAACAATTATATTATCCATAAGGACTTTCTAAATGTTGTAAAATTATTTCAGTTAATTATACTTACCATTGGTATGCATGACCACTCTCATAACATCACATTTGAGACAATCCAAGGTTTCAGGTAAGCCGGCTTCTAGAAGTTTCTTGCCTGTAATTATTTTAATTTTGGACAATAAGGATACTGGATATTTTGTTGGAATTTATGGTAAATTAAATGCATAAAACTTATTTTTCCGACTTCATTGTCTTTAATCAAGTCTAATTTGTGGATTCATTGCACTAATGTGATATAATCTAAAATGCTGTTTTGGCTATATGTATATTCCCTTAATTTCTGAACAAAAAAATAATGTAAAATGCTCATTAACTAATTTTGAAAAGGGCAAATATTTTTGTTAAGGAAAATGAAATGAGAATAGAAAGAAAATAACAAAGACGATTAGATGAAGGATTTTATTAACTTACCCATTGTACAAGAAACAATTTGGTCTGTACTTTGTTGCAAATTAACCAAATGCTCGTTAACTGCATGATTACCACTGAAATTCAAATTTTGGATAAGATCTGGCGGAGGAGAAGGAGATGGAATTTGCATCAAGCCTGAATCGGAATTGAAATTGTTCAACATATTTGAGTAATCTTCGTATGGGGAGGGAACATCGAATTCCTTTGATGCATTTTCTGATCGCTCGTCTCTTTCTTGATCTGTCATCCCAAATTTGTGTGCATGTGCTCTGTGGGGGTTTTTGTTTTGCGCGCCTCTTTGAGAGAGATATCTCAAATCAAAATTTTATATAGAGCGCAGAGAAGGGGAAAAGAGGGAAAAGTGAAAACCATGGTTACATGGATGATGTGGTGGGCCCGCTATTTTTTAAAATTTATATATCGATTAATAGTTAATAACTGTAAGTGAATTTTTAAATTTTTAAATTTTTTTAGACACTCGTAATGATATTTTTTTTTACAATCCCAAAGAAAAAAAAAGTTAGTGTATTTTGGAACATTTTAAATTAAGGTATATACGATTATATGGAAATTATGGGGTGGAAATATTTTTATTGTACAAATGTAAAACTTTCTTGACCATAAAGAGATGGTTTCCCTGTCGTGGCTATGTATTTTGGTGGAAACGAAAATTGAGTTGGTTATTCACAACCATATAAGCCCATAAGAGATGGGTTTTTTTTTTTTTATTGAACTCGTTAAACGGTTAAAAACTTGAAGAATTTTGTACATTATTTAACTAGTAGGTACATTCATTACTTCAATTTATTCATAATTTTAGATGTATTCCATATTTACATCAGTACATGGTTTCCCAGTAGGGGTGAAAAACGGATCGGATAGTGGTAAAGCTATATTTGTATTTTTTTTTTTCAAATACGGATACTGATACAGATCAGATATTAGACGATATACACAGATATAAATTGAATATTAGATATACATAAATATTTTCATAATATATATTAAACTATGTAGTATATATCTACTATTCGAATACGGATAATTAAAATTTAGAAGATTATATCCATGCCACTATCTGCACGGATATCAGTATCTAATTTTCAAATACATATTCAGATTCGATCGGATAATATTGACTGGTTTTCACGATCTAGTTCCTAGTATAAATAGACATGAAGTACAACTAAAATGTCAGCAGTAAAAACTATTTTTTTTTTTTTCCTTTCCA
Organism: Carex pumila; assembly: GCA_033356055.1. Taxonomy (NCBI): domain Eukaryota; kingdom Viridiplantae; phylum Streptophyta; class Magnoliopsida; order Poales; family Cyperaceae; genus Carex; species Carex pumila. Next base: position 577,170 of record JARJHM010000092.1, read on the forward strand.
GCATTTTAGAATGATTTTTAGTGTTGTTAATTGTCAAACTAGATACTGTATCTTATTTTTTTTGTAAATAAAGATTTCATATTAACTCCGACATCCATTTTTTTAGAAAGATAAAGTCTATCACCACTTGTAGGCCTACTATTAATCAAACTTTAATTTTAGAGAAATATTCTGATACCTTGAGCCATCATATTCGAGAACATCTTCTAAGTAGTTTAACAGAAAAATCTTTCAATATTATCTAACTTCTATTTCCTGCATTAATATCCAAATATTTAAAGTTATGTTTATAACATTTTAAAATGTTACTTGCAAGGATATAAACTTTTATCTGAAAACATTTCTAGATAGTTTTAACTCTCAATTACTTTTGTCTTCAAGTCAAAAAAAAAAAAAGATTACTTTCACCCACCATTTTTATTTTTTCGTTGATCATTATAATTTATTTTTTGGACGTTCCGTGATGAATTTTATGAATGTAAAAATACAAACGTATTCTATTCGATTTTATGTTTCAAATAAGATCTATGAAAAAAATATTTTTGAGTAATTTTAAAGTCATTTTTTTTTAAAGTAAAACTCATGAGCACTTTCAATTTTCAAGTTTTTAAATCTCAGTTTACAACCATTAAAATTTTCAAGACTTTGTACATGAGGTTTATGTGCTTTGTAAATACAGTGTTATTGTTGAGGTTTATATGTTTTATTTTAGAGATTTAAAGTGTTATTAATGAGGTTTATATGTTTATAAACAGAGGTTAAATTATTTTGAAGCAAAATAAAAAAAAAACTGAAAGTCACAGAGATTTAAAGTGATAAAAAAATTATGACACAAATATAAATCGAAAGTTATTTTTCATGGATCTCATTTGAAAGATAAAATATGATAAAAATATTTATATTTTTAGATTCGCAAAATTCATCACGGATCGTTGAGAAGATAGATGAGAATGGTCAGAGAAAAAAAAACGGTGAAATGACTCTTTTTGTTTTTGTCTTGAAAACAAAAGTATTTAGGAGTTAAAAATATACAAATTTAAAATTTTAATGCTTGTAGAAAAAGGTTTAAATGCTTATGAGTAGCATTGTAAAATGTTATAAACAGAGCTTTAAATGTTTGAATATTAAAACATTAGAAGTTTTTTCTGTTAAATTACTTGAGGGATGCGCTCGGAGATTTTATTTGGGGTACAATTATCTTAATTTTAATCTTAATTTTCATAATCTATATATATTCATCAAAGAAGTTAAAGGGTGCGTGATCCATTTTCATCGAGCTTGTTAGAGGCCCTTCAATTTGGGTGTCCGCATTCTCTGAGGTAATAAAATATTTGAAGCTAGATCCAGACCGTACAATCAGAATTCTAACCAATCCGATCTGAAATATAATTCACGGAGGCTCTTTAAAGTTAGTGTCAAAGCAGAATAGACAATCCGAATGCAAACTCAAAGTTTATGTTACCTCAGGGTTCAGGTAATATGAATTCTCAATTTGGTGCACCAGTTGCCTGTTGATGGTAGTCACTAATCGGAGTGCCAGCTGACAATAATCAAGTTGTCTATATATAGTGGAAGCTGCTATCTCCTCTTTCTGTCTTTTTTTTGTCTCTAAAAATACTTGACAGAAGTTGTGAAGGTTTTTCTCTTTCACCTCTCTAATATCTGACAGAGGCTATCAAGGTTTTCCTCTTTCTCCTCTAATATTTGACATAGCCTATCAAGTTTTCCTCTTCTTTTAAAAAAAAAAATTACTTGTCTTTATGCAAAATTCATTCAAAAGTTTAAAACTAACAAATATAAGGAGCAGTGTACAAATTTTTTGAAACATGTGGAGGAATGTTACCACGAAAACATCATATTCTAAAAGTTCAACATATATGTTTATTTGATTTTAGGATCGGTTAGGAAGGAATAGGATAATAAATTTGAATATATAATCTATTCCAATCGAACAAAAAAAGAATCGAGTAAAAATGAAAAAAAAAGTAAAATTAAATTTGAACTTTTACAACCAAACTCTTCTTTTTTACAAATATATTTATTCTCTATTCCTCTATAAACTAATTCTCTATTCTATGAAAATGATGAAGCAGAAAAATTGACATTTTTCAATAGATAAAATTGACTAATTTACTCATACTCTTTTACTATTTCACTCTTCCATTCTTCCATCTTCCATCGAACACAACCGAAATATTGTAATAATAATTTATTCCAAATTTCGCTTTTTCTCACTTTTCATCTATTCCACTATCATGCAAACATGATTATGAACTTGTAGAGTAACATTTATAAACAAAAAAAATTAAATTTATTTTATTAAAATAGTTTGTTAACTTCACGCAAAAATTTGAATCATTTTTCAATTTGGATAATTGGTTTTAATCTATTTGATAATCAAAGTGCTTTTGTTTGAAAGTTATAATATTTTAATATAAGGGTGTCGAACAACGAATTATTTTTGTTAAGTAAATTTATATTTTCAATATCATAAAAATAAACTTAAAAAAAAGCATGAACAGAAAATATTTAGCTCGTCAAATAGATTAAGATCAACACTTGAAACTTTCCAATTCGAACATGATCAAATTATTTGTTCAAAAGACATAATTCGTTCAAAGTTTTAAAAAACCGAGATTATTAGAAAGTTAGGAAATACATAATTCGTTCCATTTTTGTCTTCTTTTGACGGAGAAACTGAGAAAGGAAAATCAGATAGGATCATAGAAGAAGAGGAGAGGGTAGCAAAAGCAAAGCAAGCTTTTTTAAGCCAATTAGTTAATTGATCAATCAATTACTCAATAAAGTTGATTAAAAGCGCGAAAGGGTCGTGCTCTGTTGTGCGAATAAATATTTTAACAGATCAGTTTTAACTTTTTGCAGCGCAGGGATGATATGCAGTGCTGTTTTGATTCAACGGTCACCTACATTTTTAAAAATATCCAATTAATTAAATCTTTTAATAATAATAAATAGGTTTGAGCTAAATTAATAAAAATGCCAAAGTGGTGGAAATTTTTCACGGCTTGAAATTTTAATTCCAAACTATGAAAATTTTTCACGGTTTGAATTTTTTTTTTGCAATTTTTTTTATTAAAATATTATAAATGTTAAATCTATTTTTTAAAAGTAGATGGAATACAATATAATTTAATTTATTAGAAATACTATAACAAATAATCCGATCAACATTTTTCAGGCCAGATTTTTTGCAGCTGTAAGAACAATTAATATATTTCTTTATGTGTTATTGGAAAAAAATAAAAATGCTGGGATTCTAAGTTATTGATCCCAGTTCAAAAATCACTTCTAGATAATATAGAAAATATTGTGATCCTTCTAGGAAATTTAATTTCTAAAAATTTGTATCGATTTTGAGAATTATTTTTGAATAACAATCATTAAATAACTTAAAGTTTTTGTCTTTTTTCAAAAATAGATACAACTTTTTAGAAATTAAATGTACTAAAAGGATCACAATATTTTCTGAATTACCTAGAAGTGACTTTTGAACCGGGATCAATAACTCAGAATCGAAGCATTTTTATTTTTTTTCAATAACACATAAAGAAATATATTAATTTTTCTTACAGCCGCGAAAAATCCGGTCTGAAAAATGTTGATCGGGTTATTTGTTGCAGTATTTCTAATAAATCAAATTATATTGTATTTCATCTATTTTCAAAGAAATATATTCAAAATTTATAATATTTCAATTTTAAAAAAAACCTGTTTTGTAAAAAAAAAAAAAATGAAACCAAAACCTGAATTCATCCGGTTACATTGAAACTGTTTTTTTTTTGCAAAACATAAATTTAAAAAAAATTGTATTGAAATATTAGAAATTTTGAATATATCTCTTTGAAAATAGATGAAATATAATATAATTTGATTTATTAGAAAGACTGCAACAAATAACCCAATCAACATTTTTCAGACCAGATTTTTCGCAACTGTAAGAAAAATTAATATATTTCTTTATGTGTTATTGGAAAAAAAATACTTCGATTCTGAATTATTGATCCCGGTTCAAAAGCCACTTCTAGGTAATTCAGAAAATATTGTGATCCTTCTAGTAAATTTAATTTTTGAAAGTTGTATCTATTTTTGAAAAAGACAAAAACTTTTAAGTTATTTAATGATTGTTATTCAAAAAGAATTCTCAAAATAGATTTAACTTTTTAAAAATTAAATGCATTAGAAGGATCACAATATTTTCTATATTACTTAGAAGTGACTTTTGAACCGAGATCAATAACTCAGAACCCCAGTATTTTTTTTTTCCAATAACACATAAAGAAATATATTAATTTTTGTTACAGCCGCAAAAAATCCTGCCTGAAAAATATTGATCGGGTTATTTGTTATAATCTTTCTAATAGATCAAATTATATTGTATTCCATCTATTTTCAAAGAAATATATTTAATATTTATAATATTTAATACAAATAATAAAAAATTCTGTTTTCCAAAAAAAAAAATCAAATCGTGGAAATTTTTCACGGTTTGGACATATTTATTATTATTAAAGGATTTAGTTAATTGGGTATTTTTAAAAATGTCGGCAACAGTCAGGTCTTCATGAAGATAAAACTACTATGTTTTATCAATCAAAGCCTCACTGCACTGCTTTGGATCCCCCGTCCCCACGAATTCGTATTCTCTGCATTAACTCACCGTGCGTTAATAGATCTGGACCGGCGATTGAGATCCCCGTGCGTCATAGGCGGAGGCCGAATTGGCTCAAATCCTGATCAGACGGTCCAAATTCATTAAACTCAAAAGATTATCTTTTGAGTTAATGCAGAGGATACGCGTTACGTCCCCAAAGCAGTGGGTCCCACATTTCTGCCTTCTTTCTCTCTGTAAAAAATTTACCCAAAATAAAAATACCGGAAAAAATTAATGTTGCTATCGTTTTCTCCCACCAGGCGACGATGCATGCATTAATGCATAGCATAGAATAGCTCCTGTTTCTGTTTCCCTTCAAAGGCATCTTGTTAAAGCTTCTAACAAAACGCTCCTCGCATTTCTTCCTTCGCAATCTTAATCCGAGGTACATTTAAATATTTTATTTTCTGATCGTTTATTTTTGTTTTTTCTAGCTTTAATTCCACGCGTGCAACAGATTATTTTATTTTCCTGCTTGTTCCTTTAAATATTTGCTTTTTATCTATTTAATTGCAGTCTGCATGCTTTTATTCGTTTCTGAGTTTATCGTATGAAGGGCATTTGCCATTTGGTTACAATTATTTATGTGTAATTGTTTGAATTAACCAATTAGTCTTGGGTTGATTCTTATTTTAGGTATTATCATGGATTTGGGTGATTTTAGTAGATTTGCATATGATTTTGTTGTTCTATTTGTTTGAATTTTAGTATCCTATTTGAAGCACGCTATGAACTATGAAATTATAATATTCAAGGTTATGATATATCTTTTCTGTGTTTAGGTATGCGGCGTATGATTATGTTATTTTGATAATTTAATTGGTCTACTTCCATAAAATATTTTCATTTTACAATGATTTGATGAATACATTGGACTTGGTCTTAAAGAAAAAGCCTCAAAAAAACAAAGAGGAAAACAAATAATTGCATTAATTGGTAATTGTCACATTGGTCCCATTTTGCATCCTAGTCTTCCATATGTTTCAACTTTCATGCAATGTTTCAGGTTTCTATGTATTGCATCTGATTCCCTAAGCCCTTTAATTTATACTTTCTTGAGTTGTTTATTGAACAATATTGTGGTCACACATATTAACTCTATGCTTTCTCTCCATCCTTTATTACTTGTTACCTGCAAAATTTCTAGCATATTTATTGTTTGTTTCTTCCTCTTCTTTTCCTTTCTATTTATAAAATCTTTTCTTTTGCTTGTATTGGCATCTAAACAAGCCGTATTGGAAAAGTTTGTTGTATAATAAGAGCAAAGCTGCTCTAATAATAATGAAGTTTGTTTGGTCAGGAAGGATTGTTATATATATTGTATCCATACTATTATGAGTTTATGACTCATAAATCATAATGCATGTGAGTTAAGTAATTTAGATTTATTTTCTTGGTCCATTTGATTCGGGATTATAAAACAAAATGTTCATAATGCAAATAACATTCAGCCCTTCTGGTACGTACTTTCTTTAAAAATTATACAGTTTGAGCCTACCAGCCAGGATAGAATCCTTTATTTAACTAATCCACATCAAACTTCTAATTCTTTGTGTCTTCGACAGTGCACCTGCAATATCAGTTTTACAATTTCATACGACTGGAGATGAGTGGTGAATTTACTAAAAAAGCCGCCATCACACATAGGAGGAGACACACAACCCTTGGCACCGGATCCAATAGCAGCACCTCACCACCTATCACTAATGCAAAATCCATACCAAATTACCTGAAGTCTCCTGTTTCTTCTTGCCATGACTTGTGTAAATACGGGCACCAACATACTTCAGAATCTAAATGGAGGCCTCCTGTTCGTCCCAAACAGAGAGGAAACTGGGGCATCCGGGGCGTTGTGCTGAACCCTGAACTTCGTGTCTCTGGTAAAAAGGAGATGCTGAGAAAACAAGAAATACTCAAAGGAAATATCTCGCCTCCACAAGAGGATATTTTTGTTGATAAAGAGGCTACCTTTGTTGAAGATGCTACTTTTGATGAACCAAGAGATAGAATTCAAATTGAGATTCTTGAAAATAAGGTTTTTGATCTCTCTGACGCCTCTTCTATCCATGAAATTACAATATCTGACGGAGAGCTGAGTGTGAATTCAAGCCCAGTACTGAGTCAACATGTATCTGCTCCATTGGCAGAGGAGCTGTCAGAGGATTCCCTAAGCATGAAGGTGGTGGTGTCAGATCCTGATGGCATGCATGATCATGCATTGACATCTGATCGTGATCTGGTGGCAGAGATCTCTCCTTCTAAAGAGGAATCAGTAAAAGTGTTGGAGATGACGAAGAATGCGAAGGTGACTAGAATTAATGGTTCAGAATCATGCAAAGGTAAAAGAGGAGAAATTATAATTAAAAAATTTGAAAGAGAGAAAGTCAATGAGGTTTCTCTTAAAACCAATGTTACCAGAAAGAGAAATGCTGTACCAAAAGCTGGTACAGTGAAAGAGCCAGATGCTTCAATTCAGCCAATACCCAGGGAGAAAAAAGCCATGCCCCTAATTAATAAACCCAGATTAACAAACAACAGTACCACAAGACCAATAAAAGGTGAAGGTGAAGTAAAAGTTCTCAGCCCCGTTCAGCAACCTGTTTTGGTAAAACCACCAATGAAGTCCCTAAGAAAATTGAAAAAGTGCACGGGACCCACCTCTTTGCCCATAAACAGTCCGAACAGCTCTGGAGGATCTGTTTCCAATGTTAAAAATACGAAAGAAAAGACTATCTATATGATTGAGGCTAAACAAGAGGTAGCCCCGGGTCATAACCAGGTAATGAAAGGGAACTACAAGGGTAAACTATCTAGTGCCAGTAGCAGTTCCTTCTCAGAAAAAGACTGTACTGGTAAGAAAAAGGTGGTATCACAGAGTTATCCCAAGCCGCCTGTCCCTCATAAAATGGGATTTCGTAGGGGCAAAGTCATAAATGCGCAGGAAGGGACCAATGTACTGACCCGTATCAAATTTCGCCCTGCAAAATCGGGTAACGTGATAAACAGAGGTGAAGGTGGAACAGGAGTTAGCAAAGTGGCAAGAAAGAAGAGAGTTAGTGGTTCTTTCGGTGTTACCATATCAACACCTCCAACTGGTACACAAGCAGTATTACTGAGGCACCAAGACTCACCACGAGACAAGAATAGTGTTGCAAGAAGTTTGTTTAATCATGTCATAGAGGAAACAGCAAGTAAACTTGCTGAGACGCGTAAAAGTAAGGTTAAGGCTTTGGTTGGTGCATTCGAGACTGTTATCTCTCTCCAAGAAAAATCCACTGTTTGTTCTTCGTCCTAATTTTCTTTAATTGTTTTTTTTATGGGTTTTGAGTTTGATTTTTAATAATTTACTCACTGGAGTTGTGGGGAATATGGAGAGAGAAACAGAGTTGCATATATTCAATTAAGGTCGCCGTGCTTTGTTTGAATCTCTTAATTAAAAGATCAGTTGTTAACTTATAATTGTAATGTATAGAAAGCCTTTTCTTTACTTTTTGGTCTGTACAAGTCTATTGGCAGGATGTGATCTGTGGAAGTTATATATATATATATATACTTCAATTGGACAGATAAACTCAGAATGTTATAGTTTTAAGAAGTTCAGAATTTACTTGGGACCCATGCATCGATGTTTTTTTTTTTTTTTTTTTTAAAGTGGATGTTGATTGTTAATAAAAGTATTCTGCATGATTTTGTTAATCTGTTACTGTACTTTGTTGCTACGAATTCTTTCTCTAGTTGTATATTTGTATAATATCGTTGGGCTTGGGCGGCATTAAAATTGAATCCATCTCTCTCAGTACCGTACTATTAGTAATTCTACCCTCCGTACCTAAGGATCCGAATTCATTAAAATCAGGGGCTATTTTTAATTTTTTCCTGTTTCTAGGATTTGGTGAAATTCAAGGCTTACGGCCCACGGGCCTATCTTCTCAATAACCGTAAAGCCTTATTTATCCATAATATAATCAAAACAGAGAACAAATAAAAAGGGCAAAACTTGTCTTAATTTCTTATTTGACACGATGTGCCGCATGTCGGTCCATTTGCCTCCGTTCGGCAACATGAATTAAGAATTAAGGGGTGAAAGATTAAGAGCTTAAGGAGCTCATATTTGGCAAGTGAAAGATTAAGATAAAAGATGAATTATATGTAGAAAAAATCTATTTTATTATGTAACAAAAAACAAAGACCAATATACTCCCATTCTAAATTGTTATATATTATTATTGATTGATAATAGTAGTTGATTCATTGTTTTTCAAAATATATTGCATTTATAAATTAAAGACACAAGTTCATTAAAAGAATGAAAAAATGAACTAAATTAATTTTTTCTTTATGCTTACAAGGCTCGTGTGCCAAAATTACATTTCTTTAATTGATTTTTTTTTTTAAACCTTGCTATTTCTATTAGTTGATATCAGTAGTCCACGCATAACTGGTACACTAAATTAACACACTAGATTACATTTCTTTAATTGAAAACAAGGTGAAGCACATAACACTTGAGCTTGTTCCGCAACGAAATCCATAATTTAGCTTCACCTTTAAATCAAAGACAAAATTTGTTATAGTTGAACTAATGATATTGTAAAGGAAATGAAAATCTGTTATAATTGAGTCTTTGTGAAGAAAAGCTAACAACTTCACAAATTTCAGAAATTACTAATCGATCACATATTCAAGAGAACTAGATAATATATAACATTACAATATAAAAAATAACACATATTCAAGGTTTATTTCTCATTTTTAATTGAAATTTGTCACAACTTTTAACAACTATAATAACAAATAGCACATAGATATACCAGCAAGCACATAGATAACAAATAGCACCTCTATGGTAATTATTTAGACTCTCCTGTTACAATCCATTGTCTAATCGTTTGGATTGTTTTATTGTACTAGCTGTTGCTCCAACTTAGAAATTTTTAAGATTTAGGTTGTTTAATTTTAATTAAATGCAATTTAGTTGTATGGATTCTCTGTAATGCTATTTTCAACTAGTTAATGCATGTTGCTTGCGGACTTATTCCTAAAAAAATAGCAAAAAGCATCGGAAAGCAACTTATACCAACAATACATCAACAACTAGATATATATCCCTGATCTGTACCAGCAAGGGTGTTTCTTTTTCAATCAAATTCATCTATAAAAATAATACAATATAAACATGAATGGGAATTAAGCAAATTTCTGATTTGGTACAAATTAAAATAATCAATCTGAGAAATTGGTTTTTATTTTCAAATACTAAAACATGTGTTACTCTGAGAAAAAATTAAAAGCAAATTTGATCCCTACCTACTAAACTCAATATTATACCACAGGGGCTTGAGATCCATATCGGCTTTTTAAAGGAAGCCAAGTAAACTCAGAGAACGAAATGAGATAACCATCAGCATTGATTATAGCATAAAGGGGGCTAAATTGTAAGTTTGAGGTGGGATGGAGGTGGGATTCTTGTTAGTTCAAATTTTGCTTAAAATGAACCATTTTATGGGATCGAATTTATTTGCAAGACATTCATCTTTATTTTTCTCTACTACCCATTATTCACTACCCAGTTTACGCTGAAGTCAATCTGAGGTCTTTGTAAATACCAAAATTTATAGTTCTTATGCGAATATGAACAATTAATAGTAGGTCACAGAGGAATGGGAAATTGAAATGCATACCTATAAAGAGAGGTGTTAATAGAGAGAGCGTGTCGACAAGAATAATTGTGTGGTGTTGGATTTCAAAGTTATTAGCTGGAGAGCCGTCAATTTGTGCCGGAGAGAGTGAAATTTTTTCTTTCCCGTGTCTAAGGATTCATTCCTGCTTCAATGAAAGAGATGATGGGAGATGAATTAAAAATGAAAAAGGGCCTTAAGGAGGTCAGATTTTAAGGGTATAATTGTCTAGAAAATATGCATTTTTTATCTTAAGAAGGTTTTTAAGAAAGCTAAAATCTTAAGAAAGAGATACCTAAGATTTAGATTCTGTGCTAAGAAAGAGAACTTAATCTTGCTTGAGAAGCACTCTTCAGACATATTAACATGGATTAAGACCCTTTTTTTTTTTTTTTGCTTCAAGATTAAGACCTAAAGAGCCTTAAGAAAGCTAAATTTTGCCCAGCCGAATAGCACCGAATTCATGCAAAGATATATGTTGTTGGGAACAAATGAATAACATACAATTGTGGATATAGCTAATAGATAGTGTAGTGATCTACCCAAGTTATTCCAAAAATCTGCATTACTTTCTCTGCCTACTTATAACTAACACTCATTTGTCCTATATACTCTTTAACTTGTGTATTTCTTTCCATAAAGGAGAGAAACTCATTTGATTCCCTAAAGTAGAATACTTGTATTTCACTATTGTTTTCCACAAGTTATGATATAAACTATTTTTAATTTCTACCACCATTTAAGTAATAATGTTATATTCATATGCTCTAAATTTAGAACTCCCAACCCATCATTATTTTTAGGTATGCACATTGTTAGCCAATTTACTAAATAATAAGTTTTTCTATTTAAATCAGCCTCCTGCCAGAGAAACTTTTTTCTAATCCCATCTACATATTTAAGTACCTTTTAAGGTATTATGTATAAAGATAGAGTGTATACAGGCACGGCAGAAAACACTGTATTTACAAGAGTAGTCCTACCATCAAAGGAAATCATTCTACCTAGGGTTGTTCATCGGTTCGGTTCGGTTGAAACCAAACCGAACTAAGTAAACCAAAATTTTATTCCAGTTTTAAAAATAGAACTGAACCGAACCGTTTTAACCTATCAACCGAACTGAACTGAACCAAAGTTTATTTCGGTTCGTTCGGTTTCAACCGAAATTTGACTGCACATCACATAATAATCAGAAATCCAGAAAACCGTGTATAAAAATTAACACAGAGAGCAAGTATTAAAAATAGAAATTCAGAAATCAACGTAATAACAGTACTTAGCAATAAATCCAAAAAACCATCTCACTAATGATCTCTTTGTTAATTTCCAGAAAATCCAGTATAAAAATTAGGACGCTGATAACAATTCCGCAGCCTCCACCCCGCATTTATCCCCACAGATACTGCCAAAAAATACATGGAGGGACTGCTCAATCATTAATGAGCATTTAAAAAACTGTGGGTATTTAACTTGAAGCATCAAAGTATTTATCTTGAATTTGTCAGGTATTAAACCCTTTGCAGTGATCTCTATTTATGAAAGAATAAATCAATCCATTAATTGTCCCCGCACAAAATTTCTTTTTTTTTGAATCGTCTCCGCACAACTGGGGATCATTAAACATGGGGGGGACCGCTTAATCATTAATGAGCGTTTAAAAAACTATTAGTATTTAACTTGAAGCATCAAAGTATTTAACTTGAATTTGTCAGGTTTAAACCCTATGCAATTATTTCTATTTATGAAGAATAAATCAATCCATTAATTGTTCTCGCACAAATTTTTTTTTTTAAATCATCCCCGCACATCTGGAGACTATTAAATAAACAATCCCCTCATCCAATGATAAATACTTTATGTTATATGGGTAAATATTTTACATTATATGGATAAATACTTTATGTTATATGGATAAATACTTCTCAAGCATACTTGCAACTTTTAGTAAAACATTAGTAATAAATACTCTCATGCATAATGATAAATATTTTATGTTACCTGGATAAATACTTTATATTACATAGATAAATACTTCTTAAACATAATTGCAACTTACAGTAAAACATCACTGATAAATATTCTCAAACATAATAATAAATACTCTATGTTATATAAATAAATACTCTATGTTACAAGGGTAAATAATTCTCAGAAATAATGATAAATATTTTTTAGAACATCAATTAATAGATAAACATTTATTAACGGGGATTGTTACAGTATAATTAATGCAAATATTGTTTTTAAATGAATAATTAATGTGGGAATGGTTATTAGAGGAATACATAATTCATACAGGAATTGATATTAAATGACAGCCTAATTTAATGCGGAGATAAAAGGAAAATTTTAGTGAAATTAGTGGGGGGATATATGGTAGTTAAGGAAGTAAGAGAGTGCGGGAAAAATGAGGGGATGAGAATGAGGAATTTCTTATAATTATTCTAAAAATTAACAGGTTCAAAGAATTATCATAACCCATTATGAATTTTATGAAAAATCATCAGATCTATTGTTCAAAAAGGAAAATTACATTGTAGTCCAAAAATGATAAAAATTTGCATCATCAGCCTATTTTATTAATATCAACGTAAAAGACACAAATATTCTAAAACTTTGCAACTTGCAAGTGAATGAGCATGATGAAGTATTCTCCAGCCTCTTACTCTTCTCCAGCCCATGCTACCACATTCACGTAATTAATCTAATTGAACAAAAACAAAGAGAGAAAGGGCTCAACTATCAAAGCTATTTTCAATTCTTGCGCAACTGAGAGAGCAAGGCAAAAGGGTAGCAAAGAGCGAAAGAGTCAAAGAGAAGGAAAACAATTATTGTTCAAGAAAATCAGAAAACTCAACAAGCACTACAGCAAAAAATACTTTCTGCGACCGGAAAACCGGTCGCAGGTAGTCTATCCGATCGCAGAAATCGAAATCCGGTCGCTGATACCCCGGTCGCTGAAGGCATTGTCGCAGATACTCTTCTGATGACGTCACCGGTCGCTGCATGACGTCACCCGGTCGCTGATACTTTATCTGCAACCAATCTTTTTGGTCGCTGTTATTTTTTGCTGACGTCAGGAAAAAGATATCAGCGACCGTGAATCGACGGTCGCTGATAGTTAAATCCAGTCGCTGATACTATTCTGTCAATTTTTCTTTTGTTATTTACTTTTCTGTCAGTTTTTTAGATTTTTTTAATTTTACTTTTCTCAAAACATGCACAATAGATCGATTCAATTGTAACGTCAAATATCATACAAAATTATAGTTTTGATTTAAGATACAACATTAATAATATCAACACAACAATTCTAATTTTGCCATAGTATCAATTACAATTTCCTCAAAATTCTCAAGTCATGAAATAAAAAAAAGCACATATTCCTCAAAATTCTCAATTCTAATTTTCCCAAATTAAGCTAGCCTATTGTTATTTTGCACAATATCAAACATCCCCATTTAACAAAACAACACATATCAATTAATTTAATAAAGCCAGGAAAATCAACAACCCGCACTCAATCGATCAATACCCCAATTCATCACAAGAACTCACAATTTAAAATGGGTTTATGGTCTTGCTTGATGCCTTTGCCAAGATCCTCTGCCGATAGATGATTTTGTTCTACTTTACATGATGCAAATATGCAAGTTAACCTACACCATTTTAATATCACATTTCATTACCTCAACCTAATAAACAAGTAAATTAAATTAAATTAAATAAATAAACCACCACCTTTCCATGAGTTGTACTGTACCACTGCAGTTGGTACACCCCTCAAATCAGGGTTTTTCCTCTACACTGAAATTAAACAACTATTCTGCACCTCACTTTATAGGTGGCTGTGCTTGAAATTACCCAAGAAAGGCTCCAAATGCAAAAAGGGCAGCAAGAGTCGGCCGGCACCAAGGTGCTCGCCTCGTCTCCGGTTGTCAGAAAATTCAGCAAGCACACCATACAAAATCAGAATTAAAATTTGCAATATGTCACATGCATGAGATACTGTACTGGTAAAAAGATGAAAATCAAGTTGTTACCAATGTATGTACTGGTAAAAAGATGAAATAGACATTAAAGAAAATAAAGAATAACCTGAGATTAGGTCAATATCTCTAGTAATAACCTGAGAAAACAAATCGATTAGAGTCAAGTTAGATTTACAAGAAATCACTCAAAATAAGGACATTGATTTGGCATCTCGTAAAAATTGAAAGTTGTACTGATAAGAATAAAATTGAAAGTTTTATTAATAAGAATAAAAGAGTAAAATAGAAAGTTTTATTGATAAGAATAAAATTGAAAGTTTTTCTGATGGTATTTGTACCAGTTGCAGTACAGGGTGTTGATAGCTAAACCTAAATCAGTCTTTATGCCGAAATAAGAGTACCAACCATGCCTTTGGAGAATAACAATTTTTTTGCCAAAATACGAGCTCCTAAATCAGTCGCAATCTGTCAATCTGTCAACAGCTAAACCAAACAATCGCTAAACCAAACAATCCAAATCTAATGACACAATCGCTAAATCAATTCAATTCAGTGAAATACCTGGAGAAGAGACAGTGATGCGCTGGGAGGACAGAGGCGACGGCGGACAGTGGAGAGAGGCACCGGAGGAGAGAGAGGCGCCGGAGGAGATAGAGGGTTCTATCTCTAGCGGGATGGAGGGTTTCTCTGGCGGGATCAAGGGCTTCTCAGGTGCGCAGGATGGAGGGTTTTTTCTCTGGCGTGAGTGAGAGAGAAAGGATGGTCTGGCGAGAGAGGGTCTAGCGTGGGCAAGAGAGAGCGAGAGAGAGAAGTGCTGAGAGCCATCGGTCTGAGGCGATCGATTTTGGAGAAGGGTTTGGGTTCCGATCAAAAATTGAAAAAGGGTTTGGGGTTCCGATTGGAGTTCTGCCGCAGAGAAGGAGATTCTGGCGCCCGCGCGTTTTATCTCAAAATTTCAGCGATAAAAAAAAAAAACATCAGCGACCGGTGTTGGCGCCGGTCGCTGATACCGGTCACCAATACAGTTGGTCGCCAGAATTTAACTGAAAATCATTATTTTTGGAAAAAATTAGCATTAGCGACCGGCGTCACCACCGGTCGCTGAACCCGGTTGCTGATACTCTGTTTTGCTGTAGTTAAGAGAACTAGAGAAGGAAAGAGGATACTCAGAAAATTATTTAAACTTTCAAAAAGCTTGTTATTCGCAAGAGATTAAGAGAGGCTGAGAGAGAGATAAAAGGGGAAGCTATAGTATCATATCTGGGGCTACAAGCGGACATCGTGCGACTGTGCGAGACGATTTGACGTTGGGGTGAGTGAAGGCGTGAAGCTGTGCGACAAGAAAGGACGGGTGAAACTGAAGGCATCCGCGTGAAACCCTAGGTCCTAGTCACGCGTGTGAGGCATAGTAACAAATGAATTATTCGGATTCGGTTCGGCGGGGTTAAAAATTCGTAATTCGGGTATAATTCGGGTATAATTCAAAAATAATTCGGAAATAATTCGTTTTTGTAAATACCAAATCAGTATAATTCGGATATAATTCGGAAATAATTTGTTTTTGTACACACCAAATAATATACTAAAATACTAAAGTTGTAAAAAAAAAAAGATTGTTTCGTTCATTTTAATTTTTTTTATTAGTGTAAAAATAGAATGCTAATTACAAATCGATCAGTCATATTCCATCTATTGTTGAATTAATATTGATTATCATTTTTGAGGCGTGAATTCCCATAAAAAAAATTGAGAACATAAACCGTGGAGGCCTTCATAAGATGTTGCTTGGTTTTATAGTAATTTGATCAAATATCAAGGGCAAATCTATAAGTAGAGGTGTAAAAACAGGGGCCAGTGCATAGGGAGTCGGAGTAGGCGTGCTTTTTTGTCTTTTTCTACTTTTCCTGTCATGATAGCTTTTCTATTTTTTCTGCTGCATCACGCGAATGCTACGTGTTTAATTCGTAAAATTAGCGAATTCGACGAATTATTCGCGAATAGCTCTGGAAAAATTCGTTTAGCTGATTAAAACGCTAATTCGTTCGGCTCAGGCTTAAATACGATTTATTCGCGAATCATGTTACTATGGTACTGTGAGGAGGAGAAAGCTGGATTTTAATCGTGTTGGGTCAGGGGTGGGGGCATCAAGAAATGAATTGAATCTGAATAGTTCGGTCGGTTCAACATAAACGGTTTTGAGATATTTAAAACTGAACCGAACCAAAGTAGTAAAACAAACCGAACCGTTTGAACCGAACTAATTCGGTTCGGTCCAAAACCAATTAAACTGAACCGTTTGAACACCCCTAATTCTACCTTTCCAATCATGTAACTTTTTTTTTTTTTTTTGTAAATTTATCCACTATGAACTCCAGTCAGGACAATTCATTTTACTGTCTAAGAGAGGTAAATCTAAATATTTTAAAGGGAAAGAACCTATACTATTCATCTAAATATTGCTGCTAACTCTGCCCCCTCCTCTCTATTTATAGGTAACAGTTCTGTTTTTTTTTAAGATTGATCCTAATGTTCGATGTAGCTTCAAGAGATATCATTGTCCACCAAATTTGCTAGAGAAATTTTGTTAGGAGCTCTTACGGATCAACAGTAATATTTAATGGTTGATTAATTTACAAGTAGTATGGGTGAGTCTCGCTCTTAAGAAATTTCATCAATGCCACCCACCACGAAAAATATTTTAAGAGATGGTTACGGGTATTGGTGCCCGGATCCTTTTTCATTGTTGGCCCGGTTCAAATTTATTATATGATATTATTTCTATTTGTATATTGATAAGAAATAATGTGGCAAAGTTCTTATGTTATTGTTATTGTGTATATTGATTCCGGTACGTGTGCCATATACATGATAAATAATACACGTGGCGGGTTAATGTCCCGGATAAATATTAATTTAGGGGTGTAATAAATAATTAAATACTCTAGTTAATTTAACTTCAAACAAATAAATCGCATTCTAATATAATCATCTTAAGTTTTGATAAAGTGGGTTATTATATTTCTCTATTATTGGTACATGTAAATTTTATTTTTATTTTTTAGGGTTTCACACCTATAATATACATATTTACTTATGGCATAATCTAGCGTATATGTTCATCTAATTTAAAGAGAAGAAGGAGAAATAAACTTTCACGAATTATGTATCATGCATGTTTTGTTTTTCTCTTGATTAAATATTTCACGAATTATGTAAACGGCATTATATGTTATCGTCCCATATAAAAATTGAGTACAAAATGGTTCTCAAAATTTGATAAAAACATGATTTTAGTAATTATATTTATGATTTTCATAGTTTTTGAATCTTGCAATTAGATATCAGAGATAATCAACCTAAATTATATTATGAAATGCCTACTTATTAATTTATCCATATGTCAATTTTGAATGAAAAATAATTCAAAAATAATTCTAATGAAAAAAAGAAAGTAGAAATCAATAAAAATAAAAATAAAACAAGTCTGGGTTAAATGAAATTTGACCAGTTTCAAAAGAGAACAAAAAAATAAAAGGCAAGAGATTATGATTTGAAATCATACAAAAGAATATTTACAGTACTTTTGTTAAAGTTTGGATGATGACCCCAATAGAGTTGTGGTAGATGTAGAGAGCATGGGGTGTTTATTAGTAGTTTCTAGAGAGAGGTTGGGTTGAAGGTTGGATCCGAATGAGGTAGATAAAGAGTAATTTCAGAATTCAATATTCTGAAAATCAGGAAATTAGTGGACTGGTGCATACCAATCAAGAGTGCATAATTACTGTGCATCATTACTCTAGAGTTGTAATTTTATATGAATATTGATGATATATATTTGATGCAGTTTGTCAATGACATTCAAAACAAAATAAGGAGCTGATATTTGAATTTGCTAAAAAAGAAAAGCAACTGTTCAAATTGAAATTGTAATGTTTGGATAAGTGAGGATTTTATTAGCTATTTTTGTAACCGTTTCATATTATATTTACATTATTTCAAAAATGCAGTGTGGTTTCATTTTTTTTTATTATTTGTAAGGATGAATTTCCAGCTTTGGACCTTGCATCGATGTTTCCTATTTTTTTGTTCCAAGTGGATGTTGATTGCTAATTATATTCTTTAATCTTTTGTTGTACATTATTGCTAAGAATTCCTTTTGTAATTCTATAATATCGTTTAGCTACATATATGAAGAAATTTTAATCGAGCAATTTATTTTTGGGAGTAACGGTCCAATCTCATTCTAAGGTTGCAAGATCTGAATTCTGAAATCAGGGGCAGCCAGTACTTTCTTTTTCTTTATTTCTTGGGCTTGGTGAAATTCAAGGCCCACGGGCCTACCCTCTCAAAAGAATGTAAAGCCCAATTTATCCGTAACATTATCAAAACAGAGAACAAAAATTCCCTGCAAAATGAGGAAAGGCCGAAGGTTGTCTTAAATAGTTAAATTACTTGTTCTACACGATACACCGCGTGTCGGTACAGTACACCAGGCCTCATGGCACGACACGTTTCTAAGAATTAGGCTAATATGACATTGGTGTTATTTGAAACTAAATAACACCACATCTTAAACCCTTAAATTTATTTTAAGATTCGTACAAAATAAAGTGTTTGAACAGTAAAAGCGGATATTACGAATCTTAAAGCAAATCTAAGGGTTTAAAATGTGGTGTTATTTAGTTTCAAATAACACCAGTGTCATATTAGTCTAACTTCGTTTCTAATATATCATTTTTTTTTCCTTTTGAAAAGGATGGCTTAAGAGGTAAATAGATTGTCTTGACTCAGAACATTAACACCTTGTTTGGATGGAGAGTATAGGGAGGGAGGGAATGGAAAAGAACAAAAACTTTCTGTTGAATTGTGTTTGATTGATAAAATTATGTTGGAGGTGAAGGGTATAGGAGATGAAAGATTTAACCTTGTATCATGATAATTAATAGAAACAGTTTCCTTCTCAACTGGAGTGTAACAGATGAAAAGAAATTTTATTACAAATATTTTTAGAAAAAATGACACAAATGTCAAATTCTATATCTTACATATATAATTTTCATACAATATTTTTTTCTCAAACGTACAACAGTCACCGAATTTCTCATTAACCTCCTAAATTTTAATCAACCAAACAAGAAATAAGACGAAAAAGAAAATTAAATTTATTTTCTCTCATCAAACACAAAGAGGTTAAATATGTTAATCTTCCTTTCTATTACATTTCATTCCCTTCTATTCTTTACCTCCTATTCCTTCCTCTACTCTCCATCCAAATAAGGTGTAAATTGGAGTGTAACGGATCGAATGAAATTTTGTTACGAATATTTTTAGAAAAATGACACAAATGTCTAACTCTATATCATATATATATAATTCTCATACAATATTTTTTTCCTCAAACCTACAACAGTCACCGAATTTCTCATTAACCTCCTAAATTTTAATCAACCAAACAAGAAATTAGATGAAAATGAAAGTTACATTTATTTTCTCTCATTAATCATCCAAACACAAAAATATTAAATATATTAATCTTCATTTCTATTTCATTTCATTCTCTTCTATTTGTTACCTCCCATTCCTTCGTGTATCCTCCATCCAAACAGGGTGTAAGGGGAGCTAACTTCTTATGTTAAAGGTGAATTTTACACCAGTTAAAAGTGAAACCTAGTGTATCCAAACTAATTGTAAATCAGATAAAAGTGAATCATAACACGCTTAGAGTAATTTTTAACTAGTCGATAGTAATTTATCTTTGATTGATTAAAAATTCGGAAAAAAATCTGCTGTTATTCCGATCATTATTGTTGATATTGGTTGAGATTCGTGTATGAAAAAAAAAATTCATTGAGATTTATGCATAGAGAAATGTAAAAAGTTGAGATTGGAATAACAGATTCTTGTTATTTCTCCAGAATAACAGCAGATTTATTACCTAAAATTTCATCCTTTTCATGTTAGATTTGGTCTTAAAATTCACTTTGAGCTTGTGAAAGTTCCATCTTGTGTGTCTTAATTTTCAACGAGAAAATTTAAACTCAAATATTTGTCGGGATATAATCGGGATTTAAATTTCATTTTGGATGTGTTAGTGTTCCTCCTGTGTGTCTTAATTTAATATATAATTTTTGAAGTATTGATATGATTTAAAATTCATTTTGGATATGTCAGTGTTCCACTTGCGTGTCTTAATATATAAAATTTTATAAGTACAGATATGATTTAAAATTCATTTTGAATGCGTTATTGTTCCTCTTGCGTGTCTTACTATATAATATCTCGAAGCACAGTGAGAAATTCATTAGAACACTACTAATAAGTTGTCGAAAATTACCACTAGAATTTATTAGGGAAATGGTAGATTTAGAATTTGTATAATTAGCTAATTTATTGGTAAAATCAGCTAGGAAGGAAGAAGTTCGATTGTTTAAAATATTTATTGGTAAAAAAAATAGATTCAGAAAGGAGATTTCGATAAGATGCTCCAAAACCTTACATGTCCCTGAAGAAAGATGAATTCACATATCTGAGATATCTAGATCTAAAGATTTGAGATGATCACTGAAAAATCCAAACCGTTCAAATTTTTACTGCACGAATCTCAAAGCAACGAGTTATATTGTATCGTTAATTCCGGAATAGGCTCCCAACTGATTATAAACATGTATAAATAATAATAAAGAATTGCTAATAATGCCGGTTGGTAAAGTGAACTTATCACTAACAAATCTAGAAGTTATTATTAAGAATTGACGTCATGTTATATTATTAATGAACAAATTCGAGACAACCATTTCAATGAAATTATCGTCAGTCTGCAGAAAAGTCTTTCTTTGCGTGATGTATGTCTTTAATTTAAAACAAGTCGATAGTCACAACTCACAACAACCAACATTTTATTAAGTAAACTGAATAAACATGGGCCATAAACGGAATCACGGGTGATTTGATGACCATCATATCTAATTCAGTTTTGTACTTAATCAAGATACGTGTTGATGATTTTAAGTTTCATACGAATCAAGTATACACAAATCTCAATACAAATTGAACAGCTCCAATCTCGATTTTTGCATGACCATTTAATCAAAACCGTCAACCTCAATCATGATGGCCTATTTTTTTTTTTTAAGCATAAAAAGAAAAGAAAAATGAGGTCTCGGTTGTACAGCCGAAATTAGACTGTTCGTTATTTAATGCAATCCGCGTTAAGGAAAAAAAAATATATTTTTTCTTACGATTTGTCATGCGTAATTGTAAATTCTCAATTTAGCCACACAAACGAAACAACGAAGACTTTTTTTTTTAAGATAAAGTTGGAATTTAATTTGTTAATTATTTATAAAGAACTTTTCAGTCATATGAAACATACGATTTCTCAAGCTAATAATTTTTTAGTTTTGAATTAAAGATTGATTCTTATCGGTAAAAAAAAAAAAAGTTACACAAATACGGAGACGTGAACTGAAAATGTGATCTATCATAATCAGGTTGTCCTCCTGGTTTTTTAAATTCAAATTGACCTTTTTCTTTTTTCTTTTCCTCCATTATTGGAACTTGCTCTTTTATTAGCTCGTCCATTTACAATATTTTTGTTATTGATGAACTTGAAAAGTTCAAAATCTTACATTTATTTGTAAGATCGTTCATAAGCAGGATTTTTTTTTTTTTTGGAAGATCCATATCAATTCGAATTTCACTAGTGTAAATTATTGACGCGATGATGTAGGCGATAGAAATGCATCATCCTTCCAAAAAAAAAAAAGGAAATTAATAAACGATATTACGATAATAAAAGAAACATGGATGCATTTAGTTCCATATCTTCCCATTCTGCACTTTTCTTTAGCTCGAGGCACCACTCAATAATATCAAGAAATTTAAGATCCGAGAAATATAAAATGAGAGCTGGAATGTCTCAATTTTTTTTTTTTTTTTACTTCTGTCTTTTCTTTTCTTTTTTAAATATTTAATAACAAAAATTTTTAAATTTGTGTTAAATTAAAATTATGATGATCGTTGTCATTTTCTATATATGCTACGGTTCTAAATAGTTAATTATAGCTACGTAATAGTTGCACTATAGTTTTTTTCGGATCTCAAAAGCTATAACATTATTAACCGCTTTTGTTTTGTAATGATTCTAACAGATAGCTATGGTTGTGTTATAGCTTTTTCGAACCTCAAAAGCAATAGTACTATAATCGCTATTTAGAACCTTGGTATATGCACATAAAACTTATTAAAAAAATTATTTACTTAAAAGCTATAGTGCTATAACCGCTATTTAGAACCTTGGTATATGCACATAAAACTTATTAATTTTTTTACATAAAACAATAAGTTGAAAAATCATTATCCATAAATTATTCACATCAATGTGTTTTTCACTTTTTTTATAAACTATTGATAACAATCAAAACAAAGTTATGAGTTTGAAATCCTTTGTTGTAATAATAATGATATTAAATAGTTTGGTTATTTGACCTTCAACCTTTACTATAAAATTTTAAAAAAAAATTTCATATTATTTTATGTGCATAGAAAATATAAAATAGATTATACCTGATAATTTTATTTCAATATTTAATTTTTAAATTTTAATTTATTATAGTTTTAAAAATTGATCATAATAAAAGAAAACAAAAATAAAAACATTTAAACTCTTCTTGAAATAAAATATGTGCAACGAACTGGTACCGCAGGAATGTTAATTTAAAGGTTGGCCGCAAAAAATCAAAGACTGTCACGTCGCTGAGTTCTAGAGGATTTGGTGGATAGTTGTCAATTTGATTCCAAAGCAAGTCGGATCATCTACCCCCATTCCACCTGCGCCATTACCAACAAAACATTCCTTTTTATATTAAATCCCGATGATTAGTTTAATATAATCTCATGCCATGTTTCAGAACTAACCCTTCCAAATATTGATAATTGAATAAGAATTCGTATCATCTTCCTTAACTAAAAAAAAGATTCGTTTGAGTTAATGCATCTGGACTGTTCGATCCGTTTTAAGATTTTTTGCAGATTAAATTTACACTAATATTAAAGGACCCTTTGAATTATAAGCTGTGATGGAATTGGTTCCTTTTAAAATTAATTGATTGAGATGCGTTAACTCAAAAGATGCTTTTTTGAGTTCAGGCAGACAATACAGGCTCATTGAATAGTGTTCTTGAGGAGTTCCTGCCTATGTATAGATATTTTCTTAAAAATGTTATTGCATTCCTAAATTTATGCTATCACTTTTCAAACCATTATTTTTGAGAGAAGAGAAAAAAAAGCCATTTTATCTCTCATTTTTATCTAAAAAAATAAATTATAAATATTACTTCGAGTTGTTTTTTTAATTGTTGACAATGAAAAGTTATTTTTATTAAGTTTTGAAAATAATATTATAGAAAGAAGCACAACGTACTACATGAAATAAAAATTATAATAAAATATATACACATATAGATATATATAGATATAGATATAGATATATATATGTATGTGTGTGTATATATATATATATATAGAGAGAGAGAGAGAGAGAGATGGGCTATGATGAGTTGCGAAGTAAAGCGATTATTTTATTTCACACTCATATTTTGCAATTTTGAAATTCAAAACGTCGATCCGAACTGCTCAACATGATCTTCATATTGAAATATACTTGGAGACCAGATTTTATATATTTTTTAATTTCTTTACTATTTATTAAGCCACTTTGAAAATAACCGATCTGGTGGTCCAAATTTTTTTACTATTTTTACTGTTCACCCATATTTTCAAATTTTCAAAATGGCTTAATAAATAGTAAAAAAATTTCAAAAAAATGTAAAATTTAGTTTCCAAATATATTTTATTATGAAGAACATGTTGAGCAGTTCGGATCGATGTTTTGAACTTTGAAAATTAAGATATTGCGTAGAGTATAAACGTGTTTTTACTTCGCAACTCACCGTAGTCCATATATTATTGTTATATTTTTGGAATTAGATCATAGTCACACAGACTAGAGTGGAAAAACTGTACCGTGTTGTGTTGTGACTAATACGTCATAATTTTGGTCTTATGCCGTGTCGTACCGTGACTAAGTTAATTTTTCACGTGCCGTGATCAAAATGTCAAGGGATAGCCATGGTACGCAAATGGTCACGTCGTGCCCAAACATGCCATGCCAAAACGTAATTTGCGTGACCATTTGATCATAATTTAGGTTAGTTTATTCAAAATTCACTATTTGATCAATATCTAATGGTCCTAATTACACGTGACTTGCGTGACCATGTGCCGGGTCATACCGAAGTTTCAAAAGATTATCAAGTCACGCGAATAATTATGGCACGGAACACGTGACTCATGATAAGTAACCAGTGTAGTAATATTCGGTCTATTCGGTTGCAATCTAAACAGAAAACTTATATTCGGTCCGAATATGCGATTCAAAGCATATTACAGGTTTAGAGTATATTAACAGTGATAAAAAATATCGTTTTATAGTATATTAACAGTGGTTTATACCACATATTACCAGTTTAAAGTATATTAACGATTTAGAGTATATTAACAATAATAAAAATACCGGTTTAGAGTATATTAACAGTTGTTTATACCGCATATTACAGTATATTAGTTTATATATATATATATATATATGAATTTTTATTTAAAATTTGCATATATAAGTCTGCATAAAAATCCATATATGCGGCCACATACTCCATATAAATCAAATATTAAAACATTGTATGTAATAGACACACGTAACGTACCATTCCGTACTGTAACCATGCCGTTCTGTAACGAAACCGACTCTGTGTTATTTTTCTCACTCTAATACTGACTGTAGACCTCGGTAAAACACATCAAATTAAATCACATACTATACATATTTTACGTTTCAGTCCTTCTAATCTAAATTTTTTAGTTCCATATCTGAACGTATACTTCCACTACATACGCAAAGTTGTAGTTATATACAAAAATTCGTTTCTGCAACAAATCCACTTTCCAAAAAGGTTAAAACAAAGCAAAATATTCCTCCCCACCTCTTTTTCTTTAACCCGCCAAAATAAAACATAAACTAATTGGCTAGTTCGTCTCTCGGCTGGTCAGCGACCACCACTGTTCTTTCACTAATTAACTGTTAAAAGGTCAGATTTTGACCTGACGTCTTCAGTCTCTCCATATTGGATGATGGGACCATAGGAGCGATTTCTTTGATGAGATCACAGCCGTCGGATTGAAATGATGCTACCGCGCCGTCTGGTATCGAGGAATGACAGCGAATGTTTCTTAATAAAAAAGAGAGAGTGAATGCGAAACGAAACCAGATCTCTGTTACTGTTATTGTTGTTGTCACTTGTCAGTGGGACCGAAAGGCACGAGATACGATCATACGAGTCCAAATATTTTAGAAATTATTAGCAACCAAAAGTCCAAAACCACCTACACCGAATCTTGAAATACCAAGCATAAACATAGATTTAGATAAGACGGCACTGTAGAAGATTAGATCTGCTGCCAAGTGCCAATTCAATTGTTGTCAATTTCTCGGGTCTATTCTCGCGGCCTAGTCTTTGTCGGGAAGAAATCAAGGGGACGAGCTTGGTTCAAAGGGAAAGGTCGCTTCTCTACATTAGACAAGGAAAGTGCCATTTTTACATAGCTACTATAATCGGGTGATGCGGCTCTGTAAAGGAGACAATAGAGGTAGCATCTCAGTTTGCTCTTTTTTTTGGGAAATAGATATACTGGATTGAATGAGAGATCGATTTTTTTTTTTTTTTTTTTTTTTTAGAGGTTGGTAGTATTTTTGTTGAATACTGGGGCTTTTCGATTCTGCAAGGTATTGTCCTTCCTGGACTTACAAGGCATCGTTTGAGTTGGCTGTTGTCGAATTTTTGTTTTATCTGCAAAATTTGTTGCTTTTTTTTTTTTCTATTGCATGGATCTTTGAGCAGGATTTAATTTCTCTCCATCTCTCTGTCTCTCTTTCTCTTGGTGTGTACAATTTTCAATCATCGTGCCCAGTTGGTGGTTGCGTATAAAGGATTATCGCGTGTAAGGAACTAGAGTATATGTGTAATGATTTATATTTGTTCCCTTTCTTTAACAAGTTGTGAAATTTATAGTTTTCGTTTGTCTGCTTGTATGCTTGATTGATAAAATCAACCTTGCGCTACACCACTTCATAAAATTTGCTGCGACAAAATATTGTCGTCTATTTACAATTTTACAAACATTTATCTCCTTGGGATCGTGTAGCTGTTTTGGTTCGATCTTAATTTGGTTTTTAAGCTCAAATTGTGTCGCACGATAATCAAGTTCTTAATATGTATACTTTTTTCTTGTTAAACCATATTTTACAAAACATATGCACATATAGGGAACCATCTTAAATTGTAAAGCAAAATAGACAAGAGACTATGCTTTAATTGTGCAAATTTATTAGAGTCGGCGTTATAATTTTTGTGTAAAAGTATTTTTGGTATTTGCTTAAATTCCAAGCAAAGATAATCTATCCGATAAACAGTGACGTGGCTGTCATATATTTAAAAAATAATATCCTGATTATGCACATATATATGCGTGCTAGAACCTATGTTTAAAGCATTATCTCTGTATTATAAAGGTATATTTGCAATACAACCCAATCTTTTTTTGCTGTGACTAGTTAACTTTTTTGCTTTCCTCTCTTTTATTCTTACTCAAATTTTCTTTTCCTAAATTTTGATTTGCACAGGATTGTACCAGCGGCATGGGAAAGACACTTTTGTTATCTCTTCTATTTTGTATATTTACCGGGATTTTATCTCAGGATAACAGCGATGTAACAGTAATTATAAGTGGGTCTTCTTTACTTGGAGAAACAAATGAGGATTTTGTGTGTGCTACAATTGATTGGTGGCCCCCGGAAAAGTGTAATTACAACCAATGCCCCTGGGGCCAAGCTTCTGTTCTAAACTTGGTAAGTTGTATTATTAGTTCCATTTCAATGGCATGTTTTACATATATTTAAGAAAACCAGCTTGCAGTATTCTTTTAAAAAATGCTCAATTGATATTTTATTGTTTTATCTTTCATAACAGGACTTGGAAAATCCTACCCTTGCTAAAGCCATTGCAGGTGCCGTATAACTGTTATTATTTTATATCTTCAATTTATTTTATTTCAATTTTTTTTTTCTTTTCTTGTATAGTTATTTACAAAGGGCAAACACCTGATATGGTACAACTTTTTATGGCAGCTTTTGGTTCACTTCGTATAAGAGTAGGGGGCTCTTTGCAGGACCAAGTTGAATATGAAACATCAAATTCGGAGCACCAATGTACTGGTTTCCAAAAATCGTCCAGCGGTTTGTTTGGATTTTCTCATGGGTGTCTCAGCATGAAAAGATGGGATGAACTCAATGATTTGTTCTTAAAAACTGGGTACGCTAATTACCAGTTGTAATGGTCTTTCCTGTCTTTTGGTGAATAAGCAAGAGCAAACCTAAAATGAACAAGAGATTTCCAAAATCGAGAGAAAGTAACATGAGTGAGGCTATGGTACTATGCATAGCGCAGATTGGTTCATACTATAGATCAATATCTTTGTTTTTAAAGTTCAAGCAGTTGATCTAAATCATTCAACATGATCACCATTTGAAAATGTACTTTCAGACTAAATTTTTACATTTTTTAGAATTTTCTTTTTACTATTTTTTCAGAGAGGTAGAAAATTCTACTTTTGTATGGTCTAGAATTTTTGGATCAAGTGGTTTTCTTCCTATCTGAAAATCTAAAAAAATGTAAAATTTGATCTACAAGTACAATATGATAAGGAGATTATGTTGAACAGCTCAGATCATTTGTTAAAACTTTGAAAATAGAGATATTGATCCATAGTACAGACCACTATGCGCTATGCATAGTAGCATATGTATATTGTGTATTTGGTATTGGTACCTAAAAAATAACAAGCGTGTTACTTGTTGGGGTTTAAATAAGTAACAAAACATTAAGATCAAGAAAGGAGAAAAAACAGAAAGAAAATAAAAAACAAAGCCAAAAGAACTTGTATCTAGCCCCAACTTGTTAAATATGCCTGGTATATACAAAACCAAGACTTGAGAGTTTGTGTTTTATATTTTGCAGAGCAGTTATGACATTTGGGCTTAACGCACTTAAGGGGAGGCATCTAGTTCGAAAGGGAAAATGGAGTGGTGCATGGAACCAAAGCAATGCACGGGATTTTATTGAATATACCATCACCAAAAATTACCCTGTTGATTCTTGGGAATTCGGTAAAATTTACAAGATTTCAAAATTGGTGTTTTTTTCCCCTACAAACTGAAGTGTTCATGAATTATAAGATCAAAACAGGTTTAGGTGGAATATGCAATATTGTAAGCCACATATAATCTTCAAATTACATGTATGTTGGAGAATATTGTTTTTGCTTGTTTGAATAAATCCTGTCATTTAATTTGAACAAGATTACCCTTTGTTTTTTTTTCACAAAGTAGTTCATTTCTGAAATCTGGAAATTTTGATGAGCAGTTATTTTCGTATTTACCTATTACCATCTTTAGATTTCATTTGACATCTGGAAATTTTGGTGGCTGTAATAATGTCTTATTTTATAGGGCAAGTATTGATGGGGACGGTACAATGTATACTGCATTATTCCCTGAAGAAAGGTGTTCTTTATGAAGTATATTCCTGTAAATAATTTACTGTTTTCACAAATTTTAGGAAATGAGTTGAGCGGCGGCGGTGTTGGTGCAAGTGTTGGGGCTGAGCAATATGGAAAAGACGTAATTACCCTTAGAACCTTGCTTAATGAATTGTACGAAAATTCCAAAATAAAACCACTATTAGTAGCTCCAGGAGGCTTCTATGAACAGAAATGGTACGCACAGCTTCTCCAGGTTTCTGGTGTCAGTGCCATTGATGCTGTAACACATCATGTTTACAATCTCGGAGGAGGTGAGTTCAAAATTCTACTTTTGTTTAAGTCTGCTATTGCTATATTTCCTCAAGAGTTAGGATCTCTTGGCATCTAAAAACACTGCATGTTGACAGTCCTGACCATTGTCCCAAAATAGAGAGAAATATTTTGGATGCAAACACATCATGCATATCAAAAATGATGGTATTTTTTTACTTTTATCTTCATGAAATGGTTACAATTTTTAATGGACTACATTGAATAAGCTTAGATTATTGTGTGATATTCAAATTGAATGGGATCTTATATGTAAAATATCTTTACGCTCAACAAGCATTAGAACTTATCTTGTAGTTTGGAATTTCTGTGACTTGATTTAAAAAAGAAATAGTGAAGTTAAAGCACCACCAAATGACCATTCTTTTCATAAAAGCATTACTCAAATAAAATTGTGCCACTACATAGGTGTCGCCAATGTGTGTGTTACTTGCCCCACTACACAGTAAGCCCACAAGTATATGATTTCGGCATAAATAAATAAAAATAAATTTATTTCAAAAGCGAACCATTGGGATCAGCTGTTCATTTTATTTTTCATATTGTCTGCTAGGTGATGATCCGCACTTAGCAAGCAGGATACTGGATCCATATTACTTGAATCGTTTTTCAGACACATTTAGAGATCTTGCACTAACTATCCAGAGACACGGCCCATGGAGTAATGCATGGGTTGGCGAGGCTGGTGGTGCCTACAACAGTGGGTCCCGCCTCATCTCCAATTCTTTCCTTAACAGCTTTTGGTAATCTCTACTTCTATAACATGTGCTCTGAAAATTTTATGTATGCCCTTGTAAAACGAAATCTCTTTTATTCCTCAGTAAAACATGTGATAAAGCAAATGATAAAGCAATTTTTATACAGGACTCTGCACAAATTGCTCCTAATATATTATTCTTTGTTGGTTCTGACTAATAAAATAGGTACTTGGATCAACTAGGATTATCTGCTAAGTATAACACAAAGGTGTATTGTAGACAGAGCTTAATTGGTGGGAATTACGGTCTTCTCGACACTGAAACTTTCATCCCTAATCCTGATTATTACAGGTAACTTTTGTTTCGATGAACCAATTTTATTGCTTCTTTGTTTCAATGACTCCGGTTGGGTTTAATTTCAAGCCTACCCCAACTTGTTTGGGACTAAAGGCTTTGTTGTCATTGTTATTGTTGCTGTTGTTTTAATTCACCTTCAAGTTATGTGACTGTGACAAGCTCATTATTTTTATTCTCTTACAGTGCTTTGCTGTGGCATCAACTAATGGGAAAGGGTGTTCTCTCTCTTGACATTAGTGGCTCTCCATATTTACGTGCCTATGCTCATTGTACCAAGAACAAGGTTACGGTTTTCTGTTTTTCACATTAAGTGTTATAATTACTCCTTTTGGATACACTACAAACTATGCTATTGTTGCACCTTCTGCTACAATTTTTGGTCTTGTGCTGTCTAATTTACAAATTTTGCAAACATCTGTCGATGTTTCTAATACGTGGGACCTGTTAAGAGGATAATATTTGCTTGGTGTTGGAAAAGAGAAGGCTCATATTTGGAAAGGGCAAGTTCTTAAATTGAATTAATCTACCTTTTGCATCACTTATGTAACAATTGGTTGTCATAAAACACAAGTCTTACATTGTGGATTGTGCACTGCAAAATACTGAATAACTTTCAAATGGGATATCTGTTGAGGGCAATTTTTAGAAACGACCCTAAAGTAGATTCAACATTTATGTATCTTTGAATAATCATTTTTTTTTTAAATTAATAAGCAGGAAGGTGTAACAGTTCTCTTGCTCAACCTCAACCAATCTACCACATTCACAGTAACGGTACAAAATGACATAAATGCTGACATGGCCGACGGGTTTGGCATAGAGAGGGATAATTTCTTCTTGCATAGTCTGAAGCGAACAGTTTTGTGGGTTGGTAGCAAATCTTCTGATGGGTCTGAAATGAGAGAAGAATACCGCCTAACAGCTAAAGATAACAAAAAACTTAGTAGAACAATGCTTCTAAACGGAGAACCTTTGGAGATGAATGAGGGAGAGGTACCTGCCTTAAATCCTGTTCTTGTACCAGTTAATTCGCCAATATATGTCGCACCTTTGTCTATTGCTTTTGTTGTTTTTCCTAATTTTGAGGCGAAAGCTTGCAGTAGTTAAATGCAGATATCAAATTGGCTCTCCTAGTGTGTTTTCGTATATAGTCAATTCATGATATAAGGTGTTTATTTAACAGGGGTTTGTAGTTTGACCATAGCTGGTCCTGTAAGCTGTTTTTGTTTTCATAAGAGAATAATAAGGTCAGAAAAAAGGAAAAAAAGGCAGCATAATTAGCCCACGTCTTTTGTATTATATCATGTGCCCTTTGATGTGTATGATAGCTGGTGAACAAAAAATGGCACGCTGTGTCAGATTCCGTCTCAGAATGGCACGGCATGTAATGGGCATGTTATGGCACACATCCATCACATGATGTGACTTGTATGTCGCTTGACATGTCCTTTTGTATGACATGCTTTTTTTCAGCAAAAAAATGACATGACATATCACTTGAATTAGTTTTAAGTCTTGACACATCAGTGTTAGTCTAGAAACTTTTCAATTTTTTTCACAATTTATGAACTTTAAATATTGTTTTTCATCAGCAATTAAAAATTCAGAAAAAAAAATTAAATATTTTTTAACATGAATAACAGTTTCCAACATTTTTTTCTCAATTTACACTATATTTGCAAATCTTCCAAATTTTTGACATTTTTCTTGAATATTTTCAATTACAATTTAAAATTTGACAATTAGTACAGTCCAGCATATGTAATAAATTTGACTAAATGTGATGTGTTATAGATGTGGCATATCTTTTTTTCACTAACTTTGACACGTCATGTTAAATAAAAAAAATATCTTTGTCATGTCAGGTGCAGACGTGCTTAAGTTACTACTTGTAACATCACATTACAGAATATGGCTAATATAACATCAGTATCATTTTAGTTTAGCTAACACCAACTCTAAAACCTATTAAATCGAGTTCAAATGGTGAATTCAAATCGTTCAAACCCATATGCTTAATTAATTGTGCGTTTACATATAAAATTTACAAGTTTTTTAGTTTATTTGATATTAAATTAAGCGGTCAAATGTTTGAGTTTTTAAGTTAATTTTAATATATTCATTTTTCAATTTTTTTGCTACTTGAATTGATACTAAAATAACTTAAAAATATAAAATGTTTGCATGTAAACGCATCACTCATAAAGTAAATTAGTTTGAATAGTTTGGATTCACTGTTTAAAATCGATTTGATAGATTTTAGAGTTGGTGTTATATAGACTGAAATGACACTGATGTTATATACTCCACATTAGTGTATTTCTACTCCGGTGGGTACGGGTACCCCGGGTATACCCGAGTCGGGTACGGGTACAAGGGTATACAGGTAAGGGTATCTCGGGTATATTTTTCAAAATCCATACCCTACCTGTCCTATACCCGTACCCGTGTACCCTTGACGGGTAGGGCGGGTACGGGTACGGGTATTTTTTTTTCTGGTTTTTTTTTCTGGTTTTTTTTTTCTCTGTTTTTTTTTTTTTAGGGAAAAACAAAATTTTTGAATTTTGAATTTTGATGAACAGTACTCGGGTATACGGGTACAAGTACTAGGGTACTCGGGTACGGGTAAACTCGGGTAGGGTATGGTCGGGTATTGGTCCAAAAAAACGGGTCCAGTCCGGTTTTTGCCCGTACCCGTGTACCTGAGTACTCGACCCATATCCGAGCTGGGGTACGAGTACCCCAGGCGACGGGTACGGACAAGTATACCCGAGTCGGATTTTATTAAAGCTCTACTCCACATTACATATTTACAACACTAGTAATAGCATATAACTGAACACCAGCAGTGCATGTGTATGCACACAAATAAAATACTTTATTTTTTACTTCGAAATCTGCAATTTAAATAATTAAACAATATGAGTGACAGAGTGAGGCTATGGGGCATAATAGTCTACACTATAGATTAATATAATCATTTTTAAAATCCAAACAACTAATTTTAACTATTCAATATAATTCATATATAAAAATATACTTATAAATTAAATTTTATATTTTTAGAGTTTTTTAGAAAGATAGAAAATTGCTTGATCTAAAATATTTTAGACTATTTAAAAGTAGTGATTCTCTACATATCTAAAAAAATAGTGAAGATTTTGAAACTATAAAAATTTAGTAACAAGTACATTTCATATAAAGATCAAGTTGAACTATTTAAACTTTAGAAACAGAAATAATCTGTAGTATGGATCAATCTGCACTATGCGTAGCCTCATAGCCTCATGTATGAAAGAATAAAGCCAACTTCAATAGAGTTCATAAACAAAATATCAGAACTCGTTGGGTCAATTTCGAACTATAAATCCTGTATATTTTGATCTGCTATACGAGTCAATGTTTGTAGCGTTTTGAGTTCATTCTGTTTAAAAAAGACAAACAAGAGGTTAAAATATATATTATTTTTTTTAAATAGATTTTCGATAAATAAAATTTGTGTAAAACAAACTTAAAAATAATTGAACTTGTTTTTGGTTACAAAGTATATCAAAATGAACTGCTGAATTCGTTAATTTAAAATTAGATCCAGTGATTTTTGAAGTTAAGTCGAAACCATGAAATAAAATATCTGGACATCTATTATCTTAAAAAGAGTAGGAAAACTTGGAATGATAAATACAAGGAGCGCCAAAAAAGCATGAGAACAAAAACATGAAAAGAATTATCTGCACATTTAATATCTTATTTCTAGTAACAGATATCCTAAATCCAATGGTCCCCTTACATGTTGCATGGGGAGTGCCTATCACACTTTGTATCTCCATTCTGTCTAAACAAATGATGAATAGAGAAGGCCAAAAAACATAACTCGTACAATAAAGAATCAAATGAAACAGTAAAGAAAAAAAAAAAAAAACCAAAATAGAAAAGAACAAACAGAAAGAGGCGTGTGAAAGAACCCTCTGAAGAGCGCCTTTAGACAACCCCCAATTATAGTACTCTCCTGATCCTGTGAATCTTCTCATATTGCTCTCTATGTAGCTAAATCTCCGACCGTTGACATTTACACCAAAAGAGGCATTTGCTATTTTTACAAAAAAGGAGGTGCTGCTATATGGCAATTGGACCTCCAAAGAACAAATGATATCAGTATTGAGACCTCCAGAGAAAGAATGGAATCAATATCGTATTTCTATTATCGGGGCTCTAGTATATGGCAATTTCTGATGAATTCATTGGAGTAGTTTACATGCTTAGTCCAGAAAGGTTGGAGATGGTGAAAAGCAATATCGAGCCAGGGCTTGGATTGGCCGTTGTAGTGTATCACTGCTGCCTTTCTGACACTGCTTAAGTCTGTTTTTTCTTGGTAGCCTAACCCTAACATGTGCCATGATGCATCAATGGGATGGATGTGGCCCCGGAATGCTATCAAAGCAGGTGGTAGTGTGCCAAGTTTCCATAGTGTGAAGTTTGACTTCAGATTCTGCATTCAAATTGACAATCAAACACACATGAGAATTCATTAATGGTTGTCATTAGTTAATAATACCATTGTGTTTAGTCCCAGATCAAACTGGTATTTACAGGTAAATAGATTTTGAAAAATATCCATGAAATAACAGTTCAATCTTGATGGTCTCCATCAAGCCTCCTGTCAAACCTGGTGTCACTACCATACTGAACCAACCCAAAATAAAAGGTCTCTTTTAATGGTAACTTCCTTAATTTGATATATCTTTTATTTAATTCAATTCATATTTTGTTTGTTTTCCGAAAGGTCCGCAAATGAGCAAGTATTTAAAATTAAGCACCAAACATCATACTTTATAACTGATCAGGCTTTTAATGTATATACTTATCATACTACCACAAAACATTGAAACATCATGTAATAAGGAAGGAGCTATTTTGAGCACCTTTCAAATTAAATCACAAGGGAAAGGGCAAATGCTGCATATAACATCTCTTTCCAGTTTTGTATGATTATAAATGATATTTTACTGTATTAAAGAACATAGATATATTCAAGATACCTCTCTGATCCAATAATGGAAGGTCTCTCTAATATTTGTCTTTCTCCAAGCACTCAAATCGAACACATTCATGCCGTAAGCCCAGGCACACTCCTTAGGATCAAATTTGTTATTGATAAGAGGATGCGAGAAATTGAAGTAATTCCTGAATCGTTTCGACATGACCCAACTATCTTCACCACGGCACGTCTCGACTGCCCCATTGACCTTTCCAGAGAGGTCTATATCCCACAATGGCGCCAGATCCTGCTGCACCACTACATCATCATCTAGGAATACTACCTTGTTGAGGGCAGGAAATAGCTGCAAAGTTTTGGTTATATATAGCACTATGTTAGCAACAACCTATGAGTGATACTTTATAGGGGAACAATAGAACACAATTATCCGAAGTAGCATTGTCCTAGTACATTGATTTTTTTATCCCTTTTGCTATACTTCTTGTTCTTTCGATCTAATTGTGTTTCCTAATTTTATTAGTTTATTTTCCTAACTTTATTTGTCTACCTAGGTAATCATTTAATTCTTATATCCAGTGGGATTTAAAAAAGACAGAATACATTGTATGCACCTTGATAAATAAGCAGTTTCATTTGGGAAATATGTCCATGTCTGCCCACAAAATTGGATAGATAGTAATTACTCTTCAATTTTTGCAAAGGATACAATATTATTTGGTTTATTTACAACTGACGAAGAACGAGTATTCCCTTACCATAACATTAGTACACCAGATTTAACCCAGAAAATTGCATATGCATTTGAGTTTAAAATTAAGTTTCACTTACCTCCGGAAGGTATATTCGAATATGGTTCAGCAAGGAGATATACTTGGGGCTCCTTGCCTGGAGCTTGGAAGAAAAGACCCTGGGGTTGTCTTCCTTATCCATCCCTGAGATATCCCCATGATATCTGCTCCTCAAATCCCTCTGGCTCTCCATTGCCTCAATAACTGGGACGTTCTCTCTAGTCAACCAGTCAAACTGGTGCACTCCTTTCACCTCCACAATTGCCAACCCCAGGGAATTTAAAGCAAACCACGAATGCATTCCTGGGTATGTCTTTTTGTCAGTTATGATATGCAACACCACCTTACTAGGGTTCAAGGATGCTTTGACAAGCGATGTGGCAACAACTGAGGCAGCAAGAATGTTATCAGTTGGGAGAACAAAGTGGTGACGTGAGTTGTCAGTCAATAGGGGGACCTTTTCGGGGGGAGGAAGCTGCCTCCTAGCATGAGCATTGGAGGAGTACTCATCAGTTAAGCGTAACGAAAGGCAGTAGATGCCTTTTGGGAGAGAGATAGCAGCATAGTGCTTGTGGAGCTGTTCAGCCAGTCGGGCTTTCTTTATCTCTTTATCCATGTTATCCATCTGAATTTGTTATTGGAAGTAGTATGTAAAGATAAGGTCTAGAAAAGGGAAACTTTCATGTTTAACCATCAAAAACTCTTATACACTGCTTACTACAGCTGATTTAACGTAAAAAATATCAGACAACCTCAAATTTGTCAATAGTTCCTCTAAATAAGCAAAAAAAAAAAAAATCTATAGCTCTCGTTCAATTAAATAATCTTGAATAGTTAAAATGTTTGGATGAAATTTCCTCATTTGAATAGAAGATGTGGTGTTTTGAGGTTTAAAAAGAGAATGCAAATATTTTTCTTCTAAAAGTACTTTCTTCATTATACGTGACATGTCCTGTGATTTTTCAGAGTTAAAGAAATTATAGCGCGCTTTTATCAGGGGTATTCATGGCATCTTAAATTTCTGAGGGCAAGCTAGAAAAGCCTTGCTTCATTATGACCAAAATACATTTCCATGGCAAATAAACCTAAATGTGTATATAGCAAAGAGGACTACAACTCTCAAGTATCATCTAATATAAATGTGCATATAGTAAGAAACAGTACCATAGCCTTTAATCTAAGTGCAAATGTCTTTGCATCATACTTGTTACTTTTCACATCAGCCACAAATTCATGGTAT